>OV702283.1:154594016-155794016 GCA_916181665.1 Avena sativa
TTGTCGACAACTTTTCGGCCCAAACTCGGAGATTAGCCGGCAGCGCCTCCATCCGTGAATCATGCATGTACCTCCTTACATGACGGAAGGTGTAGAAGGCCTCCTTCACACTGCCCGCCGACTGCTTGACGCATGGGAACTTGGTGGCGTGGCTGCAGATGTTCCTGCCATCCTTCTTTCTTTCGCCCCCCTTGCTAAACTTTCCTTCCTTGGCGGCGTAGACTTGTAGAGCAAGAACCAGGACACGCATGATTTGGTCCCATCTCTTCAGCTTCGTTTCACTGGATGAGTCCAAGTACGTTGCTTGCGACAACCTCGGGTAGACGGAGATGAGTGTGCAGTATATGCCACTGCACAAAACAATAGAAACGGAACTGTTGGAAGAAGGGGACAAAAGGAATCTAAGGATGTGTTACGATGGATGGAGACCGGTTGTGTGCACTTACTCGGGGAAGGCATGGAAAAGCGTAGACTTGTCCTAGTTCTCGAAGAAGAAATTCCCGAGGTATTGCGACACCGCTTCCATGTCTGCGACGCTCGCAAGCATTTCGCCGCGCATGTAGTAGGGGTCCACAATGGCTACGCCTTTGATTTTCATCCTATGGATCCTCATCGACATATGGAGGGCGAAGAGGTGGACCAAGTTGTAGTCCAAACGCTTCGAGTGCATCAGACCGTAGATGTCCTCGTACCGCAGGAAGAACAGGTCCGGGGTGCTGCATCGATGAAGCCATGTCCCTTTGGCACCTTGCATGTGAAGACCGGGTACCCGGGTTCTTATCTTTCAGAAGAAGGCTCTCGAGATGCAGAATGTTGTGATGCAAATGCTTCATGGATGCATCCGCGACATCGAGCAGCTCCTGAGTCAGAATCGGCTAGCCCGCTATGTGCATCGTGTAAGGCCGGGGCGATTCTGTGAAGACGGCGTCATGATGCCGAAAAACTGCCTGCTTCTTCTGAGCCGGCTGGCTCGCCGAACACTTCTTGCTCCGGCTATGATTCCGATACTTCGAATTCTTAGCGGCTAGGTCAGCGGATCCCGCTAGCTGCTCACCGGCCGCCTTGTGTAGTGTGTTGGGGCTGATTATCACCGTAGGAGGACCACCGGCGTCAGCATCGGGCGTCTCCTGGGAACCGCCAAACTGCAGACGCTGCCTGCATGACAAGGGACGGCCAACCGGTTCACCGCGGAGGGCTGACTCTCCAAGTGGAGGCATGAATAATCTGTCGTTGTCCATGGCGTTGATGTTGAAGTAGTCATCCACGTTGACGTCCAGATCATCATCGTCATCATGCGCAACCTCCACGTCATCATTGGGCTGTGGCGACGGCGTGTGTGTGGCCAAAGCCTTATGTCGTGCAGTGTTGGCGACGACGAGCAGTACCTTCTTTGGTGCGGTGGCACGTGCTTTGTCGTTCTTCGCAAGCCGAAGCTGGATCTTGGGCCATAGCATGGGCCAGCCGTAGCAGCCTTCAAGGTCCTTATGTTCTTCGGCTCCCTCGGGTTGCCTAGGCGGGTCAATTCTTTCGAAACCCTTCAGGGCCCTCACGACCTTGACCCGGAACCAGCCAGTAGGGATTGGCTTTCTGTGCATCATGAGCCCCTTGGGTTGAACGATGGCGCCCTTGCCTACATCCCTCAACACGCCGTTGACCTTGTGAAGTAATGTGTAATTGGTGTCTTGCGGGACAACATATATGTGTGTTAATTCATTGTGTGTGAGGTCGCGAGCCCTACGATGAACCATTCAACACTTAATGTTGTGAGGGCGTTGAGCTCGGCAAGTGTGGACATGCGAGGCTGCGTCGGCTCTTGCTCCTTCTCATCCCGAAGCAACGGCGCCAGCTGTGGGTTGGTGTTGGGCGTCGGCGCCGCTGCAGGCTAAGCTTGGGTGTTGGGCGCCGCAGGCTGATCTTGGGTGTTGGGCGCCGCCGCCGGCTGCGGGCTCACCAATGTGGGAAGAGGATGCACGGACGGGTTGGAGGGCGGGGTCACAAAGTTCGGCGACGGGTGCTGTTGAGAGTTGCTGCCGCTCACACTAGGCACCGGTATAGGCCCAACTCCACCCGCCGCACTCCACTTGGCCAAACCCTCCCACAGGTGAGGATGGAACATACTCCGCATCTTCTCTTCCATCTTGGCCTCCATCTTGGCCTCCAATTTTGTCGGCAGCTCGGCCACTTCTGCCTCGAGCTGCTCAACATTCCGTGCCTGCTTCGCCGCTCTATTGTCCCTCCTCTCTCTTTGAAGTGGACGCTGACCTTCGTGGTCAGCCCAAATCCGGCAACACATCCACAGGACGTCATCTTCTTGTTCTTGGGCCTCTTCTTTTTGGCGTTGACCGCCCTGTTGAAAGGAGTGTCCCACGGCTCCCTTACACCCTCTTTGATACCTGTCGTGGCTGCTATTTCAGCTTCCTGCACAAGTACAGGCAGAACCCATTCAATGGATGGATTCATTACCGATTGCAAATAATATGAACTACTGAGATCCGCGGTAAGTGTCTTACCAGGAGTTTCTCAAAGTCCTGCACGGCCGGGTCTTCGGTTTTGAACTCCTTTGTTATGGGGCATAGGAAGTAGCGTGCCCGCAAAAAGTTCCTCACCTGCGGGTCCGTGAATCGGTCCCACCTGTTTGGTTTGCCTAGATGCCAAGCTCGGCGTCCTCCTTGTCCCAAATCTCCTGGGCTGCTCTGTAGCCACCGCTCCCGAGGCGGTGGTGGCCTATGTTCTGGTCGTAGAGTCTCTTCCCCCATGCCAAGTCGAGTTTCACGGTATCGGTCTCTAACGTATCCTTGAAGAGCACAGAGTCATTGTGCTCGAGCATCGGCTCCTTGGCCTTTATCTCCTCCCAACTTTTCTTCTCGTCGATCCTCTTCTGCACCCGGGCTCTCCAGCTGACCAAGGCGGTGCTCATCTTCGTGAGTGCCGCCTGGTTCATGATATTTCCCTTGACCACCTTGTCGTCGAATTCATCCAGGAACTTGTAGCGCCAATGAAGCTTCTCCATGAGGAGCTTGACGAGGTGAACGTTGGCGGGATCTCGGAGGTTCTGCGTGTTGACCGTCACAACCTCCCGGACCATGCACCCGATTTGGACCCCGTAGCCAGCGGCAAGATCTTTTGGCTCCTCGGCGCGCCGATCGGGGACACTTGGGTGAACTCCTGGCACTGACTGTCGAGCGTTTACGGTGGCCGAGGCTTCCTCACAACCTTGTCGGTGCGTTCACCAGTATCGGTCATTTGTTCGCCGCCGGTGGTGCGTTCACCGGCATCGGTGCGGTCGCCGCCGTCGGTGGTGGTCTCATCCTCGGCCCCCGTCTCATCTTCGCCGTCATCACCTGACGACAATCCGGCATCGCCTTCATCGTCCGCCATCCCATCTATTTCCTCCTCCTCCTCCCTCCTCTAGGACAACTCCCAAAACTTGAGGTTAGATTGCCGGGCTTGCTCTTCAACACTCGGTCCCGGGTCCTTTGATGTGCCGACACCGGCGTTGACGTGTCCGGTCGACATTGTTGCACTATGCAAGAAAATAGAACTTGTTAGTACATTAGTTTGACCGAAAAATTCGGCAGCACCTCCTTTAAATATGTCTACGTAGGAGTGCCCGTTTCTCAACCGAAACAGAAACTAATTAACATTTCTAGAGTACCGGGCAATCATTTGAGATCCCTGCAACAATTCACAAAAAAAGAGGCACAAAATGTTCCTTCGGCGACCACAGAGGGTCGGCGACCACAGAGGGTCGGCAACATACACAAAACATCCACAAAAGGCATCAAATGGTGCCTTTCCACCATAAAGGTCGACAACCTGCTGATCTTTACAATATAAAGCACTAAAATGCTCCCAGATTTCTTGAACAGAGTTCATTACAGGAGAATAAAATGTTCTCTTGAACAGAGTTAATTAAGCTAGCAGATTAACCATGTTGCATATCATTTTAATTAATGCAAAACAGTGAATGATCATGAACAAGCATTTAAATACAAGCACTTAAGCATTCAGTGATCATGCAATTTTCAGGTGTTGAAAATAGTGGCTCAGGTGTATACTTTGAGCCTCCTATTAATTCACCATTACAAAGCAACTGCTAGCAATATGAGCAGTAAAGATATCCCCATAAGAAAATGCCATAAGCATAATTGGTTCATTTTTTTCCATGAATAAGTAATTGCGTACTTTATTTCTATACTTTGAGCCTCCTATTAATTCACCATTACAAAGCAATTGCTAGCAATATGAGTAGTAAAGAGATCCCCATAAGAAAATGCCATAAGCATACTTGGTTCATTTTTTTCCAGGAATAAGCAATTGCGTACTTTATTTTATACAAGTCAGACATATGTACAAGATCACAGGAGCATTTTAGCAGCTATTTTTCAGTATTTACACTAAAACAAGAGCACCTTAATTATGCATTTTCCAGAAGCTATTTTCAGTATTTATGCAGGAGCTCTAGGAATACAAGGTTGCAGTAATGGAGAGGGTAGGGGAGGGAGAGGCTCACGTGGTGGATGTGCAGTCATCTTGGCGAGCTTGGCCTTGTCGAGGTTGTGCGGGCGGGCCTCCTCCTCCTGGTCCTGGTGCTCAGACGGGAAGGGGCGGCGCTCCGGTACTCCTCCTCCTGGGTGCTCCACGTGGAAGGGGAGCTCCTGGTCCTTGTCCTGGTCCTGGTCGTCGTTATCCACGGGCCGGGGTTGAGGTGCTCCTCCTCTTGGTCCACAGGTGACAGTGCGGCTGGCTGGCAGAGAGGGGAGAGGTTAGAGAGGGGGTGGGAAGAGGGGAGGGGCGAAGGGGAGGGGATATCGAGGCGATCGGCAGTTAGGGTTCGTCAGCGAGGGGTATGAGGAGGGCAGGGAAAGAGAGATGGGAGAGGGCGGCGGAGTACCTGCGGACGGGAGGCGGTGGCAGGAGGTTCGGCGAGCGGAGGCGCTGGGGGCGGTCTGGCGAGCGGCGGGGGAGCGAGGCGAGCGCAGGGGAAAGGGGATTCGAATTGGGGAAGAATGGGAGAGAAGGGAAGGCGAGGATGTTATTTTGGCTAAGTAAGGGGATTTCATGGCGCACCCCCATATCGGTGCGCCACGAACAAGTTATCCGTGGCACACCGATATGGGGGTGCGCCACGAACTCCCCTGGCATTACTTAAAAGGCTGCGCGGTGCAGTGTTGACAACAACACTTGCATAGCCCAGTTGTTCTGGGGTTGGTTGTCTCGTTTAAAACCTGGAGATGCCAGGTTCGATTCCTATCACTCCAACACTATTTTTTCTTTTAATAAAAAACATTCTTTTACAATTTTTAAGTTCCATATGTAAACGAATATCACTTACTCATTACAAATAATAATTTTCTACTATTTCTGAAACATAGTAGCACCAATATTTTCAAGATATAAAGTGATAACATGTATATAATTGCGGGTAGGTAATAAATTTATTAAAAAAAACCACCAATAATATTGTGTATATCAACACCCTACTCCAAAAAACCACGTATAGTATTTTGTCGACTTGACGCACACGATTGCGCACATGCATACATCACACACAAAAAAGGTCACTTCGTGCGGTGTTGCTTCCAAACGATCTAGCGTCAACGTCTCGTCACGATCCTCTTGCCCTTCTTTGTCGCGGTAGAGTAATTGAGCCCTGGAACTTGTGGATTTCTTCTCGTGTACGGACATCCTTTAGCGGGGAGGGTGGTATTCCTTCTAAGATGAGGATACGCGCTAGGGTTGTCAAAGAAGTTGTTGAATTCCTCTTCTATCTTCGGATCGCCGTACTTGTCAAAGTCTTGCTCGGTGGCGGCTCCCTCCATTCTGATGATTCTCCTTTTCCCCCTCCTGACGACAACGCGGGTAGGCCTTGTAGGATCGGCAATGAAGAAGCATTGATCCACATGGCTAGCCAGTACCCATGGCTCGTTTTTGCCTGGACGTTCGCGTCGGCCGCCTTTGACGCTTTGGCTTCGGGTATAACCATGGTGGTGAAATACCGGCCTTCTTTTTTTATGTTCTTGGCCTATCTGACCCGGAACATCGACATCTTCTCTTCGCAGTAGTCGAGTTCTAAAATCTCCTCAATCCTTCCAAAGAACCTTTCCTTCACATTGGATTCCTCGTCGGTGTAGGATAGCATCGTGCCCCCCCCCCCCCCCGAGTTCTGGTATTCGATGTTCTTGTCCTTCTCCTCGGTGTAGAAAGTGTACCCGTTGATGTCGTACGCCTGATAGGTCCTCACGTTCAACGAGGGGCCCTGCGACAGGATGAACAAGAGTCTATCATCGCCAGCAGGCGCCTTACCCTCATTAAGAAGGAGCAGCTCCTTCTTGAACCAACTCGTGAAGGTAGAGTTGTGCTCTCTCGTCATGTCTCCCCTCGTCCTCCGCTGGCCCGTGTCGTTCAACCTCTTATCAATCAAGCTTTTGTGCTTCTCCACCCAAGGACCGACCACTTGTATGTGCTGTAGCGCGACTCGGTGTGACCTGTCATAGTCTGGGTGCCAACCCTTGAAGATGGCGTGCACTGCTGTGAAGCCCTCGCGGTGAGCAACTCCAGCGATCCTACCGAAGTGCTTGCGCTTCGGGAGACCAAGAGGTTCCTCGGACTGCATATAATTCTGGCAGAACGATATGCACTCATAGGTCATGAAGCCCTTGGCTATGCTTCCATCCGGCTTCGCCATGTTTCGAATGTATCCTTTGAGCATTCGTCAGCCTTTCGAACGGCATCATGTTGTGTAGGAACGACAGACCGAGCTGGATGATGTCATCGACAAGATGGACAAGCAGATGCAACATGATATCGAAGAACGCGGGGGGGAAGTAGATCTCGAGCTCGTTGAGTATCACGACGATCTCGTCCTGCAGGGTCTCGAGTTGCTTCATCCAGATCTCCTTCCTAGAGATGACGTCGAAGAAGTTGCAGAGGACAAACAGCGTCTCACGAACATGCTCGTCCATGATACCTCGGATCGCAACTGGGAGTATCTGCGTCATCAGCACGTGACAGTCGTGTGACTTCATCCCGCTGAACCTCTTCTTCTGTACGTCCAGGTATCTGGATATCTTCCCTCCGTAGCCGATAGAAAGCTTGATTCCTATGAGGGTGTTGAAAAACTGCTCGAGCTCGTCCTCGCTCATAGTGAAGCAGGAAGGGGGGCAGTAGTAGTTGTTCGGCTTAGCCCTCTTGCTCTGACCTTGAGTCTCTTCCTCATCGTCATCATCATCATCATAGGGGCGTCCTCCTTGTTGAAGCGCTTCCTTGATGCCTAGATGTATCATGTCGTATCTTGCTTTCGGCCCGTCTTTCGTCCTATCCGGCATGTTACATAGAGTGGCAAGCAGACTCTCGCACACGTTCTTGATGATGTGCATGAGATCAAGGCTGTGGGGCATGTGGAGGTATTTCCAGTACGGCAAGTCCCAGAAAACAGACCTCGCTTTCCATATGCTGCGCAGCGGCTTCACCCTCGGACGCTCCTTCCCCGGCGCAGGGCACTCCTTCCAGTTATCCAGCAACTCCTTGATTACCTCGCCGCTCCTCCTCTTTGGGGGTCCATCGAGCTCCACCGTACCATCGAACAGATCCACGCGTTTCGTAGGCATACCCTCATTGGTATTCCAGCTAGGGCTAGGTTTCAGTCGGCTCGATCCAGCTGGCGACTCCGCTTCGTGGGTATACCCTGAATGGTATTCCACCATCAGTAGTCCCCGAGCGCATCAGGGAATCGGCGATGACTTCAAGCTGCTGAGTTGGCGTAGGCGATTCTAGGATGGAATCGATGGCGAGTCGTTGGTGAGCTCCTGGAACCGAGAAAATAGCTCATGAAGTAGTTCACTCGCCAAGGCGAGTCGACACGCTGGGCGAGTCTCCATTGGACGGAGTCGCCCCTTTGGAGAAGTTTGGCTGGCGCCTTGTCAACTTGCTATCGTAGAGTACGTGGAGGCCACCAAATCGTTGATGATGAAGTCGCCAAGTCAGTGCAGGTGAATACGCGAGAGCAAGTCCGCGAGGGGTGAGACGAGTCCCCGAGCATGACGAGTACGCGAGGGCGAGTTCGTGGTGGCGAGTCCCCGAGCATGTTGAGTACGCGAGGGTGAGTCTGCGGTGGCGAGTCCCCGAGCGTGTTGAGTACGCGAGGGCGAGTTCGCGGTGGCGAGTCCCCGAGCGTGTTGAGTACATAAGGGGAGTCCGCGGTGGAGAGTCCCCAAGCATGTTGAGTACGCGAGGGGGAGTCCGCGGTGGCGAGTCTCCAGGCATGTTGAGTACGCGAGGGGGATTCCGCGATGGCGAGTCGTTGGTGAGCTCCTGGAACCGAGAAAATAGCTCATGAAGTAGTTCACTCGCCAAGGCGAGTCGACACGCTGGGCGAGTCTCCATTGGACGGAGTCGCCCCTTTGGAGAAGTTTGGCTGGCGCCTTGTCAACTTGCTATCGTAGAGTACGTGGAGGCCACCAAATCGTTGATGATGAAGTCGCCAAGTCAGTGCAGGTGAATACGCGAGAGCAAGTCCGCGAGGGGTGAGATGAGTCCCCGAGCATGACGAGTACGCGAGGGCGAGTTCGTGGTGGCGAGTCCCCGAGCATGTTGAGTACGCGAGGGTGAGTCTGTGGTGGCGAGTCCCCGAGCGTGTTGAGTACGCGAGGGCGAGTTCGCGGTGGCGAGTCCCCGAGCGTGTTGAGTACATAAGGGGAGTCCGCGGTGGAGAGTCCCCAAGCATGTTGAGTACGCGAGGGGGAGTCCGCGGTGGCGAGTCTCCAGGCATGTTGAGTACGCGAGGGGGATTCCGCGATGGCGAGTCCCTAAGTGTGGTGAGCCACGGTCGTAGAACCACGCGTACATGAAGCATGCCTTAGAGTAGTCCACGAGGCTCGAGTTGGCTTATAGAGGTGACTTGAGGCTCTTTAGAGATGCATATTCTGAAAATAGTAGTTGTTGTTGCCGATCATGGCTATTCCGCGTGGGTAGAGTTCGTGGTGAGCGAGTCCGCGAGGGGAGAGTCCCCGAGTGTGGCGAGTCCGTGATAATTGCGAGTCCATGATGATTGCGAGTCGTAGAGGGGAGAGTCCCCGAGTGTGGCGAGTCCGCGATGATTGCAAGTATGCTAGGGGAGAGTCCCCGAGTGTGGCGAGTCCGCGACGATTGCAATTCCGCTAGGGGAGTCCCAGAGTGTTGCGAGTTCGCGATGATTGCGAGTCTGTGAGGGGAGAGTCCCCGAGTGTGGCGAGTCCGTGATGATAGTGACTCCATGATGATGTTGATTGCGTTGTTTTGTTAGCGAGTATCTCGTCGTGGACGGGGGGGGGGGGGCAGTCGTATGGTGACTCCAAAGATGGCTCTCAGCTTAGCGTTCTTATTGGACGATGTTGGGTTAGCAGCATAGAAAACAAAAAATTTCCTACGATGGAAACAACTAAGTACCAAGATCTATCTACTAGATACAAGCAACGGGTGGATATACATCCATAGAATATATACCCTCGAAGACCGAATAGCGTTAACGAGGTTGTACTCGTGGATGATGTAGACGAACGCTTGCCGATCTCAAGATCATGATGAAGTCCATCTGGTCCAGCCGGTCCAGCACCATCAAGTCCAGCACCGCAAAGCAGTGGTGCATCCGTAATCACACACACGTCCGGGTACCCCGACAACCTTCGTGCTCTCGCTCCATCGAAGCAGCGGAAGCAACAAATCCTTCCAGAAAAAGCCACCGGGAATATGTATCTCGCTGATCCGAGACCATGGAGAAATTCTAAAGGGGGAGAGAGATCCTTCGCGAGGAGGTGTGAGTTAGAAGTGAGAGGAGGGGGTCCTTTTATAGGGGAGGAGGCAGCCCAAGGGGGCATGGACGCCGTCCAAGGAGGGTGACCCCACCTCTCCCTCATTCATGTGGTAGAAGCTCCACTCACATAAACACATCTCCACTCACAATTCCACTCACATGCATTAATTTTCCACCAAAATTAATGCAAGCTCTCATTTAACAAAACTCTTTTACTTATTTTATTCAGAATTTTGTTAATTACTTTAATTAACAAACATTCACATAAAACCCCTTACAACATTTCAATTTCACATGCAGAACCAGTTTCAACAATTTCAACCGAAACAATTTCGGTGTCTAGTGAAATAAATTCTTGCGCTTTATTTTTCTTTCTCTGGCATATCATTTGCTCTAAATGGTGTCGGTATCCCTTAAGTGTGTCATCCTATGGTTCGCGAATAATGTAGACATGATCGATACTCCTCCCCGATCAATAATCAACAGCGGGACCTAGAGATCCGTACTGACTCCCACATATTCAACAATGACTTCTGTGATCGTGTGAACCTTATACGCATGTAACTCAATATCTTTGTCTTGTGATATATTACATGTCCGAAATTTGATCATCGGTATATCCATACCTAGTTTGATCTCATTGCCGACATGTACTATTTTCTCGTTCTTGTGATATAACATTCTAGTGATCAAATCACTTGCTTGCAAGCTAACTAATGTTATATCACTGAGAGGGCACAGAGTATATCTCTTCGTCATCGGGATGGACAAATTACACTCTTGATCCATGAGCCTCAACATAAGACCTTCGTAGCACTGAACCCATCTTTATAGTCACCCTGTTACGGTGTGACGTTTGATGTTATCAAGATACTCTTTCGGTGTTAGTGATTGACATGATCTCATGGTCTAAGGACTAAGATTACTTTATATGATGTTATAGCAATATAAACACAATGACCTTGATCATAATGCTATACTTTGGATGAATGTTCATCATATCATTCCAGTAATGTTGTGATCTCGTTATTAACAACATCCAATGTTCATGATCAGGAAACCTTTGATCATCTTGTTAATCAACGAGCTAGTTTATAAGAGAGGCATAACTAGGAACTTTCTTTTTGTTTATTAAACACACATGTATTAATGTTCCTATATTAATACAATTATAGCATGAGGAATAAACATTTATCATAAATAAGAAATACGATAATAACCACTTTATTATTGCCTCTCGGACATATTCCCTTTAGACGATCCGAGGCTCGGTTTGCGAGTCCTCGTCCGCAGTATTTGGCCGGGCGAGTCGCAATATCTAAGGTTGAGGAGGACATGGTGTTGTCTGTGTAGCACAACCATTTGTCTTGGCCCGGAAGGCCAGTCGAGCAAGGAAACTCCAATGATGGCTCTCAGTCAGCGTCTTTCGTGGACGATCTGAGGCTCAGTTTGCGAGTCTCGTCCATACTACTTGGCCATGTGAGTCGCTCTTTCAAAGATTGACAAAAGAGAATTGATTTTTCTTGAGGGAAAGAGACGTCTAGTGGTGAGTCCATGCAGCATGGCATGCGACCCTCTCTGGCGACTCGGATGATGAAGGTCCCTTAGTAGGCGCGGTGTACGCATTTGACGTAGCAGACGGGGTCGCACGACATTTAGCCGGAAAAAGTCGACGCGGTGGACAAAGAGTCGACATGGCGGAAGTATGGTCGCGCTTTGGCGAAGTCGACGCGGCGGACACGGAGTCGACGCGGCGGAAGTATGGTCGCGCTTTAGCGAAGTCGACGCGGCGGACACGTTGACATGGCAGACGTATGGTCGCGCTTTGGCGAAGTCGATGCGGCGGACACGGGGTCGACGCGGCGGACGTATGGTCGCGCTTTGGCGAAGCCGACATGGTGGACACGGAGTCGACGCGACGGACGTATGTTCGCGCTTTGGCGAAGTCGACGCAGCGGATGTATGGTCGCGCTTTGGCGAAATCAACACGGCGGACATAGGGTCGACGCGGCAGACGGGGATCGCGCTATGGCGAAGTCGACAACGGCGGGGTTGTGATGGCGATCCCGCTACAGGCGAGTCCACCAGTGCCCACTACGACGGAGTTGACGCGGCCGACATGGTCTACACGACAGATGGAGGTCATGCTGCAGCGGAGTTGACGCGGCGGATACCGTCAGGTGGGTCCGCTGTGCGCATCCGTGAAGGGATACGGGTAGGCTACACTAGCGCAAATCAAAATTTTCTACCGCGTAAACCAGGATTACTGTTGTTATAGATCACGGGATTACCACTAGACGCGTAGTTGCGGAACTTGATGAAGCGCGTCGAGGCAGTGCAGACATTCCACGTCTCCTCCTTTTCATGGTCCCACGAGCAGCTGCCCTTGTGCGGCTCGTCCAAGTACCACAGATGCAACACCTCTAAGGTATCCACACGTGCGGGATGGAAGCGTCAGACGCCAGACTGCTAGGTCCACGCGTGCAACACAGGAGTGAGGTGTGGCGGCTGGGTGGAATGGTATAACCCTGGTCAGCTCGCCCCACCCTCTCTTATGTAGGTGTCCCTAGTGGACTTCTACATTAGCAGCCCATTAGTAGCCTAAGGCTGGTCTAATTCCGATCCAATCCTCATTAGGCTTCCAGCCCCTTAGTGTGTGACCCTATAGGTTCATATACGTGTAGACATAACACGAATACACTTATTATGTCATAGTTGGTAGCAGCCTCTAGCAAGACATGCCAACTCCTAAACGCATACAAAGATCATATCGGACGAACCATGACAAGGTTTATTACATGTATTTCCCTTTTCCACACGATATTTGGTCTAGCTCCAAGCTGACCTCCCTTTATCGATACTGTGATTCAGAATCCGTTTACTAGGTTAACTTTTAACCTTATGTAGCACGGTCATGTATTTCTGGATCCTATCACTCGAGGGGCCCAGAGATATCTCTATCAAGTAGAGAGGGAAAAATCCCATCTTGATTGACCATGCCTTGCAGCATGCTTCAGGACAAACCCGAAAGCTACCTTTATAACTACCCAGTTACGGAGTAGCGTCTGATAGCTCCAAAGTAGGTCGATCCACATCTCAAGTACATGCTACAATCTCAGGTCGAAGGATAAAACGTACATGATATGTAAAGAGAGATGCAAGTCTAATTTCTAGTCTCAAGTTGGGTCAGTCCAACCCCATGTTCATAACATGTGTCCACATCATTGGTTTGACATCTCCATGTCCATGACTTGCGAAACATAGTCATCAACCAATCGATGTGCTAGTCTAATATTCATGTGTGTCCTCACATGAACTCCGACTAGGGACAACTATTTGGATAACCATACAAGTAAAGAGTTTCACAAACAATTCACATAATTTCCAATCAATACAAGTTATCTCATGTGCACGGGGTGTTTTTCCATGGCGTCTCCTACACGTGCGGGGGCGAGCGGCGGCGGGCCTTCTAGGTCTACGTCTAAGTCACCGACGAAGGGAGGGGTGGAGGATCTGGCGGCGGGATTGTCTGCAAAGCTGGGGGATCTCCTACTGACAGACAAGGAAGCAACGGGGATCGTGATTAAGAAGATTAATTCTGCTGCTGTCCCAAGGCCACGCTGGGCGGCGGTGGGTAGGGTTTGCTCGTCTCGCAGGCTGATCGTGGGTGCTTTGGAGAGGGCTATGGAGCGAGCGCGGGGCCTCCATAGGCCAGCTCGGTTTAAGGATATTGGTGATAATCGTTTTGTGGTCCGCTTCAGTTCGGAGGGAGATTGGAAGCATGTGCTTAAAAATGGACCATGGCAGTTTGCCTACAATGCTCTTCTTGTGAAGGATTTTGATGGAGCAGTCCAGCCATCCGAGATGGTCTTCGATACCATGGATGTTTGGGTCAGAGTGCTTGATCTTCCCATGGATTATATGAACAGAGTTTATGGGGAGCTCATCGGAGGATGGATTGGAGAGTTTATTTCTGTGGATGTTGATGAGGAAGGGATGGCGTGGGGTAAGGACCTGAGGATTAGGGTGGCGGTCAAAGTTGATCAACCCCTTCTGCGAGGGGTTAACCTGAAGGAATCGGATGAGGAGGTAGAAGGTAAATGGTTTGATCTGCAGTACGAGAAAGTTCCTCACTTCTGTTTTGATTGTGGACGTTTGGTTCACTCTGAGGGTGCATGTACTATGGAGAAAGGAGGGACTCAGCAATGGGGTGAGTGGCTGCGTGCAGAGCCGAAGAAATATAAGAAGGCTGCTCCCCCTGTTCATCCGACGATGTCATCATCTAGCTTCAGCAGTAGGTCGGCGGGCTCTGGAGGCTTCTTTCAGGGCGGTGTGCAAATTCGGGATATCCCGCCTCGCCAAAATTCTAGGCATGACTATGCCTATTCTAGCTCCTCCCGCACTGGTGGTGGGGAGCGGAGATTTGAGGGAGCAGAAGTATCAAGTCCAATCAAGCGTCATGGGGTGCGTGCGCAGGAGCAGCAGCTGTATGATGTTCCTGTGAGTCAGGCTCCGAAGCAGTCTAGGAAGAGCACTTATGCCCATCGCGTCCGACAGCAGACAACTGCTGATGACATGGGTATCCCGTCCTCGGCTCAGGGAACAAAAAAAATAAGAGGGGACAGAAGACGGCTTGGGTTCCAGTGGAGAAGGCAGCAGAGGATGATGATTCTGGTTCGGGAGGCAAGAGGCAGAGAACGGGATCTGTGTTTGACAGGATTCAACCCCAAAACCAATTTTCGGCGGACCTCGAGGCTCGGGGCCTCTGGGTTCAATGAATTTGTTGGCCCAGAACTGTCGCGGACTGGGGTTGGACGCGGCGGTGGGCGAACTTCGGGACCTGGTAAGGTCCTACAACCCAGCGGTGGTATTCTTGTGTGAAACCAAACAAAAGAGAAGAACGATGGAACGGTTGCAGTGGAGCTTAGGCTTCAGATATGGGGTTTGTGTCAAGGGGAAAGGAAACGGCAGAGGTCTCGCACTATGGTGGAGAGATGGGGTGGAAGTCTCGGTTCGTCCGTGGTGCCAATATTATATTGATGCAAAAATCATCTCTGATGGAATTTCTTGGCGATTCACTGGAATCTATGGCGAACCAAGGACGGAGCTAAGGGGGAAGACATGGGATGCTCTGCGTTTCCTTAGAGCTCAGTACGACCTGCCGTGGCTGTGCGTAGGGGACTTTAATGAAATAGTCAGGCAGGATGAGCAGCTAGGAGGTCATGAAAGAAGGGAATCCTAGATGACTAAATTTAGGGACTATTTGGTGGACTGCCGCCTCTCAGACCTAGGCTTCTCAGGTTACCCTTTCACTTGGAATAACAGGAAAGATGGCAATGCTAATGTACAGGCGAGGCTTGATAGAGGCATGGGGGATAATAATTTTTTGAATGTATTTGGGCAGACAACAGTTGAACATTTATCTACTGAGGAATCTGATCACTCGGCTCTTCTGATTCGGGTGGCGACTGAACCTGTGCAGCGTAAGCTGCCAAATTCTAGAGGTTTCATGTTTGGAAGTGTGGACGACTCATGCGTCTTACGATGAAACTGTCTCTATGGCCTGGGATAACACTAGTTATCTGGGGTCGGGCCTGCATGGGGTATGGAATCGTCTGCGTAGCGTTTCAGGCGGCCTAAAAGACTAGAGTGTTAGCACCTTCGGTTCGATCCGAAAAGAACTAAAACGTCTCAGGGCTGCTCATTAGGAGGCAAAAGCACAGGTTCTTGTCTCGAAATCTTTAACTGAGGTGCAGATTATCGAGAAACAGCTCCACGACATGTATGAGAAAGAGGAGATTATGTACAAGCAGAGATCTAGACAAGACTGGCTAGTGGCGGGTGATCGAAATACAAAGTTTTTTCAGAATCGGGCCACTCATCGCAAGAGGAAAAACACTGTCATATTCCTTCGCCGTGATGATGGTAGCCGATGTGATACTGATGGGGGGGGATGAGGGAGTTAGCACAGGCTTTCTACCACAATCTCTATTCTTCGGAAGGTGCTGCCAATATGGAACGAATTCTTGACCGGGTGGGGCAGTTTGTCTCGGCGGATATGAACGATATGCTGCTAGCTCCGGTTTCTGATAAGGAGATTGGGATGGCTCTTTTCCAGATGGGTCCGACCAAATCTCCTGGACTAGATCGGCTCCCTGCCCTTTTTTATCAGCGTCATTGGGCGTTGATAGGGACTGATGTTTGTGCTATTGTCAAAGATTTCTTGGCCGGGGGGGACAGCCCTCCTGATTTTAACAACACTATCCTTGTGCCGATACCAAAGGTCAACATCCCATAGGTTCTGTCGCAATTTAGACCAATAAGCTTGTGCAATGTCCTCTACAAGTTGGCATCTAAGGTTGTGGCAAATCGGTTAAAACAAATTCTACCAATTCTGATTTCAGAGGAACAAAGTGCTTTTGTGCCGGGTAGATTGATAACGGACAATGTTTTTGTCACATATGAATGCACACATGTGATCAGGACCAGGAAAAGGAAAACTCCGCTATGCGCTGTGAAATTGGATATGACGAAGGCATACGACAGGGTAGAATGGATTTTTCTGGAAAATATGTTACTCCCTCCGATCCTAAATAAGTGTCGCCATTTTGAACTATATTTATTTCAAAACCGTGACACTTATTTAGGATCGGAGGGAGTACTTAAGATGGGGTTTCATCATCAATGGGTGTCTATGATCATGCGGTGTATCTCAACAGTGAGGTTCACCGTGAAACTCAATGGTGGTTTTTTAGACTCCTTTGCTCCTTCTAGGGGACTTCGGCAGGGAGACCCCCTCAGCCCCTATTTGTTCTTATTCTGTGTCGAGGGTTTCTCTGCTTTGTTAAAGGAAGCCCAACGTGTAAATGTTATTAGAGGTGTGAGATTTGGTGCGAACGGCCCCCATATCACTCATCTCCTCTTCGCTGATGATAGTGTGGTTTTTTTGAGGCGTCACCACAGAGCATGCAATCTCTTCGCCGTGTTCTACATGACTATGAAGTGAGTTCGGGTCAGAAGGTAAACTTACAAAAATCCTCTATTTTCTTCGGACAAGGTTGCAACAATGATTTAAAGGAGCAGTTCAAGACCGATATTGGTATTGCCTCTGAGGCGCTATCTGAGCGTTACCTGGGACTGCCCATGGTAGTAGGCCGGTCGCGAGATAGGTCGTTCAAATATTTAACAGACCGACCTTGGAATAAAATCAAGGGATTGAAAGGACAGGGTCTGTCTAAGGAAGGGAGAAGTATTCTAGTCAAGTCTATTCTCCAAGCTGTACCGGCGTATGCGATGAGTTGTTTTCAGCTCACCAAGAAGCAATGCAAGAAGCTAAGTATGGTGTCATCTAACTTCTGGTGGGGAGAGTCCGATGGGCAGAAAAAAGTGCATTGGATTTCTTGACAACGGATGTGCAAGGGAAAGAAACAAGGTGGTTTGGGCTTTCGGGACTACTTCTGCTTTAACCAAGCTTTTCTAGCCAAGCGGGGATGGCGTTTGCTTACTGATCCTGCTTCTTTGTGCGCACGGGTGCTCAAAGCTCGTTACTTCCCTAAGGAATTGTTCCTTTCTGCTGCCTGCCCAAAAAGAGCCTCCTTCACCTGGCGTGCCATCATTCACGGTAGAGACCTTCTGCGCAAAGGTTTGATCTGGCGGATTGGGGATGGCAGGAATATAAAGGTTTGGGAGGATAATTGCATCCCCCGGTCAAGTGCTCAGCATCCACTGGGAAGGCTGACAGACGATTGCCCAACGTATGTGAGTGATTTCTTATTGTCGGATAATATTGGTTGGGATGAGGAAAAGCTTAGGCTCCATCCGGTGGAACCAGACATCCAAGATATTCTTTAGATAAGGGTCGGCAGGATGGGTACGGTTGATTTTTCAGCATGGAACTTCACAAAAAATGGGATATTCTCGGTCAGATCAGCATATCATCTTGCAATTCAGCAGAAGAGGTTGGAGAGGGGCGAAGCCGAAACATCAGGCTCCTCTGTTGAGCATAAAGGCTGGCTTTCTCTTTGGGATGCACAAGTCCCAGGCAAGGTGAAGGTACACATGTGGCGGTTTATTGAGAACGGCTTAGCGGTGGGCACCGAATTAAGTAGAAGAAAAATTAAAGACGGAGTCATCTGTCTCGCGTGCGGCAGAACTGAATCAATGGTGCACCGTTTCTGGTCTTGTCCTCACTCAACAGCTGCGTGGTCGTACTTAAAGGAGCTGGCTGTTGTTGGCTTGGAGCACCCTCCAAAAAATCTCGCAAAGCGAATGGACCTCAGGTGGCACTTATGCTTATGATGATGTATAACTTGTGGACCGCAAGGAACGATGCACGTGATACAAAGAACCTCGAGGATCCGAAATCTATTGCAGCTAAGTCGGTGGCTGGGGTGGAGGAGTGGAGCTCCCTTCACGTCAGGCCTGTTATTCCCTCTGTGCGACCGGTTGAGCACTGGCTCTACCCACCTGATATGTGGTGTAAGGTTAATGTGGATGGAGCATTTCGTTCTGACAGTGGCTGTGGTGGAGGTGGAGTGATTGTAAGAAATCACCATGGTGCTTTCGTCTCGGGAGCATGCCATTTTTTCCCAAACACGGCAGACGCTGAATGCGCGGAGCTCCTGGACTGCAGGAGGGGCCTCCAATTGGCTTGTGAAACACAGGTTAAGAAGGTGATCTTGGAAACGGGCAGCTCGGGAGTTGCTGCAAAGTTGGTCAAGGATGACAGGGATCGGTCTCTGAATGCGTCTTTGGTGGAAGAAATTAAGGCTATGATGAAAGATTTCGATAATTCCTCGGTTAGGGCGGTACGGCGATCGGCAAACAAAGCGGCGCATATCTTAGCAAAGGAGGGCTCTGTTAATAAATCTTGTAAGACCTGGTTTGGCATTGCACCTGATTGTGTAAAGGACCAAATAGTATGGGACATGTGTTCTGAGTAATAAAACGCAGCAGTAATTCTCAAAACAAAAAAGAATAGAAAACTACCTAGCCGATCAGCCGATCGTACAAACCGAAAGTAGAAAACCTTCATCCATGCACCGATGTGGACGAATCGGCCAGACGGGAGCTTGGCGGAGATATGTCCGTGGCAGCTGATTTTGCTTGGGCTGTCGTCGAGTCGATCGCCCCACATATGTACACACAAACGTTCACATTATGCAAAGGATTAGATCCAAATATAATAGTACTAATTCATTGAAGTAGTGATCAACACGATGAAAGAGATTGGATTGAGTAGAAATCTCATCAGCCATGACACATGCAATTAAGCGTGCATGTGCGAGACAAGACCATGTGGTTTTCATAGCTTGTTCTGATCAATCGATGCCTTGGGTGAGCAACACTGCCACACACGTGTGGGTTGTAGCCGCGCGATGATCGATCTGTTGAGACGTCCTCCGCATCGATCGGCAGATCGGGTCTCGGATTGTACGTGTGAGCGCCACCGAGGTTAATATGTTGTGGGATCCCGTCCGGATTATCACCTCCAAGCACCACTTGTCTCACGGTGGACGTCAACTGTCGTGGTATTGGCACGGCAAATTTTACTAGAGATAGCTTACGTAGAGGGAGCAGGGCGATGTAGGAAAATCCAGAAACGAGATTGGTACACGATGTACACAGGTTCACGTCCCCTCGGTGGAGGATCGCTACGTCCTGCTGTCAATCCAGTATATGATCATAGATTAGTTTACAAGAAAGTCACCGTAGACGGAGGGAGAGACTAGATCTATTATGATGTGAGAGAGGATCGCCCCAAAGGGGTGTCCCTGGTGGCTTTATATATCCAGCCAGTTAGGGTTTACAAGTGCTTTGGTGGGCTTTGTATTAAAGTCGCTTTCTTGGGCCTCCAGTGGGCGAGTCGTCTGGTCTAGTATGCGCTAGTCGCCGTATTTGGTGAGTCGATCCGCCTAGGACTAGGTTTCAGTCGGCTCGATCCAACTGACGACTCCACTTCGTGGGTATCCCCTGATTGGTATTCCCCCATCAGCTTCCATTCAGATGCTAGCCTTTCCCACAGACTTAGCGCATGGGAACACCGAAGGAAAACATGGAATGTAGATTCCTCTTCTTTACCGCGGATTTGGCAGACAGCAGGAGTGTCTATACCATGTTGTCTTTTATTCAGCTGAGTGGCCAGGGCATTGCACACGATTCGCCAGGCCAGCGTACACACCTTGGATGGGGGGGACAGGACAATGCCAGATGCTTTTCCATATAAGGTGTTCCCCTCTTGGCCTGCTACTGGAGGCACCAACATTACTCTCATTCATATGAGCATCCATCGCAAAGTTATAAGCACTACGAACCGAGAAGATCCCCCGTTTATCCGTCTGCCAAGCGATGAAATCAGGGTTGTTGTGCTTCGAAGGTTTAATCTTCCTGATTGCTTCCACGTCAATTTGTAAGAAAAATTCTTGGAGCCATTGAGTGTTCCAGGATCCATCCAAGTCAATGAAGTCCGAGACTTTTCCTTGATATGGCCTTGTAGCAGGTTGCCCTCGGTATCCAAGGATCACGCCATGCACGGATGTTTGCCCTAGTTCCGACGAGCCAGATAACACCATTTTTGACTAGCTCTAGTCCATGCTCGATAGCGCTCTAGGTGGACGATTTGTTCCCTAAAAATAGTGTCAAGCAACGATCCATTTGGGTAGTACTTTGCTTTAAGGATCTAGGCACGGAGTGTATTAGGAAATCAGATCAGACGCCACGCTTGTCGCGCGAGCAAGCCTTGGTTGAACATTCAAAGATCTTGAAACCCCATTCCCCCTCTGCTCTTGGCTCGAAGCATACTATCCCAAGAGATCCAATGTATCTTCCGCTTCCCATCCTCTTTGGCCCACCAGTAATCGCGAATCATCTGTGACAATTCATCACATAGCCCATTGTTATCGCCATATTTTGGCCAAAGGAGGAGTTGGGCCGTGGTCAAGATGGGCTTAGAAGATACGTATATGCAACGTGTTGTTGAATCGGCCTCGTGTGTTGATTTGGGCTAAATTGCCCGTGTATCTTATATTGTAATAGATTCCGTTTAGATTTAGGTAAGAGATAGAGTTGTAGAGTTATTCCAAAGACAGAAAGTCTCCGGACTATAAATATGTACCTAAGGTTATCGAGAAAAAGAGGACAATCACGTTCACAACAAACACAATCTCGGCGCATCGCCACCCCTTGTTTCTAGGGTTTTTTCTCGGGTAAGTGCCATGCTGCCTAGATCGCATCTTGCGATCTAGGCAGTATCTACTTATGCGTTACCTAGTGTTACTCGTACTGAAGCCTTGTTGATGGCGAGTAACACTATTATCATAGATTTGTTTGGATTAGCATCAGTACTTTTCGCTATGATTGTTTAGTTATGCTACCTCTAGCTATCTCGCCGTCGTTGCACCTTTTCCCGGGTGTAAGGGTGGCATCTTGCTTGATCTTTATTTAAGTCGATTTGATCTGTTATAGTTGTGCCTTGTTCTCCAAGGTTTAGTTTGATATCCACATGATCAGGCCTTGCAAACGGGTTGAACGATCCAGTAGTATGTAAGATATGGTTTACCAATCCCAGAGGGGGTGTTTCGGGAATTGACGTTACGTTGGTTTTTAGGCCTTCTCTAGGATTAGTTTTCTATTATCTTTTGTATCTACTAGGCTCAATTACGTGTAGGATGTTCCAGTTATGTAGTGAAAACATTAAACTGTCGTAGATCGATTTAACTTGTATTGATGAAGCAAAACCCCATGTTATAATAGATCTAATGCAGAACCATGGGATAATCGGCTCTGGGAGCCGATTCACAGGGAAACCTGGGAGCCGGTCACGGCTCGAATTTTACGTATACTTGTTTACCATGCAGGAAACCAATCGAAGCAATCCTTCACCTTCCTGACCAGGTATAGGTCAGGTGGCACGCCCTCGAACCAAGCCAGGACGTGTGCCGGAGTTTTGCGGGCCGTTGCCCGAGGGACCAGGGCCCACCAGCAGTCCTAGGAGCCTCCCGGCTCTTCGTGTTGCCCGTCGCTGCTCGCCGGTGGGTTTTGGTAGGCAACACATTCTGGCACGCCCGGTGGGACACTTAAAACAACGTCTACATCAACATCCGACGCTGCGATGGACAACAGACCGGTCACGTACGATGAGCTGCCTGAGGAGCACAAGGCGAAGTATGATGACGTCAAAGCTCTCTTCGAGGCCGATCTCATCGGCTCTTTTGAGAGGACTCGTAAGCATGGCATCAGGTGGAAAGGGTTCTCACCCGAGGGTGCTCTTGATGAGGTGGATCTGTCTGTTCCTTCAGAGGAGCGCACCAGAGCTCTGCGCCAGGAAGTCAACTACATGGTGGCTCATTCTCTTCACCGCCATTCTGAGAGCTTGGTAAACGCTTTCGAGCGGATCGCAGTTCGCGTAGTTCAGGAGATCGCGAAACATCAGTACTCTCCGTCGGGGCCTACTCTGGGGACTCACCAGGGAGAAAGACCACTCCAGGCCAGGCCACCGCTGCCATTCACACTTGCGGCTCCAGAGCCACCAGGGGCGCCGGCGTACGTCGTCTACAAGGTCGGAGGCGACCCTGGCGATTGCCAATTCCTGTGTGAACCACCTAAAGAAATCCCACATGGATACGTGTGCACCTACATGCCAGACTGCAACAACTTGACGCGCACGAACCAGGTTGCAACCGCAGGGAGTGCTGGGGCAGGAGTTTCTGGAGCAGGGGCTTCGGGAGCAGGTGTTTCTGGAGCAGGAATCTCTGGGATGGACGCTGACAAACAGGCGTGGCTAGCCAAGTATGCCACTGGAACGAGTCATGAGAATCTAGCCCCTGCAGCCCAAACAACGGAGCAAATCCGTACCATCTTGAGAGACCAGTTCGGCTTCGTGCCGAAGAGAAGGACAATCGGCTATTCAAAGCCGTACCCCAACGAGTTTGATCTAATCCCGCTGCCACCCAAGTATCGACTCCCTGAGTTCTCGAGATTTAGCGGGTCAGAAGGGTCGAGCTCGATCGAGCACGTGAGCCGATACCTGGCACAGTTAGGCATGATGTCAGCATCAGATCAGTTGCGCGTAAGGTTCTTTGCGCAATCTTTGACAGGACCAGCTTTTGGGTGGTACACCTCGCTACCACCTGATTCGATCCAGACCTGGAAGCAACTGGAAGAGCAGTTCCACATTCAGTACCATTCAGAAGCCACCGAGGCTGGCATTGCAGACCTGGCACAGGTGCGGCAAAAGCGAGGAGAAACGGTAGCCGAGTACATCCAACGCTTCAGGGCTGTCAAGAACCGATGTTACTCAGCTCGTTTAACTGAGAAGGAAGCGGTCGAGCTGGCAGCGTTGGGTCTCGCAGCACCCATCAAAGATCTGGCTTTCCAAGTAGAGTACAACTCGTTGGCGCACATGTCCCAGAAGCTGACGATGTATGAGCAGCGCCACCCTGAGTTGTACCAGGACAAGTTCAAACGTCCGGTAGGCCTGGTCGATACAGAAGAAGAAGACCCCGCGCAAGACCAGGAGGTGGCCGTGGCTGAATGGGCTCGGGGGCAGACCCCGTAACCTGCAAATGGGTGAAACAGCAAGGGCCTGCAAAAGGGTTCGACTTCGATGTGAGCAAAGCTGAGCAAATATTCGATTTACTGCTGAAAGAAAAGCAGCTGAAGTTACCTGAAGGCCACAAAATCCCTACGGCTCAAGAGATGAACGGAAGACCGTACTGCAAGTGGCATCACTCGTTCACCCACACCACCAATGACTGCAAAGAGCTACGTCGCCAGATCCAAACAGCGATAGAGCAGGGCCGCCTCATCCTGGGGCAATTCGCCATGAAAGTAGACACCAACCCGTTCCCCGGCGTCAACATGGTAGAACACAGCCACTCCACGAGGCGCCAGTTGGACTTCTCGTTCGATGTCAACATGGCAGGAACAGGGTACCACCATGGCACGTACAGGGAGGAAGGCGGTCGCTCTCACGGCAGAGTAAGAGAGGAGGCTGGTCCACGCGACCGGCCCAGCTACGACAACAGGCGGTACTTAACTGAGGAACAAGTAAAAAGTGTGCGATATCAGAAACCACATTCCACGCATCTCCTTAATAAGTATGAGCGTCAGTATGACCAACGTCGCCGACGCGGCGGAGAAGATGAAGGATATGAGCACCTCGCTTGGGGACCGTCAAAAGAAAAAGAAGGCGCAGACAAGCATTGGGATTGTCCGTTCTTCAAGTATTGCTGGGACGCGGGAATGAGCCGATTGCCTACGATCGATAACTGCCCCGAATGCGGACAGCAGAAGGAGGACACGGAGCCGGTGTCAGTGTTTAAGCGCCTAGGGCCTCTCCCGCCTCAGAGCCGACGCAGGGAGTCGTCTCGAGCACAAGGTCTCAAGGAGCCAATGGATGACAAAGAGAAAGACAGGTATCACCGTCCAAGGTGGTGTCCCGACGGACTCAGACATACCCAAAAGCGTAGAGTGCAGCGGCTGCGTAACTTGGAGGAAGCCGAAGCGCAGTATCTCCACGCTCTAAAGAAAGCACGGCCCGATCTGGCCGTTAAAATTAGGCAGACCTTGGAAACGGAAGATCACCCGAAAAGGAAAGAGTGGCGCCCCAAACCGGTAAAAGCCGATGCAAAGACATCGGCTGGCACAAACATGGTATTCATACTTCCGTCAGAGTTCTGCGCGCCACGAACCAACGAGCTACCAGTGGCACAGTTCGACTGCGGCCCACGGCCAGTTATCTTTGAGAAGCCACGTGAAAAGGGTTACAAACATCTGAAAGCACTGTACCTACGAGGTTACATCAATGGGCAACCTGTCAGCAAGATGTTAGTGGACACCGGAGCGGCAGTCAACATAATGCCATACTCCATGCTACGGCGTTTGGGACGCTCCACTGCAGATCTGATCAAAACTAACGTCACTTTAAGCGACTTCAACGGCCAGACTTCAGAAACGCAAGGCGTACTAAACGTGGACCTGACCGTGGGCAGAAAAACAATCCCTACGTCATTCTTCGTCGTGGACAGCAAAAGCACCTACGCTGTCTTGCTAGGGAGAGATTGGATCCATGCCAACTGCTGCATTCCATCCACGATGCACCAGTGCCTAATACAGTGGGATGGAGATGAGGTGGAGGTCATTCATGCAGACGATTCCGTCGAGGTCTCCATTGCTGGCATGAACGTCTGGGAAGCAGAAGACCAAGAGCCGATCTCTGGAATCAGTCTAGACGGCTGTGAACGCATTGAGGCTACAAAAAACGGGGTGAGGCTGGTCTTATCCACCGGCCTGACAGAGTAGCAAAGCCCACGATGGTACATGGTATGGCCGATCCCTGCGATCGGCCACAAAAAACAAAAAGCAGCAACCTTGCGACGAGCAGATCATGCAGTCGTAGCAGGGAGATTCTCAGCCATCGTAAAACCATAAGGTGTAAACCGTCCTTGACTAATACAATCAAAAAGGGGGCCGATTCAGGCAATCGGCCCAAGTTATTTTTGTTAACCTCACCTACTGTTTGCCCTGTGCTTAGCATCGATTTGACAGGTGACGGAAAGCTAGGATATGGATTTACATCTGCTGATGAACTAGAAGAGATTGACATCGGTCCTGGGGATAAGCCAAGACCAACATTTATCATCAAGAAGTTGGATCCGAATCTGCGGGGTCCGATGATAGCTTTGTTGAAAGAATATCCAGATTGCTTTGCCTGGGATTATACAGAGATGCCTGGGCTAGACAGGAGCATCATCGAGCATCGACTCCCACTTAAAAAAAGGATTTCGGCCATTCCAGCAGCGAGCACGACAGATGAAGGCCGAAATTTTGAAAGAAGTCAAGAAGGAGATCGAGAAAATGTTGGCAGCCGATTTAATCAGGCCATGCAGGTATGCTGAGTGGATTTCTAGTAGCGTACCTGTAGAGAAAAAGGATGGCCGCTGGCGTGTGGCCATAGATTTTCGGGATCTCAATAGAGCTACCCCGAAAGATGAGTATCCGATGCCAGTAGCAGAGACGTTAATCAACGCAGCTGCCGGTCATAAAATCTTGAGCTTCATGGATGGCAATGCCGGTTACAATCAAATTTTTATGGCTCCGGAAGATATACACAAGACTGCATTCAGAGTCCCAGGTTCGGTGGGGTTGTTTGAATATGTAGTCATGACGTTTGGACTGAAGAACGCCGGCGCCACATACCAAAGAGCCATGAATTACATCTTCCATGACCTGATCGGCAAGCTGGTGGAAATTTATATCGATGACGTAGTGGTCAAGTCAGCCTCAGTACAAGGACACTTGGATGATCTGCGACACGTCCTGGACCGAACAAGAAAATTCGGGCTACGGATGAATCCAAAGAAGAGTGCCTTCGGTGTGACGGCCGGTCAGTTCTTGGGCTTCTTGGTCCATGAACGAGGAATCGGCCTGAAAAGTCAGGAGGCAGTGCGAACAATGAAGCCACCTACCACGAAGAAAGAACTGCAGTCTCTCATCGGCAAGATCAACTTCGTCAGAAGATTCATCTCCAATCTGTCAGGAAGGATAGAGCCGTTCATGGGACTTGTAAAGATTAAATCTGATGAAGAGTTCAGCTGGGGGGCAGAACAACAACGAGCCTTCGACGAGATCAAAGAATATCTGACGAAGCCGCCAGTATTGGTTCCGCCCCAGCCGGATAGGCCATTCTACATTTACTTGTCAGTAGCGGACACGTCCATCGCCTCAGTGGTGGTGCAAGTTTATGACGGGCTGGAGCGAGTGGTATTTTACATCAGCAGAAGGATGTTGGATGCAGAAACGAGGTACTCTGAGATCGACAAGTTGTGCCTCTGCCTGTTTTTCACCTGCACCAAGCTGCGCCACATTTTGCTATCAGCAGAGATTGTCATCGTCTGCAAATCAGACATTATAAAGCACATGCTGTCGGCTCCTATGTTGAAAGGCCGACTGGGCAAATGGATGTTTGCATTATCGGAGTTTGACATCCGGTATCAACCCGCGAAAGCAGTTAAGGGGCAGGCATTGGCCGACCTTATCGCTGAAAGGATCAACACCAATATAGCAGCACTGACCATACGAGCGTGGGCTATGTTCTTTGACGGATCGGTTTGTGACGATGGGTGCGGCATCGGCATGCTACTCGTGTCACCCCGGGGGGCAACATTTCCCTTCTCTATCAGGTTGTCAGCCCCTCGCACCAACAACGTCGCTGAGTATGAGGCAATACGCAAGGGAATGGAGTTGCTCATCGAAGCTGGAGCGGAAGCAGTGGAAATTTTTGGAGACTCCAAGCTGGTGATTTCTCAACTCACGGAGGAATACAAGTGTGAGAGCGAGTCGCTATTCCCATTATGGATGCAATGCCGTGAGCTGATGGCACAGTTCCGATACATAAACTTCACCTGGATCCCACGATCGCAGAATACCGAGGCCAATGATCTTGCACAAATGGCTTCAGGCTACAAGGACGCGGCAGCGGGAGCCGATGTTCAGGTGCAATTCCTGGACGCAGACGACTGGAGAGCCGATATCTTCAATTACTTGAAGGATTCGGCTCGGGGGGCACCTAAACGAATAAGATACAAGGCCATGAAGTATGTGCTCATTGGGGACGACATGTTTTACAGGACTCTAGAGGGGTTATTGCTCAAATGTCTGGGGACAGCTGAGGCCAATCGGCTCCTACACGAGGTACACGAAGGCGCTTGTGGAACTCACCAATCGGCTCACAAGATGAAGTGGTTGATCAGGCGATCAGGGTTTTATTGGCCTACCATGCTCGAGGACTGTTTTAAGTACTACAAAGGGTGTCAAGCATGTCAGAGATTTGGAAAAATTCAGATGGTACCCGCGTCAGCAATGAACCCCATCATCAAGCCTTGGCCATTCCGAGGTTGGGGCATGGATATGATCGGCAAGATCAATCCTCCGTCAAGCAAAGGCCACATGTGGATTTTGGCCATCACGGATTATTTCACCAAGTGGGTGGAAGCTGTCCCTATGAAGTCAGTAAGTTCAAAGGATGTCGTCGATTTTGTGAAAGAACACGTCATTCATAGGTTTGGGATTCCCCAGACTATCACGACCGATGGAGGTTCGGTCTTCACTTCTCACGAGTTCAGAGAGTTCTGTGAGGACACAGGGATCAAGTTGATGCGATCATCTCCGTACTATGCTCAAGCAAATGGGCAAGCTGAAGCGTCCAACCAGAGCCTTATCAAGCTGATCAAGAGGAAAATCGATGAGAACCCTAGGCGTTGGCACGAGGTTTTATCAGAGGCTTTATGGGCTTACCGCATGTCATGTCATGGGGCGATAAAAACCTCGCCGTACCATCTAGTCTATGGACAAGAAGCCGTATTGCCTTGGGAAATTACGGCTGGGTCGAGACGTGTCACTTTTCAGAACGATCTAACGACTGAAGAATATGCAGCCTTGATGAGTGACATCGTTGAAGATTTGACTGAGCTTAGGCTGTGGTCGCTTGAGAAAATCAAAGAGAACAAGGCCAAAGTAGCTCGTGCATACAACAAGAAGGTGAGGCCTAAGGAGTTCCATGTTGGCGATCTGGTATGGGAAGCGGTGTTGCCATTAGGGACTAAGGATGTAGCATATGGTAAATGGTCTCCAAATTGGCACGGGCCATACAGGGTAGATCAAGTTTTAAGACGGAACGCGTACATGCTGGAGGAGCTGGATGGCGTGAAATTCCCAGTGGCTGTCAACGGTCAGTATCTCAAGCAATATTTCCCAAGCATGTGGGATGATAGACAGTGAGATATGGGGGCCGATACACGAAATCAGCCAATAAAAAACTTATTATTATATATTTCCCAAGTACGTGGGATGATGGACAGCGAGATATGGGGGCCGATACATGAAATCGGCCAATAGAAGTATACAGCCGATGCACAGTCATCGACTTTAGAGGTTCAAAACTGTTACAAGCAGACGCCAGTTTACATAAACGAGCTACTGAAGAAATGCCTCGAAGGCTTGGAGGGCGTCAGCACGGACACGGTCCACCTCGGCGATCTCGGCTTCGTCATCTTCATCCTTGCCCGTCACCAACTGCTTGTTCAGGGCACGTATTTCTGCCAGATCGGTCTTCAGTTCGGCTTTGAGGCTCTCTGCTTCATCTTGGGAACGGGCGATGGATGCTTCTTTGTCACAAATGAGTTGTTTTGTCACCCGGACCTTTTCTTCAAGATCTTCCAGCTCCTTTTTCAGAGATGCGAGCTCGGTGGTACTGACAGAGGTGTCAGTTTTGGCATCAAGGGACGCCTTTTTCTCATTGAGCTGCTGACATCTGTCGGCAATATTCGCCTTCAGCGGAAGTTGGGCACGGCGCAGGTTGATCCTTTCACAAGCTAGCTTCACCCTTGACCCGAAGAAGGACAAAGTTACGACGGGCCAAAGCTTCACCTGCAATGTTACTGGGAGTTGGTCTTGGATTTCAGCAAGAACGCCCTTCACCTCTTCAGAACCCTCGATCAGCTCCTCGATCGGGGAAGACAGTAAGGCTCTAAGTCGTTGGAATTGAGGTAGAACAGCCCTGGCTTGTGGTTCATCGGTGGCAACAGAGGGAGTTGGATCGATGGAGTCAGGATCAAAGGTCAGCAAGCCTGAAATGTCACCACCCTGGCAGCCCGAAAAGGCGTCAGTGTGCGTCCAATAGGGAAGAATAAAGCCGACAGAGGTTAACATACCTCTCCCAAGACCGAGGGGGTAGCAGACGGCGAGGCGATCGGTTTGTGTGTGGTTGCTGGGGGCGTTACCAAAGTGGTAGCCATTTCATCTGCATTTTCAGGGATTGCCAGGTCTGGTTTGGCTAAAGGCGTCGGCGCGGCCCCTACCTTCCCACCAGGAGCCTCAGTTGTCTGCATGAAAGGTGTTTAACCGATGAAGATGATGGTGAACTGGCAGACAAAAGGGAATAAGGGGCAAGAGCATAAAGGATGATGATTTTTCGGAACCTCTTGGCTCGATGAAGAAGCTTGTAGTCCTTTACGAGCTCTCTTGGGACCCACAGCTGGCCCGGCCTCGACTGGTGCTCGGGGGGCAGCAGGTTCAGGAACCGACCTTTTCCTGGAAGCCGATGGTGGCACATCTGGCTGGCTCGGGGTGATGGTCCTCTCAGAATCCGTTGGGCTCGATTCTCCCTCATTGGGTTGTGTGTCCTCGTGGGATGTTTCTTCGACGGAAGCCTGCAAAAGAAGGAAGGCTGTTAGACACAAGCACATCTGCAAGAATGAAAAAATGAGAAGAAACGGCCAAGACATGGATCAGCCTACATGCGAGCTTTCTGGAGAAGGGCTCCGGTGTCTCAAAGTCTTCCTGGCAGCTACATTCTTCGTCGTCGTTCTTATCTTGGTGGGAACTCGAGGGGCAGCTGATGTTGAAGTTCCTTGCTTCTTAGAAGCCGATTGAGGTGTTATCGGCTGTTTCTGCATTATTACCTTTTTCAAAGGCGGCGAGTTTTTGCAGAAAAGAACCACAGGAGCTGGCGGAAAGAACTCAAAAGGGGAGCCATCGCTGTGTGTGGGTTCGGGGCCATCTTGTTGCTGCAAAGGGAGAAATTGGGTTAGTAAAAGAATCATTTATGAGCTGCGTTAAGAAAATGTATAACCAGTGGTACCTGTTCCACGGGGATGTCATAATCGGCATCAAGGTGTTTCAGCAACGGCCCCAGAGCTTTCCTGAAAGTGTGGGTTTTCCACATCGACCACCAGTCCTCGAAGCCATCAATTGATGAAGCGAAGGTGAGGTCATTTGGAATGGGGATGGTCAGAGCATCAAAGAAGGAGTAACACCTCTGACTGGTGAGAGGATCAGGCAGGTCGGCCCTGCACTCCGTAATATGATGGAGGAAGAGATGGGGAGGTACTTGCCCAAGGCCAAATTGCCGGGCCACTATGACCGGCTGGTAGAATTCATACCCAGGCTTGATGATTCTGTTGGATGTACTCATACCAACTGGAAGGAAACAGGGTCGGATCACAATGGAAAAGAGTTGTCGGGTGCTGGTGTCATCGGCAAAGTTATCTAGCCTGAAGGAGAGTGGATTTTCGAAATGTTCAGACTCTTCCATGTAAGGGAAGAAGGTAGTATTGTCCAGACCTTGAAAGAAAGTGCTGAACCACTTGGCTGCTTCTTGAGGGGATAGTTTGCTGCCTGGCAGCCTATACAAAGCTTGGCCATAACTAGTGCATCGGATCTGCTTCCCCTTGACATCTGGAAAGGTACAGCTCGCCAAAAGGGGGAAGTCTGGGATATGATTCTGAAAGTACAGCTGAGCCCATAGTTGAATGAACCACCAAGGACCACCTGTTTTGACTGCTATGCCTGAGAACAGCTTGGCAGACATCAACTGAAGATATCGATAGACCTCTCCAAGGAATAGTTTGCCGATGCCAAGTTGAGTACCTTTGGCCAGTTCGTGGGCTAGGGAGAGATAGTTCTTGGTTGGAGCAAGAGAAGGGCCACAGAATATGAAATGCTCCAGCCAGAAGTTGAGAAAGGCTGTATGTTCTTTCTCTGAGACAGGGCCCTTTGTTTTCATATGGCGTTGGAGGTAGGCACTGCGAAGAAGTTGAGAAGACAGGGCATCATCATGAAGGGGTAGCGTGACGATTCTGTTCTGCAACGCATTCTGACGACGCGTAACCCGATACAGGAAAAAAAAGAGGAGAAGGGAAAAAACGGAGTGGTTTTGGAATTATTATTACCAAAACCAGGGGGGCATGTGTTATCGCCATATTTTGGCCAAAGGAGGAGTTGGGCCGTGGTCAAGATGGGCTTAGAAGATACGTATATGCAACGTGTTGTTGAATCGGCCTCGTGTGTTGATTTGGGCTAAATTGCCCGTGTATCTTATATTGTAATAGATTCCGTTTAGATTTAGGTAAGAGATAGAGTTGTAGAGTTATTCCAAAGACAGAAAGTCTCCGGACTATAAATATGTACCTAAGGTTATCGAGAAAAAGAGGACAATCACGTTCACAACAAACACAATCTCGGCGCATCGCCACCCCTTGTTTCTAGGGTTTTTTCTCGGGTAAGTGCCATGCTGCCTAGATCACATCTTGCGATCTAGGCAGTATCTACTTATGCGTTACCTAGTGTTACTCGTACTGAAGCCTTGTTGATGGCGAGTAACACTATTATCATAGATTTGTTTGGATTAGCATCAGTACTTTTCGCTATGATTGTTTAGTTATGCTACCTCTAGCTATCTCGCCGCCGTTGCACCTTTTCCCGGGTGTAAGGGTGGCATCTTGCTTGATCTTTATTTAAGTCGATTTGATCTGTTATAGTTGTGCCTTGTTCTCCAAGGTTTAGTTTGATATCCACATGATCAGGCCTTGCAAACGGGTTGAACGATCCAGTAGTATGTAAGATATGGTTTACCAATCCCAGAGGGGGTGTTCCGGGAATTGACGTTACGTTGGTTTTTAGGCCTTCTCTAGGATTAGTTTTCTATTATCTTTTGTATCTACTAGGCTCAATTACGTGTAGGATGTTCCAGTCATGTAGTGAAAACATTAAACTGTTGTAGATCGATTTAACTTGTATTGATGAAGCAAAACCCCATGTTATAATAGATCTAATGCAGAACCATGGGATAATCGGCTCTGGGAGCCGATTCACAGGGAAACCTGGGAGCCGGTCACGGCTCGAATTTTACGTATACTTGTTTACCATGCAGGAAACCAATCGAAGCAATCCTTCACCTTCCTGACCAGGTATAGGTCAGGTGGCACGCCCTCGAACCAAGCCAGGACGTGTGCCGGAGTTTTGCGGGCCGTTGCCCGAGGGACCAGGGCCCACCAGCAGTCCTGGGAGCCTCCCGGCTCTTCGTGTTGCCCGTCGCTGCTCGCCGGTGGGTTTTGGTAGGCAACACCCATATGGTAGCTTTAAATACCCCCATGACATATACTGGCAATGCTTGGGCGATCGCCTTTATCAGAATTTCTTTAGCCGCTTGAGTAAGATAGTTGTTGTTCCACTCAACCAGCTTCCCTGCTAGTGTTGTATGGAGGCTTTGGAATTTCTCTTTGCTCATGCGCCCTTCTGGAGTTGGGAGCCCCAGGTACTTTGCATCAAAAGCTTCTTGGGTGACCCCAAGAATTTCTTTAATATATTCTTTCGTGTTCAGTGGGCAAGCCTTCAAAAAATATATTGAGCACTTTTGAGGGTTAAGCAGTTGTCCCATGCTCGAATCAGAGAGGACATGTTTAATACGCGCGGCCTGCAAGGGACAAGCTTTAAAAAATAGCAGGGTGTCGTCGGCGAATAGTAGATGAGAGACCCCTGGAGCACGGTGGCATATGCGGACTGTTGTGATACCCTCCTGTGCAACCTCCCTTTGAAGGAGTACTGACAGTCCATCTGCAATTAACAAGAATAGGAATGGCGATAGGGGATCACCTGGTCATAGACCACGAGAAGGCAAAAACGAATCCAGGAGGGCTCCATTAAGTTTAACTTGATATCTCACAGTGGTGACATACTACATTATCCAATTAACCCATCTGTGAGCAAAGTCTAACCTTTTCATCGCTTCCTTTAGAAATCCCCAGTCGACTCTCTCATAAGCTTTGGGCAGATCCAGCTTATAAGCACAGAAGTTTTTGTCCTGGTTCGTATTGTGCTCCATAAAATGCAGGCATTCGAAAGCTACAAAGGCATTGTCTATGATTAGCCTCCCTGGGGGAAACACACTTTTATTTGCGGATATGATCTCACTCAAAATTGGCCTTAATCGATTCACCATACATTTTGCTACAACTTTATATAAGACCGTGCACAGACCGATTGGCCTAAAATCCTTCAACGTTTTAGGCTCATCCAATTTCGGAATAAGGACTATGGCGGTATCATTGGCACCAGGAGGCATCTTACTCGTAGCAAACAACAGTTTAACTGCATTAGTAACTTCTGTTTCAAGCATACCCCAGTTCCGTTGATAGAAGCGTGTAGGAGAGCCATCAACGCCCGGTGCCTTCAGCGATCCGATTTGAAAGAGCACATCACCAATCTCCTCATATGTGAAATCTTTCAGAAGTCCCTCATTCATTTCATTGGTAACCTTTCCCTGAAACAAATGAGCCAGGTTATCATGGTTCAGACTTGGATCACGCCTAAACAGATCCTTGAAATACATCATGGCCATAGCCTCTTTTTCTTCTGTCTCCTCGTGCCATGCTCCTGAGCCCTGAAACCAAACCAGACAAAGGCCCCCGCGTCGCCTAGGTTAGGCGACACCCACCCTCCGACGGCACGACACCCCCCTCCCCTTGCTTCCTCCCTCTCCCTGCCGCCACCATGGCTCACCACCGAGAAAATCTTGGTTGGTGAAGGTGGCGGGGGCGGGGAGGGGGAGGGGGGCTTCTTCCCCTCTCTGGCACTAGAGGACAGCGGGTCTGGAGGCAGCAGAGAGTAGAGAAGCAGCCGATGGCGGAGAGTGGAGCGGCAACCGGCAGCGAAGCGTGGTGCCTGGTGGACGCCTCGACGGAAGAAAAGGTGGTCAGCGACGTGACCAGGCAGTGCTCGCAGTGGCAGGGCAGATCGGGCCCAAGAGCAAGCCGATGGGATTTGGTGGGCTGGAGGTGTTGGGTGCGTGGCCGCCTACGGCGGAGATGGAGTCGAGCAGCGGGAGGCTTGGCACTGGGCCGGAGCTGCTGGCAGGGAAGCAGTGGAGCCGATAGTCGGCATGGCAGCGGTGGCCTGGACATGCGCCATCTATGTTGCTAGTGGTGGGCAGGCAGGATGGTGGTCAACGCTTTTGTTCCCCAGCGACGAGGTACGACTAGCCTCTCAGAGCGGTGCTTTTCGGTGCTTGATATTTCCCTATGGACCTATGGGTTAGCGGTTGGGCCGAGGCGAAAGCTTTGTTTATTGCTGATAATGGCGACGCTCATGGGTGTCATATCCTCGTTGAAGGCGTTGTCATGGACCATTCGCGCTACCTTCCATAAGTGCCGACGAAACCCTTGATACGGGTTGGATCTGGAGGCGGCGAAACCATGGTGTCGTTCCCTCGTTGGAGGTGCTGTATGGGATGCTCATGGTGTCATTGAGGTATCTAGAGTCGCTGATCAGAGTGTGGGTCTCCAGGGTGCAATGTACACCAACATCGGTGTTTCCTCAGCGGTGCTTTCCTCCAAGATGGCTGGGTTCTGCCGATCACTCTCCGACTTCTTTTAGGCACTTATGGATGGTTGGTGCATTGATCCGTACCTTCTTAGTTTGGGGTCGTGGTGTGAGGCTTCCGGTTTTGGTTGTGTCGTAGCTTTGAGGCTTTATGCCCTGTCTCTTTGCCTAGCAGCTGGAGGTTGGACAAGGCGAGCCTTCGTTGTGTGTTCAGGGATATGTTGTAAGTCATTTGACATGGTTTGTGGTTTGAGTGGGCGTGCATGGAGTGGTTGTCCTTCGATGGATTTATACAAGTTCTTTTCTATATTAATGTAGAATACATGCAGCTTGCGTGTTCTTGAAAAAAATCCAAAACGTGGATATCATCTTGAAATGGCGTTACGTGCCCCAAACTTGGGTGATCATCAAGCTTTGACTCAGGGCAAAGGTCGGCATGGAGAAAGGCCATGGCATCCCTGCTATGTGGGTTGCTCGGGAAATTTCGAAGGTGTTTCGGTTCCGACACACTTCTACTATGATGTTGCCTATTATTTGTGGCCAATAAAGGCTGAAGCGCCAACTGGGTGACCACCAGCTCCAAGCATTTGAATTGCATTTTGTGCCAGAGTAGGCTTCTATCATTTTGGAATGAACCTTCCCCCAAAGAACTCACATAAACGTCTTCGTAATTAGTGACATGAGGCTAAAGTTTTGCCTCTGTTTCAATAAAAAGGAGCGATATGCTTTTATGAGCTATGGTTTATTTTGCTTGCCAGTGCCAGCCAAAATTTATGAACAAGCTAAAACTTAACACAATATTTCGCTAGTTCACTTACTGGAGCAATCTTGGTCTAAAACCAGGCATACTCAAGTTTTTTCCTTTTCTCTACTTTCCTATGGAAAAATGTAGGATTGTTTAGAGCATCTCCACCAACGGTCCCAATAGCACCCAAATAGGCCTATGGGGTTATGCCCGATTTTGGCTCACACCGGTGGCCCTATTAACCCGCTGGCACATTTTAGAGCCTAATAAAATAGATGGCAACGTCGGCCTCTTCCCACAAGGCATGAGCTTGGAACGTCGACGCCTCAAGCCACATAGGATTTTGCGCAAGCCAGCCCTAGCAGCCAAACAAACCCATTTTCCACCCACTCCAACTCTCCCCACTTGCCTCCCGACCCAGAATCGCCTGCGGTGACCCAACATACCACTGCATGATGTAGTACACTATAGTCGTTGATATAACACCAATGAAACACCGTTCACTAGTATTACATCCCTTAGAGTGGTACAATAGAAACACAACAGGTCCAAGACATGACTATAGGTTACAACTCAACTCTTTACAAAATATCTAGAGAACACTCTAGGTTAAAGAGGAAGAAAGAATCTTCTTACCAAGAAGAATCAGAAATAATCAACTCATAATTATTCTTCTAATAAGATTAGCATCTACCTATTTGGCTTGCATTGCTGCTATTGCAATACTCTACAGAAATAGGTGCTATGGCTAGAGATTATATTCCTATCTAATCAGCAACTTCGTCTTCACTTTAGTTGATATATATGTTAACTTTATTGACTTCATTGAAGAACTTGAACTTTTGATGATGATTCCCGGAGCATCAGTTGATGTAGACGTCATCTATATTGATTTCAGAATCTAGAAAGGGTTAAGAAGATACGTTGAGTACGAGCGTACTCAGCAAGTTCACTGGAAAGGAGTGTTTGATGCACTATATCTACAGCCACAGACCATAGGTCGTAGGTAACGCGGGTTTTCATAAACATTTCTTTAAAGGTTGCTTTTATTCTGAAAAGCTATGTCCGTCAGCCTTCACAGGTTTGCCAGAACTTTCGTGGAGTTCCTTTCCTGCCATGTTCGTAGGTCCTTCCCGAAACAGGGAGTAACAAGTTACAGTTCTTACACTCTATAGAGGTGTGTTATTTCACCCATGAGATACCTTAGCCTTGTTGCACATCCGAGTTGCATTATCATCCACACTTCCTTGGTGTGGGGCCCAGACTAAGATCCAAGCCAATCATTGTTCCCTTCACGACCTCGGACGTCTCCTTGGTCTACGCCATGCCCACCCATTGAATTACGAGAATGGTTAGTGCAGACCGTCAGATGCCAAAACTATCGTGGGACGTTGAGGGTTCCCATCCATATGCTGCATATCCTCTATGAATTACCAATTAATGCATGCTACGAGGATAACAGCCACGACCTGCACATCTGGCTACATGCGAGAGGAAGAAGATACAGCTGACTTCTCCGTCCCATTCCAAAACTCTTGGTTAACGCGTGATATACGACGCAAGAATCACTGGCGACATTGGTTATTAAGTCCTAGATCATATGTTCCTTTACCACCGGAACTTTCATAGTAGGTTATTACCTCGTGGTAAATAACCTATAATAATAATATTATGAAAATAGTGTTTTCTGACCTTTTTGAAATGCAGGTGATGACAACACTGGATTTGCAAAATTCTTTACAGAAAATAATCAAAGGACATGAGAAAGTGTGAACTTGCCTTTGTGAATGCAAGATTATGCAATCACGGTCTTCGAGATGATATAAGATCCAATATCTAAAATTAGCATCATTGGTCCAGTAAGGACTAATGTTTAAAGAAGCAATATGCAGTTATGCATAAGTAATGCTATGCATTTTGTAAAACTCCCAAAGTGAATCACCAATATTTTTAATGAAGTGAATTTAGGTAATTATTTTAAGAGTTGGTTTATCTTCAAATGTTTACTTTACAAGTAATGGCATTTATAAGGAACTTAAGTGTTAACAGTCCAAAATATACAAGTAAAGTATAAAGTAATGTGAATTTTATTAATTGTCATCTGGTGACTATGATAAAAGTCCTTGGGTTGAATTGTTAAGAGTTGAAGGAACTATTATAGAGTTGTTGTTTGAAGTGGCAAAAAGAATAACCTTCGAAGAAAAAGTTTCTTTGATAAGGTTTAAACAATCATTATGGTTAATATAATGTGGTCGATGTTTCTTAACATTTGCTCGATTAGTTGGGTCTTGAGATGCTTTAGGTCTTATTTGGAAACAGACCAAAGTGAACTATAAAATATAAGTAGTTTATTAGACATGATGTTTATAAGCTTTTGAGACTAAAGTTAACTTTAAAAGGATAATTAAACTTAAGGTGGACTTTGTTTTAATTATTCTCAAGTTTTGGATTTATGATAAGTATGTTTGAGGTGTGGAATTACTCACTTTATCTTTAAGTGAATGATTAGATTAAATTTGTTATGATATTATGAAAATAATATGCAATTATTAAATGAATGTATAATTTGGATGATATTATTAATGTGTTAGATTTAAAGTCATGTTAACTATTATTTAGATATTAATATTATTACCCCTTAATATCAGTGAATGATGTATAAAGTTATCTTGAAGGTTGTGGGTTTGAATTTTTATTTAAGGTTTCAAAATATATTATAAAGTTAAAAATTTACACTTCAGTTTTATTATAAACCTTAGTTATGGTTTAGAACTTTAGTAATTAAGCTTAAAGGATTTAGTGTTTGATAAACAAATGTGATTATTATTATTATTATTTTATTATTATTATTTACTTAATAAATAATTTTAAAGAATTAACAAAAAAGTTATCTCATAAAATAATTAATAGATAAGGAATTATTACTTTAAAATCTTAAAAACCTTTTTAATGGCATATTTATCATTTTTCTAGTATAATATATTTATTTAAGATCCTAAAAATGATTTTTATTTATTTTTATTTATTATTCTTATGTTTATAAAATTCCATAAAGGATCAAATGTTTTTGAATACTTCATTCAAATTTTATTTATAAAAAAATTTAATTTTGTATTTTTATAAAATGGTAGATTTATTTTAATCCACAAAAATGATTTTTATGGATTTTTTATAGAGTTTAAAAAATATAAATTTATTTTGTGGTGTCAAATAATTGGGTTGTGGCCCAGCTGGTCTGGCTGAACCAAACCCAGTGGGTAGGCCCACTAGGGCCAGGCTCGGTCGGGTCAAACAGGCCCAAACCCACCACTATCCACGCTTGCATGGCATACACCCGCATGATCCTCACCTCTCTCGTTCCCCTTCTGCTTGGCACGCATACGCCACTGCCTACTGCTACTTCGGCCGCCGCTAGCCGCCTCTGGTGCAGTCGCCCGTCGGCGCTATCTCGCCACCTCCATTTATCCCTGTTTCCCCTCATCAATTTGGTTTGTCCACGCCCTCACGAGCGTGCCCGGCCGATACCATAGCCCTGCAGCCATCGGCTCGGCACCTGCGCCCCAGCGCCTCCTCGTCGCTGCTACTACTACCATGGCTGACCGTGGCTTTCTACTGATCCTCCAGGTCTCATACTCCAAATCCAACGCCGGAGGGATGGAAGCTTGGGCTGCAACCCCGGCGCCCATCGATGTGCCGATGTGCTTTCTCACTGTGGTGGTGACGTACCGATGGTGTTGTTGCGAGGTTATGTCGTGTCACCAATTTTTACTACGACGCCGGCGGGACGGTGCTGATGTGGCTGCGCAACCCTCACATCTACTGCGATAATGACATCGCCTCCGATTCAGGTATTTTCGTTTGTTACCGGCCTTTGAGCCGATGCCCTAGTTCAGGTATCGAATGCAATTCTAGGTTCTCGAAATCCTGGAGATGAGCTCTAGTGCTAATGGGATCTGGATTTCAGTTGTGACTTCTGAACTTGTGAATTCAGTTGTGTTCTATACTGACCAAATGGTCCAGTATATGTTGAAATTGAACATGTTCTGTCTTATATTGACAGTTAGCAACCTTCTAAATTGATTCCTGGGTATAATGCTTAAGAAAATGATGTGAAATAGTTCCTTTAATTGTTTGTTGGCTATTAGATTGATCTCTGGTAATTCTGCTAGAGGTGATTAGGTACTTTATTGTTGCTTATGGATGAAATGGTATATCATCTATGGGTGATCCACATGGCAGTGATGACTTTTTTAGAATGATTCCTAATTATTTAATTAGGAAGATGATTACTAAACTTGATGTATTATTTTGGTGGCTTCTCTTGCCTTGGTTACAATTGTGGTGCCTCCCTATGGGAGTGAGCACAATAGTACTTCAGGTAGGATGAATTGTTGTTGATACATCGGAAACGTATCTACAATTGTTGATGCTCTATCCTTGTTTAGTATCTACTTTGCTTTGCTTTGTCTACACTTTGAGGTGCTTTTTACATGTTTTCTGGTACTAACCTATTAACAAGTTGCCACAGTGCTAGTTGCCTGTTTTCTGCTATTTTTGGTTCCAGAAAAGCTAGTAAGGAAATATTCTCGGAATTGGACAAGACAAACATCAAGTCAATAACTTTCCGTGGGGAACAAGAAGTCCAGAGGAGAGAAGGAGAGGTGTGCCAGGGCAGCCACAACCCCCTAGGCGCGGGTGGGCCCTGCCCCACGCCTAGGCAGGGTGTGGGGCCCATGGCCACCTCCTCTGCCTCCCCCTTTGCATCTAAGAATCCCCCGATGCAGAAACTCTAAGTACCCGATCAATATCCACAAAACCTTATGTAGCCATCACCACCGTCGTCCCTAGATCGGGGGGGGTCTGAAGTTCTTCCCGGTACCCTGCCGGAGGGGAGATCATCCCGGAGGCCTTCTCTCCGGTATGATGTGTGAGTAGTTCCACCTTGGACTATGGGTCCATATAGTAGCTAGATGGTTGTATCTCCTCCTTGTGCTTTCATGTATAGATCTTGTGAGCTCCATTCATGATCAAGATGTAATCTATTTGTAATCATGCATGTTGTGTTTGCAGGGATCCGATGGATATTGAGATTATTATGTTGGTTTGATTAATGGCTTTGTCTTTATGATTCTATCATGTCTTTGTCTTCATGCTATCCATTGTTAGTAGCTATCTCGGCCGAGTAGTTGCTAGTGACTCCAAGAGGGGGTATTTATGCTCGATAGTGGGTTCATGCCTCTAGTTTCCAAGGGAAGTGATAGAAATCTATTCATTTGTAGATGTGTTGTTGCTACTAGGGAGAAAACAACGATCTCTTGTTCATGGAATATGTGGACTATTTACCTTACACACTTTTCTTAAAGCAGTTGTCTATTGTTTGCAACTTAATACTGGAGGGGGTTCGGATGATAACCTGAAGGTGGACTTCTAGTCATAGATCCAGTTGGATTGCGGTCTATGTATCTTGTTGTATTTCCCAATCGAATCTCATAGGATCTTTCTGACTAGTAGCTGCATTGTTATGCCTTACTCAGTTCCTGTCAATTGCCCTGCTGTAATTTTTTTACCCTTCATGCCATGTTGTTTATCTAAGGAGAGAACCTCTAGTGAACTATGGACCCCGTACCATTGATACATCTTCCACTGTTACTTGTTTACTTGCTGCAAACCACCATTACCGTCCACACCATATGTTTAATCCTTTGTTATAGCAAACCGGTGAGCTTTACAACCTTACTGATTCGTTGGGACAAAGTCTTGAGTTTGTGTTGTGCATGTCTCCATGTTGTTTGCAAAACCTGTGTGACGTTTCCTTCCTCCTTCTGGTTCGATAACCTCGGTCTCAACTGAGGGAAAACTTGCTGCTGTGCTCTTCACACCCTGCGCTTGGGGTTACCAACAAAGTGCCACGTCGAGCACCATCAGTTGTTTATACAGTTGGATAAAATCCATAGGGAATTAATGCTTATGATGCTGGTCTGAAGCTTTTGTGAATTAGAAAACATTCACTTTGAATTTAAAGTTGTAATGCTAGCATAAGTATTGTTATTATATTACAGTACATCCTTGGATGATTTCTAGCTATTATTAGCTGGAAAATGATTTGCACGGTCCATATTCAGGTTTATAAAGTTTTTGAATTTTGTATGATAATGGAAAATCTAATACTTTAGTGGCTTCTGCTAACTGCTTTTGTTGTTGTGGTGCCTCCTATTGGAGTGTGCACAGCAACAGATTGGTTTAGCATGATTAGCTGCTATTGATTAATTGCTTGTTGAAATTCATCACCATGCTAAATGATCAATGATTGAAATTGAGTGGAGATTACCTCTGCCTATGATGTGCAAGCATAGCTGGTATGTGCTTGAGATGTGTTAATAGAACAACATTTCTTCAGGTATTTTATAGATGCTTCTTATCAAAGGAATATGATATAAATTTATCCTTGGAGTGCTATAATGATTTTTGGCTAGACTAGATAGGAAGATGATTTCTCTGGTTGGTTAGATTTTATATTTCTAGATTGTTAGTTAAGCTGCCACTGTGATACCTCTAGTTCCTGGAGTGTGCCCAGTAGGTGACTGAGCTAGCATATCTTGCTACTCAAAGTTTGGTTGCAATTATGTCTGCATAGTAGTGGATGATGTGGAGATATGGCCAGTGATGCATAGTCTGAGGCCATGATTGGAAAAGAATAAGAACAAATGCTATTATATGACTTAATATTACTCTATGATGATTTTGCAAAGCTCTCTTTGCAATACTGAGATTATCACTCTAACCACTCCTCCTACATGGAACTCTAGTTGAAGGAAAGTTGAAATTGGATGAGTTTGTACCACAGCTATAATTCTACTTGAGCCTAATAGTGCAGTTTAATAAGAACATGTGCTATAGTATGATTTTTGGTGGTTAACCTGTGGTTTGTTGAGTTGTTGCAGCTGCTGGGCTGGTGTTGATCTAGACCAACCACTGTTGATTTGGTGGCATGATTTCCTTCCTTTTTCTAATCTAGCTACTGCTACTCTCCTTGGCACCAAGGCCTCCTCCTTATGCTCCTGATCATGTTCTTCTACTTCTGGAGCTAATATTTTTTTATGCATCTCCTCTCCCCCACACTCTTGGATGGCTTTACTAAGCAACCAGGGTTAGGGATATGGTGCTGATCTAGATGGATGATCTTTTGGTGATGAGCAAGAACAGGTGTTGTTACTGGTAATGAACACTCTCTTCATGATACTACTCTCCGGTTGGACACTCTAATCCATGGTAGGGCTATAACAGCACACCTCAAAGTCTGCCTTCCCCAATCTAGATAACCCCACACTGTCACCTTGAGTGCTAGATGGTTCCAAAAGACACCACAATTTCATAGAGACATCCAACTCCAAATATAACTCATAACAAATATTCAATCTAGCCAAAGTGCCACACACAGTATGCACGATGTCACTTTCACACACGTGGGGAAAAGCATAGATCTATTAAAGCACAAAGAGTATTTATGTAGACTCAAACCTAAGTGCCACCATGGCGTGCACACTTTCACACACATGGGGAGAGCAGAGATCTATTGAAGCACTTGAGTAGCAAGGTAGATCTACTTGATTACAAAGCTCATGGTCACAATATGACCATGCATAGAGAGAGATGGACACATAGCTACCGGTAGAGCCCTTAGCCTTGAGGAAGAACTACTCACTCCTCATCATGGGAATCAGCAACGGTGATGGAGATGGCGATGGAGATCTATGGAGATGGCTCTGGGGGCACTTACCGTCCCGACAGGGTGCCAGAACAAAGACTTGTTGTCCCCCCGAATCTCCCTTTCGGTGGTGGTGGCGCTACAAAGGTTTTCGTGGATTTCTTCTGGATTCCCTAGGGTTATTGGGTCGGAGGCTTCTTATAGGCGCAGGAATCAAGGTTGGTGGGGGTCCAGGGGGCCCACACCCCCTATGGGCGCCTCCAGGGCTTGCCCGCGCCTAGGAGGGTGCGGCCACCCTGTGGCCCCCCTCCGGCTCTGCTTCGTGGTTCCGTGTTGCTCCGGAAAAAATAATGACTTTGGCTTTTGTCCCGTCCAATTCCGAGAATATTGATTTTCTGCCTTTCTGGAACCAAAAACAGAAGAAAACAGACAACTGGCACTTTGGCAACTTGTTAATAGGTTAGTTCCAGAAAAGATATAAAAACACCTCAAAGTGTAGACAAAGCAAATCAAAGTAGATAGTAAACAAGCATGGAGCATCAAAAATTATAGATACGTTTCCGACGTATCAGGGTGACCCCTCCCTAATCTCTAGTACCGTGTGCTGCCGCGCCCCATATCGATGTGCCAGTTGTACTACCGCGCACTAAAACCCACCAAATACAACGTCACGCTCGCGAATGTGCGCTCCAGCAGGCATTGTAAACTAGCGCGCACTGCAAATAAGATAGTGTGTGCGGCATTTTCCCCAACCCACGCCCCAAATTTGCCATGTCGGCTAACGCGCGCTCCATCTCTCCGACTTGCATGCGCACGCCCAAGAGCCGCACTGAAATCTCCGCGCTCCTGCGCTCGCGATCACCTCCAGCCTCCCTCCACGTGCACGTCGGTGATGGATGGTTTTTCTGGCACTCCTCCGACCCCGCCGTACTCGGCCGGCCACCCTAGCGCTTTCGCCGCCGCATCCCGGAGAAAACCCTAGCGTCGGTGTTGGCGCGAGCTCAAACAACAGACTTGTTTGGGCCTCTTCATACCGCCACGGCCGAACGCCGTCGCTCCGCATTCGCCACCGCCGCCGCCGCCGCCTGCTGGGCAGGGAAGGAAAGGCGTGTAGAAGCGCCCGACCGGTGCGACAAAGAAGCAAAAGATGCCCATCGCCCGACGCACTCACCCTCCACCGCAAACTCCTCCGGTGCATACCTCCATGCCTCCCGCGTCGCCGCAACAGCCGTTGCCGAGCGCCGCTAGTATGGGCGCACAGAACGTGTTTGAGAAAAATACTATTTTTTGCATTATTTCGAGTTAGATGGCGTAACATCGATGATGTTAACTTGTCTTCATTGCAATGTAGTGTTGATGATGAGACTTTTATGTCTACTATGAATGTTGGCTCCTCATTTCATCAAGATTACTTGTCTCAACCAATTGCCCAACAAGAGGGAGAAGAGGTGTTTGAAGTGGATGAGGATGGGGAGGGTTTGATTGAGCCGCCGAGAGGGAGGACGGCCAACTTCACCATGGATGAAGACAAGTTGCTTTGCCAAGCTTGGTGGACTACAGGCTTGGATCCCACGATTGGCACAGACCAAAATCGGTGCACCTATTGGACAAGAATGAAGGAGTACTTTGATAAGCACAACACAAGTGGAAATTACCGCACTGATCGATCACTTCGCTCTCGTTGGTCGCTCATCAACCATGATTATCAAAAATGGGCGGGTATTTTTGCCATGGTTGATAGGATGAACCCGACTAGCACAAATGCAGAAGATAGGGTAAGTTTATGTTGGAATTATGCCCTAGAGGCAATAATAAAGATGTTATTATTATAATTCTTGTTCATGATAATGTTTATATTCCATGCTATAATTGTATTAAGCGGAAACTTTAATACTTGTGTGGTTTGTGAACAACACTGTGTCCCTAGTACGCCTCTATGGACTAGCTCATTGATTAATGATGGTTAAGGTTTCCTAACCATGGACATGAGTTGTCAATTAATAATGATATCATATCATTGGGAGAATGATATGGTGGACAGACCCAAACTAAGTGAAGCAATTAGATCGTGTCATCGTGTTCATCTTTGCGAAGCTTTTCTTATGTCAAATATTGTATTCCTTAGACCATGAGATAATACAACTCCCTGGTATCGGAAGAAAGCTTTGAGGTCATCAAACGTCATCCTATGAGAGGGTGATCATAAAGGTGTCTCTCAGGTGATCGGAAAGTATCTGTTGGGTTGTATGTATCGAGATGGGATTTGTCCCTCCCAAGTCGGAGAGATATACTTCGGGCCCACTCGGTAATCGATATCAACACCGCTTGCAAGCATGTGGTTAAGGAGTTAATCACAAAGTGATATCGGATTACAGAACGAGTAAATTACTTGCTGTGAACGAGATTGAACTAGGTATGACGGTACCGACGATCAAATCTCGGGCAAGTAAAATATCACGAGACGAAGGGAATATATATATGGGATTGATTGAATCCTGGCATCGTGGTTCATCCGATATGATCATCGATGAATGTGTGGGAGTCAATATGGGTTTCCAGACCCCGCTATTGATTATTGATAGAAGATCATGTCTGCATATTCTCGAACCCGCAGGGTCACACACTTAACGTGTCTCGACGCTAGGATAGATTGGATAATTGGTTTATGAGTTTTTGTTTGGAGTCTCGGATGGGATCCGTGACATCACGAGAGGTTCCGGAGTGGTCCGGAAAATAAGATTCATATAAGGCAGTGCAGTTTTTGGAGTTCGGAATTGTTCCGGGTTAATCGGTATTGTACCAGAAGCTTCTAGAACCTTCCGAAAGGGGACCAACGTGGCCCCACCTTCCGGGAGGGGGCATGGACCTATGAGGGAGTGCCCTGGCCGCATTGGGCCAGGGGCACAAGGCCCCATAGGTCCTAGCCGGCCAAGAGGGTTTTAAACTCGAGATAGACCTTCTAGAAGGGGGGTTTCCTTGCCCCCCACTCCTTCTCCTTGGGGCCGCCGGTTTGGCTTGGGGGAGGGGGCTAGGGTTGCAGCCGCCCACCCCTCTATATAAAGAGGGCTGGGGGCGCACCACCCCCCCCCCCACACCTTCCCCTCCAAGAGCTAGCCGCCCTGCTGTCCCTCCTCTCTCCCTCCCGACTGCTTGCAGGCGAAGCCCTTCTGCAGAAATTCTCCACCATATACACCACGCCGTCGTGTTGTAGATCCAATCCGTCTCTCCACCATACTTGCTGGTCCGAGGAAGGAGGAGACGTCGAGGTGCTGCACGTGTGCATATCACGGAGGCACCGCCACTTGTGGTGCTAGATCGGATTGGATCGCGAGGAGGAGAAGCGAGTACGACTACATCACCCACGTTCCGACGAACGTTCCGCTGTGCGAATCTTCAAGGGTATGAAGATCTAATCCAATCTCTCTCGTTGTTTGCATCTCCTAGATTAGATCTTGGCTTTCCCTCTGTTCGCATCCATAGAAAATTTTGATTTACTATGCCGCGAAACCCGTCAGTGGTATCAGAGCTAGATCTATGCGTAGATGTGTTTCACGAGTAGAACGCAACTTGGTTGTTGCGGGTGTTGATGTTTTTTGTTGCAAGCCTCTTGTTTGTGTTCTTCTTATGACGCGGGATAGTGAGATTGAAGCGGTCCAGGCCAACCTTACGCGACGTCGTTCGCGAGACCGGCTCCGCACTTGACGTGTGGCTTGTTCCACACATGCGGCTGGTGGATGTCAGTTTCTCTCACTATAGTTGTCATGGGATTAACACCGGAGTTTGGCAACCATAATATCACCGTTGTGGCTTTCCGTAGGTAAGAATCGTTCTTAGCATCTACTCCCATAAGCCACGTAAAACATGCAACAACAAAGTAGAGGCGTCTAACTTGTTTTTGCAGGGAGTGTTTTCTGTGATATGGTATGGCCCAAGATGTGATGTGTATAATGTATGCGATGATCATGTTTTGTAATGTTTCACGACTTGCATGTCGATGAGTACACAACCGGCAGGAGCCATATGGTTGTCTTTATAATTGTGTATGACCTGTGTGTCAACTTCTTATGCGCCATGTAATAGTTTCACTTTATTGTTAAGTAGTTAGCAATAGTTGTAGTTGCTATTCGTGGTGGAGGCAATCATGGTGGAGTGATGGAGATCATGCCGGCACGCACAAGATGGAGATCATTGCGCGAAGATTGGCTATACCATGTCACATTAAAGTTATATGCATGTGATGTTTATCCCTTTGTGTATCTTATCATGCTTAGATCGCGACGGTAGCATTATAAGATGATTCCTCACTTAAAGATCAAGATAAAAACTGTGTTCTCCCCGAGTATGCACCGTTGCGAAAGTTCGTCGTGTCCAAGCATCACGTGATGATCGGGTGCTATAGACTCTACGCTCACATACAACGGGTGCAAGCCAGTTTTTGCACACGCGGAAATACTTGGGTCTAACTTGACGAGCCTAGCATGTACAGACATGGCCTCGGAACACATGAACCGAAAGGTTAAGCATGAGTCATATGAATGATATGATCGACACTTCGTTGTCCACCATTGAAACCACATCTCTTCTCGTGATGATCGGATTAGGTGTGGTGAATTTGGATCATGTTCACTAAACAACTTGAGGGATGTTGAATTTAGTGGGAGTTCATCTAGTAATTTGATTAAAAGTTGAACTAGTTATCATGAACATAGTCTAATTTGTACTTGCAATACTGTAGATCAAATGGCTAAGTCTAACTTCAACTTCAACGTTTTCGCTGAGAAGGAAAAGCTTAGAAACAATGGGTCTAACTTCACCAATTGGTTCCGCAATCTAAGAATCATTCTCTCTGGCGGTCAAAAGGACTATGTCCTTGGGAAAGCGTTAGGTGACCCCCCTGTTGCAACTGCGCCGGCTGATGAGAAAGCTGTTTATCAGTCACGCAAAGATGATTATGGTGTGATTAAGAGAACCATGTTGTTTGCTATGGAACCGGAACTTCAAAATCGTTTTGAAGACTATCCCGGGCCCTTTGAGATTCTCGAAGAGCTGAAAACCATGTTTCAGACTCAGGCCCGTTCTGAGAGATATGAGATCTCTGAGAAGTTCTTTAACTGCAAGATGGAGGAAGGGAGTTCCGTTAGTGAGCACGCCATTAAGATGACGGGCTACACTCAACGCCTTGAGCAACTGGAATGCACGATTCCAGAGGAGCTCAAGATTGACAGGGTTCTGCAATCACTCCCTCCCAGCTACAAAAGTTTTGTAGTGACTCATAATCAGATTGGTTCCACTGATACGATCACCGAGCTCTTCGCAAAGCTGAAGGCTGCGGAGGTGGACATCAAGAAGGATAATCATGTGTTGATGGTCAACAAGCCCTCCTTTAAGAAAGGTAAGGGAGCAAAGAAGCCCTTCAAGAAGGGCGGCGGCAAATGCACTGCCCCTGCTGAGAAGAAGCTCAAGTCTGGTCCTAAGCCGGACACTGAGTGCTTCTATTGCAAGGACAAGGGTCACTGGAAGCGCAACTGTCCGAAGTACTTAGCGGACAAGAAGGCTGGCACCATCAAAGGTATATTTGATATACATGTTATTGATGTTTTCCTTACTAGCCCTCGTTGTAGTGCCTGGGTATTTGATACCGGTTCAGTTGCTAATATTTGTAACTCGAAACAGGAGCTACGGAATAGACGGCGGCTTGCGAGGGATGAGGTGATGATGCGCGTTGACAACGGATCAAGAGTTGATGTGATGGCCGTCAGGACGCTCTCCTTAGTTTTACCTTCGGGATTAGTTTTAGACCTTAATAAATGTTATTATGTGCCTGCGTTGAGCATGAACATTATTTCTGGATCGTGTTTATTGCAAGACGGTTATTCATTTAAATCGGAGAATAATGGTTGTTCTATTTATATGAGTAACATCTTTTATGGTCATGCACCTCTTGTGAATGGTTTATTTCTTCTAAATCTCGAAAGGGATGAAACACACATCCATAACATTGAGGCTAAGAGATGCAAAGTAGATAGTGATAATACTACTTATTTGTGGCACTGTCGTCTAGGTCATATTGGTGTAAAGCGCATGAAGAAACTCCATCGTGATGGACTTTTGGAGTCTCTTGATTTTGAATCATTTGACACATGTGAACCATGCCTCATGGGCAAGATGATCAAAACCCCGTTCTCCGGTATGATGGAGCGAGCAACGGACTTATTGGAAATCATACATACCGATGTATGCGGACCGATGAGTGTTTCGACGCGCGGTGGATATCGCTATTTTCTCACTTTTACCGATGACTTAAGTAGATATGGGTATATCTATTTAATGAAACATAAATCTGAAACATTTGAAAAGTTCAAGGAATTTCAGAATGAAGTGGAGAACCATCGTAACAGAAAGATTAAGTTTCTACGATCCGATCGTGGGGGCGAATATTTGAGTTATGATTTTCTCACGCATCTTAAAGCAAGCGGAATTGTTTCACAACTCACGCCACCCGGAACACCACAGCGCAATGGTGTGTCTGAACGCCGAAATCGAACCTTATTAGATATGGTCCGATCAATGATGTCTCTTACTGATTTGCCGTTATCATTTTGGGGTTATGCATTAGAAACCGCTGCATTCACTTTAAATAGGGCTCCATCTAAATCCGTTGAGACGACACCGTATGAACTATGGTTTGGTGCTAAACCTAAGTTGTCGTTTCTTAAAGTTTGGGGATGCGAAGCTTACGTCAAGAAGTTGATGCCGGACAAGCTCGAACCCAAAGCGGAGAAATGCGTCTTCATAGGATACCCTAAGGAAACTATTGGGTATACCTTCTATCACAGAACCGAAGGCAAAGTGTTTGTCGCAAAGAACGGTTCCTTTCTTGAGAAGGAGTTTCTCTCGAAAGAAGTGAGTGGGAGGAAAGTAGAGCTAGACGAGGTTATTGAACCTTCTCTTGAATTGGAGAGTAGCGCAGCACCTGAAATTGTTCCAGTGCCGCCTGCACCAACAATAGAGGAAGCTAATGACAAGGATCATGAAGCTTCGGACGATGCTGTTACTGAACGTCGCAGGTCGACAAGGTCGCGTGCCCCTCCTGAGTGGTACGGCAACCCTGTCTTGACTGTCTTGTTAGTAGAAGACAGTGAACCTACAAACTATGAGGAAGCGATGATGAGCCCAGACTCTGAGAAATGGCTAGAAGCCATGAAATCCGAATTGGGATCCATGAGCGAAAACCAAGTATGGACTTTGGTGGACCCTCCTAGCGACCGAAAGGCCGTTGAGTGCAAATGGATCTTCAAGAAGAAAACGGATGCGGATGGTAATGTTACCGTCTATAAAGCACGGCTTGTCGCGAAAGGTTTTCGACAAGTTCAAGGTGTTGACTACGATGAGACTTTCTCTCCCGTAGCGATGTTTAAATCCATTCGGATTTTATTGTCAATTGATGCGTTTCATGATTATGAAATATGGCAGATGGATGTCAAGACTGCATTCCTCAATGGAAACATTGATGAAGAGTTGTATATGATGCAACCCGAAGGTTTTGTTGATCCTAAGGATGCTGATAAAGTATGCAAACTTCAGCGTTCCATTTATGGACTGAAGCAAGCATCTCGGAGTTGGAACCTTCGTTTTGATCAAGTGATCAAGAGCTTTGGATTTGTTCCAAATTGCTACAAAGCTTGCATCTACAAGAAAGTGAGTGGGAGCTCGGTGACATTTCTGGTACTATATGTGGACGACATATTGATTATTGGAAATGACATTAACATGCTTAACGATGTGAAGAGTTATTTGAACAAGTGTTTTTCAATGAAAGACCTAGGTGAAGCTGCTTATATATTGGGCATCAAAATCTATAGAGATAGACAAAGACGCATGATAGCTTTAAGCCAGAGTACATACCTAGACAAAGTTCTGAAAAGGTTCAGAATGGATAAGGCAAAGAAAGTTTCAGTGCCTATGTTGTCAGGTAAGATATTGAGCAAGGCTCAGTGTCCAGCTACGGTAAATGATAGGGAAGCTATGAGCAAAGTGCCTTATGCCTCGGCCATAGGTTCTATCATGTATGCCATGCTGTGTACTAGACCGGATGTGTCCAATGCTCTTAGTTTACGAGCAGGTATCAAAGTGATCCAGGAGTGGAACACTGGACAGCCGTGAAGAACATCCTAAAGTACCTAAATAGGACTAAAGAAATGTTCTTAGTCTATGGGGGTGATGAACAGCTCGTCGTAAAAGGTTACGTTGACGCTAGTTTTGACACCAACAAGGATGATTCTAAATCTCAGACAGGATACATGTATATTTTGAATGGAGGAGCTATGAGCTGGAGAAGCTGCAAGCAAAGCGTGATCGCGGGATCTACAGTAGAAGCGGAATACATGGCTGCTGCAGAAGCGTCAAGTGAAGGAGTTTGGATCAGGAACTTCATCACTGAGCTTGGCGTGGTTCCAAGTGCATTGGACCCACTGGAGATATTGTGTGACAACACTGGCGCCATAGCACTCGCTAAGGAACCAAGATATCATCCAAAGACCAAGCATATCAACCGCAAGTTTCATATAATCCGAGATTATATAGCAGATGGAGATCTGAAGATTAGCAAAGTACATACAGATCTGAATGTCGTAGATCCATTGACTAAACCTCTTCCACGTGTAAAACATGATCAGCACCTCAGTGCCATGGGTGTGAGATTGTTGCCAAATGTAAACTAGATTATTGACTCTAGTGCAAGTGGGAGACTGTTGAAATTATGCCCTAGAGGCAATAATAAAGATGTTATTATTATAATTCTTGTTCATGATAATGTTTATATTCCATGCTAGAATTGTATTAAGCGGAAACTTTAATACTTGTGTGGTTTGTGAACAACACTGTGTCCCTAGTACGCCTCTATGGACTAGCTCATTGATTAATGATGGTTAAGGTTTCCTAACCATGGACATGAGTTGTCAATTAATAATGAGATCATATCATTGGGAGAATGATATGGTGGACAGACCCAAACTAAGCGAAGCAATTAGATCGTGTCATCGTGTTCGTCTTTGCGAAGCTTTTCTTATGTCAAATATTGTATTCCTTAGACCATGAGATAATACAACTCCCTGGTATCGGAAGAAAGCTTTGATGTCATCAAACGTCATCCTATGAGAGGGTGATCATAAAGGTGTCTCTCAGGTGATCGGAAAGTATCTGTTGGGTTGTATGTATCGAGATGGGATTTGTCCCTCCCAAGTCGGAGAGATATAATTCGGGCCCACTCGGTAATCGATATCAACACCGCTTGCAAGCATGTGGTTAAGGATTTAATCACAAAGTGATATCGGATTACGGAACGAGTAAAGTACTTGCTGTGAACGAGATTGAACTAGGTATGACGGTACCGACGACCAAATCTCGGGCAAGTAAAATATCGCGAGACGAAGGGAATATATATATGGGATTGATTGAATCCTGGCATCGTGGTTCATCCGATATGATCATCGATGAATGTGGGGAGTCAATATGGGTTTCCAGACCCCGCTGTTGATTATTGATAGAAGATCATGTCTGCATATTCTCGAACCCGCAGGGTCACACACTTAACGTGTCTCGACGCTAGGATAGATTGGATAATTGGTTTATGAGTTTTTGTTCGGAGTCTCGGATGGGATCCGGGACATCACGAGAGGTTCCGAAGTGGTCCGGAGAATAAGATTCATATAAGGCAGTGCAGTTTTTGGAGTTCGGAATTGTTCCGGGTTAATCGGTATTGTACCGGAAGCTTCTAGAACCTTCCGAAAGGGGACCAACGTGGCCCCACCTTCCGGGAGGGGGCATGGGCCTATGAGGGAGTGCCCTGGCCGCATTGGGCCAGGGGCACAAGGCCCCATAGGTCCTAGCCGGCCAAGAGGGTTTTAAACTCGAGATAGACCTTCTAGAAGGGGGGTTTCCTTGCCCCCCACTCCTTCTCCTTGGGGCCGCCGGTTTGGCTTGGGGGAGGGGGCTAGGGTTGCAGCCGCCCACCCCTCTATATAAAGAGGGCTGGGGGCGCACCACCCCCCCCCCCCCACACACACACACACCTTCCCCTCCAAGAGCTAGCCGCCCTGCTGTTCCTCCTCTCTCCCTCCCGACTGCTTGTAGGCGAAGCCCTTCTGCAGAAATTCTCCACCATATACACCACGCCGTCGTGTTGTAGATCCAATCCGTCTCTCCACCATACTTGCTGGTCCGAGGAAGGAGGAGACGTCGAGGTGCTGCACGTGTGCATCTCACGGAGGCACCGCCACTTGTGGTGCTAGATCGGATTGGATCGCGAGGAGGAGAAGCGAGTACGACTACATCACCCACGTTCCGACGAATGTTCCGCTGTGCGAATCTTCAAGGGTATGAAGATCTAATCCAATCTCTCTCGTTGTTTGCATCTCCTAGATTAGATCTTGGCTTTCCCTCTGTTCGCATCCATAGAAAATTTTGATTTACTATGCCGCGAAACCCTTCAGTTTGTTCATATACATGAATCAATCTTTTTTTTATTTGATTCCATGTGCAAGTATTTGTTGATCTACATGGCTTGTCATTTCCTTCTTTGCACATTGTAGCTCACCATAGCTCAAAATTTGTCCAAATAAGGGAAGAAGACCAAGAGGGGCAAGAAAGTTTCCCGGTATGTCATTTGCTTTGTCCCATCTCTACGCGGAGCTAGAGCATGAAGATAAATGGAAAAACCAGGATGTGTTGGAAGTGCCATCCAACTACAAGACCTACAATGCAACAATCATAGAAGATGATGAAGTATCAAGTGATGATGGGAAGAGAAGCTCCACTCCTCACTCGGTTGCAACTACAAAGAGGCCCAAAGGAAGGAGGAACGCAAAAGAAATGCAAGGGAAGAAGGTCGGAGATGATGAGATTGCACAAACCGTGAACGCAATGGTGAATACAAGAAAGGAAGCAAATGAGGAGAGGAAGGTTTTCCATGCCAAGGAGGTGGAGGCCAAGGCGCGAAGGGTGGCATTGCAAGAGAGGTTGGCGGCCGCCAACGAGAGGAAGCTTGCATTGGAGGAGAAGAAGAGGGCTATGGAAGAGCATCAACGCCTACTTGAGGAAGAGAAAACTCTCTTCTTCATGGACACGTTCAAGATGGATGAATTCATGAAACACAAAAGGAGTATATCAAGCTTCGTCGTGGTGAAGTGTTGGTTCAAAAAAGAATGAATGCAAGCTATATGAAGGGATCAAATGGAGGGATGGGTGCACCCATGGGTGGCTTTGGAAGCATGGGAATGATGAGTGCACCCATGGATGGCTTTGGCGGCATGGGAGGAGTGGATGCACCGATGGAAGGCTTTGGTTCCATGAGTGCATCGATGGAGGCATGATTGCGTCAATGGGAGGCTTTGGTTCCATGAGTGCATCGACGGGAGGCTTTGGAGGCATGGAAGGGGTGAGTGGTATGGGTGCACCTCCAGGCGGCTATGGCATGGGTGGCATGCCACCATCGGGCGGATTCATGACCTCTATGGTGACTCCAATTCCTCCTAGAAGTAAAAATGGAGATGACAAGGACTACAATGAGGTTGATTCGTTGATATGTTTGTATGTTTGTCTAAGCGTGAACTTGAATTTGTCTTGAACTTGGTTGTGTGGATTGTCATTTGCTTTTGGACTATGTCAAGAATTTAAAAATGCTATGTTGATTGTCATATTGAATTTGCATATGCATTTGTGTATCTTGTGGAAATTAGGGTTTTTGCTAGCACCAGCAACTTGCACGCGTTGGAATATACACCTAGGCTTTTTTTTCCACGTTTGCAGCGCGCTGGAATGTAACGCGTTCGATGAAGTGCTAGCGTTTACAGCGTGCTGTATGCGCAAAAGTGGCGCTACAAGCCGTTGGAAGTTCTCTTAGAACATAGCATGATGGCATCCATACTTGGATACGTGCCAGCCGCCCTGTTGGTCCCATATTTTGTCATCAACTTGGTCGGAGACATCATGATAAGGTCGTTCAACGAATCCATTAAGGTCTTGATCCGATCCAGTGGAAACTTACCAAAATTTTAATGCGAGAGGAATAAAAACAGAGCTGCTGTATTTTGTCATTAATTCTTGTAAACTGTACTGAAATTTGCAGTTAGCAGTAAATCCATTGAACTTTTAACACATGGCAGTAAATCCACTGGACCTGCAGCAGCCGCATTGCACTATTCTTATGTAACAGGTATTCCACATCTTCCTTTCACTGCCGTCAAACAAACTTGAAAAGGCTGTACCATCAAAAACTTCCTTTTGGATGTATCTTGCACAATGATATGATGCATCACATGGCCAGTCCAGTTTTTGCCTGACCCCAACTAGGATCCAATGCCGTTGTTTTCGTTACAGAATCTACTACCTTGTTCTTACCTTGATTCCAAAGTCTGTGATGAAGGCACTGCAGCTTACTCACAGCAAGTGAAAACGGCTCCTACTGCCTTGCAGTACACCAATTATTTCATGAGCAGTAGATGCTGGCAACTTGGCACCAGGAGATTGATTGCTTCCCCAGTGTACAATCTTGGCAAAGACAGCAGGCTGGTTGCACATGCCGCCGCCCAAATGAGGCCAGACTGAGTACAGGAGACAATAGCTTCACCAGAAACCAGCTAATCATCGGTGCCAGCCAGCCAGCCTCTTCCTCTTCCTCTCCCTGGGCTGGCTAATATTTATCTTGTGATTGGCAATGTGAGAGCTGGCCAAGCTTGCACAAATGGCAACCCCAGGATGAGCTAGCTCAATGGCTTGTGGCATGACGACAAAGCAAAGGTGATAAAGCCCCAAGGAGGAGACAAGTGAAGCCATCAACATCGGCCTAACAACCACATTGACACCAATTCATTTGACAACAAGGACGACAAGGGGCATGCTGGGCTACAGAGGCCAGCCTGTGCATTCCAGGCTAACCATGTGCTGCTGTTCTATTGGATGCTCACAACATGATTGGATGTACAGGGGGTCACTTAAAAACGGTGTGTGTTTATTTTATATAATGAAATAGACAACAATAGTATGAAGCAACTCGACAGCCTACCGAACAAAATTTCTTACACATTGAATCAAGAAATGTAACTGTACAGGAAAAAAAAACGCCTTGCAGTCCTTCCTTACCCCGCCGGACTTGCCCATCAAGAACGTGAACTGAATTGTATTACGAGCCTCAGTGCGGACTGTACGAGAGCCATGAATATTGATGTACCTCTTGAGAAAGAATGTAGAGGAAAAAGATGATGAGGGGAGCTAGAGCCTAAGATGTCTCCAAATTGTACATGGACAGAAACATGAATGAACATGGGGTACTCTGTGCATTTACGCCGTCGCAAGGGCATGGTAGCTAAGGACGGAGGAGCACATAGAAGAATTTGAGGATTGGCTGTGGAGGTTGGAGCAAGGCTCGGGAAATACCAACTCGGAGTATCCAGAAATGTCAGAGCAAGACCAAGAGGCGGAATGTGCCGAATCAGCTATGGTGAAACTGATATTGGAGAGGCAGATGTTGGTGAAAGGATCACCGCTAATTCCCGACAAAACTCCTGCAACTGAGATGTTTGTTCCAACCATGTTTTTTAAGGTGATTCCACTGATCACTGGGAGTGCAGACGGGTCAAAATGCTCATCTGGATGGCTTGACCAATCACCATTGAACTCAATAGCAACATTGACATCTTCCATTTGGACATCCGATATTGTCATGTCCCTTATATAACCTCCACGGCCTGGTGCGGTCTTCAAGGAGATGCCTTTGGATGAACCATGGATATGAAGGTGATCAACATGAATATCCGAGATCCCACCAGACATCTCGCTCCCAAATGCAATAGCAGCACCTAATGAGGCTTGCAGATCCACTCTACTAATGTGAATGTCTGAGGTTGGCCTTCCAAATGTAATGCCGTAGTTGTCCCACCCACTTTTCAATGAGATGGCATCATGACCTACGCTAATTATACTGTCCTCAATGCACATATTTGAGCATGAATCTGTAGTAAACACGATACAGAAATTATTCAAAAAAGTTAGGCATGTGGACAGACAACCAGTAAGAAAATACCAAAATAAAGTTTTAAATAAGCAATAGATTTATCTTGCTGTCAGTCGATCTGAGGTATGTTTCCTGTTTCTTGGGTCAGTTATATTTAGTAGCTTCTCAAATGCATCAAAATATACATAATGGGAACCTACGCTAAACAGTAGAACCTGTTTAGTGGTGGAATGATCTTTGTGTAAGTGAATTTTAGGACATACATATCCAACCAAAAGGTAACCGATAATATAAGTTAAATATGATGCATCTACTTTACTAAAGTAATAACATGCGAAAATCAGTATTACCTGGAACGATTCCATCAGTGAGTGGAGCATCCAGTGAAGTCTGAATTGTGACGTTATGGACCATTACATTGCTGGAAGAAACATAACATGTCCGTAAGTAATTTGTTGATCCATGCCCCAAACTTTAAGAAGAATAGTTTTAGAGTACTTGTCTGAAAGAACATGTCAGCAAACCTGCAATACACAGGATGTATACCCCATGCCGGGGAATTCAAGAATGTCAAGTTTGAAACCACAATTTCTTCAGAATCCTCAAACTCCACGAGATGAGGGCGACTATAGTTCAACTTATTTGAGCGGAACCAGTTCCACCATGTCAAACCCTGGCCATCAATGACTCCATTGTTCCCTGTAGAAAGTTTCTTTCAAGATGAGATTATGAATCATATATACTAAAACAGATAACCAACCAGAAAAAATCTGATGTCCCACAGAAGATTTTATTTACCAGTAATTACAACATCTGTAATATTGTGCCCATTAATTAAGCTGCGATGTCTTGGACCTGGAAGATCGATTCCTTGCCCGTATGATGGCAAAGGTTCCACAATTGGCCATTGTGAAACATCCTGCGGTGCAAATGCAAATTCAGACAGTTAATTTTGGCAATGTGTAATGTTTAGGAAATCAACTCCGGAGACATAGAAGAACAAATGGAGTGCAATAAAGACATATTTCCGTTTATATTAATATATACTGACTATGCTATCCTATTTCTTATCATCTCAAACTCCAAAATAGTGTAGTTTTAAAGCTGTCATCCATTCCTCACCATGAAAAAAAAAGATACGTGTTATAGGCAGGCAATCCAATTTGGCCTACTAGCAGGCATGATTAGAGAAAATGACTTGACTTCAAAACAATGCAAACACAAATTGTCTTTCCTTGGACACTGGACAGCAATGTGTCACCATCCGGTACCCATATTTATTAGGAATGACAAAACAGATAGGTAGATTGTCGAACAAAAATACATTAGTGTTTACTGAGGTCTACACACGAAAAGACCCTGAGAATAAGAATTTTCATAATATTTTCTACATTTAGATAGACTAAAACAATGAGTATACTCACAAGAAAATGTATTTACAGGAAAAGTTAGAACATCGCGTAAGACCTTTACCTAGAAACATGTCAAAATCATTCCAACTAGAGATCTTCCACCAACCATACATACCTAAACAAAGAAATGAGCGAATAGCTAAGACAATCGCAAGTTCCTTACAGTTCTCAATGCTAATGCAGTAGGAAGTGACAGATAAACCCACATTCATGCAAGATAACCCATCCATCCATGATGCAATGAAACCCAATAAAACAATGCCACCACAAATCAATTGATGACCAGAAAACAACCTAAGCTCCTACTGCCAAATGTGACATGATAGAGATAAGTATCTCGTACCAATCCACAGAACAGGAGAACATCTGAATCTATGGAATCACCTGCAAGTTCTGCAAAATGCTTATGTCGATAAGATGAGAAGGTGTTTAGAGTCAAAGATGTGACTAACAACCTTGGTGCCGACGATAACAGCGTCCTTCTCCAGGAAGAGGGTGAGGTGGCTGGTGAGGTTGAAGCTGCCGGTGAGCCACCGCCCTTTGGGCACGTACAGCTGCGCGCCGCCCTTGTCGGCGAAAGACCGCAGGTAGAAGATGGCGTTCTGGAAGGGCACCGTGTTGACGGTCACACCGTCGCCAATGGCCCCAAACTCGGTGATCGTTACGCTGTGCGGCCGCGTCCGGCCGCCGTATCCCTTGCATTGCGCTTCCCCCTGGACGAGCCCTATGACGGCAATCAGCGATGCCAGAACCAACTGCCAAAAACAGAGCAGCACAAGAACAGCAGCCAGTCAGTACTAGTGTAGGATGACTCCATGAATCCAAACACAAAGCTTCGCTCTCCCAAATCAATCAGAGAAGCAAACGCGCAATAAGCAAGAAACATCACACCGGATCGCAAGATCTCAACAGGAAGATCTCGAATTTGGGGAGAGGACACGAAGCAGAGGAAATCAAGAATCGTGGAGAACCTCGGCGCCGGGCAACAACTCAACTAAATCGGCCCAGGGGGAGAAATAGACCGCGCCGAGGAAGAAAGAGAACCGCCTTCGCGGGCCGAAAACCACGGGAAAACACCTTAATCCAACCGGTGATCAGACGTACTTACTAGCCTCGTCATGAGTGTCCCCCCTTTGCGGCGGAAGGGGGGAGAGCGGAGCGGCGAACCAGAGCGAGGTTGCCGCGAGAAGACGGGGCTCCAGGAACCGCAGGACAGGGAGACGGAGGAGTGCTGCTGAGCTGAGCAATTGGAGTGGATTGAAGAGAGCGAACGAGAGAGGAGGCGGTGGAGAGAGAAGAAGAAGAAGAAACAGCAGTGGAGTCTTGATTGGAGTATACAGTTTGGATGGCTAATATTTTTTAAATAATATTTTTTTTATTCATTGTCACAAATAATACGTAATTTTAGAAATTTGCAACTCTGTCTGCGTGTCGTTCAACGGACGAAAGGGGAAGTCGTCCGTTGAGTAGACGACGGCCGCGAAAGTAACATATGCACTGCGCCACTGATTGCACTAATTGAGAGAGGAGCTAGCAGACATGTCGTCCGATGAACGGACGAAGGCTGTGTTTCGTCCGTTGAACGGACGACAGCAGCCCAGCCTTCGTCCGTTCAACGGACGACGGACCGACAGAGTTGTAAATTTCTAAAATTGCGTATTATTTGTGACAATGAATAAAAAAAATGTATTATTTAAAAAATATTAGCGGATGGTACCAGTACGTAATTTTATTTGTTTAGTTTTCTAGACTTCTAGGGCCAAAGAAATACGCAGAAAAATAGAGGAAACGAAAAGAAGAAAGTGATCGTATTGGAAAAAAAAGTAAGTGGACATCTGTTTCAGGCGCCGCGGAGTTTATAGCATAAAACTCATTTTAGAACTCGAATTTAACATATTGTACCGTAGCACTTTGTGTTCGTGATACAAAAATTCTTATTTTGGTCCCTTTTTAAAATAATGTTAAACTATAATTGTTGAAGAATTAACACCAACCTAATAGGATGACCTCACCCAGATGATGGCATGGACTGAGACACGACCGTTAACGGCATGTCTAACGAGCCTACTGTCATGCAACGCAGGCATACCCTAGGTCGTTGATGGTTTTCCATCAGTTATCTCCTACTTATCCTCACTCCCCCTCCCCCAACTCGAGTGAAGTAGACTCTGATAACATCGTAGAGCCATCATCGTCGGCCATCTGTGTGCACCTGTCAGCCCCGCCGATGCCATGCCTAGCTAGCATAACGGTTTTTCTACAAGCGTCTCTTATCTAGGGGTAAGCTCCACTACCTAGATTTTTGATCTAGGGCTAGTGTTCCAAAGATTTGGTCTTGAATTCTTTGCCGATTAGGCATGACCTACTTAGACTATGCTCCTGATACCATGGATGACCCCATACTCTTTTGGTTAGTGGTGGGTTCTGAGGAGGATTGTCGTGTTCACAAGCTCGAGACACGCAACTGCGTTGCATTTGAAGGGACTAACACACGTCAGAAATTCTACCTATGTTAACTGATACGTCAGAAACGTATCTATAATTTTTGATGCTCCATGCTTGTTTTGTATCATTTGTCTTATGTTTTTTCTACACTTTGAGGTATTTTTATACACTTTCTGAAACTAACCTATTGACAAGATATCACAGTGCCAGTTGCCTGTCTTCTGTTTTTGGTTCCAGAAGGGCAGAAAATCAATATTCTTGGAATTGGACGGGACAAAAGCCAAAGTCATTATTTTTACCGGAGCAACATGGAACCACAAAGCAAAGCCGGAGGGGGGGGCACAGGGTGGCTGCACCCCCTGGGCGCGGGCAAGCCCTGGAGGCGCCTAGAGGTGCCTGGAGGGGGTGTGGGCCCCCTGGACCCCCACCGACCTTGATTCCTGTGGCTATAAGAAGCCTCCGACCCAAAAACCCTAGGGCATCCAGAAGAAATCCACGAAAACCTCTGTAGCGCCGCCGCCACCGGAGGGGAGATTCGGGGGATAGAAAGTCTCTTTTCCGGCACCCTGCCGGGACGAGGAAGTGCCCCCGGAGCCATCTCCATCGATCTCCACCACCATCTCCATCACCGTTGCTGATTCCCATGATAAGGAGGGAGTAGTTCTTCCTCGGGACTAAGGGCTCTACCAGTAGCTATGTGTTCATCTCTCTCTCTCTCTCTATGCATGATCATGTGGTCATGAGCTTTGTAATCAAGTAGATCTACCTTGCTACTCAAGTGCTTCATTAGATCTCTGATATCCCCATGTGTGTGAAAGTGACAGCGTGCACGCCATGGTAGCACTTAGGTTTGAGTCTACATAAATACTCTGTGTGCTTTAATAGAGTTATGCTTTTCCCCACGTGTGTGAAAGTGATAGCGTGCATACCGTGTGTGGCACTTTGGCTAGATTGAATATTTGTTATGAGTCATATTTGGAGTTGGATGTCTCTATGAAATTGTGGTGTTTGTTGGAACCATCTAGTGCTCAGGTGACAGTGTGGGGTTATCTAGATTGGGGAAGGCAGACTTTGAGGTGTGTTGTTATAGCCCTACCATGGATTAGAGTGTCCAACCGGAGAGTAGTTAAGAGTATTATCATGAAGAGAGGCTATTTATATGAGAGAGTGTTCACTAGTGAAATTATGATCCCTAGGCCTTGTTTCTAAACATTGAAACACTGTTTGCATCTAGATCTGTTGCATGTTTGCTTGCTTCCTTCAGTTGCCTTTAGTCTGTTCCTCCACGCCATCAGCTCTTTTCTAGCACCGTTACCACTTGTATTTTACTATCTCTTCGCCGAGCTAGTTCACCTATACACCTGACAAGTGTATTAGGTGTGTTGGGGACACAAGAGACTTCTTGTATCTTGATTGCAGGGTTGCTTGAGAGGGAATACCTTTGACCACTTCCTCCCTGAGTTCGATAAACCTTGGGTGATCCACTTAAGGGAAACTTGCTGCTGTTCTACAAACCTCTGCACTTGGAGGCCCAACAACTGTCTACAAGAATAGAAGTGCGTAGACATCAAGCTCTTTTCTAGCGTCGTTGCCGGGGAGGTAAGGTAAAAGGTACTCACATCCTCTGGTGTGAGTGCTCGAAGTTATTTCCTTTAGATTCTACAATTTTGTCTTTTTTTTCTTGTTTTCACTAGTTAGGCTTAATGGAAAACAACAACAAAATTAGAGAGCTTTATAGTATCTATCTTGAGTTAGGACATGAAGTGTTTGAAGAGAAAATTAAAAAACCTATGGAGCTTTATTTGCATGCTAATAGCAATGTTATTAGTATGAATTCTTTGGACACCCTTATTGCTAATGCTATGCAAACGTCTAAGCTTGGTGAAGCTAGTTTTGATGAAAATGATCTTTTTAGTCCCCTAGCTTTGGAAGATAGCTATTGTATTGCTTATGATGATACCAAACCTCCCATATATGATGATTACAATGATGAATATGATATTTTCAGTCCACCTACTATTGAGGAGAAAATTTATTATGATTACAATATGCCTCCTATATTTGATGATTATGGTGATGAGAATAATAGTGATAGCTATGTTGTTGAATTTGCTCCCACTCCGATTAATAAGAATGACTATGCTTTTGTGGAGAGTAATAATCATTTTATGCATGTGGCTCATGATAAGAATGTTTTATGTGATAGTTATATTGTTAATTTTATTCATGATGCTACTGAAAGTTATTATGAGAGAGGTAAACAAGGTTTTATGCATCTAAAAAATATTAAGTTTCCCCTCTATGTGCTGAAAGTTTTGAAGTTGCATTTGTTTTGCTTTCCTATGCTTGTTGCTTTGTGCTTTCATGACTTGTTTCTTTACAAGATTCCTATGCATAGGAAGTCAGTTAGACTTAAATGTTCTTTGAATTTGCTTCTGGATGCTCTCTTTTAAATCAATTCATATTTCCTATGTGAGCATCTTCTCAAACTATCATTGCCTAACTTAAAGGCGTTAAAGAAAAGTACTTGTTGGGAGATAACCCAAGAGTTCCCTTAAATCTTGTAAGTTATTACTTCAGTAATGACCTCTCCTTATCTTTTTTGTTTGCTTTTTGTGCCAAGAATGACCTCTAATGAGAGGGAAGCAAGATTTGGGGAGTTGCTGTCCCGAAACAGATTTTTTTTCTCCACCATAAAAATTCTTGAGGAGTCTCTGTAACTCGGATTGAGCAGAAAATTTACGAATAAATCCCCTAGTATGTTAGATAACTTTCGTTAGTTCAACACTTTTTGATTTGAGCAACAGAAGATGTTAGACAAAATCGGTTTCTACCTACTGGTCTGTTTTGACAGATTTCTGCCATTATTTGCATTTGCTTCTTATTGATTCCTTTTTGAGTTCTCTTCAGGTGAATTGAGCTTTTTGAAGGATTTGCTACAGTAGCATGTGTGTTTTAGTGAAAAGTCTTGCCATTCCAAAGCTTTGCCTAAAGGTCTATTATCTTTTGAATATACTAATGTTGCTAATGAAGATTGTGTGAAGTTTTGTATGAAGGAAAAAATTTCAGGTGAAGAGAGAGAATAATGTAATGAGATGAAGAATGGAAAAAATCTCAAGCTTGGGGATGCCACCCGGTGTCACCCCAAGAAATATCCAAGAGGTACATGCGTCAAAGCTTGGGGATGCCCAAGGCATCCCCTTCTTCATCAATAAAAAGCTCAGGTCTTTCTAGACACTTTGTTTTTATTGTTTCATGCACTGTTGTGTTGTTCTTGGAGCGTCTTAGTTTTCGTTTGCTTTGCTTGGTTTACTTAGTTTGCTTGAGTAAGTTTGTTGGATTACAACACACTTCTTTTGGAGAGATACACATTCTGTTTCCATTGCCTACAACACTCTAGTTTCCACTCTTATTGTTTTGTGAGTGTTCACTTTTGATAGCACTCCGTTCAGCCTTAGTTTTCTTGTGCTTTCAGTTTAGAACTTTTTAGTTCTTCTTTGTGGATTTGTGAGACATGCTCACTGGTATTTATTGATTATTATCTTTGTGAGTTGTTTCAAATAAGTTGTTTGGTGTTGGAAAAGAGTGGAAACTTTCATGCTTAAGTGGTACAAAGAGGAGCTTGCATTGACTGTGACTTATACTTTAGCATGACATGCTAGGTGTTGTTTTGACCTTATGCTTAGTGATTATTGTTGTAGCATGTCTTGTTCCAAACAATTGGGATTTCTTAGTGTGTATTGAAGAAATTATGCGTTGTTTTAGCATGCAAAAAGCATAGCATTGTGGTATTCTCCTTTGATGCTTTGTTTGGGTTGACTTGGCACATGCTCACACCATGTTATGACTATGACAAGTCACCATTAGCCTCTATGATTAGTAATGCTTTGTTGCACTGCATGATTATGGCCACTATTGCTCTCTTAGTTGGTTGCTCCTAGTCTTTTGGTAGCCTCCACTTGTATGAGTAAGCTCTACTCATGCTTCCAACTCCCAAGAAACCAAGTTATTCCAAAGTGTCCACTATAAACTCCTATGCATGGTGTGTTACACCATTCCAAGTATATTCTTGTTTTTAGCTATCTTCCAATTAAAAACTATTTTGTTATGTGAAAACTTAGTGATTAAAGCCCTCACAAACTTGATGGCACACTTTATATTCTTTGCCCCTAATAAACTTGAACCATTGCATCATCTATGTTGTATATTCTTGCACTAATACGTTGGAATTAGCAGAACCGTGCTGTCACGGGGAATGTTTTCAACATTGCACTTGTACTTTGTACTCAGTTGATATCATGCTCTTTTGTCTATGGATGTCACCGGTGTGAAATAAAGAGGGAACTTGTAAGTCCATGGAGTTTGTATCCTGTGTTAGAGAAACGCCTGTGCCACTAGCCTAATCCATGCCTAATCATGGTGGAAACTTGCAGCATCACCATAGTGACATGTATGAAGCATTCTTCTAATAAAAAAAGAGACACATTGAGAAAAGAGGAAAGAGAGAAAAAGGCACCATATTTCCATGGTACATAAAAAGATTGCTGAGATGCTCATTGTCTGCTTGCCTTGTCATTTTGGTTATGGGAAAGCTCATGTACCATGTGCAAGGGGTACCCCGTTGGCGGTTCTCAATGATATGCAAATACTTACAATGACAAGAACTTACAGGTGACTGAAGTTGAGTAGCATGAGGTGTGGCCCTCGTATTCAAGGGACTTGAGATTGCCAACTTATACTTCGTCAAGCATATACTCCATCTTTGTTCACTTTAAACTTAATCACTTCAAGATGCTTATGATAGGGGCAATGAGAGCTGAAAGCTAACAAGTACCATAATTTTTGGAAGCTCTTTTTGAAACTTGAAATCCCTGCTTCCCTTTGTGAAGGGCCTGTCTTCCACTATTATTTGAGTCTCCACCTTCTACCTTTTAGGCACCATTAATAGAGCATAGTTGTCATTCTATGTGGAGTGTCCCAAAGCTTATTGATTGTTGCATATTGTGATATTACTTGTTCTTGTGCTATTTGTTTCTAGTCACCCTTGTGAACTTTGAAGGTGTCCTATGCATCTATTTGCTACTCTACAAGGGACAAGCTGATTGCCACTATGCCATGTTTTCTGTATGTGAAACAAACAAACATTTTTCAGTGCATGTTATTCATGATCTTTGTTTGTAGCCTTTCATGTTGCATGCATAGTTACTTTGTCCTATTGTTAGAACTCCATCTTTCATGCACATGTTCAGAGTTCTTTGATCTCAGCTTTCAATGCTTGCAAATGGTTTGATCTTGATTTTGATGGTGCATGTCACCTAAAAAAATATTATTTTTATCACTTACCTACTCGAGGACGAGAAGGAGTTAAGCTTGCGGATGCTTGATACGTCGGAAACGTATCTATAATTTTTGATGCTCCACGCTTGTTTTGTATCATTTGTCTTATGTTTTGTCTACACTTTGAGGTATTTTTATACACTTTCTGAAACTAACCTATTGACAAGATGCCACAGTGCCAGTTGCATGTTTTCTTCTGTTTTTGGTTCCAGAAAGGCAGAAAATCAATATTCTTGCAATTGGACGGGACAAAAGCCAAAGTCATTATTTTTTCCGGAGCAACACGGAACCACGAAGCAGAGCCGGAGGAGGGCCACAGGGTGGCCGCACCCCCCTAGGCGCGGCCCCCCTGGACGTCTGGAGGGGGTGTGGGCCCCCTGGACCCCCACCGACCTTGATTCCCGCGCCTATAAGAAGCCTCCGACCCAAAATCCCTAGGGCATCCAGAAGAAATCCATGAAAACCTCTGTAGCGCCACCGCCACCGAAGGGGAGATTTTGGGGATAGAAAGTCTATGTTCCGGCACCCTGCCGGGACGAGGAAGTGCCCCCGGATCCATCCCCATCGATCTCCACCACCATCTCCATCACCGTTGCTGATTCCCATGATGAGGAGGGAGTAGTTCTTCCTCGGGACTAAGGGCTCTACCAGTAGCTATGTGTTCATATCTCTCTCTCTATGCATGATCATGTGGTCATGAGCTTTGTAATCAAGTAGATCTACCTTGCTACTCAAGTGCTTCATTAGATCTCTGATCTCCCCATGTGTGTGAAAGTGACAGCGTGCACGCCATGGTGGCACTTAGGTTTGAGTCTACATAAATACTCTTTGTGCTTTAATAGAGCTATGATTTTCCCCACATGTGTGAAAGTGATATCGTGCATACCGTGTGTGGCACTTTGGCTATATTGAATATTTTTTATGGGTTATATTTGGAGTTGGATGTCTCTACGAAATTGTGGTGTTTGTTGGAACCATTAGTGCTCAAGGTGACAGTGTGGGGTTATCTAGATTGGGGAAGGCAGACTTTTAGGTGTCTTGTTATAGCCCTACCATGGATTAGAGTGTCCAACCGGAGAGTGGTTAAGAGTAGTATCATGAAGAGAAGATATTTATACGAGAGAGTGTTCACTAGTGAAAGTATGATCCCTAGGCCTTGTTTCTAAACATTGAAACACCGTTTGCATCTAGATCTATTGCATGTTTGCTTGCTTCCTTCAGTTGCCTTTAGTCTGTTCCTCCACGCCATCAACTCTTTTCTGGCACCGTTACCACTTGTATTTTACTAGCTCTTCGCCGAACTAGTGCACCTATACACCAGACAAGTGTATTAGGTGTGTTGGGGACACAAGAGACTTCTTGTATCTTGATTACAGGGTTGCTTGAGAGGGAATACCTTTGATCACTTCCTCCTTGAGTTCGATAAACCTTGGGTGATCTACTTAAGGGAAACTTGTTGTTGTTCTACAAACCTCTGCACTTGGAGGCCCAACAACTGTCTACAAGAATAGAAGTGCATAGACATCATCAACTTGAGAGCGTGAGTCTCAGATAGGTTGGTTAATTAGTTATATGAATGTATTTAATTTAGGATTGTGAATTTGAGCTTTAGTTACTTTTGTTATTAACATGAAGCATGATTTTTAATTTGAGCTTTAGTTACTTCTGTTATTGTACATGAATTTTATTTAGTTGGAGATCGTGAAATTATGATTGCTAATTAGAGCTTTATTTAATTTTACAGAATTTATTTAGTTGCAGATCTTGGACAGTATGAATTTTATGCACTTAATTCTTGCATTTATGCGATATGCATTACTTTCGGATCCTTACCAAATTTTCTTTTCTTAGTTGATCATTTACTTTTGTAGGAAGTTATGAAATGTGCATTTATGTCTTGGTTTGATCAAGAGTTGCCTAAAACTCTAAAAAAATCTTTAGCTAGATTGTGGGGAATTTACAATGACAATAATGGTGCAATAATTGATGAGATGTATGTAAATTCTAAGTTGATCGGGGATCTAGCTGATGAGAAGGGGAAGCTAAAGAAGAAATATTGCAGTTGATGTGAAAACCTTCATGGATTGTGCTAAGAAGAAGGTGTTGGAGGAAAACATGGCTAGAATTAAGGGAAAAAGTTTATGGATTATGAAGCTAAAAGATGAGGAATTAGGGGAGATGGAGAAGGAAAAAATTGTTGAGGAATGAAGTGGAAGTGCTGAAGAATGAAGTTGATGTGCTCAAACGGGTGCAGAAATCTCTGAGGAGAGATAACAAAGGCGAGGCATGAGAAGTGGGTGATAAAAGGGAGGCGATGAGGGAGGAAAAGAAAAAAGTGGAGCACATGATCTTTAATACGTTGAAAGCTAAGGAGGAAAACAATGATAAGTTGAAAAGGATCCGAGAAATTTATGATGAAGAGTGATTTGGAAATTGTGATAGAATCAGAGTAGTGTCTTGTTCTATATAGAGAAGCCCCTATTTGGAAGCGAATGTTGAATGTTTGAATGTTCTGTTCCAGATTTGTGTTGTTCTCAACTAAGAACTCTTCTAGGAGTATCTATTTAGCACTGGTATTCTTGTCGAGGTCCCAACCTTTACTAAGGTAGAGCCCCCTGTGTTTACAATGCTAGTCCCTGGATCAATAGCTAGCATCCACAGTTAAGATGTAATATCAAGAAGTAAAGGTCATAATATAACTTTATAACCAGGAATAACATAATTTTATTACATCATTACATAGCTCATTTGGCTATTACATTACATTGCAGCGGAAGTAACTATAATCATGGGTCCTTCATCTTCAAAGAGCCACAGGCAGATGTTGGTTGTAGACTTTGTAATCCTAATCAAACAATCTTCACTAAAATCAATCAAACCTGCAACATTACAAGTTACAGCCACGAGGGTCAATACATTTGAATTGTATTGGCAAGTTTCACTACTATGTATAATATGAGTGGATCCTATCATTACATGCAAATTTGGCTAAGTAGAGTTTAAGGCTTATTTGCATAAAGCAAAATTTATCCTATCTTTTCAAAATGGTTTTGGTCCTTTGTCAAATCTCCTCTTCCAAGTTCCTTGAACCCCTTGGTAGAAACTCAAGTGTTCAAGTCCTTGTCGACAATCCCTTGAGCTACTTGGTAACCCCAAGTGCAACAAGTTTTATCAAATTCTCATGAGTTCCTTGGTAACCCCAAGTGTTCATGTTTTCATCAAAACCTCTTGAGCACCTTGGTAACCCCAAGTGCATCAAGCTTAACAAAATCTCTTTGAATTCCTTGGTAGACACACAAGGGCATCAAGTTTTTATTTTAGAAGTTGGAATGTCGAGATCTCCCATAGTTCAAACTTTAGTTGCTCAGTATTGTCCATAACCGGGGACACGGATAAGTACTTAGATTTTATTATCTTCTGCAGAAGGAGTACACTTTACCCACATGTCACAATCCCATCTTGTTGCCACCAGCGGCCTACTGGATTAGTGCTCACCAAGATGGAGTACTGGCAGATTGAGAATGTGACGAAGTCTTTCCAAAAGGTCCTCCCATACACCATTGCTAGCTTGTCTTCAGCCCCCATGAAGCATTCCAGATCCCCATGTCCGGTAACTGAAGACAATGTATGGGTCTTCCTAATGTAATTGACTAAGTCAGAGCCATAATAGCATGTGGTTGCACACGAAAGCCACAATTGGAGAAGCACGTTCAATCTCTAAGTTTCCTAGGTGGTTTTCTTTTGGAGCACAACACAAAGTGATTTCCATAGACATGGTTCCTTTTGTTGCCACCTTCTCCAAAACTTAAATTATCTTCCACCTAGGTGGTTCATTGAGTCCTTGTTTTATTATGTAAAACACAAGATTATTTTCTCAACCTTTGTAAAATCTCAACATGTATCTCTTTTCAAAATATAGCATGGCAAGCATGTAACAACTACAATATTTTCACTAAGGAGTGTATAGGGAATCCTATTAGGATTTAGCATAGCATAAGTATAAAATTGTTTTCATGCATTTTTTCAAAATCCACTAAGTATAATGAAAGTAGTAGGACTTTAGATGATAGTGTAACTTGCATTTCTGGTAGGGAATGGTGGTTCACTCCTTGATCTTGCTAGTCTCACACTTCACTAACTCCACTACAAGTCAATCAAGCAAACACAAAATCAACTAACATTCCAAACCAAAGTCAAACAAACAATTTCACACTCACAAAGCAATGGAATCTAAGTCATGCATAAGTATGCAAAGGATGGTTCTATTGCAAGGTTGGTCTCTACTAGGTTTATAAACTTTGTAAGGTCCAAATTGGTCATTTACCAAAATGGCAAAGTCATTAGTTAGAGGGTTTTGCTTGAAATCTATTTTAAAATCCATTCAACATTTTATGTGGTGGAAAATAGTTTTATTAAATCTAAAACCTTTAAGTCTTCACCAAAAGTTTCTAACTCTCAAGATTTGTTGTTTTGGGTCAGTAGCTTTGAATCAAAATATTTTCCCAAAGTTTTATTCCAAAATCTTTTTTCATAATAAAACCATTATCTTTACTTAGCTAAAAATAGACTAATTCAATTAATCCATTCTAAATTTTTCTAATTTCATTTTCAAAACCATGGGTTGGTTCCTAAGGTCAGTAAGGTCACTACAAACCATTTTGCAAAAGATTTAATCCTAAAATCAATTTTAAACAATTTTTCTACTCTAAACAAGCTCACAATAGAATCTGCAAAATCAAGCAAGCTAATAGATACTATTTTCTAAACTAAGGCCATGGTTGGTTAGGTCTTGCTCTCCTGAATCCAACGATATAAAATTTATAATTTTTGGACGTGTGGATCCAAAGTTACAAGGGTTTGAAGTTTGCAAATAATTCTGTTTTCAAATCTGTTTTTAAACAGATTAGGTGACACGCGGCGTGTTTTTACTGGACGGTACCGATTCGGCCGGATCGGCGACGCGGTGCGTTGGATCAAGTTAGATCGCACGGTCCCTATTGAGTACCTCTTCGCGACTAAGTGATTCTATCTTGCTCGCCCGATCTAGATCGAACGGCTCGCGTGGGTTTAACCAAAAGGGGGCGGCGCTGACGGTGGCTAGCGGCGACGCACGGCCAGGCGGTGGCTCTGCGGTGGTTTTAGGAAGCGAGAGAGGAAGAGAGTAGGCTTACCGAGGTCGCGAGGTTGTGGTGAAGCTCGGCGTGTGGTCGACGGGGCAAGGGGCGCACGGGGTCAGGTGGAATTTCTCGCCGGAGTTCGTTCTGACGGCGGGTGGCTCTGTTTGAGGTCGAGGTCGTTGCTGCAGATCGCCCTAAGGAAAAACGAAGGCGCGGTCAGATGCGCAGGATCAAGACAACGCTGTGGGCGTGAACGAGAAGTGAAGGGGCGGTCTGGTTCACCTGGAAAACGTCGTCGGAGAAGAAACAGACGGCGACGCTGTCTGAGCTTGTCAAAGCCGACGCTCCGGGGCGCCTGCGGTTGTATGAAGGGCACGGGGAGAAGCTTCTGGGAGTGGGGAAGCTACTAGGGTGCTCAGGAAGGTGGGAGGTGGCGTGTACTGGCCTGAATTGGCCGGAGACGGTGGTTAGGACAGAGGAGCTCGAGGAGGAAATTGGGGTGGTCTAAGGCGTGCCAGCGCGGGGTGTCAGAGGGGAAATATAGAGGAGGCATGGGCTTTTAAACCTGCGTGATCAAAGCTGGTAATGGCGGTCGAGTTAAAGCGAATTAAGGCCGCGAAATCATCGGCAGGAGCGGTGTCGAAGGAGGGAGAAGAGGTCGTGCGGGTGGGAAAGAAGAACAGGAGGAGTGGGGTCCGCTGGTCAGTGGGAAAAGAAACGAGGGGGAGGTCCACCGGTCAGTGACTTAACGGGTTGCTTCTGTGGTGAGGAAAAACGGTTCAGGGGAGAGGGCAGATGGGCTGGACTGGGATGGGGTGGGCTTTAGCTGGGCTGGTCGTTTTACTCTTATTTTTTTCTGTTTGCTTTGTTTTATCTTTTTCTATTTTCTATTTTCTGATTTAAATTTCAAAACAATCAAACAAGGTTCAAATCAATTCAAACAACATCACACTTTGTAGTTTTTGAAATTTTGTTCTGTTCAGTAACCTGAACCAAAATCCTAATTCAAAATAATAATTTTAATAATAGGGTCCATTATTATGTAATTAAATAGATGTACCAATTATTAAATCCATAGGTTTTGATTTAATTCAAAGCTCCTCTTGAGAACTAAATAATTTTAAACCATTCAGTAGGTTGTATTTGAAAATAAGGAATATTTGGAAAACTTGTTTAAAATAAAATATCATTTTATTTTAGGGTCCAATATTAATTAAAAATAATAGACTTTCATTATTAAATCAAATAGGACTTGTTTTATTTAAAGTATTTATTCTGAAATCTAAAATAAAGCCAAAACATTTCAGTAGGTTTTATTTGTGAATATCAAATATTTGGGAAAACTTATTTTAAATAATTTGATAAGTTTTTGATGTTTTAATTAAAATGGTAAACCTTTTATTTAAATTTGGATATTAATTCCCTATTATTTTATTTAAATAAACATTGCTATTTTTATTCAAAACAAAATGTTTTAATTAAAAGCTTGGCCAAGGTTTTAATTTGGCTTTATAAAATAATCTTTATTTATAAATCTACCTTTTCTTTTGGGAAATCACAACTCTTTATTTAAAGATTTAAAATTGTATTTTCAAAATATTTATTTTCCCTTATTAATTGTTTTAACTTTTTAAATCCTTTTTAGGATTTTATTTAATCCAGATAGGTTGAAGTTCCAATTAAATTCAAAAAGTTTCTTCTGGCCTTGAAAATCAAACAAAATTTTATTTTATACATTTATTTTTCACATTACAAGATTTGGAAAATCTTGGGATGTGACAGGCTACCACCCTTAAAATAAATCTCGTCCCGAGATTTGGGAAGGTTAGGGTTACAAGCATGTTCCAAGACAACTAGGGTACTACCACCCTTAAAAATTTCAGACAAAAATTACATATTGTCCTTCTTGGGATCATGAGAAAATCTTCTAAGCAAACATTTGCTTTGAGTCCTTGGTTTCCATTCTTTACTCATGAAGCTCATGGGCCAAGGTTGAGTTTCTCCATAGGCTTGTTCAACTTGTTCTTCATCTTCTCTGGACAGTTGCTTGCATAATGTCCTGGATTCTTGCAGTTGAAGCAATGGATGTCCTTGAGTTCTTTACGTGGCTCTTGTGGACAAGTTGCTACATAGTGACCTAACTCTTTGCAGTTGTTGCACCACACTTGGTCAATATCTTTATTCTTCTTGTTTTCTGGGCACTCACTGGAATAGTGTCCCATTTCCTTACATTTACGACATTGCACCAGGTTCATGTCTGGTCTTGGTTTCTTGGGTTTCTTTGATCCTTTGAATTGGATTGTCTTGTTTGGAGGTATAAGTGGTCCTTTTTCCTTGGTAGACTTGGATCCTTCTTGTTTCTTTGCTTCCACCATGGCATATATAGGGCATTGGATAGGGACATGGTCGTTTCCTTCACAAAGGTAACAGGTAGCTTGAGAGGTGGGACATTGTCCAACAGAATGATTTCCTTCACAGTTAGGGCATTGACCTTCATGCTCCTTGGAAGTATGATCCTTGTCTCCACAAATAATGCAAGCTGGTGCTCCATCTAGAACAACATTCTTGTCGTCTTTGTTGTCATATTCTCTTTTGGGATAGTTTTCTTCCATGCTGATCATTTGATTAGTCACCTTAAGCATTAGTTGGGATTGTTCTTCCAAAAACTTTTGCAGTGTTGGATCTTTATCATTATTGTTGGCTATGAACTGAGCTGTCAGTTGGTTCAACTGGTGTTGGGTTGCTATGAGCTCTTTCATGCTATCAACTTGGTTGGTGTTGGTGTCATCAACCTTGGAGTCTTTTGGAGTAGTCATCTGTTTGGGTTGAAGGGGAATTAGAATAGGCAAGATATTTTTAAGGAAATATTTCTACTCACACCCATCACAATTCACACAAACAATGTGCATGCAAATACAAACCAAACATTTCACTCAAACAAGGTTCAAGCACATACTTAGTCAACAAAATATTTTTGTTACACCACATAAGTTGGTGGTTTTGTCTTAGCTAAAATATGGTGGTCCATCTACATGGTTCACTTGTGATCCTTCCTTCCTTCATGATTCTTCTTGTATGAGATCATGGTTTCCTTGAGATAAACTCTTAGTTGCAATACTTCAAAGTTGTTGATGGCTCCTTCTTATTTTGCATTCCCTCAGTCTCTAATTCTTGAGCAAGATTTCCTTGTCTCACTTGTAGTCCTTAGTGGTATCCAAGTTGGAAATCCTTGGGGAATATGCTGAAGATGTTGAAGTCATTAGAGTTGAAGAAGTTGAAGTCATTAGAGTTGAAAGTGTTGAAGAAGTCCTTTGCACATGGTGTAGTCTTTATCCATGGGGTAGGTTGTTCCATCAAGTTGAAATAGAAGAGAAGTAGAGTTGAAACCAAAATTGTTGAGGAAAGAGTTTACAAGTGTTTTTGTAAATAAGTTTTTGGAACAAGTACAACTCCTATTTTTCTAAGGGGTTTTGTCCAATCCTAGGTTTACAAAATCCTACAGGCAACACAATGCTCTGATACCATCTGTCGAGGTCCCAACCTTTACTAAGGTAGAGCCCCCTGTGTTTACAATGCTAGTCCCTGGATCAATAGCTAGCATCCACAGTTAAGATGTAATATCAAGAAGTAAAGGTCATAATATAACTTTATAACCAGGAATAACATAATTTTATTACATCATTACATAGCTCATTTGGCTATTACATTACATTGCAGCGGAAGTAACTATAATCATGGGTCCTTCATCTTCAAAGAGCCACAGGCAGATGTTGGTTGTAGACTTTGTAATCCTAATCAAACAATCTTCACTAAAATCAATCAAACCTGCAACATTACAAGTTACAGCCACGAGGGTCAATACATTTGAATTGTATTGGCAAGTTTCACTACTATGTATAATATGAGTGGATCCTATCATTACATGCAAATTTGGCTAAGTAGAGTTTAAGGCTTATTTGCATAAAGCAAAATTTATCCTATCTTTTCAAAATGGTTTTGGTCCTTTGTCAAATCTCCTCTTCCAAGTTCCTTGAACCCCTTGGTAGAAACTCAAGTGTTCAAGTCCTTGTCGACAATCCCTTGAGCTACTTGGTAACCCCAAGTGCAACAAGTTTTATCAAATTCTCATGAGTTCCTTGGTAACCCCAAGTGTTCATGTTTTCATCAAAATCTCTTGAGCACCTTGGTAACCCCAAGTGCATCAAGCTTAACAAAATCTCTTTGAATTCCTTGGTAGACACACAAGGGCATCAAGTTTTTATTTTAGAAGTTGGAATGTCGAGATCTCCCATAGTTCAAACTTTAGTTGCTCAGTATTGTCCATAACCGGGGACACGGCTAAGTACTTAGATTTTATTATCTTCTGCAGAAGGAGTACACTTTACCCACATGTCACAATCCCATCTTGTTGCCACCAGCGGCCTACTGGATTAGTGCTCACCAAGATGGAGTACTGGCAGATTGAGAATGTGACGAAGTCTTTCCAAAAGGTCCTCCCATACACCATTGCTAGCTTGTCTTCAGCCCCCATGAAGCATTCCAGATCCCCATGTCCGGTAACTGAAGACAATGTATGGGTCTTCCTAATGTAATTGACTAAGCCAGAGCCATAATAGCATGTGGTTGCACACGAAAGCCACAATTGGAGAAGCATGTTCAATCTCTAAGTTTCCTAGGTGGTTTTCTTTTGGAGCACAACACAAAGTGATTTCCATAGACATGGTTCCTTTTGTTGCCACCTTCTCCAAAACTTAAAGTATCTTCCACCTAGGTGGTTCATTGAGTCCTTGTTTTATTATGTAAAACACAAGATTATTTTCTCAACCTTTGTAAAATCTCAACATGTATCTCTTTTCAAAATATAGCATGGCTAAGCATGTAACAACTACAATATTTTCACTAAGGAGTGTATAGGGAATCCTATTAGGATTTAGCATAGCATAAGTATAAAATTGTTTTCATGCATGTTTTCAAAATCCACTAAGTATAATGAAAGTAGTAGGACTTTAGATGATAGTGTAACTTGCCTTTCTGGTAGGGAATGGTGGTTCACTCCTTGATCTTGCTAGTCTCACACTTCACTAACTCCACTATAAGTCAATCAAGCAAACACAAAATCAACTAACATTCCAAACCAAAGTCAAACAAACAATTTCACACTCACAAAGCAATGGAATCTAAGTCATGCATAAGTATGCAAAGGATGGTTCTATTGCAAGGTTGGTCTCTACTAGGTTTATAAACTTTGTAAGGTCCAAATTGGTCATTTACCAAAATGGCAAAGTCATTAGTTAGAGGGTTTTGCTTGAAATCTATTTTAAAATCCATTCAACATTTTATGTGGTGGAAAATAGTTTTATTAAATCTAAAACCTTTAAGTCTTCACCAAAAGTTTCTAACTCTCAAGATTTGTTGTTTTGGGTCAGTAGCTTTGAATCAAAATATTTTCCCAAAGTTTTATTCCAAAATCTTTTTTCATAATAAAACCATTATCTTTACTTAGCTAAAAATAGACTAATTCAATTAATCCATTCTAAATTTTTCTAATTTCATTTTCAAAACCATGGGTTGGTTCCTAAGGTCAGTAAGGTCACTACAAACCATTTTGCAAAAGATTTAATCCTAAAATCAATTTTAAACAATTTTTCTACTCTAAACAAGCTCACAATAGAATCCGCAAAATCAAGCAAGCTAACAGATACTATTTTCTAAACTAAGGCCATGGTTGGTTAGGTCTTGCTCTCCTGAATCCAACGATATAAAATTTATAATTTTTGGACGTGTGGATCCAAAGTTACAAGGGTTTGAAGTTTGCAAATAATTCTGTTTTCAAATCTGTTTTTAAACAGATTAGGTGACACGCGACGTGTTTTTACTGGACGGTACCGATTCGGCCGGATCGGCGACGCGGTGCATTGGATCAAGTTAGATCGCACGGTCCCTATTGAGTACCTCTTCGCGACTAAGTGATTCTATCTCGCTCGCCCGATCTAGATCGAACGGCTCGCGTGGGTTTAACCAAAAGGGGGCGGCGCTGACGGTGGCTAGCGGCGGCGCACGGCCAGGCGGTGGCTCTGTGGTGGTTTTAGGAAGCGAGAGAGGAAGAGAGTAGGCTTACCGAGGTCGCGAGGTTGTGGTGAAGCTCGGCGTGTGGTCGACGGGGCAAGGGGCGCACGGGGTCAGGTGGAATTTCTCGCCGGAGTTCGTTCTGGTGGCGGGTGGCTCTGGTTGAGGTCGAGGTCGTTGCTGCAGATCGCCCTAAGGAAAAACGAAGGCGCGGTCAGATGCGCAGGATCAAGACAACGCTGTGGGCGTGAACGAGAAGTGAAGGGGCGGTCTGGTTCACCTGGAAAACGTCGTCGGAGAAGAAACAGACGGCGGCGCTGTCTGAGCTTGTCAAAGCCGACGCTCCGGGGCGCCTGCGGTTGTATGAAGGGCACGGGGAGAAGCTTCTGGGAGTGGGGAAGCTACTAGGGTGCTCGGGAAGGTGGGAGGTGGCGTGTACTGGCCTGAATTGGCCAGAGACGGTGGTCGGGACAGAGGAGCTCGAGGAGGAAATTGGGGTGGTCTAAGGCGTGCCAGCGCGGGGTGTCAGAGGGGAAATATAGAGGAGGCATGGGCGTTTCAACCTGCGTGATCAAAGCTGGTAACGGCGGTCGAGTTAAAGCGAATTAAGGCCGCGAAATCATCGGCAGGAGCGGTGTCGATGGAGGGAGAAGAGGTCGTGCGGGTGGGAAAGAAGAACAGGAGGACTGGGGTCCGCTGGTCAGTGGGAAAAGAAACGAGGGGGAGGTCCACCGGTCAGTGACTTAACGGGTTGCTTCTGTGGTGAGGAAAAACGGTTCAGGGGAGAGGGCAGATGGGCTGGACTGGGCTGGGGTGGGCTTTAGCTGGGCTGGTCGTTTTACTCTTATTTTTTTCTGTTTGCTTTGTTTTATCTTTTTCTATTTTCTATTTTCTGATTTAAATTTCAAAACAATCAAACAAGGTTCAAATCAATTCAAACAACATCACACTTTGTAGTTTTTGAAATTTTGTTTTGTTCAGTAACCTGAACCAAAATCATAATTCAAAATAATAATTTTAATAATAGGGTCCATTATTATTTAATTAAATAGATGTACCAATTATTAAATCCATAGGTTTTGATTTAATTCAAAGCTCCTCTTGAGAACTAAATAATTTTAAACCATTCAGTAGGTTGTATTTGAAAATAAGGAATATTTGGAAAACTTGTTTAAAATAAAATATCATTTTATTTTAGGGTCCAATATTAATTAAAAATAATAGACTTTCATTATTAAATCAAATAGGACTTGTTTTATTTAAAGTATTTATTCTGAAATCTAAAATAAAGCCAAAACATTTCAGTAGGTTTTATTTGTGAATATCAAATATTTGGGAAAACTTATTTTAAATAATTTGATAAGTTTTTGATGTTTTAATTAAAATGGTAAACCTTTTATTTAAATTTGGATATTAATTCCCTATTATTTTATTTAAATAAACATTGCTATTTTTATTCAAAACAAAATGTTTTAATTAAAAGCTTGGCCAAGGTTTTAATTTGGCTTTATAAAATAATCTTTATTTATAAATCTACCTTTTCTTTTGGGAAATCACAACTCTTTATTTAAAGATTTAAAATTGTATTTTCAAAATATTTATTTTCCCTTATTAATTGTTTTAACTTTTTAAATCCTTTTTAGGATTTTATTTAATCCAGATAGGTTGAAGTTCCATTTAAATTCAAAAAGTTTCTTCTGGCCTTGAAAATCAAACAAAATTTTATTTTATACATTTATTTTTCACATTACAAGATTTGGAAAATCTTGGGATGTGACAATTCTAAAACATCTTGGTTTCAAGTTGACAAAGCAAGGAGCATGCTTTGATCAACCTTGTATGCGCAAGAGGTTGTGATGTGCTCTCTTCTAGGCCTTCAGACTACCCGTTTATCCATAACCATGGTACGCCGAACTGCAGTCCAGCTGGAAATCCATTATTATCAGGAGACGGTGCACTGTAAGGTCTGAAGATTCCACAAGGGGTGCACCTATATGTTATGATAAACTCGTTAGGGCATCTCCGCCGGGCCAACCCATTTTGGACAGTCAATTTGGCCTCTATCCACTGTGGGCCAGGTTTTGGTGGGGGTGTCCTAACGTCTCGACCCATTTTGTTCAGACACGTCCAGTCTGTTAGTATTGGCCACAATTTCTACCAATTCAAAATATATGGATGAAAATGACAACGAAATACACTACACTAGCAAATACATTACAATAAATTAGGAAATAATAAAGTTCACATGCCATAATACCGAATAATAGTGCAAATTAAGACAAGTTTCATACGAAATGCATAAAAGAGATACATCATGGATGAGATCATGCTTGGTGGTCGCGGATGGCATTTTCCCTCTTTTGAAACCAAGCCCTTTGAGCCAGATCCAAGATGGTCAAGTCCATCATCATGAGCTTGGTCTCCTCGGCCATGAGTTTGGCCCCTACCTCAATGGCTCTTAACTTGGCATTTGCCTCTTCCACCTCAAGATCTCTCTTTGTGAGGTCGATAAAGCATCAAATGGTGGCCTATTTCTCCTTGTGGAGCCTCTTATCCCTCTTGGTTTGCCTCTATAACATCCTAAAAATTATTTATCAAGATTATCAAGTTCTAATCATCCAAGTTTAGGGTTAACAAAAACTTTTGTTAATTTAAATCAATATGAATGCATGTGTGTATGTGATGAATGCATGAATGCTTGTATTGCCATGTTTGATTGCTATGAAAGGCAAGGATTGGTTTAAAGATGAAAACAACATCATCTAAATCATTTCCAAGAAGAACAAATGAAGAGAAATTCAAATATAAACATTATAAGCAAATGGTCATTTGACCAAAGTTAACCACTAGACCACTTTGAGTGTTTCTAGTCCAAGTTTTCTAATAGAAACAAATCCAATTCTTTTCACCCCTTGCAATAACAAGTAAAAGTGAACCCAAGACCACTTTGCAAACCAATAGAAACAGATTGCAAATCTATTCAAATGACAATTCAAAATTGAATCAAGTGTAGGTACTGAGATCACCATTTCTCAAAACCCAACCAAACCACTTCACCTGAATCAACCAGTGCTACACAGAGACCATGTAGACCAATACTAACATCCACCAAAAAGGAAATTTCAAATTTCAAACACTTTTATCTTGCGGCCATTTTGTCAAACACCTTCTGTGCACAAATCTGGCAAAATCACAAACACTATAGAGATCAGTGTTCTTGCCAAACTTGTTCCCTCTATACCCTCCACAAAACTCCCTCGATGTCACCCACCACTCCCCTGCAATCCTAGCCCACTGTGAACGACCAGTTCATCAATGGCATGCATGCCCGACCACCCCCTTGTCCACCTCAACGTCTACAACATGACACAAGCGTTGCCCGCCTCGCCAACCATGTCTAGCACGTTGCCCGTGCCTCACTGCCCCCTTCAGAACAGCCCCAGCTCAAGGACAGATAGAGGAGAAGCCGGGAACTCCATGCCCGGGTCGCTGATGACCATGCCGACGCGGACCGCAGTTCACGCTTCGTTCCCGCTCAACCCGACAACCTCAAGCTCTCTCTGCCTGCCTCAACGATCACCACCGTCCCAGGAGCACTACGGACATCCCCGTATGAGCTCCCATGCCTCATAGCCGCCGGACGTTGCGAAGTTAGCTGCCAGCACCGTCGGTGTGCACCGAAGCTGCTGACCACTGCAGGCCTCCATTTACTGAGCCATGATGTCCGTGATGACCGCGGTGCGACCGCCCACCTTCCTAGCCTCCGAACCATGCCCCTAGCTCGCTGTGACACCAGCCCCGATGACCTCTGCCCACGCCGTGATGCCCCTCTCGCCCAGCTATAAAAAGGGAGCTTCCCCGCACAAACTCTTCACACCATCGCACTCCACACATACTCATCAACGCCTCCGAGCAACCCTATAGCAAGACACTGCCCGTAGCTCCCCAATTCCACCGGAGACCGCCGCGGCAGGAGGAGAAGGGCGCCGTCGATTTAGGCCACCGCAGGAGCCGCCGCCGGTACCAGGAGAACAGCTGGAGCCGCCTCGTTCTTTTTCCCCCATCGCCGACCCTCGCCGAAGCTCCGGTAAGCCTCCCCCGACCCTCACTGGCCTTGCTAGGGTTTCTCCCCGGCGTGTCCTGTTCCGGTGAGGAAGATGGCTGTGAGCCGTTGATCTGGGATTTAATCCTACGATCCCAATCCTCCCATACCCCTTCGACATCCCCTGTCTCACTGATGGGTGGGGCCATCACTTCAGTCAGCCTGCGCGCTGCGCTGTGCATCTGGGCCGACCCATTTAGCTCTCCCGCGCAACCCGGCAGTTCAAATATAGATTTTTCCATTTTATTCAAAACCTAGTTTTATAGTAGATTCAAAAATCATTTCAGAGAGTTTTACTAAACCAAATTGCATGAAACCATTTTTTTACAAAGGTATTGAAATTATTAATCCAATCCCATTAGATTCAAACCATTTAGAATTACAGATCACCTATAGTAAAAATAACAAGGCAGAGGCTTTTCTGCATTCAAACATTTTTCAAAAATCAACCATAAATGATTTTGAGTTGATTCCAACTCTCAAAAATCACATTTGACAAGATGTAACTAAATATGTAAAAAGATCTAGGTTTACTTGCAGTAATATTGGACAAGTATTAAAAGAATGCCCCATAGGAATTTCTAGCCACTTTAATTAATTAAAATAATAATGTTAAACATTATTAAATTGTGACACCACTTTAAATCACATTCCCAAGTATTAAAATATGTGGTGATGACATGTGTCAATATGATCCCATATTTTAATTGGAGAATATTAAATCTTAAGTAGTTTTTCAATGAGTAGAAATTACTTTTCTAAAATAAAAGAAATAAGACTAAGCCTTTAATCCTTGTGATGATTGTGATGATGCTAGATCATCTAGTATGAACCTTTGTGTGCTAAATAGAAGTAGTTAACTACTGTTTGGTGATTGTGTACCTCGTATTTATTTATAGACGCTAGTACTGACTAAGGATGTGAAGAGGAAGGATACTACTACTACTACTACGAAGAAGAAGATAACTTCAATCAATGCACTACTCAAGGCAAGCTACCACTTGCAAGTTTCTTAACCATGCAAGCAAGCTAGAACTTTGCAAGCTAACACTTGCATGATAACTATGCAAACTAGAAGACTTAGGCATATTTGGTTATACCCTTTATTATACCAAATCCCAGTTTTACTTGCAAGCTTATTATTTTCTTTCTTTATCAAAACTTCTTTATTGCTTTTACTTAGTGACTTGTGAATTTTGGAAAGATACTATAGGTAGTATAAAGAGCATAAAACTTGGCCTAAGTTAGTTAGAACTAGATGTCATCCTGAGGCATGAGATTAGACTTAGATAAGTCACACTTGATTATCACCCCTCATTAGTGATTACCCCCAATTTAGTGGCTAGTGCTAAGCATAGAACTTGATCACTTTAGATGGGAATACTTGGTGAAAATGAGTATGAAAGCCTTAGAATGAGGAGTCATTCTATGAAATGTTTTGACATGTGTTATGAACACCAGATGATTTGATGATGAAAATGTTAAGGCATGAGCCTTAGCCATTTTTATAAAACTGATAGTTGGGTTCGAATGCGATACCATTCCAATTTTACCGTACAACCACAATACCCAAATTTGGGTAGGGCTTGACTGGAAGTTTATATATCTTAGTATGGGTTCCCTTGCGGAAGAGGTTTGAGTTGAGGCTACCTCGTGATGAATGTCCACATGTGCAGTTCCCAAGATGGTAGATGGTCATGATTGGAAGGTCAAACTCATAGGGGAGGTGCCTATACTTGGGTGTGTAATTGAAAGGTTAGGATTGATTATCCGCATACTGAGTATGGAGATTCAGGATTGTTCCTGACAAACGTATCGAATGTTGTGGTGAAAGTGTACCACCTCTGCAGAGTGTCAAACTATTCGAATAGTCGCGTCCGCGGTTATGGACAGTTGGAGTGGCCATACTATTCCGTCGTTAGATGTTTTCAAAATGACTTGTGAAATGAACTATGACTTTGACTTGACCACAATAGGGTTGTGAACATGAAAACTAAGTTCCCACTTAGGTGTTGTAAAACATTAAACTAGTTTTATTTACTTCTGAACTCAGTTAAGATAAACCTGGCCTTTTGCAAATAAACCTAGAGCTTAGGATTCCTACTTAAACCACTTTACTTGTTAGTGATAGTTTGTGAGTACTTAAAGAGTACTCATGGCTTTTTCCCTGGCTATTCCTATGGCCAGACTATGAGGAGGACTACCAGGATGATGGATAGCAGGACGTCTCTGACAACTAGGATCATCTCCCATCGACAGTATTGCTTGTGACCCTGAAGATGGAGCTTCGACCATGCTACTATTATTATTATTCTGCTGCGTTGATTTTATTAAGACTGGATCATGATATCCTTTATTTGTAAGACCTTTATTATGGTTTGTAATGGATGATGAACTATGGTACCAATCTGTTATGTCTCGCAAAAATGGTAATCCTGGGATTGTGATGTATGGCATAACAGGCATCTGGGATTAAAAATCCCGGTGTTTACAAGTTGATATCAGAGCCATCCTGACCATATGAGACCCTAGTTAGAATGGACGGTTGAATCAAAAACTTATTTTCAAAACAAAAGAAGTGAGTATTTATGAAAACCTATTCTCATCCTTATCACTTAGATTCTTTCATGAAAATTCATGTCTCTCAAAAATTCTTGCAAACTTACATAAAATTTGACACACTTGATCACCTCACTAACTTACTCATCTTACACTCTTATAGATGGAAGTGAAGTATAGCAAGTTCTACCAGTTGGGAAATGGAGGACAGCTCATCTTCGAGCGCGATTTAGACCAACTCTCGGAACTTCTTGAGCGCCCGCACCCCGAGTTCTTTGGAGCACAGCTCAATGATCAACAAGGAGGAGAATTACAATGGATGATATTTGCCAATCTTAGAGGCAATATGGAGGCATCCCCTCAGAGGGGATCCAATTTAGCTTGAGAGAGAACAACTGGCTAGACGGACTTGCCAGGGCTATGCAGGAATCTCTTGCCCGTCTGTGTGGGCAAAGCATCAACCAAATCAAAGGCACTAGATTTGAGTATTACGCAAGGCGTGATGCTATGGGACAACCATTGGAGGTACCAGGCCATCCGGAGCTGAAGCATCAAGTGGATTATCTCGACTTCATGATGTATGACAGGCAGAAGGAGTTGGATAAAGCACGTGCCTACGCCAACCACAACTATGCCATTGCAGTCATGAAGGACCAGACCCTCGTCATCCTTGCAAAGGAGCGCAAGTCATTTCGCCGTACGCGTGACAATAAGGATCGCATCATTGCTCGCCTTCGTCATAGAGTGTCAGACTTGGAGGAGACCATCCATGAGCGGGACATGTAGCTTGAGGAGAGGGAGAATGCAGGGGAAGATATCCGTGGAGACCCCTACTCCTACCTCAACAATGATGATGACTACCTAGAGGACAAAGCCATGGACTTCCACGCCGATGATGATGATTCCGCTTTCATTGATGATGATGATGATGATGAAGACACCAATTCTGATGAGTAGTAGCACTTGAGCACTATCATAGGTGTTAGTTGTATCCGGTCCCAATGTATCGTAGTTTCACAGAATGGTTCTTAAAACCATTTGTTACCTTGTGTGTTGTGTGTTTGTATCGTGTGCTATGAATGAATGAAAAGCAAGTTTCTAGTTGGCAAAACCTGAGTCAAAATCAAAATTTAAAAGCTTTCAAAAACAAACCCCTGAACCTTAGAAATTTCCCTCTTGTCTCATGATATATCTCAATCTTCAGATGCCTCGCGGAGGAAGCAGCTCATCCCCGGACCAAATGCTGCAAATCTTGCAAATGTTAGTTTCTGACCGTGAAGCTGAAAGAGCCGAACATCAAGCCAATTTATCCACCCTTCAACACATAGCTCAGATGGCCAACAACAATCAAGGCCATGGAAACCAGGACCACCATGGATCCAAGCTCAAGAACTTTCATAACACCAATCCACCCATATTTAGTAAGTCTGGAGAGCCATTAGATGCTGATGACTGGCCGCAGACCATGGAGAACAACTTAGTAGTCATAGGAGTGGAGGCCAATGAGAAAGTACTGTTTGCCACCCATTATCTGGTAGGAGATGCAAGAGTTTGGTGGAATAGCATCCATACCATGAATGGAGGTCAGATGCTGACCTGGGATGAATTCAAACTCAAGTTCAGCCGAACCCATGTGCCACCAGGTTTGATTCTGTGGATGAGGGATGAATTCAAGGAGCTGAAGCAGGGAAGAATGACTGTGGTAGAGTACCATGACAGGTCTCTATCTCTGTTTAGGTATGCCCCTGATGAGATTAGTACTAAAGCCAAGAAGAAGGAAAGATTCTTGAACGGTTTGCATGATGAAATGCAGACAGTGCTAGTCAACATTCCATTTGTTGATCTGGAAGCCTTAGTGGATTCTGCAATCCAGATGGAAGGCAAGATCAACCAAGCCAATGAGAATCGCAAACATCGAATGATGAATCAACCAGGAACCCACCATACCCCGACGTATCGCCCCAACCCGTCTGCAGGATATGACCCGAGAAACAATAGACCCCCAATGACCCGTCCGAACTATCCCAACCGTGGAGGAGGAAACCCAAGGCCCGGAGGAAACCACAACAAGAACCCCGACAACTCCAACAATTTCAACCGTGCACCGCCCAAGCTCAACAACAATAGCAACACCAACAACGCCAATACTACCCCAAGGACTGGAAGCAATGTTGTGCCTATTGCAGGAAAAGACAAGTCTCAGGTTACTTGTTATGAATGCGGAACCAATGGTCACTACTCCAATGAGTGCCCTAAGAATCTTGCCGCAGCCCCCAATGTGAATGCCCCAGCTCAGTAGCAGTGTCGTGTTCAGCCTGGAAGAATATTTTCCCTAGGGAACTCACTCAACCGCAACGGCCGTCTGTTTCACATGAATGCTGAAGAAGCCCAAGAAGCGCCAGATGTCGTGCTGGGTATGTTTTCTGTTAACTCAGTACTTGCAAGAGTGTTGTTTGATTCTGGAGCATCGCACTCGTTTGTTATAGAAGAATTTGAATGCACTAGTAAGATTCCACCAACCAAATTGAAGCATGTTATGATAGTTCAAATACCTGATTCAACCACCAAGGCTAGACAAATTTGCAAGGCCGTACCTATCAGAATCCATGAAATAGATTTTTATGCCAATCTAATAGTACTTGGAACCAAAGGTTCGGAAGTAGTACTAGGAATGGATTGGATGTCGAAACATAAAGGATTAATCGATTGTGCCAAGAAGGCCATGCCCATGACTAGTACCGCTGGAGTATCAGTAGAGCATGTATCTGAAACCTTGCCCCGTCAATTCAAGTGCAAAAAGAGTCTAGCCCAAACAACCATTGACCAAGTCAGAGTAGTCTGTGAATACCCCGACGTATTCCTAGATGTATTGCCTGGTATGCCCCCAGATCGGGATATCGAGTTTATCATTGAACTAATCCTTGGAACTGGACCCATAGCTCAGAGACCTTATAGTATGAACCCATATGAATTAGAGGAGCTGAAGAAGCAACTGGATGCTATGCTAGAGATAGGACTGATTCAACCAAGTGCGTCGCCATGGAGATCACCTGTTTTGTTTGTGGATAAGAAAGATGGAGGTAACCGTTTGTGCATGGATTATCGGAAGCTGAATGATGTCACCATTAAGAACAAGTACCCACTACCGAAGATAGAAGATATGTTTGACTAGTTGACTGGTGCCCAAGTGTTTTCTAAGATTGATCTTAGAGCCGGTTATCATCAACTCAAGATTCGCGCAGGGGATATTCCAAAGACTGCCTTTACCACCAGATATGGACTGTATGAGTACACTGTCATGTCTTTTGGATTAATCAATGCCCCCTCTTATTTCATGAACCTCATGAATAAGTTTTTTATGAACTTTCTGGATAAGTTTGTCGTTGTTTTCATCGATGACATTCTAATCTATTCCAAATCAGAAGAAGAACATGAGCTACACCAAAGGACCATCCTTGAAACCCTTAGGGAGCATCAGGTGTATGCCAAGTTTAGCAAATGTGAGTTCTGGTTAAAGGAAGTAGGATTCCTCAGACATATTGTGTCGACCGGAGGAATTGCTGTCGACCCCGCCAAGGTCAAGGACGTTGAAGAGTGGCAAGCCCCAACCACTCAAACCCAAGTTCGCGCATTTCTCGGATTAGTGGGATATTACCGCAAGTTCGTAGAAGGATTGTCGAGCATCGCAAGACACATGAACCAATTGTTGAAAAAAGATAAGAAGTTTGAATGGATAGACAAATGCGAAACAAGTTTTCAAGAACTCAAGAGGAGATTGATTTCATCCCCAATCTTGATTATGCCAGATATCACGAAGCCCTTTGATGTGTATTTTGACGCATCCAAGGTTGGTCTTGGATGTGTGTTAATGCAAGGTGGCAAAGTCATATCCTATCTGTCCCGCCAACTGAAGCAACCTGAGCAGAATTACCCTACCCATGACCTTAAACTAGAAGTCGTAGTTTTAGCCTTGAAAACATGGCGGCATTACCTCATGGGTAACCGTTGTGAGATTTATTCGGATCACAAGAGCCTGGAGTATATTTTCACCTAGAAGGAGCTAAATATGAGGCAAAGGAGATGGATAGAGTTAATCAAGGACTATGATCTTGATATTCACTATCACCCTGGCAAAGCCAATGTGGTAGCAGATGCTCTTAGCAGATTGCCATGTCGATTGAACACCATGATTCCGAAAGAGCAACCAAGTTTGCACAAGGAGTTGGAAGATTTCAGAATGGAGCTAGTAAGTGAAGGATTTTTGGCTAGCATAGAACTCCAACCCACTTTGATCAGTCAGATCAAGGAGGCGCAGAAAGGAAATGTTAGTATTGACGGAATCAAACGTCGTATCAGTCTAGGGAAGGTACCCGGATTCACCGAGGATGAAGGAGTTTTGTGGTACAAGGGACATATCTGTGTGCCAGCAGATTTGAAATTGAAGCAAGCTATTTTGAAATAAGCCCATGATACCCTTTATTCTATCCACCCTGGAGGAACCAAGATGTATTAGGATTTGAAGGAGAAATTTTGGTGGCATAAGATGAAGCGAGAAATTGGAAGCTACATAGCCAAATGTGATATCTGTCAGAGAGTCAAGGCGGGACATCAGAGACCCGCAGGACTGTTGCAACCATTGGAAATTCTAGAATAGAAATGGGATTCAGTTGGAATGGATTTTATCATCGGTTTTCCTACATCTAGTAGGGGAAGTGACTCTATTTGGGTCATAGTGGATAGAATATCCAAAGTCAGTCATTTCTTACCAGTCAAGACCACTTATCAGAGTTCAAAGATAGCAGAGTTGTACATTGCTAGAATAGTCAGTTTGCATGGAGTCCCCAAGAACATAGTGTCGGATCGAGGAACCCAGTTTACCTCGAGATTTTGGAAGAAAGTCCAAGAAGGATTAGGAACAAGACTAGATTTCAGCACAACTTATCACCCTTAGACTGATGGACAAACAGATCGAGTGAACCAGATACTCGAAGATATGTTGAGAGCTTGTGTGCTATAATATGGATCAAAATGGGAAGACTGTCTGCCTTTCGCAGAATTTTCATACAACAACAGTTACCAAGCCAGTTTGCAAATGGCCCCATTTGAGTTTATGTATGGAAGAAAGTGCCGTACCCCATTGAATTGGTCGGAAGTAGGAGAGACTTAGATTTTCGGACCCGACATCCTACGAGAAGCCGAAGAGAAAGTTCACAAGATCGGTGAGAACCTCAAGACCGCCCAATCCCGATAGAAGAGTTATGCCGACAAGAGACGTCCAGACCTAGCCTTCAATATTGGAGATTTTGTGTATCTGAAAGTATCACCCTTGAAAGGAATGCAACACTTCCAACTCAAAGGAAAGTTAGCCCCCAGATATATCGGACCCTTCAAGATTTTGAATCATCGAGGATAAGTATCGTATCAACTAGAACTGTCGGAGGAGATGTCATTCGTGCATAATGTGTTCCATATCTCGTTACTTAGAAAATGTCTATAAGTCCCAGAGAAGACCGAAGTTTTCAAGAATATTGATCATAGAACCATAGAGATCAATGATGGTGGCATGTTGACGCCTCGTTGGGAGACCCTAAGAGCTAGGTGTGAAGCAGCACATCAGTAAGTTTTCTCTCAGTAAGAAACCAAGGTTATCGAACCCGTAGGAGGAAGGAAATGTCTCAATGGTTTTGTAAGAAACTTGCAAACCTGCACAACACAAACTCAAGACTTTGCCCCAACAAACAGTGAGGTTGTCAATCTCACTAGTTGCTGTAACAAAGGATTAACTGTATGGTGTGGAAGGTGATAGTGTTTTGCAGCAAGTAAATAGTAACAGTGGAGGATGTATCAATGGTAAATATTGGACCGAGGTCCGTAGTTCACTAGTGGTGTTCTCCTTAGAAAAACAAACATGGCATGCAGGGTAAACAAATTACAGCAGGGCAATTGACAGGACTGAGCAAGGCATAACATGCAATACTAATCATCACGATCCTATGAGATTCAATTGGGCAATACAACAAGATACATAGACTGCCATACAACTGCATCTATGACTAGAAGTCCACCTTTGGGTTATCATTCGAACCCCCTCCAGTATTAAGTTGCAAGCAACAGACAGCTGCTTTAAGCAAAGTGTGTAAGGTAAACAATCTACTTGTTTCATGAACAAGAGACCGTTGTTTTCTCCCTAGTGGCAACAACACATCAACAACCTTAGATATTTCTATCACTTCCCTTAGATTAAATAGAGGCATGAACCCACTATCTAGCATAAATAACCCCTCTTGTAGTCACTACCAACTACTTGGCCCAGATAGCTACCAATAACGGAGAGCATGCAAGATCACAAACAACATTGACATGATAGAATCAAATAGACAAAACCATTAATCCATCTGACATAGTAATCTCAATATCCATCGGATCCCCGCAAACACAACATGCATGATTACAAATAGATGATATCTTGATCATGAACGGAGCTCACAAGATCTAGACATGAAAGCACAAAGGAGGAGATACAACCATCTACATACTACATGGACCTGTAGTCCAAGGTGGAACTACTCACGCTTCATACCAGAGGCTGGCATGATGAAGAAGAAGGCCTCCGGGATGATCTACCCCTCCGGCAGGGTGCCGGGAAGAGTTTCAGATCCCCCGATATAGGGACGGTGGTGGCGGCGGCTACAGACGGTTCCGTGGAATATTGATCGGGTACTTAGGGTTTAGGCATCGGGGTCTTATAGGCGAAGAGGCGAGGCAGGAGGGCCACAAGGGCGGATACACCCCCCAGGCGTGGGGTGGGCCCACCCGCGCGGCCAGGGGGTGTGCCCCCCTGGTGGGTCTCCTTCCGTCTCGTATTCAGGCTTCGTGTTCCCCACGGTAAAATATTGACTTTGTATTTTGTCCCGTCCAATTCTAAGAATATTGATTTTCTGCCTTTCTGGAACCAAAAACAGAAGAAAACAGGCAACTGGCACTGTGGCAACTTGTTAATAGGTTAGTACCAGAAAACATATAAAAACACCTCAAAGTGTGGACAAAGAAAAATAAAGTAGATACTAAACAAGCATGGAGCATCAAAAATTATAGATACGTTTATGATGTATAAAGCATCCCCAAGTTTAACTCCTTCTTGTCCGCGAGTAGGTAAGTGATAAAAGAATAATTTTTGAGGTGACATGCACCATCAAGATCAAGATCAAACCACTTGCAAGCATTGAAAGCTGGGATCAAATAACTCTAAACATGAGCATGGAATATGGAGTTCTAACAGTAAGATAAAGTAACTATGCATGCAACATGAGAAGCTACAAACAAAGATCATGAATAACATGCATTGAAAATGTTTGTTTTGTTTCACATACAGAAAACATGGCATAGTGGCATTCAACTTGTCCCTCATAGAGTATCAAATAGATGCATAGGACACCTTCAAAGTTCATAAGAGTGACTAGATACAAATAGCACAAGAACAAGTAATATCAACAATATGCATCAATCAATAAGTTTTGGGACAATGCACATAGAACTAAGAATGGAAACTATGCTCTCTTAACTGGTTCCTAAATGTAGAAGGTGGAGACTCATTATAATAGTGGAAGAAATACCCTTCATAAAGGGAAGCAGGGATTTCAAGTTTCAAAAAGAGCTTCCAAAAATTATGGTACTTGTTAGCTTTCAGCTCTCATTGCCCCTATCATAAGAATCTTGAAGTGATTAAGGTTAAAGTGAACAAAGATGGAGTATATGCTTAACAAAGTATAAGTTGGCAATCTCATGTCCCTTGAATACGAGGGCCACACCTCATGCTACTCAACTTCAGTCACCTATAAGTTCTTGTCATAGTAAGTACATGTGTATCATAGAGAACCGCCAACGGGGTACCCCTTGCACATGGTACATGAGCTATCCCATAACCAAAATGACAAGGCAAGCAGGCAATGAGCATCTTAGCGATCTTTTTATTTGCTATTTGCATAGGTTTTATTGAGGATGCTTCACATATTGCTCATTATGGTGATGCTGCAAGTTTCCACCATGATTGGGCATGGCTTAGGCTAGCGGCCCAGGAGTTTCTCTAACACAAAATACATAACTCCATGGACTTACAAGCTCCTTTTTTATTTCACACCGGCGACATCCATAGACAAAAGAGCATGATATCAACTGTGTACAATGTACAAGTGAAATGTTGAAAATGTTCCCCATGCCAGCATGGTTCTGCTAATTCCATCGTATAAGTGCAAAAATATACAACATAGATGACACAATGGTTCAAGTTTATTAGGGGCAGGAAAAATAAAGTGTGCCATCAAGTTTGTGAGAGCTTTAATCACTAAGTTTTCACATAACAAAGAGACTTTTTAACTGGAAGATAGATGAAAACAAGAATATACTTGGAATGGTGTAACACACCATGCATTGGAATTTATAGTGGACACTTTGGAATAACTTGGTTTCTTGGAAGTTGGAAGCATGAGTAGAGCTTACTCATACAAGTGGAGGCCAGCAAAAGACTGGGAGCAACCAACTAAGAGAGCAATAACGGCCATAATCATGCAGAGCGACAAAACATTACTAATCAAATCATAGAGTGGTACCACAAGCCAATGAATAAATGATCATAGAGGCTATGGTGACTTGTTCATAGTCATAACATGGTATGAGCATGTGCCAAGTCAACCCAAACAAAACATCAAAGGAGAATACCACAATACTATGCTTTTGCATGCTAAAACAACACATGATTTTTTCAAGGCACACTAAGCAATCCCAATTGTTTGGAACAAGTCATGCGACAACAATAATCACTAAGCATAAGGTTAAAACAACACCTAGAATGACATGCTAAATTCGAAGTCACAGTCAAAGCAAGCTCCTCTTGCACTACTCAAGCAAGAACTTTCTACTCCTTTCCAACACCAATCAACTTATTTGAAACAACACAGTGATAACGGGGGTCCAAACTACTTTATTCAAGCAAACTAAGCAAACTAAGCAAATCAAAATAAAACTAAGACGCTCCAAGAACAACACAACAGTGCATGAAACAATAAAAATGAAGTGTCTAGAAAGACCTGAACTTTTATTGATGAAGAAGGGGATGCCTTGGGCATCCCCAAGCTTTGACGCTTGTACCTCTTGGATATTTCTTGGGGTGACACCAGGGTGGCATCCCCAAGCTTGAGCTTTTGTCCATTCTTCATCTTATTATATCATTCTTTCTCTACACCTGAAAATTTTCCTTCATACAAAACTTCACACAATCTTCATTAGCAACATTAGTGTATTCAAAAGATAATGGACCCTTGGGTTTAGCTTTAGAACATAAAAACTTTCACTAAAGACACAAGCTACTGTAGCAATTCCCTAAAAAAGATCAATTTCCCAAAACGAACCCCAAAAGGAATAAATAAGAAGTAAATGCAAATAATGGCAGAAATCTGTCAAAACAGACCAGCAGGTAGAAAACGATTTTTTCAAAAATCTTATGTTGCTCAAATCAAAAAGTGTTGAACTAACTAAAGTTATATATCATACTGGGGGATTTATTCTTAAATTTTCAGCTCAATACGACTTACAGAGACTCCTCACAAATATTTATGATGGAGGACAAAAATCTGTTTCGGGACAGCAACTCCCCAAATATTACTTCCTTTTCATTAGAGGTCATTCTTGGCACAAAAAACAAACAAAAAGGATAAGGAGAGGTCATTACTGAAGTAATAACTTCCAAGACTCAAGAAAACTCTTGGGTTATCTCCCAACAAGTACTTTTCTTTAACGCCTTTAAGTTAGGCAAAAGAAGCAAGAAATCAAGTTTTTTCAAATGAAGAAGCATTAACATCAAACCTTGTTTTCAAAGGAGGAGCAAAAAGCAACTTATATCTCATCATAGGGAAGTGTTCAATACCTTTCTTTAATGGAAATTGATATTTAATGGTGCTTTCTTTCATATCAATAATGGCACCAACAGTTCTAAGAAAAGGTCTTCCCAAAGTAATAGGACAAGAAGCATTGTATTGAACATCCAAAACATAGAAATCAACAGGGACATAAGCATTGTTAACCATAATGAGAACATCATTAACACTTACCATGAGTTTCTTCCTAGCATTATCATTAAGTGGGACATCCAAATAACAATCTTCCAAAGGTGGCAAATCAAGCATTTCATAAATCTTCATAGCCATAATAGAGACACTAGAACAAAGATCACATGAAGCTTTGAGATTAGAGTCATTCACTTTCATATTAATAATGGGTTCCCAACTATCTTCTACTTTCCTAGGAATAGAAGCTTTGTGTTTTAAATTTTCTTCCTTAATTTTAACAAAAGCATCTGTAATGTGTTTGGTGAAACAACATGCATATCACTAGCATCAGAACTTCTAGCAAGCTTTTGCAGGAACATAATCACTTCAGAAATATTGCAACCATCAAGATCAAAGTCAAACTTAGCATCACTATTAGTAGACTCATTAGGCTTAGGCATTGTAGGAGGAGGAATAGGGACTTCTTATGGTTTAGTGGCATCCATATTGGCGGTGGTTATGGTACACATACTATTCTTTCTAGCAATTTCAGCTTCTCTTTCCCACTTAGCATGAAGTTGGGCTAACAGTCTAACATTTTCATCAATAGTAACTTGTATGGCATGAGTAGTAGCAAAGGTACTTTCCATGGTTTTAGGTTTAGCAGCCATTTTATTAATCACAGAGGACTGTGCTTCAGCTAAAAAGGAAATATTTTTCTCAACATTTAAAAGCTTTTCCTCCACAGTCTTGTTGAAAGTGGTTTGTTTACTAATAAAGTCTTTAAGAATGACTTCAAGTTCACAGGGGCACTTCTAGCATTGTTGTAGGAGTTTCCATAGGTATTGCCATTATTAGGTGGATAAGGCCTATAATTGTTACTACCAAAATTATTCCTATAGGCATTGTTGTTGAAATTATTGTTTCTAATGAAGTTCACATCAACTTGCTCTTCTTGAGCAACCAAAGAGGCTAAGGGAACATTATTAGGATCTAAAGGAGCTTTCCCATTAACAAGCATAGCCATAATGACATCTATCTTATCACTCAAAGAGGAGGTTTCTTCAACAGATATTACCTTCTTACCATGTGGAGCTCTCTCAGTGTGCCATTCAGAGTAATTAACCATCATATTATCAAGGAGTTTTGTTGCAACACCCAAGGTGATGGTCATAAAGGTACCTCCAGCAGCTGAATCCAACAGGTTTCTTGAAGAGAAGTTCAAACCTGCATAAATAGTCTAGATAATCATCCAAGCAGTAAGTCCATGAGTAGGACAATTCTTAACCAAAGATTTAATTCTTTCCCAAGCTTGAGCAACATGTTAATTATCAAGTTGTTTAAATTTCATAATATGACTTCTCATAGATATAATCTTAGCAGGAGGGTAGTACTTTCCAATAAAAGCATCTTTGCACTTAATCCAAGAATCAATACTATTTCTAGGCAAGGAAAGAAACCATTCTTTAGCTTTTCCTATCAAGGAGAAAGGAAACAACTTGAGTTTAATAATATCTCCATCTACATCCTTATACTTTTGCATCTCACAAAGTTCAACAAAGTTATTGAGATGGGTAGCAACATCATCAGAACTAGCACCAGAAAGTTCAACAAGCAGGCTTAATTTCATAAAACGTAGCATCAGGAGCAGGTGGAGCAATATGAGAGCTTAGGAAATCATTGTTGTTTGTGCTAGTGAAGTCACACAACTTGGTATTCTCAGCAGAGTTCATTTTGGCAAAAGTGGAGCAAGCCAAAACAGCAGCAGCAACTAGAGTAGGAACTAATTTTTTTGTGTTTTTGATAAGAGAAAGCAAATCAAACTAAGCTAATTTTTTGGAGTTTTTGATAAAAAGAGGCAAACAAAACCAAGCAAACCAAAAACAAAGTAAAGAGAAAGGTTGAGGAGGAATCCGCTTGTGAAGACGTCCTTAGCCTCCCCGGCAACGGCGCCAGAAAAGCTTGATGGTGGCGTGTTGACGCCTCGTTGGGAGACCCCAAGAGCAAGGTATGAAGCAACACAACAACAAGTTTTCCCTCAGTAAGAAACCAAGGTTATCGAACCAGTAGGAGGAAGGAAACGTCTCAAAGGTGTTGCAAGCAACTTGGAAACCTGCACAACACAAACTCAAGACTTTGCCCCAACGGACAATAAGGTTGTCAATCTCACCGGTTGCTGTAACAAAGTATTAACTGTATGGTGTGGAAGGTGATAGTGGTTTGTAGCAAGTAAACAGTAACAATGGAGGATGTATCCATGGTAAAGATTGGACCGGGGTCCATAGTTCAGTAGTGGTGTTCTCCTTAGATAAAAAACATGGCATGCAGGGTAAACAAATTACTGCAGGGCAATTGACAGAACTGAGCAAGGCATAACATGCAATACTAATCATCATGATCCTATGAGATTCGATTGGGAAATATAACAAGATACATAGACCGCCGTCTAGCTGCATCTATGACTAGAAGCACACCTTTGGGTTATCATCCGAACCCCCTCCAGTATTAAGTTGCAAGCAACAGACAACTGATTTAAGCAAAGTGTGTAAGGTAAACAATCTACTTGTTCCATGAACAAGAGACCGGTGTTTTTCCCTAGTGGCAACAACACATCTACAACCTTAGAAATTTCTGTCACTTCCCTTAGATTAAATAGAGACATGAACCCACTATCTAGCATAAATACCCCCTCTTGGACTCACTAGCAACTACTTGGCCAAGATAGCTACTTATACGCCCAATTTGCATCACCATTCTATATCATAATTTACCTCTATTAATTGATATTTGTCTTATTATGAGGTATTACTTATGGCTTTTCATCTGTTTATGCATGTTTGATGATTCCTGGAGGATGGACTGCCAGAGTCTGGATTCTAATGGAAAATAAGGCGTTTTGGTGCAATTTTGTGAAGATCAGAAAAATAACAGAAAAATATGGAAACATATTATTTTACCAGAAGACGAAGGAAGCCAGAAGGAGGGACGGAGATGGGCCTCAGGGGGCCCACACACCCCTAGGCGCGCGCCCACCCGACCCTGCGCCAAGGACAGGTGTGGCCCACCTGCCCGGCCTCCGAGTCCTCCCCTTCGCCTATATCTTCCCTTCGGAACCCTAATCCTGGGGGGGGGGGCGACCACAGATAGATTTCCGCTGCCTCTAGGGGCGGAAAACCCCGAGAAAAAAGATCTATCTGACAGACTGATTTCTTCCAGGGGAATTCCTTCCCGGAGAGGGGAGACCGTCGCCATCAACACCGTCATCAAGCTAGGCTTCATCGGGATCATCATCATAATCCACACCATCATCTCCACCAGCACCATCATCACCACTCCGTCCCGCTGTAACAATTGTGTTGGATATTGCTTTAGTTCATTAGGGAAAACTTTCCCGGTGTTAATTACTATTGTAGTTGATGCTTGTGAGTGTAACCATTGGATTATTGTTTATGTTCAGATTGTTATCCATTATCATATCATCTTTGATCTTGATCCATATGATGTCTCGTGAGTAGTTCGTTTAGTTCTTGAGGACATGGGAGAAGTCATGTTGTTAGTAGTGAATCTGTGATGAGTTATTATTCAATGGTTTAGTATTTAAGTTGTGGTGCTATTCTTCTAGTGGTGTCATGTGAACATCGACTACATGAAACTTCACCATTTATGGGCCTAGGGGAATGCATTGTGTATTTGGCTACTAATCGTGGGGTTTCCGGAGTGACAGAAACCTGAAACCCCGTTAGGACACCTTTGCATAAGGGAGCATAGGATCTCAGAGTTTAAGGCTGTGGTTAGATTTATACCTTAATTACTTTCCTATAGTTATGGATGTTTGCAGGGGGTTTAATCACAAGTATGTATTAGTCCTAGGAAGGGCGGTATGTTAGCACAGGTTCACCCACACAACACTTACAACACCAGAGAAGAGTACTCAGCTATTTGAAGCAAAAGCACTTGACAGAATTCCCATGTGTCCTCGAGAACGTTTGGTCCTTATAAGTATTTCCACCAGATTGTCCTTTGCTAAGAAAAGATTGGGCCATTTGCTCCGTTTGTTTGTTACTTCTATTACTTGCTCTTTGTTTTGTTTCCTTGTTAGAAAACCACTAAAAATCCGTTTGCTAAGTATTCACAGGGATTTCCTGCTCCATACCACTGTTCAGCACCTTATGCTCCTCGTTGGGATCGACACTCCTATTTATCGAAAGTACTACGATACACCCCCTATACTTGCGGGTCATCAAGACTATTTTCTGGCGCCGTTGCCGGGGAGTGAAGCGCCATTGAAGAGTGGAACTGGTAAGGGAAACTTTCACTGTGAGTATTGCTCTTGTTACTGCTTGTTACTTTGTTTCCAATATGGATAACCCACTTGGTTTTCTGTTTGGGAAAACTACTACCACTGCTAGGGTAGTAGATGAACCACCTCCTATTCAGATAGATCCTTTTAAGATACCTACAAGTATTGTTAATCGTGTTATGGATAATTATTATTTTGGGGATGGAACTGTCCATCCCGGTGATCACTTGCTTTTTATCCATGAATTATGCGGGTTGTTTAAGTGTGAAGGTATCACAACTGAACAGGTAAAGAAGAAGTTAGTCTCCATATCCTTGAAAGGGAGAGCTAAAGAATGGTATAAGCTGCTGAAGAATGGACAATCCATGGAATGTGAGGAGATGGCATCTCTCTTTTACTCTAAATTTTATCCTCCCGGTGAGATTCATATGGATAGAAATCTTATATATAACTTTTGGCCTCTTGATGGAGAGAGTACAGCTCAAGCTTGGGGGAGATTGAAGTTACTAATGCTTAAATGTCCTATTCATGAACTCCCTAACAATATTATTCTCAATAACTTTTATGCTAGGCTTTCTCTTCATGATAAAGATTTACTAGATGCTTCTTGTACTGGATCATTCACACGTATGAATGAAGAAGCTAAATGGGATATCTTAGACCGTATTCAAGATAACACTGAAGCTTGGGAGAATGACAAAGGAAGAAAGTCAGGTATAAACTATGATTATGAATGCATTAAATATTTTATGGGTACTGACAACTTCCATGATATTAGCAATGATTTTGGTCTTGATTCCCAAAGTATTGCCAACTGTTTTAAAGCCTTTGACTCTTACATTGAAATTCCCAAGAAGAAGTGGAATAAGTACCATGCTCCTTATAAAGATGTTGTTAGTCATGTTCCAGTTAGAAGTACTCAAGTTTGTACTACTAATCATATTGTGCCTGAACCTCATGTTGATAAAATGCTTTTCCCAGCTAAGGTAAAGGAGTATTCTATGATTATTAGTGCAAATAACAAAGGTACAATGAAAACTGTGGAGCCTGGTAAGCTTTTGAGTGATGAACTCGTGGTAGCTATTGTGAAAGACACTGTCACTAGAAATATAGAGGATGAGCATATTGTCTTCTATGAAGACGCTTCTAATATTATCTCTCACCCTAGTAAGGCTAGAAAAGCTAGTGTTCCTGTGCTTTCTATTAAAATTGGTGATCATTGCTATTATGGTTTATGTGATATTGGTGCTAGTTCTAGTGCTATTCCTTATGAGCTTTATAGGGAAATTATGCATGAGATTGTTCCTTGTGAGCTTGAGGACATTGATGTGGTTATCCAACTTGCTAATAAGGAAACCATTTGCCCTATTGGCATTGTAAGAGATGTGGAGGTTCTTTGTGGTAAGATTAAGTATCCTGCTGATTTCTAGTGCTTAATTCAGCAGCTAGCAAAACTTGTCCTATCATTTTTGGTAGACCTTTATTGAACACTTCTGGATCTATTATTGATTGTAAGAAGGAAAAAGTTTTAACTAAGTTTGATGGAGATTCTTACGAGTTTAAATTTTCCGAATTTGCTAAAGCTCCGTGTGAAAATAGCGTGCCTAATAAATATTTTAGGATGGAACAACTTGCTTCTATTGATCCAGTCTATGACCCTGGACCTCTTTTTGGTGACTGTAAGTATGCTTATTCTGATGATAAAGTTGTTTCCAGTGACAGTTATATTGTTAACTTCATTCAAAGTGCTACTGAAAGTTATTTTGAGAGAGGGAAACATGGTTTTATGCACCTCAATGATGTTAAGTTTCCCCGTTTTATGTTGAAAGCTTTAAAGTTGCATCTGTTTTGTCTTCCTATGCTTGTGGCTTTTTGTTTCAACATTTCGTTTTCTTATGATACCCCCATGCATAGGAAGTGGGTTAGGCTCAAGTATGTTGGTTATTTGCTTCTTGATGCTCTCTTTCACTTCAGATATATATATATCCTATGTGAGCTTCTTTGGAAGTTTCAAGCCTAACTTAAAGGCATTAAAGAAAAGTACTTGTTGGGAGATAACCCAAGAGTTTTGTCGAGTCTTGGAAGTTATTACCTCTGTAATAACCGCTCCTTATCCTTTTTGTTTTGGTTTTTTGTGTCAAGTTCAACTACTTTTGTGAAGTAGAGGAGTTGTGAAAAGTGGCTGTCCAAGGACAGATTTTTGTGCTGTATTGTAAGGTTCCCAACCTTTAATAAGGTAGAGATCCCTGTGTTTACAATGCTAGTCCCTGGATCAATATCTAGCATCCACAGTTAAGATGTAATCTCAAGAAACAAAGGTCATAATACAACTTTATAACCAGGAATAAAATAATTTATTACATCTTACATAGCTCATTTGGCTATCTCATTACAATGCAGCAGAATATAACAATAGCATGGGGTCCTTCATCTTCAAAGTGCCACAGGCAGACATGTTGGTTGTAGACTTGTAATCCTATTCATTACACTTCACTAATATCAAACAAACCTGCAACATAACAAGTTACAGCCACAAGGGTCAATACATTTGAATTGTATTGGCAAGTGATACTATGGTAGTATTGTGGAGTCTATCATCTATATGCATTTGGATAAGTGGAGCTTAGGCTTGCTTTGCTCAAAATAGATTTTTCCTTATCATTTGAAAACACTAAGTTTTTGCTTGACAAAATCTTTCCCAAGGCATCTCCCAATAGAAATTGGTGATCCTTTCAACCCTTGTTCAACCATAAGATTTTAACTTAGAAATTGGGATGATGAGATTCTTGATAGCTTCCATGTCTTGATTCTCAAGTTGTCCTTTTCCAGGGACATGGCTAAGTACTTAGATTCTTCCATCTGCAGAGGTGGTGCACTTTCCCCACAAGACTTGATTTTCACCAAGACAGGACCTTTCAGAAGCCTTCCCTTAGACCAAATGGACGCGTTCCAACCTATCATCCCACTACCACCAACTATCCAAATGGCTAAGTTCTAGCAACCTATGTGATCCAGGCAGAGCCCATATTGCCAAGTGGCTGCACTAGAAGCTTCTTAACATTTGGCCTCTCAAATCCCTTTGTTCCTGGGTGGCTTTCCACAAGTGAGATACACAAGGTAAACCATAGAAATGGGCCTTGTGTAACCACTCAACATAAACCATTCCTTCCATTCCACCCAGGTGTTTCATTTACTTAGTTGTTTTATTAGGCAAAACACAAGTCCAAAGACTTAGAAATATTTTCATCATAGCATGTGTATTTCACCACCCTTGGTTGTTACTAGCTAGGCTAAGCATGGAATAGATAAGCATCTTAACTTAGAAAATTTTCTAGCAATTCTACACTACTAGGATTTCCCAACATGGCATATAAGCAAAATATAACATGCAAGACTAGCAAAATATTTCTAATGCTTAGTAGAAAACATAGGGATAAAATATCATGAAGCGCCACTTTCCTTTTTGGTAGAGAATATAGGTTCACTCCTTGATCTTTGCAATGTTCACACACTTCAAATCACTACAATTCAATCAAGTAAACAATATTTCAATCTACCATTCAAGCAATTCATCACATAAAATGATAGAAACAAAACAATGCATGCAAGCATGCAAGAGATTGTTTTATTTGTAAAAGTGGTTTCTAATGGTTCATAAACATTTGAAAACACCTAATGGTCATTTTGATAAAGTGGCAAAACCATTTGCAAAAGATTTTACTTCATAACCCATTTTTAAATCAAGTCATTATTTTATGTGGTTGAAAATGCCTTTAGCAAAGCAATAATTTTATAGGGTTCACAAAATATGTTTTCAAAACATAAAACTTGGTGTTTGGGGTCAGAGGGTTTAAATCAAAACACTTCCCAAAAGGTTTTCTCCCAAAATGATTTTTAAACCATAATCCACATTTTTATTTGGCTAGAAATGCTTTTATTCAAAGATTTGTACCCTTGCTTTACCAAATACATTTTTGAAACCACCAATTGATTCCTAGGGTCAGTAGGTTCAAAACAAACCATTTGCCAAAGATTTTATCCCCAAAATCATTTTAGAACAAATTTTATATCCTAAACATGCATACATAAGTTTCTGTAAAAACAAACAATTTAACAGAAGCAATTTACTAAACAAATGGCATGGTCAGAAAGTACTTGTCTTGCTGATTCCATTGATATAAAATTTGCAAAATTTGGATGTGTGGTTTGAAAGTTATGAATTTTTCAAAATTGAACATCTAATAGGAAAGTTTCTGGTTTTTAAAACAGACAGAGGCCACGTGTCATGTTCTTATTCGCCGGTACCGCTTCGGCTGGAACGCGCTCTCTGGTGCGTTGGATCTAAAGCAGATCGTGTGGCTCAGAATCAAACGTACCCCTTCGGTTAGTTTCTATCGCGAGCGTTGGATCTGAATCCTATGGTGCAAAGCACTCGGCCACAGATGGGCGGCGCTGGCGCGGCGGCGAGCGGCGGAGCGCTCCGAGGGTGAGGTTGCCGATGAACTAAATCACGTGGGAGAGAGTGAGAATGCTTACAGGGTTCGCAGGGGTGCGGAGAAGCTTGACATGGTCTCTGTTCGTCGAGGGGCGCTCGGGTTCCTGAGTAATTGCTCGTCGGAGTCTGTCGCAGTGTCGGGTGCGCTCAGACGACGTTGGAGGCGAGGCTACGGGGCTCGGGAAAGTAGATGGAGGGTACCGTTAGTTTCTTACGCGAGTGGAAAACAAGTGAGCATCAAAAAGAGGGCGAGGGGGAGTCTGTGCTCACCAGGGAAGCTTGCCGGAGTCGAGGCCGACGGCGGCGCTGCTCAGACGTGATCGTTGCCGACACTGGGGTTCAACCGCGGGCAAGCCAAGGCTCCAGGGAGGTTCAGGGGGTGATGGGGAACTTGTTCACATGGTTGAGGAGCAGTGGGGCTGGCTGGTTTCGTCGGAATCATCGCCGGAAGGTTGCCGGGGCAGAGGCGGTCTCAGCTCGAATTAGAACGGCCTGGAGGCAGTGAGGGAGGGGCGAGCGAGGGGAAATGGGGAGGAGAGGCAGGCGTTTAATCGTGCATGGTCATGTCGAGGTTTAAACGCGGCATTATGGCGAATTGACCGCGAGAAATCAGCGGCAGAAACGGTCAGGCGAGTTCATCGCGGGGAGGAAGATGATGACATGGTCGCAGGGCCCGTTTGACAGTGAGTGAGAGAGAGGGGAAGGTGGGTCCTGGCGGTTAGTGGCGGAGTGGGTGAGTTCTGCGGTGAGAAAACGTTTTGCGAGAGAGTGGGGTGAGGTGGGCTGCTGGGCCTGGACTGGGCTGCCGAGCTGGGCTGCTTCCTTTTCATTTTTTTGTTCAGTTTGTTTTTCCTTTTTCATTTCTATTTTCTGTTTTGATTTTGATTAAACAATTCAAACATCAATTTGAATTCAAACCTCAACCAAGATTTGTGTCGGTTTAAATACTGATTAGTAGTATAATCTGAAGTCAATTTTGGAATAAAATTTTATTCATTTTGGGGTCTTTTTAATTATTTAAATTAGGCCTTTTCATTACTTCATATAAGGTTTAAAATATTTTTAATCCTTATTTAAATTTCATTCTTTCCACCAAAACTTTTTAGTAAGTTTTATTAAATTAATAAGGTGTCAAATAATTCATCTTGAATTATTTGGAAAAGTTTTCAATAAGATTTATTAATTATTTAAAATTTGATTTGTCTTTATTCAAATGGAATTTGGTTCAAGCCATTTTATTTTATTTTGGAAATTCTTTATCCTTTTATTTTATTTGGATTGGTATTATATTCATTCTATTTGCTTATGGATTAGGCCAAGATTTAGTTTGGTCTTTAAATATTCCTTATTTAATATTTCTTTCTTCATCTTATAAAATCCATAACTTTTTATTTATAGATCCAAACCTGGTGATTCCAATTTGTAAAATCTTATTTGGTATTTGTTTATCCTTTTAAATATCTTTAGGATTATTTGCTCACCATTTTGTATGGATTCTAGATAAGTGTTTTATTAGCTTTGGGAATTCAATTCCTTTATCTTATTAAATTCATAAGATTTTATCTATGGCTCCAAATTAAGTGAAACCAATTTATATGGCTTTATAATATTTCTATTGGTCTTTCTTGATCTTTTGTAAATGTTTGTTGACAAATTTTTATATGGATCAAATCCATTGGCTTGGAGATAACTTGGAAATGATTTTATCCCATTAGGGTTTAGGGTTTGGATTTATTTTCCCAGTGTTTAAATTTCTAGATGCATTTATGAAGAATGCATTCCACTTGATTTGAATTTAGTTGGATTCAAATGTTAACCAAAGTTTGTTCAAGATGGGATTTTAAGTTTCCAATTAGAAACAAAAGTTTATTTTCACTCTAAAATTCAACAATCATTTATTTTGTTTATTTATTTTTCACATTACAAGATTTGGAAAATCTTGGGATGTGACATGTATTGTAAAAATTCGTGAGGAAGCTCAGTACTTCGATTGGAGCTGCATTTTTCTGAGCTTGTTATCCAAGTTGTTACCCAACTTTTATCAGTTCTGCACTTTTTGATTTGAGCAACAGAAGGTCTTCGGAAAAAATCAATCTTTACCTGCTGGTCTGTTTTGACAGATTTCTGCCATTCATTTGCATTTGCCTCTTACAAAAGCTTTTGTTTTGATGGGTTTTCACTTGAAGTGTGTACCAAAGGTTTATTGTTTTTGCTTACACTAATGTTGTCATTGAGTTTGTGCAAGGGGATTTGTAAGAAGGAAATTTTTAGGAGAAAGAGAAAAGGAATCTATAGAGTTCGTCTTTGAATAGGTAAAAGTGGTGAAAACAGAAGGTTCGTGAAACCCCAATCTTCTTATATTTTTAATGTTTTTAATTCATAAGGGAAGTTACGAGAGAAAACTGAAGAGGAAATGGAGCCCGGGGTGGACAAACCCACCCCAGGAGCGGGCCCAGCCTAGCCGTGCCTGAGGAGGGTGTTCCACCCTCGAACTCCGCCTCCGCCTCGTTTCCGTTTTAAAACCTTCCTTATGCATTGAAACTTCGTAATATATAAAACCCCCGGACCCCCCCGAGGTTCGTGCATCATGTTCCCGTCATGTTTTCGTTTTGATCTGTTTCTGTCAGGAAATCTTCTCAAAGTTTAGAGCACCATGGCCTCCACCATGACAAAGGCAAGAAGCCCGTTGAGATAAAGTTGGAAGAACAAACCACAGCAGGAACAAGGGGGAGGAAACCTACTGTTGTAGGAGCAATTAACACTTCAGATGCTTTTTCTCGTCACATGTAGGGAATCATAGCCTTCGGTCCAGAACTCATATACTACCCTAAGGCAGCGGAAGCCCTTCGAACCACCAACGATTTTTGTGAAAGATACCTTGCTTTGAGGATAAAGGTGGATGAACTTCAAGAAGAGTGTAGGGTTTCGTAGCATGGAAAACAAAAATTTTCTACCGCATACAAACAAACAAGCCAAGATCTATCTACTAGATTTTAGCAACGAGTCGATGGAATAACTTACCCTCGAAGATTCCAAAGTGTTTAACGAGAGCGGATTATCGTGGGTGATGTAGTCGTACTCTTCCCGATCTCAAGATCGCGTAGACGATCCTTCCGGCGCTGCGTTTCGGCAGCGCTCCCGCAGTCGGTCACACGTTCGGTACTCGATGAAGACCTTCCTCTCCCTTGTTCCAGCAGGCAGCGGAGGTTGTAGCACTCTCCTCGCGATTCCGGCAGCACAACGGCGTGGTACCGGAAGTAGAGGGGAAATCCCGCAGGGCTTCGCCTTAAGCCGGAGCGAGTATGGTGGAGTATGAGAGAGCTCCTCGGTGATCTAGGGTTTAGACACACCAAGGAGGAGGGGCTAGAGCCGGCGGCTAGGGTTCCAGGGACCCCCAAGTCGGCGGCTAGGGCAAAACCCTAGGTGGTGGCGGCGGCTATGGAGGGCTGCAGCTTCTAGGGTTTGAGGTGAGGGACTTGTGTGTCTAGAGGAGGGAGCCCTGCCCCTCCTTATATAGGTGGAGGGGCCGGCCGCGCCAAGGGGAGGGAGAGGAGTCCCTCCCCAACTCGGCTTGGAGGTGGGCCGCCGGTTGGAGGAGGGAACTCCTCCCCAACTCGGTTTCCCCTTTCCTCCTCTTTTCCTCTTTCCAATTTTAGCCGTTTGACTTTTCAAACTAGCTATTTGACTTTTCAAACTAGGATTTGAATTAATCCTTTATTTGGAACAGCGATGACACTTAGTACATGATGCAATCATTCCAACATGCAATGACACATTCATGTACCCCTTCCCCTCCGGAGTGCCGGACATTCCGGAACCTTCTAGAACATTCCCGATGAAAACACCGGAATCATTCCCGAACTCCGAAACGGGACTTTCCTTATATGAATCTTATTCTCCGGACTATTCCGGATCACCTCGTGATATCCCGGATCCCATCCGAGACTCCGAACAACATTCGGTCTCTTTCTCATAATACCATAACTACTCAAACAACGTCGAATCCTTAAGTGTGTCTCCCTACGGTTCGTGAATTATGCAGACATGATCGAGACACTTCTCCGAACAATAACCAATAGAGGAATCTGGAAATTGATATGGCTCCCACATATTTCTACGATTACTTTGCCATCGAATGAACCACTTACATACGATACCAATTTCCTTTTGTCTCACGATAGTTTACTTATCCGAGGTTATGATCGTCGGTATCTCTGCATACCCAGTTCAACCTTGTTACCGATAAGTACTCTTTTCTCGTTCCCGTGATATGTGATCCCTTGTGAGCCAGTCACATGCTTGCAAGCAAATTGGATGACATTCCACCGAGAGGGCCCAGAGTATATCTATCCGTCATATGGATGGACAAATCCCACTCTTGATCCATGTGTCTCAACCAATACTTTCCGAACACTCAATGCCACCTTTATAGCCACCCAGTTACGGTGTGGTGTTTGATGTCATCAAAGCATCCATCCGGTAAAGGTGATATGCATGATCTCATGGTCGAAGGAATTAGGTTACTATGTATCAGAAAGCATATAGCAATTGAACTATTAAAATGACTTGATCTTTATGCTACGCTTATCTATAGGAGTATGTCCACCATATCATTCTCCTAACGATATGATCTTGTTGTTGATAACATCTCAATGTTCATGATAGGGAAACCACAATCATTTATCAACCAACAAGCTAGTGATGTATAGAGGCTATACTAGGGACTTCAAATTAAGTTTACAAATCACACAAGTATCAATGTTTCCTTGTTAATACTATTATAGCATGAATGTAAACATTTATCATAAACACAAAGATATAATAATAACCACATTTATTATTGCCTCTAGGGCATATCTCCAACAGTCTCCCACTTGCACTAGAGTCATCTAATCTAGATTACATGGTAATATACCGAACACCCATGGCAGTTTGGTGCTGGTCATGTTTTGCCCTCGGGAGAGGTTTAGTCAACGGATCCGCCACATTCAGATCTGTGTGTACTTTGCAAATCTTTATATCCCCATCCTGGATATGTTCTCGAATAGTGTGACCTTAGTTCTTGCGCATTGGCTATGGCGCCCATGTTATCACAGTAGATAGACATTGGGTCCAGCGCACTAGGAACCACACCCAGCTCTGTAATGAATTCTTTCATCCATATTGCTTCTTGTAAAGCCTCCGAAGCAGCCATGTATTCCGATTCAGTTGAAGATCTCGCCACAACGCTTTGCTTTGCACTCCTCCAGCTAATTGCTGCACCATTCAAAATAAATACGTATCCAGATTGTGATTTAGAATCATCCGGATCGGTGTTCCAACTAGCATCGGTGTAACCATTAACAACGAGCTGTTCATCACCTCCATAAGAAAGAACCATATCCTTAGTTCTTCTCAAGTACTTAAGGATGTTTTTGACTGCTGTCCAATGATCCACTCCTGGATCACTTTGATATCTGCTAGTTAATCTAACAGCATATTCAATGTCGGGTCTAGTACATAGCATGGCATACATTAGAGATCCTATGGCTGAGGCATAGGGAGTCTTACTCATCCTTTCTCTATCTTCTGCCGATGTCGGACTTTGAGTTTTACTCAAGGTCGTATTGGGCAACATGGGCAAGAACCCTTTCTTGCTATCTTCCATTCCAAACCTCTTTAGAACTTTGTCCAAATATGTACTCTGTGACAATGATATTTGGCGTTTCGATCTATCTCTATAAATCTTTATGCCTAATATGTAAGCTGCTTCGCCAAGATCCTTCATTGAAAAACTATTATTCAAATATTCCTTGACACTATTAAGAAGGTCTACATCATTCCCAATCAACAATATGTCATCCACATATAGTATTAAGAATGCTACATAGCTCCCACTCACTTTCTTGTAAATACAAGCTTCTCCATAAGTTTGTATAAAACCAAAACTTTTGATCACCTTATCAAAACGTTGATTCCAACTTCGGGATGCTTGCTTCAATCCATAGATGGACCGTTGAAGTTTACATACCTTGTTAGCATCTTTAGGATCGACAAAACCTTTGGGTTGCATCATATACAACTCTTCATCAATATCTCCATTGAGGAATGCTGTTTTGAAATCCATCTGCCATATCTCATAATCATAATATGCAGCGATTGCTAACATAATCCTAACAGACTTTAGCTTCGCTACCGGTGAGAAAGTCTCATCGTAGTCAACTCCTTGAATTTGTCGAAACCCTTTTGCGATAAGTCGAGCTTTATAGACAGTAACATTACCATCAGCATCTGTTTTCTTCTTGAAGATCCATTTGTTCTCGACAGCCTTCCGGCCATCTGGTAAGTCCACCAAAGTCCATACTTGGTTTTCGTACATGGATCCAATCTCGGATTTCATGGCTTCTTGCCATTTATTGGAATCTGGGCTCATCATCGCTTCCTCATATGTCTCGGGGTCATCAGTGTTATCCACCAACATGACACTCATAACGGGATCATACCAATCTGGAGTGGTACGAGTTCTCGTTGACCTCCGAGGCTCTGTAGCAACTTCAACCGAAGTTTCATGATCACCATCATTAGCTTCCTCTCTTATTGGTGCAGGCACCACAGGAACTTCTTCCGGTGCTGCGCTACTCGCAATTTCGAGAGAAGGTTCGACAACCTCGTCGAGTTCTACTTTCCTTCCAGTCACTTCTTTCGAGAGAAATTCCTTCTCTAGAAAGGATCCATTCTTGGCAACGAAGATTTTGCCTTCGGATCTATGATAGAAGGTATACCCAATAGTTTCCTTCGGGTATCCTATGAAGACGCATTTTTCCGCTTTGGGTTCTAGCTTGTCCGGCTGTAACTTCTTTACATAGGCTTCGCATCCCCAAACTTTAAGGAACGACAATCTGGCTTTCTTCCCAAACCATAATTCATACGGTGTCGTTTCAACGGATTTAGACGGTGCCCTATTTAAAGTGAATGCGGTTGTTTCTAATGCATAACCCCAAAATGATAGCGGTAAATCTGTAAGTGACATCATAGAACGAACCATATCTAAGAGAGTTCGATTACGACGTTCGGACACACCATTACGCTGTGGTGTTCCCGGCGGTGTCAATTGTGAAAGTATTCCGCATTTCTTCAAATGCTCGCCAAACTCGTAACTTAGATATTCACCTCCACGATCAGAACATAGAAATTTAATCTTCTTGTTACGTTGATTCTCTACCTCACTTTGAAACTCCTTAAACTTCTCGAAAGTTTCGGACTTATGTTTCATGAAATAGATATACCCATATCTACTCAAGTCATCCGTGAAGGTAAGAACATAACGATAACCACCGCGCGATGCTACACTCATCGGACCACACACATCGGTATGTATGATTTCCAATAAGTCCGTAGCTCGCTCCATCATACCAGAAAATGGAGTCTTAGTCATTTTACCCATCAGACATGCTTCGCATCTTTCAAGTGATTCAAAATCAAGTGATTCAAGAAGTCCATCGGAATGGAGTTTCTTCATACGCTTCACTCCAATGTGACCAAGACGACAGTGCCACATATAGGTCAAATTATCGCTTGATTTCAAACGTTTAGCCTCAATGTTGTTGATATGTGTATTTCCACTATCGAGATTCAATAAGAATAGACCATCTATCAAAGGTGCATGTGTATAAAACATATTACTCATATAAATCGAGCAACCATTATTCTCGGACTTAAACAAGTAACCGTCTCGCAATAAACAAGATCCCGATATAATGTTCATGCTCAACGTAGGCACCAAATAACAATTATTTAAGTATAAAACTAATCCTGATGGTAAATGAAGGGGTAGCGTGCCGACCGCGATCACATCAACCTTTGATCCGTTTCCCACGCGCATCGTCACCTCGTTCTTCGCTAGCTTCCGTTTATTCTGCAGCACCTGTTTCGAGTTACAAATATGAGCAACCGAACCAGTATCAAATACCCAGGCACTACTACGAGTACTAGTGAGATACACATCAATAACATGTATATCAGATATACCTTTCTTCTTGATGTTGCCGTTCTTCAGATCCGCCAAGTACTTTGGGCAATTCCGCTTCCAGTGACCTTCTCCCTTGCAGTAAAAGCACTCAGTTTCAGGCTTAGGTCCAGCCTTGGTCTTCTTCGCCGGCGTGGTAACTTTCTTACCACCCTTCTTGAAGTGTCCCTTCTGCTTAGACTTGCCTTTCTTGAATTTGGTGGTCTTATTGACCAACAACACTTGGTGCTCTTTCTTGATCTCCACTTCTGCAGACTTTAACATAGCAAACAGTTCTGGCAACTGCTTGTTCATGTTCTGCATGTTGTAGTTCATCACAAAGTTCTTGTAACTTGGTGGTAGTGATTGGAGGACACGGTAAATCCCCAAAGCATTAGGAATCACTATACCCAAGCTTTGAAGTTTGTTTGCGTGCCCAGACATCTTAAGAACATGCTCACCGACTGAGCTGCCCTCTTCCATCTTGCAGTTAAAGAACTTTTCAGAAGCCTCATAGCTTTCAATTGCCGCATGAGTCTCAAAAATCAACTTGAGATCCTCGACAATATCATATGGGTCTGAATTCTCAAACCTTTTCTGAAGCTCCGATTCCAAACCATACAAGATAGCACACTGAACTATGGAGTACTGATTCTTCCGAGCGAGGTAAACATTCTTTACTTCATCGGAAGCATCAGCTGCAGGTGGGTCACCCAGCGGTGCATCCAGCACATAGGTCAAATTACCAGCTGTGAGGACAATCCTCAAATTGCGGAACCAATCCGCGAAGTTGCTTCCATTGTTTTTCAACTTTTCTTTCTCTAGGAACACATTAAAATTGATGTTAGGGGCTGCCATTGATCTACAACATATTTGCAATAGTTTAGACTAAGTTTATGACAAATTGAGTTCAAATTAATAATAAAATTAACCTAGGTGAACTCCCACTCAAAACAATATCCCTCACATTGTTTTAGTGATCACACGAACCAAATCCACTACATCAACACCGATCATCATGAGAGTTGACATAGTTTCAATAGCGAACAATCGACATGTTCATCATATCTACTATATGATTCATGCTTTACCTTTCGGTGATCCGTGTTCCGAGACCATGTCTGTACATGCTAGGCTCGTCAAGATCAAACCTTAGTTTCCGCATGAGCAAATCTGGCTTGCTCACGTTGTATACACTTGCAGAATCTAACACACCCGATCATCACGTGGTGCTTCGAAACAACAAGCTTTAGCAACGGTGCTAACTAAGGGTGAACACTTTATGACTTGAAATTCATGTGCATGAGGGATCATCTTATAATGCTACCGTCGTCTACTAAGCAATACAAGATGCATAAAGGATTAACATCACATGCAATTCATAATATGTGATATGATATGGCCTTTCTTCTTTGTGCTTCCGATCTCCATCTTCAAGCACGAACATGATCTCCATCATCACCGGCATTGCATCAAGGTCAATGACGCTTCTCCATGGTTGTCGTCCATCGGCTTCAACTATTACAACTACTTTGAATAGACACGCGGGTCTTAACATAAATTAAAGACAACCATATGGCTCCTGCCGGTTGCCAACTTACAATAAGGAACATTGCATACATCAAATATAATCACAATCATGGCCATATCACATCACTGCACACCCCTGCAAAACAAAGTTAGACGCCTCTACTTTCTTTGCATATTTTACGTGGTTTGGGGCTTTCAATAAGTGTCGTTCTAACTTACGAACAAGAACCACAACATTGATACTAGTATTGTTAACCACCCGTTGTAAATTGGATCTTAACTATGCTAGGAGAAACAGGCACCCGCAAAGCCACTTATGCAATACAAGTTGCATGTCAAGCGTGGAGCAAGTCTCATGAACGATGTCATGTAAGGTTAGCCCGGGCCGCTTCATCCCAACATACCGCAAGATGCAAAGTACACAAGAAGCAATCGACAATAAAAGAATCAACGCCCACAATGACCATTGTGTTCTACTCGTGCAACAGATCTACATATAGACACGGCTCTGATACCACTGTAGGGTTTCGTAGCATGGAAAACAAAAATTTTCTACCGCATACAAACAAACAAGCCAAGATCTATCTACTAGATTTTAGCAACGAGTCGATGGAATAACTTACCCTCGAAGATTCCAAAGTGTTTAACGAGAGCGGATTCTCGTGGGTGATGTAGTCGTACTCTTCCCGATCTCAAGATCGCGTAGACGATCCTTCCGGCGCTGCGTTCCGGCAGCGCTCCCGCAGTCGGTCACACGTTCGGTACTCGACGAAGACCTTCCTCTCCCTTGTTCCAGCAGGCAGCGGAGGTTGTAGCACTCTCCTCGCGATTCCGGCAGCACAACGGCGTGGTACCGGAAGTAGAGGGGAAATCCCGCAGGGCTTCGCCTTAAGCCGGAGCGAGTATGGTGGAGTATGAGAGAGCTCCTTGGTGATCTAGGGTTTAGACACACCAAGGAGGAGGGGCTAGAGCCGGCGGCTAGGGTTCCGGGGACCCCCAAGTCGGCGGCTAGGGCAAAACCCTAGGTGGTGGCGGCGGCTATGGAGGGCTGCAGCTTCTAGGGTTTGAGGTGAGGGACTTGTGTGTCTAGAGGAGGGAGCCCTGCCCCTCCTTATATAGGTGGAGGGGCCGGCCGCGCCAAGGGGAGGGAGAGGAGTCCCTCCCCAACTCGGCTTGGAGGTGGGCCGCCGGTTGGAGGAGGGAACTCCTCCCCAACTCGGTTTCCCCTTTCCTCCTCTTTTCCTCTTTCCAATTTTAGCCGTTTGACTTTTCAAACTAGCTATTTGAATTTTCAAACTAGGATTTGAATTAATCCTTTTTTTGGAACAGCAATGACACTTAGTACATGATGCAATCATTCCAACATGCAATGACACATTCATGTACCCCTTCCCCTCCGGAGTGCCGGACATTCCGGAACCTTCTAGAACATTCCCGATGAAAACACCGGAATCATTCCCGAACTCCGAAACGGGACTTTCCTTATATGAATCTTATTCTTCGGACTATTTCGGATCACCTTGTGATATCCCGGATCCCATCCGAGACTCCGAACAACATTCGGTCTCTTTCTCATAATACCATAACTACTCAAACAACGTCGAATCCTTAAGTGTGTCTCCCTACGGTTCGTGAATTATGCAGACATGATCGAGACACTTCTCCGAACAATAACCAATAGAGGAATCTGGAAATTCATATGGCTCCCATATATTTCTATGATTACTTTGCGATCGAATGAACCACTTACATACGATACCAATTTCCTTTTGTCTCACGATAGTTTACTTATCCGAGGTTATGATCGTCGGTATCTCTGCATACCCAGTTCAACCTTGTTACCGATAAGTACTCTTTTCTCGTTCCCGTGATATGTGATCCCTTGTGAGCCAGTCACATGCTTGCAAGCTAATTGGATGACATTCCACCGAGAGGGCCCAGAGTATATCTATCCGTCATATGGATGGACAAATCCCACTCTTGATCCATGTGTCTCAACCAATACTTTCCGAACACTCAATGCCACCTTTATAGCCACCCAGTTACGGTGTGGTGTTTGATGTCATCAAAGCATCCATCCGGTAAAGGTGATATGCATGATCTCATGGTCGAAGGAATTAGGTTACTATGTATCAGAAAGCATATAGCAATTGAACTATTAAAATGACTTGATCTTTATGCTACGCTTATCTATAGGAGTATGTCCACCATATCATTCTCCTAACGATATGATCTTGTTGTTGATAACATCTCAATGTTCATGATAGGGAAACCACAATCATTTATCAACCAACAAGCTAGTGATGTATAGAGGCTATACTAGGGACTTCAAATTAAGTTTACAAATCACACAAGTATCAATGTTTCCTTGTTAATACTATTATAGCATGAATGTAAACATTTATCATAAACACAAAGATATAATAATAACCACATTTATTATTGCCTCTAGGGCATATCTCCAACAAGGAGAACAACAAGCTTGTAAGATGCTGGAGGGTTTTCTTATTCTAAACAAGGGGGAAGCACTACCACCATCAAAGGAGTAATTCATCATTAGGTTTGGCATCCCCTTGGCTTGTTCCAAGCTTGGGGGAGTGCCGCTGTATCACCACCATTATCTTTTATCTTTTACCCTTTTTAGTGGATTCATATATGTGGTAGAGGGGTTATCTTATAGTTTGGTTTCCATGTGGAAGTATCTCTCCTTTAGTTGATTATCTATGTATCCCTTGGTGTGAGTGCCTTTATTGGAATATTAATGAGAAGTCTCATCTTTTACTTCTTGCACTTCTTATTTTTAGTTTGCAATATCTGTTATATGATGGATATTGTTGTTCAGTATTGGCACCACTTTGGGATCATCAAGTGGATCTAAATTGGTTTTGACAAACCGAGTTCTGGTCAGTGGCATTAATTTGAAAAAAAATAAATAAAGAAAAAGCTTACAGGTATTTGGTATCATTTGTTTTCTTTCTTGTTGGCTCATAAGCTTAGTATTCTTTATTTAAGATTCTTTTGTGTCTTCAAGTAAGATTGCATGTTTGGCTTTATTACTTGTATGTTTGCTTGTTTCTTTCAACTCTCTTGCTTGCTACCTAGCCTTGCTAGCCAAAAATCTGTTTTGAGAAGGCACACTTTTCATGTTTCCAAAATCCTTGAACCAAAACTTTTGCCACTTGTGTCCACCATATCTACCTAGTAGCTTCTGCTATTCCAAGCATATTCTCAAGTTTCATCTACTTTTTGAACTAAAAATTATTTTGTTATGTGAAAACTAGTTAGTAAAGCTCTCACGAACTTGATGGCACACTTTATTTACTTGCCCCTAATAAACTTGAACCATTGTGAACATCGAATTTTTATATGCTTGCATCTATACGTTGGAATTAGCAGAACTGTGCTGTCACGGGGAACGTTTTCAACATTTCACTTGTACTTTGTACACAGTTGATATTGTGCTCTTTTGTCTATGGATGTCTACGGTGTGAAATAAAGAGGGAACTTGTAAGTCCATGGAGTTTGTATTCTGTGTTAGAGAAACGCCTGGGCCGCTAGCCTAAGCCATGCTTAATCGTGGTGGAAACTTGTAGCATCACCATAGTGAGTCATCTATGAAGCATCCTCAATAAAAAGCTATACACATAGTAAATAAAAAGATCGCTGAGATGCTCATTGTCTGCTTGCTTTGTCATTTTGGTTATGGGAAAGCTCCTTTACCTTGTGCATGGGGTACCCCGTTGGCAGTTCTCAATGATATGCAAATACTTACAATGACAAGAACTTACCTGGACCCAAAGTTGAGTATGCATGAGGAGTGTCCCTCATATTCAAGGGACATGAGATTGCCAACTTATATTTCGTCAAGCATATACTCCATCTTTGTTCACTTTAACCTTAATCATCTCAAGATGCTTATGATAGGGGCAATGAGGGATCAAAGCTAGTAAGTACCATAATCTTTTGGAAGCTCTTTATGACTTGTAATCCCTGCTACCCTCTAAGAAGGGACCTTTCTCCTAGTTACAAGTTGAGTCAATAAACCTACTTCCTCTATATCTCTAGCAAGCTTTTGAGTTGTTGTGTTCCAAGCATTCATATGGTGATTTATTCAATCATGTTCTTTATCTTCCTTGTTTGCACACAACTCTTATCTATTGAGTATTACTTTGAAGCCTTCGCTTGTGAAAAACCTTTTTGAGCAAAGAGTGCTCCTATTTTTAAACTTCTACAAACAACTTTTGTGAAACTGTTTGCTAGGTGTTCTCTGACCAAGAACAAGTTTGCCAATTCCAATTATGATTTATCTTTATGCATCTCTATTGTGACTGCTATACTTGGCTACAAGCTAAGTTATATAATGGTGAGTTGCTCTCTTCTATGAGTTGTGCACTGGTAAGTGTGATGCTTCTTGTTCGTATTCATTTATCGACACTTCACTCCATAAACCTGTGGACATGTTAACTGAGCTCAGTATTCGCTTGGGGACAAGCAAAGTCTAAGCTTGGGGGAGTTGATACGCCCAATTTGCGTCACCATTCTATATCATTGATATTTTTCTTATTATGAGGTATTACTTATGGCTTTTCATCTGTTTATGCATGTTGGATGATTCCTGGAGGATGGACTGTTGGAGTCTGGATTCTGATGGAAAAGAAGGCATTTCAGTGCAATTTCGCGAAGATCTGGAAAATACTAGAAAAATATGGAAACATATTATTTTACCAGAAGACGAAGGAAGCCAAAAGGAGGGACGGAGATGGGCCTCAGGGGGCCCACACCCCCCTAGGCGCGGGCCCACACCCCCCTAGGTGCGGGCCCACACCCCCCTAGGCATGGGCCCACCTGACCCCGCGCCTAGGGCAGGTGTGGCCCACCTGCCCGGCCTCCGACTCCGCCCCTTCGCCTATATCTTCCCTTCGGAACCTTAATCCTGGGAGGGCGACCACATATAGGTTTCCGCCGCCTCTGTGGGGCGGAAAACACCGAGAGAGAAAGATCTCTCCGGTAGATAGATTTCTGTCGGGGGAATTCCTTTTCGGAGAGGGGAGACCATTTCCATCAACACCATCATCAAGCTAAGCTTCATCGGTATCATCATCATCCACACCATCATCTCCACCAGCACCATCATCACCACTCCGTCCCGCTATAACAATTGTGTTGGATATTGCTTTAGTTCATTAGGGGAAACTTTCCCGGTGTTAATTACTATTGTAGTTGATGCTTGTGAGTGGAACCATTGGATTATTGTTTATGTTCAGATTGTTATCCATTATCATATCATCTTTGATCTTGATTGTCGTGGGAATGACCATGGCAGATGCTGCAATCGGCAGCGAGTAGTAGAACATGGGGCAAGGGCGGCCAGCCATCTGCGGTGCGAGATGAGGGTGGAGACACAAGGATTTACCCATGTTCGCCCCCCGGAGGGTAAAGACCTACTCCTGCTAGATTGTATTATGGTGAGAGTACAATGGGGCGAGCTCGGCGGCTAGGCAGCGAGTCGCTTGGGTGTATGATGGAACGTATCTTCTATGCGTTCTCTAGGGAGGTTTATATAGGCTCACCTCCCTAGGGTTTACAGATCTCAACCGAATCAGTTAAGGTTTCAGCGATCCTTTAACCTAATCCGACTGGGCCTATCTATGCTTCTGGGCCTTCAGCTTCCAGTCGCTTGAGTCCACGCCAGGTCTTGATCCAGTCGCCGTCCCGCAGGCCCACTCACCAGCATCTGGGCCAGTCGGAAACGTTCTGCTGGGTATACCCCGGTAGGCATATCCCCATCAGTAGTCCCCGAGGCCGTCGTTGATTGGTCGCAAGTGTTTGCTACCAGTCGGTGTATACGGGTCCAATGCGGACGCCCATTCGAATCGGCGGCGGACTCCTGAATAAAGGAAAAACTAGTTATTCTAGTCGCACTAACGGCGACCGATTCGGGTCACAGCTCGGCGAACGGGTCGGTGAATATTCAGTCATTGTTGTAGTGATCGGGTCGGCGAACAGTCAAGTCGCGCGGAGCGACGAGTCGAGAGGATGAAGTTGGACCGTCAAGTGGGGTCAAAACTAGCCGTTGGGGTAATCCAATGGTAACTTTTGGCGTAATCACCACGTAGTAACGGCTCCCGAAATTGGCGGGTAACAACCACTATATAAGGAGAATGACAGGCGAGCGGGGAAACACTCCTTCATCTTTCCTCCAATCTCGCCCATCTTCGTTTCCACTCCGCATCACGATCCAACCGATCCAGAGAGCCCCGACCTCCACGAATCTTCCAACCAATGTCCCCCTCCACCGAACCATGGGGCAGATCCAAGTGCACCAGGGCGCTACTGGCGTCCTTCGAGGAGGCCAGGATCCTGCGCGCCGGCAGATGGCGTATCCCCGCGGCCGGAGAGGCGACTCCGGACCCGCACGAGGGAGAATTCATTTGCTTCACCAGCCACCTGGAGCGGGGGCTGGGGTTTCCCACTTCTCTTTTCTTCCGGCGCTTCTGCGCCTTCTACGGGATCCAGCCGTCGGACCTGGGCCCGCATAGCATCGAGCAGCTCGCCATTTTCGTGGCGTTCTGCGAGTGCTATCTGGGCTGCAGGCCCTACTTCCCCTTTAGGCAAGATCTATTCCATGGGAGGATTAGTCGCGAAGAATCAGGCGGCCTGATGTTGGCTGCGGGTGGCCTAACATTTCAGCTGAAGTCGAAGGCGTCGTTCTTCGACCTGATGCTGCCCGCCAAGGCGGCAAACGAGTGGAAGAAATCCTAGTTCTACGTCACCGAGGCGACTCCAGACGGCGAGGTGGCGCTTCCAAGGTACTCCGCCGACCGGCCCGAACCGCGTCGGCTCCAGGTCGGCAAGCTCCCGCTGGACCAGCAGATGGTTGTCGACGAAATGTTGCAAACCATCCGCGGCCTAAAGAAAAAGGGCCTCCAAACCATCAATCTTTACAACTACTGGCTCGGGCGGTGGCTCGTGCCTTTGGCCCGCCGCGACCATTATATGTACGAGTACACTGGTAGGGACGACCCGACGAAATCCTGACTCGCCGAGTGGAAAATCGAAGACTACATCCTGGCCCTGAAGAAGATCACCCAGGCGGCGTACCTGGACGCGAAGGCCGGGGTCGCCCCCTATACCGCAAGGCGCCCAGCTCCGACGGTAAGTCGCCATCTTCGTCACCTTTCGCAGTTGCAGATGATGCAGTCGCGGTTATGCTGACGTTGTTTCATTTTTATTGTAGTTGTTCCAAGTGGTGGAAGGATGGCTCCCACCCGCAGATGATGAGAACTCGAGATCGTCCATCCAGGACGGGAGCGAGTCGCCACCCGTCAAAGGCGACGTCGGGAGCGACGCGGGTGATGACGACGACAATGACGAAGGCGAGCCCGCATAAGACGCTGCCCCGACGGTTCGCAAAACTCGCAGGCAACGTCAGCGCGAGCTCGAGGCGAGTAGAAGCCTCGAGCCTCACGATGACGATGACGACGAGCTTCCCGAGCACACCTCACGTCGTGAGGCCACGCCGTTGAAGAAGAAGAAGAAGGAGGTGAAGGCTCCACCAAGGAAGAAGATGAAGCCGGCGAAGCAAACGTCTCCGCCCCGATCTGCGACTAGCTCAGACGCCTCCAGCTCGGCTAAGGGCGAAGCGGCGCATGCGACCATAGCGCCGGATGCTGCCGCTCCCCTGGACGAGGTACCTCTGGATTCGCTTCCACCCCCATTCGCCCCAGTCTCTGGGTTGGGAGCTACTCCATCCGCAGCAGCTTCACCTCCCACGAAAGCTCCCGCAGCTGTCGTCACGGAGGCTCCTGCCGCGGCCTCGTCTTCGAAGAGGCCCTCTGTGTCTTGGGCACACGGTGTGTTCGAGATGGGCCTCAGTCGGAAGTTGGGGCCCGAGCTGGACAAGCCATCCAGCATCCGCACTGGTCTGTGGTTTATACCAGTCGCCAAGTAAGTCTTGTTCACCTGCTTGCCTTTCATTGTAATCGGACAACTTGACTCATATTGTTGATTCGCAGGACTGGAGTTAAAAAGATCGGCCATCCTTCCGCGACCAAGGTTCCACCAGTCGTCACCGAGGAAGACCCCTCACGGAAGAGGAAAACTGACGAAGTCGCTGCTCCCGCAGACGGTGCCAAGAGGGCGAAAGGCGATGACGTCGTCGCGGTCTCCGATGACACGGCAGTCGCTCCAAGCGACCCTCCGACTGCGGTGGAAGTGGCCTCGAAGACCAAGGAGGCTGTTGCCCCGCCTGAAGTGGCCGAGCCGACCCCTAGTGGCGTCACGACATCTGCTACAATGTTCCCCCGCTTCATGGCCAAGGCGGCCACAGCGAGTGGCGCGGCGCCAGCAAGCCAAACACCTGGGGTCGCCGAGACGGAGGTCGAGCAGCGTCGGTGACGTACTCCGGTCGTTCTTGCGTCTGTGGGCGCGCTGCAGCTTCACAACATGCTGGGCGCAGCCATCCAGGTATGTCCAGTCCCCGAGGATCGGGCCACTGAATTTCAGTGGTCGGATTCTTAGTGTTTTTGTAACGTCCAGTCCCCGAGTTCCTAGTCGCTGAGTTTCAGCGGGTGGGCACTTAGGATTTTTGATGTCCAGTCCCCGAGTGCCTAGTCGCTGAATTTCAGCGGGTGGGCACTTAGGATTTTTGATCTCCAGTCCCCGAGTGCCTAGTCGCTGAATTTTAGCGGGTGGGCACTTAGGATTTCATTGTTGTTGACAGTTTGATTTGTGCGCAGGGCTTGCAGCGCGAATCGGCCGATCGGCTCGCACCAAAGTGTCGCATGGAGAAGGAACTCGTTGCCGTCCAGGAGACGAACAAGGGACTCCAAGCAATTGCAGCTGAGGCAGAAGAGGTCCGACAGGGTCTTGTCCCGGCGGGTGACCTGACGGCGGCTCAATCTGCCTTGAGCACTGCCGAGAAGCGGATCGCTGATCTGGAGCGCGAGCTCAAGGAAGCGAAGGAGGAGGCGAGCTCGGCGGATGGGCGAGCGAAAGCTGCTGTTACGGCTTCCGCTGAAGAGCGGAAGGTGTCTGACGCACTCGTTGTTGGGCTGCAGAACGACTTCTCCTTGCTTCAAAGATTCATCACGGGCCTCTGCCGTCCGTTAATTGGTAAACCTTCCTTCCTTTTTCCTCTGCCTGTAATATCTGTATTGTGGAGTCGTTGTTGTACTCACTGTCGACCTCTGTCCACAGGTCGGATTATTGACAGCTCGGAGGAGGCGCAGTCGTACGACGCGCGGCAGTGTGTGACCACTCTGGTCGACTCGGCCGCGTTGTCCGCGACTTGCATTCGAGCATATCTTCAGGAGATATCGCCCACGGAAGTGATTCCCAGCGACCTCGTCGAAGTATGGCGTTATCTGGAGAAGGCGCCGTCAACTGTCGAATTCATGACGCGGTCGGCCTTCCGGCACGGGGCGGCGACGGCTCTCAGCCTTGGGCTTGCCCACTTCCCGGAGGACTTCGACCTTGACGATGTGACAAGTGGCTACCCCTCGTCGACGGGCTCTGTGGAGATTGCCGAGGTGCTGAAGCTGATGGACCGGGCCGTGGTGTATTCCGATCGCGTTTGGGCGATGGGCGACCTCCTCCCCTATCAGTAGACGACTGTCGCCCCCAACGATCCTGAGCCAAAGCATCAGGACTTCAAGGTCGGGCAGCCGTTCCGTGCAGCTATGGCGGGTGAGTTGACGACGTACCCGTCGAACCCGTACACGCCCTTCATCCGTAACCGCAGGGGTGGCGGTGAGTCGCCATCGAAACCTGCGGAGTAGAAGCATTGTGCCCTGGGGCGTTAGTAACAATTAGCCATTGGACTCATCTTGTATTTTGGAACAACTTTGTTCTGCTGTAATGAAACTTCGTGTTATTTTGTGAATTGTTTCGCGATTTTGAATGCTGATTGGACGACTCCCCGAGCGCGTCCGCCCTTTTTATGGGGTTTACCTTGTTTGTTATGTGTTTGTGATTTTGAATGTTTTGTCAGTTGTTTTGCTATTGAGGTCGACTTGCCCGAGCTCGGAGAGCCAGTCGCAGGGCGACTCCCGTGGGTGCTCTTTACTTGACCGTTTTCCCTTGCGCGAACGAGGTCGGGTGGCCGAGTCCCCGAGCGTGGTACTTGGTGGTTTTAGTCGCAGCTCCAGGGTAGGTGAGGACTGAGCGCGTTAGAGTAACACTACTAGGAAAATGACTATAGGTAATCCACACTTCTGTGACGCACTTGCTAGTGGTGCCCCACGGGTAAAATAGGCGTGGCGCACTGCCCACAAGTGCCCTACGGCTAACTGTCATAAGCGTGGCGCACATGGGGGTGGTGCGCCACGGCTATGTGTGGGCCAGGGCACATGTGACCACATCACACATACCCGTAGCGCACTAGGTCAAGGTGCGCTACGGATGTTTCACTTATCCGTAGGGCACCTTGACCTAGTGCCTACGGGCATGTTTGCTGCTACAGCTGGGTCAACTTAGTCGTAGGGCACTCTGCCCTAGTGCCCTACGACTAAGTGGCATGCACCAACTCCACCCCCCTCCTGTGGATCGCCTTTTTAGGCTTTGCAAAAAATAAAAGAAAATGATAAACACTTCAAAAAATTAAATCCTTTCATATTTAGGTAGGCAATGTGGTATAGCTTGTAGTAAAATTAACAAACATGAGTTTTGACTTTATTTGCAAAAAAAAAGTCATGCCACGGTAAAAAGGCCGTAACTTTTGCATACGATATCGAAAAAAATTGTATAATATACCAAAATGACGAGAACGAGTTTTCGCATCTGCTCGCAATGACCTTTGGTCGTTTAGCGATTTTTTAGATTTTCAAAATTCGAAAATAGTAAAAAGTTACAGTCAAAAGACCATTTTTTCCTGCAGAAAAAAATAGAGGGCGACTTACCCGTAGCGCACCACCACCTAGTGCGCCACGGATAAGCTTGGGCGGGATTCAAATTTGAATCCCCACCCCGCCCTCCTTCCTTTTCCTTTCCCCTTTTCCCTTCCCCTTTTCCCCTCTTCCTCTCCCTTTCCCTTCTCCTTCCTCCTTCTTCCTTCTCCCTTCTTCCTTCTTTCTTCTCCTCCTCCCCCTTCTCCTCTCCTTGAAGTGACGGCGCGACGTCGGCCTCCTTCTCCTCCTCCTCCTCGTAGTGACAACGGGCGACGGCGGTGCAACTGTGGCCTCCTTCTCCTCCTCCTCGCAGTGACAACGGGCGACGGAGGCATCCTTCTCCTCACCGACATCCCTTCCTTCCTCTCTTCCTCCATCTCTTCCTACCTCCCTCTCTTCCTCCATCTCTTCCTTCCTCCCTCTCTTCCTCCATCTCTTCCTTCCTCCCTCTCTTCCTACCTTCCTTTCTCCAACCACACCCTTTCTACCACCTCGACGCCGGCGAGGACTAGAGCGGCCACGACCCCTCCCGCACCTCCCTGCCACGGCCATGCTCCGGCGAGGTGACACGACTGCGGCGGCGATGCACGGACCCGATTGCTTTTGCAATTCAAAACGAGGGTGTTTTTTGCATTTTTTTTTGTTTTTTGAAAAACACATCTGTGGCGCACCCTGTACCCCTACCCGTGGCGCACTGCCACGCCTATCTCGATATAACCGTGGCGCACCATGCAGTGCGCCACGGCTACGAGATAGCCATAGCGCGAGGCCCGTGGCGCACTGCTAGTGCGCCACGGAAGGCCTTTTCAGGTGTGCCACGAATAGGCGTTTTTCTAGTAGTGAGCGCGTCACTCCTGCCTGAGCCGAAGGATCAGTCGCGTGGCGAGTCCTGGGCACGCTCTCGTACTTGGCGTTTTTCCCTGGTCGCTCGTTCTTGACTGGTTGTCAGTCCCCGAACGTGGTACTTGGCCGTTCGAGTTGCTGTGCCGAGGATGCGGAGGACCTTGGTTGCTGTGAGGAGCGAGGGCAGTTGTCTTGGCTCGGTAAGCCAATCGAGCTAGGCGACTCCAATGGGGCTCCGGGTTGGCATTTTTCGTGGACGTTACGAGTCCTGGGGTAACCCAGTGCCCTCGGAGCGCACTACTTGGCCGTGCCGGTCACTGTACCAGAGGTTGACTTCTGCGGTTAGCTTAACGCTGTTATTACGAGTGCGAGTGGCACAAGACATGAAGAGTAGACGCAATTTGCGGTAACCGATCTGTTTTATTTCATAGCAGGTGGAGAGTACATGTATGGAGTTCTAGGAGTAGAACTTCCGTAGGAGGTTTACATTCCACGGTCGCTTGACGTCTAGTTTCCCGTCTCCTCGGACGTCGGTGAGGTAGTAGGTGTCGTTGCCAAGGACTCGCCCGATGGCGAATGGTCCGTCCCAAGGGGGGGAGAGCTTGTGCATGCCCTTCTTGTCCTGGATGAGGCATAGCACCAGATCGCCTTCCTGGAAAGTGCGAGTCCTTACTCGCCGGCTATGGTAGCGGCGGAGCCCTTGCTGGTAGATGGCGGTGCGGGAGCGAGCTAGGTCGCGTGCCTCGTCGAGTTGGTCGACTCCATCCTGGCGTGCGAGTTCGTTTGCGGCCTCCGTGTAGTTGACCACCCTGGGCGAGTCGTGCTCTAGGTCGGTGGGCATGACTGCCTCGGCGCCATACACCATGAAGAAGGGGGTGAACCCTGTCGACCTGTTGACGGAGGTGCGGATGCCACAGATGACGGAGGGTAGCTCTTCGACCCAGCACCCAGCGGTGCGCTCGAGCGGTACTTGGAGCCGTGGCTTCAGGCCATGGAGGATGCTCTGGTTGGCTCGTTCCGCCTGGCCGTTGGACTCCGAGTGAGCGACTGAGGCGAGGTCGAGTCGGATGTGATGTTCCTCGCAGAACTCGGCCATGGCTCCTTTGGCGAAGTTGGTGTCGTTGTCCGTGATGATGCTGTTTGGGAACCCATAGCGATAGATGAGCTCGCGTAGGAACTTGGTGGCGGTCTTCCCGTCGCATTTCCGGACTGGCTTGGCCTCCACCCATTTTGTGAATTTGTCGACTACGACCAGGAGGTGGGTGAAGCCGGAGGGGGCCTTCTTGAAAGGGCCTACCATGTCCATACCCCACACGGCGAACGGCCAGGTGATGAGGATTGTCTTGAGCGCCGAGCTCGGCACGTGGGTCTGGTTGGCGTATTTCTGGCACCCGGCGCACCGCTAGACAATGTCGACAGCGTCTGAGTGTGCGGTGGGCCAGTAGAAACCGTGTCGCATAGCTTTTGCGACCAGAGAGCGGGCGCCGGCGTGGTGGCCGTAGTCGCCGGAGTGGATGTCGTGGAGGATTTTGCGTCCTTCAGCGGGTTGGACGCAGCGTTGGAACACGCTAGTCACGCTGCGCTTGTGGAGCTCGCCGTCGATGATGACAAAGGATTTGCAGCGGCGTGCTATCATCCAGGCGTCTGTTTCATCTGTTGGCAAGGTACCTCCCTCCAGGTAGGCGATGTACGGCGTAGTCCAGTCCTCTGGCTCGGCGATGAGCGCGACCAGGGCTGCTTCTGGTTGCAGCGGGACTCCGATGTCGATCTCCCTTGGGGGAGAGACGGAAGGCTTGGTGATGGTGTCGAGGAAGACGCCGGCGGGTGGTGCGAGTCGAGCCGAGCCGATACGAGAGAGTGCGTCGGCCTCCTCGTTCTTCCGCCTGTCAATCCACTCGACAGAGTAGCCCACGAAGTGTCCGCCCAGCTTGTCCACTGCTTGGTGGTATGCCGCCATGGTGGGGGAGACGGCGTCACAGGTGCCAGCGACTTGACCAGCGATGAGGTCGGAGTCTCCGTAGCAGCGTAGGCGGTTGACATTCATCTCCTTGGCAGCTCGCATGCCGTGGAGTAGTGCCTCGTACTCGGCCATGTTGTTGGTGCAGGGGGTGAAGTCGAGGCAGAGGACGTAGCGTAGCTTGTCGCCCTTCGGAGAGGTTAGTACGATCCCTGCTTCTGCACCGTTCGCATTCTTGGAGCCGTCGAAGTGTAAACTCCAGTAATGGAGGTATGGCAGCTTTTCTGGCTGCTGGGCCTCCTCCCAGTCGGCGATGAAGTCCGCGAGAGCCTGCGACTTGATCGCTTTGCGTGGCTCGTACTTGATGTTGTGGACGCCGATCTCGACGGCCCACTTGGCGACTCGCCCGGTCGCCTCACGGTTGCGGATGATGTCCTGCAACGGTGCTTAGGAGACGACCGTTATCGGGTGCTCCTGGAAGTAGTGTGGCAGTCGCCGCTGTGCTCTGAAGACCACGTATACTAGTTTCTGGTATTGCGGGTAGCGCTGGCGTGACTCAGTGAGGACTTCGCTGATATAGTACACTGGTCGCTGCACTGGGCGCTCCTTTCCCTCCTCTAGTCGCTCGACGACCATGACGGCGCTGACGACGCGCTCGGAAGCCGCGGCGTAGACCAGCATGGGTTCCTTGTTGACGGGGGTGGCGAGTAGCGGTGCTGCGAGTAGCACCTTCTTGAGGTCGCGGAGCGCATCATCCGCCTCCTTGTCCCACTGGAAGGTGGGGTTCTTGCGCATCAGGCGGTATAGGGGCATCGACTTTTCGCCCAATCGGGGGATGAAGCGACTGAGAGCCGCGACTCGCCCGGCCAGCTTCTAGACGTCGCGCTGGCACTCGGGTTTGTCGAGTCGAGCGATCGTGTCGATCTTGGTGGGTTTCGCCTCGATCCCGCACTTGGAGACGACGTATCCCAGTAGCTGCCCTGCTGGTACACCGAAGGTGCATTTGCCTGGGTTTAGCTTTATCTTGTATTTCCGCATGTTGGCGAATGTTTCCGCCAGGTCAGCGAGTAGGTCGCTCTGGCGAGCGGACTTCACTACCACATCGTCGATGTAGACGTGGATATTGCGGCCAATTTGGCTCGCAAGGCACTCCTGCATACACCGCTGGTAGGTCGCCCCGGCGTTCTTGAGGCGGAAGGTCATGGCAGTGTAGCAGAAGGCTCCGAATGGCGTGATGAACGCCGTCTTCTCTTCATCCTCAACGGCCATTTTGATCTGGTTGTACCCAGAGTAGGCGTCGAGGAAGCATAGCGACTCCAAGCCCGCAGTGGAATCGATTATTTGGTCGATCCGCGGGAGGACGAATTGCTCCTTCGGGCAGGCGCTGTTTAAGTTTGTGTAATCGATACACATCCTCCAGGTCCCATTTTTCTTCTCGACCAGGACTGGGTTTTCCAGCCACTTGGAGTATTTGATTGGCCGGATGAAGCCTGCGGCGAGTAGACGCTGCACTTCCTCGGCGATTGCTCGGCGGCGCTCTTCATTGAAGGGCCGCAGCGACTGCTTGACAGGTCGCACTTTGGGGTCGGCGTTGAGTTTGTGCTCAGCGAGTTCCCCAGGGACACCGGGCATGTCAGAGGGCTTCCATGCGAAGATGTCCCCGTTCTCACGGATGAACTCGATGAGCGCGCCTTCCTATGTTACATAGCTGGGCTCATGCCCGTCCCGATCGTCACCGTATGGCTGGAGTTGCTTGGGACCAGCTCGACAGTGCGGGTATGCGTCGTTGCCTCGAAGCTGAGGTGTTGCCGCCCTCCGAGTTAGGCTTCTTGAGTATGGTGGGGTCGTTGTTGTTGACCCCGCTCGCGTATTTGGCGAGCTCGTCGGCGTGGTTGGCCTCTGCCGAGATGACGGTGTCGGCGAGCTCGGCTCCTTTGGCCTTGCACTCGGCGGCCATATCGGGGTCGCCGTGGATGGTGATGACGCCACGCGGTCCGGGGAGCTTCATCGCGTTGTACGCGTAGTGGGGCGCCGCCATGAACTTGGCGAACGCCTGGCGCCCCAGGACGCAGTGGTAGGGGCTATCGAAGGGCACCAGCTCGAAGACGATCCGCTCGGTGCGGAAGTTTGCCAGTGTGCCAAAGGTGACTGGCAGCGTGATCTTGCCGATCGGGTACGCCTGTCGATCGGGGACGATGCCGTGGAACGTGGTCTAGGTCATCTCGACCATCGACTACGGGAGCCGCAGTCGCCTGAAGGTGTCCAGGTACAGGATGTTGATGGAGCTTCCACCGTCCATCAATGTCTTGGGGAGCCAGTAGTCTCCCACCTTGGGCTTGACCACCAGGGCGACTCGGGCCTGGGTACTCGATTTGTGGCGAGTGGTCCTGGCGGCTCCAAGTGATTGGTTGCTCAGACCAGTTGAGGAACTGGGGGACGTCCACCTGGGCCACCGCGTTGACGGTGACGGCGCGGGCAATGACCTTCTTCTCGTGCTTCGTGTTGAAGCCTATGAAGGTGTGGAGTGAGTCGGCCACGCTGCCGAATTTTCCGCCGTTTGGCGGGTTGTTGTCAGGGTCTTCCCGCGCTCGCCATGCCATCTCGATCTCCTTGAGAGAGTGGCAGTTGGCGGTCGTGTGCGTAGCGGGCTTTCCTTCCCTGCTGTGAAACACACAAGGTTGGTTAAGAAGGGCCGCGGGGTCGAACCTTGGCTTCGCCTTGTAGTTGCCACCGTCGCGGCGTTGCCCTCTATCGCGGCGAAAGCTCTTGGGCTCGCGCTGCGCGTATCCAGCGTTGGCCATGAAGTCGACTCGCCCGTCACTGCGGCCCATGCCGGTGAGGCGAGTGTTGCTGTAGCGTAGATCGGACCGTCGTCCGTTGTCGCTGCCGCTTGTGCGGCGTTGTCCTCCCGACTCATCGTCGGTTTCTTGGTTTGGGTCTTCCTCCGCGTACCTTTTGGCGATCTCCAGGAGGTCCGGTATGTTGTTGAGTGTGCGGTACGCTCATTTGAGCTTGGCGACCAGGGGCTCGTAGCGGCACGAGGTCTTGAAGAAGTGGATCGCGGTGTCTGGGTGGATGACGACCGCGTTGTACCATAATTCTTGCCACCATTGGACCCAGCTGCGGGTCGACTCGCGAGGTCCCTGGACGCATCGTTCTAGGTCCTTGATGGTGGTGGCGCGGGTGTACGAACCCTCGAAGTGCCTGACGAAGGCGTCACACATCTCTTCCCAGGAGTCGATGCTATCCGCTGGGAGAGTGTTGATCCACTGCCTGCACGCTCCCTCCATCATTAGGGGAAGGTAGCGGGCGGCTAGTAGGTTGGTGTGGCCGGCGATTCCCATCGCCATGAAGTAGGTATCCAGCCACACGGAGGGGTCGTACGAGGGGTCATACTTCTGTATTTTTTTCGGAGCTTTGAAGTTCGCCGGGTATCTTTCGCCTCGGATCATCGATCCAAAGCACCTAGGCCCGAGTCGGCTTAGCGACCCCCTCGGCTCGCCGTCACGGCGGTTGGCTAGGGTATGCCACAGGTCGTCAGGCTGGCGTGCGCGCCAGCTCTGGTTGTTGATGATTTGGGTGCGGGCGTCGATGGGCTGGCCGTTGGCGGCGACGAAGTTGGTTGCTGGCCGGGGGTCGTTGGTGGAGAGTGCCGCGTTCGCGGGTCGGTGTTGGAGCTGCAGTGGTTCGGGTGGCGGGCAGTTGAGGGTGTTCTCCGCCATGGGGCGGCCGCTTGAGGCCGCTCTGCTGCCCGATGAACGCGAGTACATCCGACCCTGTGAGTCGACGCCTGCGTTTTGTTGCTCGACCGCTTTTGCGAGCAGGGCCTTGGCATACTGGATCTGCAAGGCGCCTTCACCAGTGGCTACGATGTTGTCGGCTGCTGCTCGGCCCGCGATAAGGTTGTCCATTGGGGTGGAGAATAGTGGTAGGCCGTTCGTGTCTCGCTCCCGTGAGGATACTACGATCCGTGGCTGGTCCCTGGGGGGTGCGCGGTTGGGTGGTGGTGGGGCGCCATTCGCCGATGACCCTGGTTGTTGTGGATATACCAAATAGGTATACCTATGGCATAGTCTCATACCGGCAAGCCCGGGTGGCCCACAGTTGGTGGTTAGGCCTATGGCATAACCGGGCGGCCTAGTTGCTAATAGGAAGCCGGAGGTCCAGCAGGGATAAAGGAAGGCGACGTGCCACCGCCTTAGATGGAAGCCGGAGCCTTGGAGGACACGAAGACTAGTTAGTGTTAGTCTAGGACTCTGTAACCGTATCCGGCTGGGACTCTCCATGTAACCCTAGGTCCTGGCGCTCATATAAGCCGGCCTACGGGAGCCTTTAGGGCACAAGCTAAACAATAGACAAGTGCATAGCACTACCCGCACACAGCGAACCCCCAAATCCTGTAACTCGGCGTATTGTCCTTATAGTGATTTATAGCAGGAGTAGGATCTCGCCACCGTCGTGAGATCTGAACCTGGGTAAACTGTGTAACGCCGACCCGGACGCTCTCCGTCTCCCCCCCACGTCTCTAAACTCGCCGTTGGGATACCCCTATGGCGTACGTGTCGACAATACCACGACACTGGTGGGGGCCGGGCGCTTCCTCCTGGTGGCGTGTTCTCGCAGATCGCGCGCTCGGCCGCGCCGGCCGGGTCGCTCTCGTCGTCGAAATTCAGGACGTGCCCCTGGACGGTGGGGTTCAGGCACGACCTGATTCGGAGCTGGTGGTAGCGCGACAGCTCCTGCGCCATCACCTGCTCGAGGCGAAATTTTTCGCGCTCGGCTTGTTCCTTGCGGACTGCCTCCGCCAGCTTCAGGCGGAGTTCCTCGACCACCGTTGCCGTTGTGTTGGGAGGGATCGGAGTGGAGAATGGATCCTCCGGCGGGTCGACGTCAGTCGCCATGTAGGTCGCGGCGTGGCGGCCGGTTCCATCGCGGAGATCGGCGGAGTTCTCCGACCCGGAGTCGAAGTCGAAGATACCAAGGATGGAGGGATCCTCGAAGTCTCCGATGTTGGAGACCTGGGTGATGGCGCCCGCGGGCGACACAGCGACAATGGATCCGGCGAGTGACGCCGGGGTCGCCGAGTCGGCGTCGTCGTTGAGGGCCACGTCTTCCGCGGCTGCGGTGGTTTCAGCCACGTCGCTGTGGGCCGAGTCGTACTCGGAGGCGAGGCGGTGGATCATGCGGACCTGACTCTCAGAGAGCCGGTCGCGTGGCGGCGACTCGCGAATGAGAGCCGAGTCCTCCAAGACGATGACGTCGGTGAGGCCGACCGGCAGGATCATGCTATGCGTGACGGGTCGCGCCGCCGGGATGTAGCTGCTCAGCAAGATTTGGAGCATCTCGCCGATCGCTATCATGCGGCCGGTGGCGATCGACTCGTTGATGGGTAGATTGGATCTCGCCGCAGAACACCGGCCAGGACCCACGGTGGGTGCCACTGTCGTGGGAATGACCACGGCAGATGCTGCAATCGGCAGCGAGTAGTAGAACATGGGGAAAGGGCGGCCAGCCATCTGCGGTGCGAGATGAGTGCGGAGACACAAGGATTTACCTAGGTTTGGCCCCCCGGAGGGTAAAGACCTACTCCTGCTAGATTGTATTATGGTGAGAGTACAATGGGGCGAGCTCTATGGCTAGGCACCGAGTCGCTTGGGTGTATGATGGAACGTATCTTCTATGCGTCCTCTAGGGAGGTTTATATAGGCTCACCTCCCTAGGGTTTACAGATCTCAACCGAATTAGTTAAGGTTTCAGCGATCCTTTAACCTAATCCGACTGGGCCTATCTATGATTTTGGGCCTTCAGCTTCCAGTCGCTTGAGTCCATGCCAGGTCTTGATCCAGTCGCCGTCCTGCAGGCCCACTCGCTAGCATCTGGGCCAGTCGGAAACGTCCTGTTGGGTATACCCCGGCAGGCATATCCCCATCATTGATCCATATGATGTCTCGTGAGTAGTTCGTTTAGTTCTTGAGGACATGAGAGAAGTCATATTGTTATTAGTGAATCTGTGATGAGTTATTATTCAATGGTTTAGTATTTAAGTTGTGGTGCTATTCTTCTAGTGGTGTCATGTGAACGTCGACTACATGACACTTCGCCATTTATGGGCCTAGGGGAATGCATTGTGTATTTGGCTACTAATCGTGGGGTTGCCGGAGTGACAGAAACCTGAACCCCCGTTAGGACAACTTTGCACAAGGGAGTGTAGGATCTCAGAGTTTAAGGCCGTGGTTAGATTTATATCTTAATTACTTTCCTGTAGTTACGGATGTTTGCAGAGGGTTTAATCACACGTATGTAGTAGTCCTAGGAAGGGCGGTATGTTAGCACAGGTTCACCCACACAACACTTACAACACCAGAGAAGAGTACTCAACTATTTGAAGCAAAAACACTTGAAAAAATTCCCATGTGTCCTCGAGAACGTTTGGTCCTTATAAGTATTTCCACCGTCTTGTCCTTTGCTAAGAAAGGATTGGGCCACTTCCTCCATTTGTTCGTTACTTCTGTTACTTTCTCTTTGTTTTGTTGCCTTGTCAGAAAACCACTAAAAATCTGTTTGCTAAGTATTCATAGGGATTTCCTGCTCCATACCACTGTTCAGCACCTTCTGCTCCTCGTTGGGATCGACACTCCTATTTATCGAAAGTACTACGATACACCCCCTATACTTGTGGGTCATCAGCTACCAACAACGGAGAGCATGCAAGATCACAAACAACATAGACATGATAGAATCAAATAGACAAAACCATTAATCAATCTGACATAGTAATCTCAATCCATCGGATCCCCGCCAACACAACATGCATGATTACAAATAGATGAGATCTTGATCATGAATAGAGCTCACAAGATCTAAACATGAAAGAACAAAGGAGGAGATACAACCATCTAGGTACTACATGGACCCGTAGTCCAAGGTGGAGCTACTCACGCATCATACCGAAGGCTGACATGATGAAGAAGAAGAAGGCCTCTAGGATGATCTCCCCTCTGGTAGGGTGCCGGGAAGAGCTTCAGATCCCCCCGATCTAGGGAAGGTGGTGGCGGCAGCTACAGACAGTTTCGTGGAATATTGATCGGGTACTTAGGGTTTAGGCATCGAGGTCTTCTTATAGGCGAAGAGATGAGGCAGGAGGGCCACCAGGGCGGCTGCACCCCCTAGGCGCGGGGTAGGCCCTCCCACACGGCCAGGGGTGTGGCGCTCTGGTGGGTCTCCTTCCGTCTCGTATTCAGGCTCCATGTTCCCCACGGTAAAATATTGACTTTGGCTTTTGTCTCGTCCAATTCCGAGAATATTGATTTTCTGCCTTTCTGGAACCAAAAACAGAAGAAAACATGATAAAGGTACTGTGGCAACTTGTTAATAGGTTAGTACCAGAAAACATATAAAAACACCTCAAAGTGTGGACAAAGCAAAGTAGATACTAAACAAGCATGGAGCATCAAAAATTATAGATATGTTTCCGACGTATCAATCAACGAGGACCTAACATATTTTGAAGTACCCATTCGTATTTTGGAAGAAGCCTTCAGAACCACCAGAATCCGGAGTATCAAGTTTCTCAAGATCTAGTGGAGTAACCACACTGAAGAAGAAGCTACCTGGGAGCGAGAAGATTACATTAGGACTGAGTTTCCAGATCTCTTTAAATCCTAGTTTTCTTTTTCTTAAATCTCGGGACAAGATTTTGTTTAAGGGGGGAAGGTTTGTAACATCCCAAAAATATTAATCAAGATTTTCAAGTTCTAATCACCCAAGTTTAGGGTTAACAAAAACTTTTGTTAATTTAAATCAATATGAATGCATGTGTGTATGTGATGAATGCATGGATGCTTGTATTGCCATGTTTGATTGCTATGCAAGGCAAGGATTGGTTTAAAGATGAAAACAACATCATCTAAATCATTTCCAAGTAGAATAAAATGAAGAGAAATTCAAATATAAACATTATAAGCAAATGGTCATTTTGACCAATGTTAACCACTAGACCACTTTGACTGTTTCTAGTCCAAGTTTTCTAACAGAAACAAATCCAATTCTTTTCACCCCTTGCAAGACCAAGTAAAAGTGAACCCAAGCCCACTTTGCAAACCAATAGAAACAGATTGCTAATGTATTCAAATGGCAATTCAAAATTGAATCAAGTGTAGGTACTAAGATCACCATTTCTCAAAACCCAACCAAACCACTTCACCTGAATCAACCAGTACTACACAGAGACCATGTAGACCAATACTAACATCCACCAAAAAGGAAATTTCAAATTTCAAACACTTTTATCTTGCGGCCATTTTGTCAAACACCTCCTGTGCACAAATCTGGAAAAATCACAAACACTATAGTGATCAGTGTTCTTGGCAAACTTGTTCCCTCTATAGCCTCCACAACACTCCCATGATGTCACCTACCACCCCCCTGCAATCTATCCCACTATGCATGACCAGTTCATCAATGGCATGCATGCCCGACAACCCCCTTGTCCATCTCAATGTCGATAGCATGACACAAGCGTCGCCAGCCTCTCCAACCATGTCTAGCACATTGCCCATGCCTCACTGCCCCTTCCGACCAGCCCCAGCTCAAGGACAGAGAGAGGAGAAGCTGGGAACGCCGTGCCCGCGTCGTTGTCGACCATGCTGACGTGCACCAGAGTTCATGCTTCGTTCCCGCTCAACCAGACCACCTCGAGCTCTCTCCGCCCGCCTCAACGATCACCACCGTCCCCGGAGCACTACGGACATCCCTGTTTGAGCTCACATGCCCCGTAGTTGCCGGACACCGCGAAGTTCGCCGCCAACACCATCGGCGTGCACCGAAGCTTTCGACCGTTGCAGGCCTCCATTTACTGTGCCATGATGTCCGTGATGACCGCCGGACGACCACCCACCGTCCTAGCCTCCGAACCATGCCCCTAGCTTGCTGTGACACCAGCCTTGACGAACTGTGACCATGCCGTGATGCCACTCTCGTCCCGCTATAAAAGGGATCTTCCCCGCACCAACTCTTCACACCATCTCACTCCACATATCCTCAGCAACGCCTCCGAGCAACCCTAGAGCAAGCCGCTGCCCGTAGCTTCCCAATTCCACTGGAGACCACCGCGGCAGGAGGAGAAGGGGGCCGTCAATTTAGGCCACCGCAGGAGCCGCCGCCAGTACCAGGAGAACCGCCAGAGCCGCCTCATTCTTTTGACCCCATCGACGACCCTCGTCGGAGCTCCGGTAAGCCTCCCCCGACCCTCACTGGCCTTGCTAGGGTTTCTACCCGTCGTGTCCTGTTCTAGTGAGGAAGATGGCTGTGAGCCGTTGATCTTGGATTTAATCCTATGGTCCTATAGAGGTCCCAACCTTTAATAAGGCAGAGATCCCTGTGTTTACAATGCTAGTCCCTGGATCAATAGCTAGCATCCACAGTTAAGATGTAATATCAAGAAACAAAGGTCATAATACAACTTTATAACCAGGAATAAAATAATTTATTACATCTTACATAGCTCATTTGGCTATCTCATTACAATGCAGCAGAATATAACAATAGCATGGGGTCCTTCATCTTCAAAGTGCCACAGGCAAACATGTTGGTTGTAGACTTGTAATCCTATTTCAACACACTTCACTAATATCAAACAAACCTGCAACATAAGAAGTTACAGCCACAAGGGTCAATACATTTGAATTGTATTGGCAAGTGATACTATGGTAGTATAGTGGAGTCTATCATCTATATGCATTTGGCTAGGTGGACTTAGGCTTGCTTTCTCAAAATAGATCTTCCTTATCATTTCAAAAACACTAAGTTTTTGTTTGTCAAAAATCACCCAAGGAACCACCAATAGAAATTGGTGAACCTTCAACCCTTGTTCAACCACAATATTTTAACTTAGAAATTTGGATGAGGAGATTCTTGATAGCTTCCATGTCTTGATGCTCAAATTGTCCTTTACTAGGGACATGGCTAAGTACTTAGATTTTAGACTCTGCAGAGGTGGTGCACTTTCCCCACAAGACTTGGTTTCACCAAGACAAGATCTTTCAGAAGCCTTCCCTTAGACCATAATGGACGCGTTCCAACCTATCATCCCCTGCCACCAACTGTCCATTTGGCTAAGTTATTGCAACCTATATGATCCAGGCAGATCCCATAATGCCAAGTGGCTGCACTTGAAGCTTCTCAACATTTCACATCTTAAATCTCTTTCTTCCTGGGTGGCCATCCACAAGTGAGATACCAAGTTTTCCCCAGCATACTGGACTTGGTGATGCCCAAGTTTTCCCCAGCATACTGGACTTGCATAACCACTCAACACAAACCATTCTTTCCATTCCACCCAGCTGATTCATTCACTTAGTTGTTTTATTAAACAAAACACAAGTCCTTGACTTAGAAATATTCCATAGCATGAAGTATAATCCACCCTTGTTTTCTATTAGCTAAGCCAAGAAGGATAGTAGTAGGAATCTTAACTTAGGAAATTTCTACTAAGGTTTCATCTACTAGGTTTTCCCATGGCATAGTTTATACTTAGCAAAAATTCCATGCAAGTCCTACTTAGAAATATCACTAATGCATAGTGAAAATAATGGGACAAAAGTATGAAGCATCACTTGCCTTTTTGGTAGAGAGTATAAGTTAACTCCTTGATCTTGCAATATTCACACTCTTCAAATTCCACTACAATTCAATCAAGCAAGCAAGAATTCAATCTACCATCCAAGCAGACATCACATAAAATAATAGAAACAAAACAATGCATGCAAGCATGCCAAAGATTTTTTATTTATAAAAGTGGTTTCTAATGGGTTATAAACATTCTAAAACACCTATTAGTTATTTTATATAAGTGGGAAAATCATTTGCAAAAGATTTTACTTATAAACCATTTTAAACCAAATCAATATTTTATGTGGTTGAAAATATCTTTAACAAAGTAGTAATCTATAGGGTTCTTCAAAATATATTTTTAAATCATAAAACCTTATGTTTAGGGTCAGAGGGTTTAAATCAAAACATTTCCCAAAGGTTTCCCTCCAAAATCATTTTTAAACCATAATCAACATTTTTATTTGGCTAGAAATGCTTTTATTCAAAGATTTATTCTTTTGCTTCACCAAATATATTTTTGAAACCACAAATTGATTTCTATGGTCAGTAGGTCCAAAAAAAACCATTTTCCAAAGATTTTATCCCCAAAATAGTTTTAGAAAGAATTTTATACTCAAAATATGCCTACACAAGTTTCTTCAAAAACAACCATTTTACCAGAAGCAATTTACTAAACAAAGAGCATGGTTGGGTAGGATTTGTCTTTCTGATTCCATTGATATAAAATTTGCGAAATTTGGACGTGTGGTTTGAAAGTTATGAATTTAACAAAATTGAACATCTAATAGAAATGTTTCTGTTTTTAAAACAAAGTCTGAGCCACGTGGCTGTTTTTCATTGGGCCATACCGGTTGGATCTAAGATGCAACGCATTGTTCAGATAAGCTCGTACCTCTTCGATAAGTTGTTCTATCTAAGCCACTGGGTGACGATCTAACGGCTGCTGCGCGTTTGACCTAGAGTGAGCGGCGCTGGCGGCGGCGAGTGGCGGCGGTGCGCTCTAGCGGCGAGATTGCCGGTGATTCAGAAGGCGAGAGAGGGAGAGAGATGGCTTACAGCGATCGCAGCGTCGTGGGGAAGATCGATGTAGTCTTTTCCTGGACAGGGGCGCACGAGGACGACCAAAATTTCTTGCTGGAGTTCTGCCTGGCGTCGGGCTCGTGCTGGTCTTGACGGAGGCAAGGATTGAGAGCACGCTAAGACGAGTGGAGGACACGGTCAGATGCGCAAGGTCGTGGCGTGCACATGAGTATCAAAAAGAGGGGAAAGGGAGGTCAGAGCTCACCGTGTGGAGTCGCCGGAGTCGAGGCAGACGATGGCGGAGTTCAGTCGAGGTTGTTGTCGAGCGTCTGAGGCGTGCACGAGTGAGGGAAAGGTACTGGCAGGTGCAGGAGATGATGGCGAGCAAGCTCGTGTGCTCTGGAAGCAGTGGGGCTAGCGGTGGTGGCCAAAATTGACGGAGAATCTCGCTGGAGCAGTGGGTGTTGCCGAGAGAAATTCGGGCAGCCCTGGGGCGGAGGAGGTGGAGTGAGTGAGGGAAAAGAGAGAGAGAGAGGGCAGGCGCTTATGTACGCATGATCGCGGGGCTGAATCAACGCGCGGTAGAAATGACGACGAGGGCGTGGTCTTCGCGGGTGAGGAAGAGGAACCTGGCAGGTGGGGCTCAGCGTCAGCGAGGGAGAGAGAGGGAGAGTGGGGCCTGCTCGTCAGTGGGTTTGCGGGTTCCTTCTGCGGTGAGAAAAACGTTTCGGGGAAGAGAGGAGAGAGGTGGGCTGCTGGGCCTGGGGTTAGTTGGGCCGGTTCCCTCCAATTTTTTTTGTTCTGAATCTTTTTCCTTTTTCTGTATTCATTAATCTGTTTTGATTTTATTTAATCTTTTCAAACCACTATTTGATTTCAAACTTCAACCAAACTTTGTGTTCTTTCATATGCTGATTAATAAAACATTCTGAATTTAAATTTGAAATAAATCATTTATTCTTTTTAGGGTCTTTTAATTATTTAAAACAAAGTCCTTGCTTTAAATTCAATTAATATCAAATATATTCTTAGTCCTTATTTGATTTCAATTTTCACAAAACCTTTTCAGCAAGTTTTATTCATTTAATAGGGTGTCAAATAATTCACTTTTAATTATTTGGAAAATATTTAATATGATTTATAAATCATTTGAAATGGGTATTTGTTTTAATTCCAATGAAAACAATTATAGTTTTTAATTCCATAAATTTTATTCAAATGATTCTTGTATTTTATTTAAGTCAATTAAATAACTTTTATTTCACTTGGGTAAATTCCAAATATTATTTTCCCATGATTTAATTAATCATTTCTAATAGGGATTTTGTCTTTATTCAAATGGAAATAGAATTTGGTTAATGCCATTTTATTTAATTTGAAAATTCTTTATCCATTATTTTATTTGGATTTGGATTATATTTATTCCATTTGCTTATGGATTAGGTCAAGATTTGATTTGGCCTTTAGATATTCCTCATTTAATATTTCTATCTTTATCTTATAAAATCCATATCTTTTTATTTATAGATCCAAACTTGGTGATTTCAATTGGTAAAATCTTATTTAATATTTATTTATCCTTTTAGATATCTTTAGGAATATTTGCTCACCAATTGGTATGGATTTCTAGATAAGTGCTTTATTAGCTTTGGAAATTCAATTTTCCGTATCTTATTAAATTCATAAGATTTTATCTATGGCTCCAAATTGAATGAAATCAATTTCTATGGTTTTATAATATTTCTATTTGTCATTCTTGATCATTTTGAAATGTTTGTTTGACCAATTTATATGGATCAAATCTTTAGTCTTTGAGATGACTTGGAAATGTTTTTCTTCCATTAGGGTTTTAGGGTTTTGGTTTATTTTCCAAATGTTTAAATTTCCAGATGCATTTATGAAGAATGAATTTCACTTGATTTGAATTTAGTTAGATTCAAACTTTATTCAAAGTTTGTTCAAGATGGGATTTTGAGTTTCCACTTAGAAACAAAAAGTTTCTTTTCACCCTAAAATTCAACAATTATTTATTTTCACATTACAAGATTTGGAAAATCTTGGGATGTGACAGGTCCCAATCCTCCCATACCCCTTCGGCATCCCCTGTCTCACTGACGGGTGGGGCCATCACTTTAGTCAGCCCATGTTTTGCACTGTGCAGGTGGGCCGACCCATTTATCTCTCCCGCGCAACCCAACAGTTCAAATATAGATTATTTCCATTTTATTTAAAACCTAGTTCTATCAGTAGATTCAAAAATCAATTCAGAGAGTTTTACTGAACAAAATTGCATGAAACCAATTTTGTTTGAAAGGTATTGAAATTATTAATCCAAGCCCGTTGGATTCAAACCATTTAGAATTATAGATCACCTATAGGGAAAATAACAAGGCAGAGGCTTTTCTGCATTCAAACATTTTTCAAAAATCAACCATAAATGCTTTTGAGTTGATTCCAACTCTCAAAAATCACATTTGACAAGATATAACTGAATATGTAAAAATATCTAGGTTTACTTGTAGTAATCTTGGACAAGTATTAAAAGAATGCCCATAGGCATTCCTAGCCACTTTAATTAATTAAAATAATAATGTTAAACATTATTAAATTATGACACCACTTTAAATCACACTCCCAAGTATTAAAATATGTGGTGATGACATGTGCTAATATGATCCCATATTTTAATTGGAGAATATTAAACCTTAAGTAGTTTTTCAATGAGTAGAAATTACTTTTCTAAAATAAAAGAAATAAGACTAAGCCTTTAATCCTTGTTATGATGCTAAATCATCTCGTATGAACCTTTGTGTGTTAATTAGAAGTAGTTAAGTATTGTTTGGTGATTGTGTACCTCATATTTATTTATAGATGCTAGTACTGACCAATGCTACTAATAGGAAGGAGACTACTACTACTACTACGAAGAACAGAACATCAATCACTGCACTACTCAAGGCAAGCTACCACTTGCAATTTTCGTAACCATGCAAGAAAGCTAGAACTTTGCAAGCTAACACTTGCATGATAACTATGCAAACTAGAAGCCTTAGGCATATTTGGTTATACCCCTTTATTATACCAAATCCTAGTTTTACTTGCACGCTTATTATTTTATTTCTTTATCAAAACGTCTTTATTGCTTTTACTTAGTGACTTGTGAATTTTGGAAAGATATTATAGGTAGCATAAGAGGCATCCTAAGGCATGATATTAGACTTGGCTAAGTCACACTTGATTAGCACCCCTCATTAGTGATTACCCCCAATTTAGTGGCTAGTGCTAAGCATAAAACTTGATCACTTTAGATGGGAATACTTGGTGAAAATGAGTATGAAAGCCTTAGAATGAGGAGTCATTCTAATGAATTTTTTTGACATGTGTTATGAACACCAGATGATTTGATGATGAAAATGTTAAGGCATGAGCCTTAGCCCTTTTTATAAAACTGATGGTTGGGTTCGGATGCGATACCATTCCAATTTTACCGTACAATCACAATACCCGAATTTGGGTAGGGCTTGACTGGAAGTTTATATATCTTAGTATGGGTTCCCTTGCAGAAGAGGTTTGAGCTGAGGCTACCCGTGATGAATGTCCACTTGTGCAATTCCCAAGATGACAGATGGTCATGGTTGGGAGGCCAAACTCATAGGGGAGGTGCCTATACTAGGGTGTGTAATTGAAAGGTTAGGATTGATTATCCGCATACTGAGTATGGAAATTCAGGATTGTTCCTGACAGATGTATCGAATGTTGTGGTGAAAGTGTACCACCTCTGTAGAGTGTCAAACTATTCGAATAGCCGCGTCCGCGGTTATGGACAGTTGGAGTGGCCATACTGTTCCGTCGTCAGATGTTTTCAAAATAACTTGTGAAATGAACTATGACTTTGACTTGACCACAACAGGGCTGTGAACATGAAAACTAAGTTCCCACTTAGGTGTTGTAAAACATTAAACTAGTTTTCTTTACTTCTGAACTCAGTTAAGATAAACCTGGCCTTTTGCAAATAAACCTAGAGCTTAGGATTCCTACTTAAACCACTTTACTTGTTAGTGATAGTTTGAGAGTACTTAAAGAGTACTCATGGCTTTGTCCCTGACTATTCCTACGGCCAAACTATGAGGAGGACTACCAGGATTACGGACAGCAGGATGTCTATGACAACTAGGATCATCTCCCATCGTCAGCATTGCCTGTGACCCTGAAGATGGAGCTTCGACCATGCTACTATTATTATTATTCCGCTGCATTGATTGTATTAAGACTGGATCATGAGATCCTTTATTTGTAAGTCCTTTATTATGGTTTGTAATGGATGATGAACTATTGTACCAATCTGTCATGTCTCGCAAAAATGATAATCCTGGGATTGCGACGTATGGCATAACAGGCATCTGGGATTAAAAATATGGGTGTTGACAACCTCCTTCTTTGTAATCAACCCCTTCAACGTGTCTTTCCATGCAAGTGATGTGGCTTGGAATTTGATATCTTGCATGGTGGCCTTGTGGCCCCTTGGCCAAAAGACATGGCCATTATGCGTGCTACTCGTGCTTAGTCCATCGTCCTCAAGATAAATGGCCAATCTGTCACTCAAACTCTTCTTGGAGCCTTCAACACCCTTTTTGAAAAGGGCAAAGCCCGTTTACCAGTTTGAGAATTTTTTGATCATCATCCAATAATGGGTCAATGTGAATGAATTATTGTCGTACTTCGCTTTGAAGTACTCCATAGTTTGCTTCACCTACAAAAAAGATGAGAATCCACAGATTTTGCACCATACCTATGTGAACCAAAATGGACAAGGTATGTACATGAGCAAAGATGGACAATACATTACCATTTCTCTTATGTTGATGCTGCTCACGAACCGACCTTGCACATCCTCGTAGGCACCACAAAATGTGTTGCACTCTGCATCGATTTTCCCATATCTTTTGAAGATAAGTTTTATTTCGATCACTATGGATGTAGTAGGGATTGCACTTCTTGTGCTTATGGTAGTACTTGACGATTCTCCACCATATGTCGATCCTTTTTGCTCGGCACCGCAAATCGGATCTTGTCCCATTGTCATCCATGACTCACAAAGGACCTCGTCATCTGTAATGGTGTATCCATCGGTAGGCTTTACACCATCGCCACCATTGGCATCGCCCACATCCATCGCATCCCCTTCATTGCTATCGGTAGGATCAACATCGTGGCCAAACAATAGCTCGCCATCGATGTCCATGGTGTCATGGTCGATGTCGTCGTTAGGGTCGTCGTCCATGGTTGTGGCTCTAGTGATGATATGGTGCAACACAACCACGTCCTCCTCCTCCTCCCGCATAGACATAGGGCGAGGAATATCGTCAAATAGGACATGGGGCACGGGCATGTTCACCACCGAGATCCTATGTGGACCCTTGGTGCTGTCATGCGTGAGTTTTCTCAGCCCTGAAGCGCGGTTGAGGTTCATTGAGGTCTCCTCTGGCGTTGCCATCACATCCAGCGATGTTGATCTGGAGTCGATGAGACAGAAGCGTACCTGGACATGGGAGACGGGAGCGGAGGGGACCTCAGCCTGATGTGGCAGGTAGGAATGGGCGAAGGGGTTCCATATGTTGGCCGAGGACATCTAGCCAGTCGATGATGCGCCAACCACGGTTTTGGCGCCAGCCAGCGCCAAGGCTTTGTTCAGCGCCTCTTGTTTGATGAGGAGGCGGGCCCGTTCACTGTGATGTCCCTGTCTGTCCTGGCCTCCAGGGTGCATGACAAGTTTGGCCTTTTGGCCTCTTCCATGGAGGATTTCGCCTTCAAGACTCGTGCCCTAACGGCGCCTCTCTGAGCGGCGTTATTCCTGCTCTCCTCAATCTGCTCCGCATCCGAAACCTATTTCTTCGGCTGGAGCAGGGCCTTCAGCTTGGTGGCTAAGGTGGTGGTGGTGGCGGAGACAATGGCAGTGGCGGCGGCCATGGTGGCTTCCTCCATCACGGGCTAGGAGTTTGACACCGGCATTTTCTATTTTTGTGGGATAAGTGGAAGGGGTGAAAATGGTTTTGAGCCACTGGTTTGAGGGCTAGGGGAAGGAAAGAGGACGACACAACTGGACGTATGCGCTATCCAGGCTGACACAAAGCCAACCCAAATTTGCACTGGAATGAGTCATCGCAGACCGGTCCTGGACGCTCAGTCTGTTTGAGTCGAGGTACTAGATCGTGTCCCCTGGCCATTTAGACCAGTTTAGATAGCCAGTGGTCGAATGAGTCAGCTCGGTGGAGAATGAGATTCCCTTAACACTTGGCACTAGGTTGCAAACCGAGATTCAGGCGAGATCTTCCCTAGTATGGGGAGACGCATTCCCTGCCAAGGCCGGGAAGGCTTACCCAATGGTGTTGCGTACACTATTAGGAAATGGATTACAGTAATTATATTTCTAGTTGGGAAAAAAATAAGCGCCACCACTACAAGGGAAAATGCTAATGACGCTTCAAAATTCTAGAATGCCACTACTAAGTATTAATGGTAGTGTTCAAGGGAACTCACACGCCATTGTATCATTGGATCCACAAACAGAACTAGCGCAAACTGAGTGGTGGAGATCACATATATCAAACGCCACCATTGGGTAGCGTACTCATGGCGTTTAATGCTATGAAATGCTACCACCGAGCCGTTATATCGAACCATCGCATACTAGATCCTCTCAATCTCTTGTGGCTCACTCACTCCATTATTTATCCCCACTCCACCCACATCTGATGTTGCCTCTCTCTCCCTCCACCCTTATCCACTACCGCTCTTCCTCCTTTGTGTTTCCTTCTCTCTCTGCCCGTGTTGTGTCCATGCCCGTGCCCCTATGTCGCGCCAACCTCAAGAAGAGGAGGAAGCGCATGCGCCCATTCCCTCTACTTCATTCCCACACCAACCTCAAGCAGGGAAGCCCCCCCGCAGCTCGTCCCTGTCGCCGGTGCCCTTGCCCCCTCTACACCTCATCCCTGACCTCGAGCGGTGAGCCTCCTAATCCAATATGTATTTACTTTGGTTGTAGGTGGATTTAGTTTAGAACATAGGTTCTAATTTGATGATCTTAGGTTGATTTCAGGTTCTTAATGTACATATGTGAATATGATTTAGGTTTTTGTAGTATAGAATTTTTTATATTGATTTTATATTTATGTGGCAGATGCAATAGGTGTATGAAGTTAATGTTGCATGTTATGCTTTGTTTATTGTACTTCCATATGGCCGATGATTAAAATGTTAGGATGTGATCCAAGGTATGGTGTTAGAGAGCCTTGTGATATGCACAAATAAAAACTTGTATATCCTACTTGGCTCGCTTACACCATCCCTGGATTTATGCGTCCAATGTAATATATGAGTCCCTACTTGATGTTCATTTTAGTTCTTATTTGTTGCAACTAAAGATGATTAAAATATTTGGGGCACTATAGGTGCCTTACTTAATTTAGGATGCGGTCCTAGGATGGTGCAAGTGAGCCTTGTGATATGCACAAATATAATTATTGCGCATCCTACTTGTCTCACTTACACCATATATGCATTTATGCATCCAATGTAATATATGAGCCCCTACTTAATGTTCATTTTAGTTCTTGTTTTAGTTGATTTTAGCGACTCTGAGTATGCTAGATAAAATGTGCTAGTTGGGATTAACATGCTAATGTATAAAAATGAACATGTAGAAAATGGATTCTTGTGTCAATTGTGGACACTAGATTTGTCATGATAAGAAGTTTATCGTAGTTCTTCCCAAGGACTGTGATACTATGGCGGTATAGCCTTTATGATTTCTATATTTCTTCTTGTGTGTCCAACTATGATAGTGTTAAAAGCTTACTGTTTTTTATTTTGCTAAGATTATCCCCAGCTACACAAGGAAAGAATTAATGGACCATGTCACAAAAACGTCAATGACGTGGGGCAGTTTGAGATCACATTGGTGCAAGAGACAATGTCTAAAAATACCTACAAGATTCAAGTCATGAACGTGGCAAACCGAACCTACTTTAGTGGCCATCATTGGACAGAACTTGTAGAGAGATACAAGATTGATGCTTGGATGAATTTCAGGGTCTAACTCTTGACAATGCTTATGGCAACATCTATTTCTCATATGAGTTTCCCAACAACTCAAAACATCTTCAGACTTTGAAGATTATTAGTTACCTATCTATCTAGCTAGTTATTTCAGCAATGGTTTAGCAACTAGGAATCTTGGACTTTGAAGACATTTCATAGTAATTCTTGCATGTAATGGTTGTGTTATGTCCTTGATGTTACTATTATTGTGATATTGTTGTCATATTTAGTAATTCACCTTTTTAATGTAAATTGTAGGTGCATAAGGTTTACTAGCAACAAGAAATATTTATCCAATTAAGGTACTTGTGCTAGCATCAAAATTATCTAGATCATCTAAATTAATATTCATAAAATCTCTAGTAAAAAGGGATTTATATTTTTGTGACCTTGGCTCATTAGTTGTACTCACTTTTCCCCAGTCGCTTAACTTTTCCTCAGTTTTGACCTTCTCCTTCTCTGAAACTCTCATATGGTCTAAAACTCGCTGTTCGTCAGCCTTGCCATTACATGCTGACAAGTGGGGCCGTGTTCAGTCGGGTCCCGTAGTGGACCTTTGCCGTTACGTGCTGACAAGTGGGCGCGTTCAGTCGGGTCATGTAGTAGACCCTTTCCATTACGTGCTAACAAGTGGGGTCGCGTTTAGTCGGGTCCTGTAGTGGACACCTCTCTCCACTTATCTAGATCAGCGTGGGACCCACAGCTTATCCATGTGAGCATCGGATCCACAACTTACCCAAGTTGGCGTTGCAAGATCGGACCTGAGCCAGCCCCACGCCCGCTCCCATGTCGTTGCCTCCCCTTTCTTATTCTTCTCCGGTGATGGCGGCCCTTTGTCTAACTTCACTTTGGCCTCCCGTTCGTCCTGGTCTCAGTATGGTGTCGTCTCGTTGACATGTATGAAGGATGACAATGGCAACCGTGCACAGGGAAGGTTAGATCTCGCACCAAATTGATTCGATTAGAGGGGGCTCTTGTTGTGGAAAATCAATTGGCGCAACTCTGGAGCTCAATTGGGTGCGCGCTTGCTGTGGAGAATGCGGCCGACAGAGGAGCCATTCCGATGATTTAATTTGTTTATCGAGTTAATATCTCGGTTGCAACAAAGTGAATCTATGAGGTGAAATTCAAACTTTGATATTTAGGGAGATGGAAGTATAAGAAATAAGAAAATAACACAACTCGTGAACACTTTCAAACTAAAAAAAGTATACAACTCTTAATGTAAATAGTGTTTATAATTGACACAACTCTTGAATACTTTCAAATTACAATTTGGACATGATAATGTTGTCCTAAGAAAATCTTGAGAGTTTACCATTTTTAGAGCATGAAAAATGACCCCTAAAATAAAATCTTTATGCCTCGTGCATTTACGAAAATTATACACTTTTGAACACTGTGAAATCGCACTTAGGACATGATAATGTTGTGCTAAGAAAATCTTGAGAGTTTATCATTTTCATAGAGTGAAATATTATATATAAACTTGGATATACGCTAATGATACACCTTTGAACATTGTGAAATCACACTTAATACGTGATAATGATGTGCTAACAAAATCTTGAGAGATATTAATTTTCGTAGAGTGAAATGTAATGTAAAAAATTGCATATACAAAAATTATACACCTTTGAACTCTTTGAATTCGCAATTAGAACATGATAATGTTGTGCTAAGAAAATCTAGATCATTTATCATTTTCATAGAGTGAAATATAATGCACAAACTTGCGTATATCACAATTATACACCTTTGAACATTGTAAAATCACACTTAATACATGATAATGATGTGCTCACAAAATCTTGAGAGATTATCATTTTCATAGAGTGGGATGTAGTACATAAACTTGCATATACGAAAATTATACACCTTTTAACTCTTTGAAATCTCACTTAATACGTGATAATGTTGTGCTAACAAAATTTTGAGAGATTATCATTTTCATAGAGTGGAATATAATGCATATACTTGCATATACGAAAATTATACACCTTTGAACATTTTGAAACTGCACCTAGGACGTGATAATGTTGTGCTAAGAAAATCTTGAGAGATTATCATTTTCATAGAGTGGAATGTAATGCATAAACTTGCATATACGAAAATTATACACCTTTGAACACTTTCCCTTCAAATTATATTCAAAATCATTTTTATGGAGTTAAAGTACCAGTGACAAACTCGTTATTTTGCATGGATAGAGGGGTTCCCCCGATAGATATAGGGGTTATCCTATCCTCTAGATCACAGAGGATCAACGGTTGGTGGGCACGATCCGCGTGACAACTATCTTGACCAATCAGATCATAGCAGCCAAGATAGGCACATGTGTGAGAGTTTGTGACTAAGAGAGAGGGGAAAACTGAGTAGAACTTAAAAACCAAGGGCAAAACTAACAAATGGATTCAAAAATAAAATAGAAATAGATTTAAAAATGGAAAATGAGTCTTTTATACAATAAAATACATCTTGGCATATATATAACTATTTGCAATTCAAATATACATGAGTGTGACAATTATTCCTCATTCAGACAAACTATGTTTTGGGGAGAGATGTTTTGGGAAGAGGCTTGAGTAGAACGCCATGAACCTTCATAGATAGTAGGTGATTTGAGAAGTGCTGATTTAGGTTAAAACTTGATTTCTATACATTTCTTATGGTGGCAGGTCACCTAAGAAGACCCCCTGGGTAGGTGCCACTATGTTTTGATATTTTTGAATTTATTGTGCATAAAATGACTCAATTAGCTAGGTAAAACCCATTCATTGACTCTCTATTGACTAGCCACCGGAGGGTAAAACTAAGTATATTGCACACGTAAGTGTTAGTACCGTAGGGCAAAACTGAGTACAACCAAACTTCCAGTGTTACACTCGACGGTATAACTGAGAAAAACTAAGCCTCCAGGGTTAGAAACGAGGGAAAAACGTAACACACGATATGCGTGTCGCAATGCACGGGGCGGTAGCGGACGCGTGTGGCCGTTCATCGTGTAGTAGCATACACGGTTACGCGGTGCACGGTGGTGCAACAACATATTCCTTCCCTTCACCTTTATAGAGGCCTCCTCACTCTCACTCGTCACTCACTCTCTAGCTCACTTGCTCACTCATGCAACCGTCTCTACTGTCCCATCACTTTCTGTAAATCCCCAAGAAAACCCCAACTGTACCGGTGATGGAGGAGAACAGCGCGGTGGCCATCATCGCCTCCAAGGCCGTCGGTGAGGAGACCCCCGTACCCATCTAGGCCCCCGTCGAGGCATTGAAGGCAACCGTCGTCCTCGTCCAGTCCCCCGTCCCCGTCCAGGCTCTCTTTCCCGTACAGGCCCCCGCCGGTATCGGGTAGATCCCACTCGGCTAGGACCCCTATGAGGAAGAGGAGTATATCAGGCCAGAGAACCCGTATGACACCAGCATCATCGACCCATGTTCGAAGGTAACTAGGGTTTTCTCCCCTTCCCTTATTCTTCCCCCATAAACATTGTTGGATGCTAGATCGTGTGTTATTAGGGTTCGGTAGTTCGTATTTTCAATCGTTGGATGCTAGGTATTTTTACAAAATATAATCCTCTTGTGTTAGATCTCGTATTTAGATGAATCCCCCTGTTCATATTTCAATCCTATTTTATTTCTCCTCTGAGATGTAGTTAAGGGATTCCCTAGTTAGTACTTGCATTGATCTGTAGTTGGGATTAGTATTTGATTTTGTCTGAGATTTGGGGATTGGGGAATTTAACCCACTCAGTTAATTTATGCGAATAATCAGGGGGTCTCAATCGTTTAGTTTATGCAAATAATGAATCCCGATAATCAAGGTATCTCAATCATGTCCTTATTACATCTACTTCTTTTTCCAACAGGTGGATAGCAACGACGTCTGCAGCGATGATGAGTTCAAGGACACCAAGAATCTTCAGGTGCCGAGGAGGCTGAAGTCCGTCCAGTATGACAACTACTTCTCCGGCAACATCTATAGGTGCCCCTTCCGCACCAGGAGGCTTCTTGCCACCGACTTCAACTCCCCCGTGAAGCATGCCGATGACATGAAGACTTGTGGCTAGACCGTGAACATCCACACGTTCAGAGCCAAGCACCAGGAGCTCGGTTTTCACCTCCACAACCTCCCGAAGGTGGCCATCGAAGAGGGTCGCATGTCCCTGATCAAGCCCAAGGCGCTGAAGATCAAGGGATAGGGCGGCAAGAAGTGGAGGAAGCACCAGAGGGAGGAGGCGGAGGCCCTCCTGGTGGAGGCCATGCTTGAGGGGCCACTGATCCTTGTGTTGCTGCTGTAAAGCAACTTCTAGTTGAACTTGTCCACTGCTACTGCTGAGCAGCCTAATTTTAGAACCTCGTCAAGCACCATATTATATATCCTATATTAGCCGCTTAATCTACATCTGCTCTGTTTACTGAATGTATTTATGGTGCTGATTAGATTTGCTGCTCTATATTTGCTACCGGATTGGGAAAAACAAGGGCCAAAAGGAACAATGAATAAAGAGAGAAGCTGCTCTAGATTCTCTATCTTTTTGAAAAAAACACAACTACTAGCGAGAGAGAGAGAAAATACGCTCTTAAAAAAGGCCAAGCATAACAATAATAAAAAAGAAAACTTCCAATTTAGGGGACAGGGTGCACGTACCTACCAAACACGCCCACATGGTTCCACTCTACGTCCCCCATAACGCGTTCCCAACAAAACGGCCCCACACGGTCCCTCATGGAACGGCCCCACACGTCAGCATAACACTTTCATGACCACCAGCCCCGTGTGGTCCCACACCGTGCGGCTCCACACGTCAGCCAACGATCAAACTGACGACAGCTACCGTTCGAGCTCTTTGATGAGTTTTGGCGAAGGAGACGGGCAAAAGTGAGGAAAAGTTAAGTGGATGGGGAAAAGTGAGTACTAATAACGAACCAGGGGCACGAAAATATAAATCCCTAAAAATAATGTCCTCTTCGGAAGGTGTTGATTTAGAACTAGTAGCAATAGTAGTTTCATCATTTTTTATCAAAAAGTTCATCATCATCATAATCAAACAAAGACTTTGATAAATCATGCATCCCCTATTTATCCATATAGTCATCCAATAGTTAATTTTTAGTACTATTAGACATCCTAGATAATGGTGAACTTGGTAGAATAACAGCTTTCCTTTTAGTAATAGGAGTAGCAACAACATTAGGTGAAAACTTTGGTCTAGTAGGCAAATTTGTACCTTTTCTAGCAGTTAAAGGCAAGAGAACCTTCTTAGAAGCATTCTTATCCTTTCCCATGATGATAAATAAATAAGTACAGAAAGTAAATGATAACAAGTGGTCTTACCAATAAAATATCTTGATGCTCGCAAGTATAGGGGATCGCTGAAATCTTTGATGGAAAGTATTACCCAAATTTATAGTTTGACACAAGGGAAGCACAAGAATACCAATACAACTTTAGCAATTGAGGCATCACTCTCAACCACGCTTGTGTATCAATATTCTCAAGAAACAAGTGGTGATTGCATTAGTTGAAACAAAACTGTAAAGAAAACAGTAAACAATAGCAACAGATTTCTAGTTTTCATCAGAAGTAGTGAACTTGTAATTTTTAGTGGCTAAAAGCATAGAAATGAGGTGATAGCGGGGTGTTTCATGAATAATATTGATCATATAATATAAATACAGATAACATGGTGTTCATCTCTAATTACCTTTGTGTAGATGTTTGTTCCAAATATAGTTATGTGTACTAACCAAGAGAATTGCAGAACATCTATTGTCCTACCTGTCCATTTTACTAGGAACAACTTGGAACTAAAGGTATAGAAACCCTTTCTAATAGCCCAGAGTAACATTCCATGAACACACATAATCCTCAAACTGTCGCATAGCCCCTTGTTTTCCCTAACTGTCAATTTAGGGTTCGTAGGATCCATATAAAAACAGGTAATACACTTTATCGATAAATATCAAACTAATATATATATGATGGGAAAATAAAAGTACATTACTGAAACCATGTCACTTAAGCCTGAGTAACAAGCATTAAACATAGCAGAAGTGCATCAACACTCATACAAGATAATCCTCAAGATAAATACCTCAAATCTCGACATATATGCATGATTACATGATCAATATCATCCAATCCCCATCCACCTAACATGCCTACAGAGAACTACCCACTCATGTTGATAGAGAGTGATCACATGGTTGATGAATTTGACATTGGTGATTATGGTGGTGAAGACGGTGTCAAAATACCCCTCTACGACATGGAGAGAAGGATCAATATGACCCTGAAAACAAAGATCATGATGGTGGCAACGCTCCAAGCCCCAGGGTCCTTGTTCTGATGAAAAACTGGTAGGTATTTTTTGATTTAATTTCCCGCAAAAAAAACCAGAAAGAAGACTTTTGCTAAATATAGCACCAGATTCAGCACTTTTATCCCAGTCCAATGAGATTTTGGAACAAACCGCTAAGAAAAGTACTTGGAAAAGTAGATACATTTGGAACGTATCAGGTCCCGGTCTGCAGCCATGCGTGCTATCCCTAGGGATTCCTGCTGGAGGCGTGCCATCCTAAAGGACTCATGTTCCTAGCGCGCCAGCCCCTGGGCCGCGTGAGGTACCTACTGGTAGTGAGCGGGTTGCGCGGGAGGATTGTGTTTGGATTCCCGAGCTATCCCTTGCTGGGACTGGGAGTGCACTGGTGCCAGTTTAGGATGCTGCCGGACGAACTCTAGTTGATCGGCCATGTCATCCTTCCACCTCTCATAAGCAGGAGTGTCGGGCACCAGAGGATACTAGATCATGGTGTTGAGGGTCGATATGGCTTTTCCTCGCGTGCGCATTGCCAAGCGTTGCTGGAGCAATTGTCGACTAGTCGCTAATGCTTGGGGTCCATCCCCATGGTGCGAGGGTATCGATGCTGCTCCACACGCCGGTGATGCGTTGTGCTGGGGGGCGGAGGGTCCCCCTCTCCTATGGACCCATCGGCCGCAGTGCCTCCTGCCCCACCAGCCACATGGTCTCATGAGGATCCAGTGTTGCATCCTGATGAGTGCAATTATGATGCATATTTAAGCATACAAATTACTCATATTGACACTCATCTCGTGGTCCATCTAGCTGCAACTATGCCTATTATGCATGATTACTGTTTCTTTCCATTTTCTAGTGAGCATTGCACAATTATTAGTTTTTAATAGGATTTTATTAGTTTTCCTTATATTTAACATGTGTGTAGGTGCTATGGAGAATAATGGATAAATCAGGGCAAGAGAATAAAAGAGAGGGCAATATGGAGGAGCTGTAGGCACCAGACTTGGCCATATGAGGGGTGGAAAAGTGTTTTTTCCCATCAACTCAAAATTAAATATACAATACCTTGGTGTTATAGGCCTCGTCCATAGGAGTCCAATGAGCTGAATAATTTCCAAATCAAAGTTCGTATGCGGAAATGGCGGCCAAAATATCGAAGAGTTTAGAGCTGATAACGACCGACGGTACGGGCCGGTGCGATCATACCGCCCGCCGGTACCACGGGTCGAGATACACGAGAAAGACCCTTTTAGACGCATTTCTTCACGGAAGCCATCTCCGTTTGTTCTCAGATCTTCCTTCGGTCATAGGCAACATGGGAGGGGCTATTGGATACCCTACTATGCCTAAATATAAATAGGTGAGGAGTCAAGGGAGAGGTACATCCACCACATACCTCCATGGAGGAGCCCTTGAAGGGAATATGCCCTGAGAGGCAATAATAAAGTGTTTATTATGTGTATTCCAAGTATATGATAGATGTTTATTTTGCATGCTATAATTGTATTAATACAAAAACGTTAATACATGTGTGTTTAATAAACAAACAGAAAGTTCCTAGTTAGGCCTCTCTCATAAACTAGATCGTTGATTAACAAGATGATCAAGGTTTCCTGATCATGGACATTGGATGTTGTTAATAACGGGATCACAACATTAGTGTAATGATGTGATGAACATTCATCTGAAGTATAGCATTACGATCAAAGTCATTGAGTTTATATTGCTATAACAACTTACGAAGTGATCCTAATCCTTAGACCATGAGATCATGTCAATCACTAACACCGGAAGAGTTTCTTGATAACATCAAACGTCATACCGTAACAGGGTGATTATAAAGATGGATTCAGAACTAATAAAGTGTTATGTTGAGGCTCATGGATCGAGATTGGAATTTGTTCATCCCGATGACGGATAGATATACTCTGGGCCCTCTCGGTGATATCACATTGATTAGCTTGCAAGCAAGTGATTTGATCACTAGAATGTTATATCACCGGAACGAGAAAAAAGTGCATGTCGGTAACGGGATCAAACTAGGTATGGAGATACCGATGATCGAATCTCGGACATGTAATATATCGTGAAACAAAGGGATTAAGATACTAGCGTACAAGGTTCCGACGATCACAAGAAAGTCATCGTTGAATGTGTGGGAGTCAGTATGGGTCTCCAGATCCCTCTTCTGATTATTGATCCGAGAGGGGTCTCGATCATGTCCGCATTATTCACGAACCGTAGGGTGACACACTTAAGAGACACCGACATCCAATTGGAGCAAATGTTTCATGCCGAAAGAATGAACAAGCGCAGGAATTTATTTCACTAGATACCGAAACAGGTTTTCGGGTGAAATTGCATAAAGTGGTTATGCATGTGAAATAGAATTCTAGCAAGGGGTTATTTGTGAATGTTTGTCATTAAAGTAATTGACAAAATTCTGAATAAAATAAAAGAGTTTTATTTAATGAGAGTTTGCATTAAATTTGGTAGAAATTTAATGGGAATTTGAGTGGACTTTTGAGTGGAGGAAATTTAAAGGGCATTTTGTGAGTGGAGTGTCCACCCACATGAATGAAGGAGGGGAGGGGGCAGCCCCCATGGCCGGCGGCCACCCCCTTGGGTGCCCCCCTCCTCCTATAAAAGGAGCCCCCCTCCTCACTTGTCTCTCACACCTCCTCGTGAAGGATCTCTCTCCCCCTCTAGAATTTATCCCCCATGGTCTCGGACTAGCGAGATACATGTTCCCGGTGGCTATTCGGCAAGAAAGAGTTGTGCTTCCGCTGCATCGCTGGAGCGAGGAGGCGGAGGTTGCTCGGTGCGTCGAACGTGTGTGCGAGCACGGATGCGCTGCTGATTTGCGGCGCTAGGACTTCCTCTCGATCTTGAGATCGGCAAGAGATCGTCTACATCAACCACGAGTTGAACTCGTTAAGCTTTGTCGGTCTTCAAGGGTATGTTCTCTACGGATATACATCCGCCCGTTGTTTGTATCTAGTAGATAGATCTTGGTATATAGTTCACATCGTAGGAAATTTTTTGTTTTCTATGCTGCGAACCCTACAGTGGTATCAGAGCCGGATCTATGCGTAGATACTTTACACGGGTAGTACACATATGAGTATGTGGGCGATGATGATCATGTTGTTGCTCCTTTGTTGTAATTTTGGATATTGGTGGCATAGTGGGATGAAGCGGCCCGGACAAACTTTACATGTCCTCGCACATGAGACCTGTTCCACGCTTGACATGCAACTAGTTTGCATAAGTGGCTAGCGGGTGTCTGTCTCTCCTACTATAGTCAATATATATTTTGCAAGCGAGTTGTCAACAATTTGATTATCCTCGTTGTGGTTCATGTTCGTCGGTAAGAACGGTTCTATCTCGAAATCCCTAAGCCACGTAAAACTTGCAATGGATAAATTAGAGGCGTCTAGTTCAGATTGTTGCTGGGCTAGTGTTATGATATGGTAGTGTTGTAAGTAGAAGTATGAGATGATACTCTTACAACACACATAGCGTGTAAAATCCATATACCTTGGATTTACACATATAGGTATGATAGTGATCATACCACGATGCACATGATAGAGATCATCTGCGGGAACCATATCATTTCACTAATAAACATATGATGTTTTGATTGCATCTTATATTGCTTGTTTAGCGCTTTGTTAGCATAATAAGATGATCCCTCATTTAAATATCAAGATAAGAATGTGTTCTTCCTTTAGTATGCACCGATTATGTTTTCGTCGCTCCAAGACATCACGTGATGATCGGGTGTTCTTGGATCGACGACCATATTTCGGGTGTAAAACAGTTACACACGCGAATACTAAGGTTCTAACTTGGCGAGCCTAGCATGTACAGACATGGCCTCGGAACACGGACCGAAAGGTTAAGCATGAGTCATATAGTTGATATGATGCCCATTTGATGCTCGCCTTTGAAGCTATACCGACTCACGTGATGATCGGACTTGGTGTAGTGGATTTGGTTCATGTAATCACCAAAAGGGCACGAGGGATGTCGTTTTTGAGTGGGAGTTCATTCGTAATATAGATTAGTTGAACTCAATCTATCATACACTTAGTCTAAACTTTACAAATTCTGTTGTAGATGGCACCACCTGCTTTTAATTTCAATGTGTTCATGGAGAAAGAGAAACTAGCAACAAACGGTAGCAACTTTACCGAATGGGCCATGAATTTGAGGATTCTCCTCTCTGCTGCACAAAAGCAATATGTGCTAGAAGCGCCGTTAGGCCCCCCACCTTTAGATGATGCCCCTGACGAGGAGAAGAATGTCTATCAGACTCGTCAGGAGGACCACAACTTAGTTCATTGCGGCATATTGTATGGGCTAGAGCCGGAACTTCGAAAGCGTTTCGAAAACGGCAATGCATTTGATACAATGGGTGAGTTGAAAATGATTTTCGACACACATGCTGCTGTAGAGAGCTAAAACGCTTCAGAAAAGTTCTTTAGCTGCATGATGGAAGAGCACAGCTCCGTTAGTGAGCATGTACTCAAGATGTCGGGTTACGCCGATAAGCTTGTGTCCTTGGGAATATCGATTCCCATTGACTTAGGCATCCATCATGTTCTGCAGTCTCTGCCACCTAGCTATAAGAGCTTCGTGATGAACTATAATATGCAAGGCATGAAGAAGTCTCTCCCCGAGCTTCTGTCAATGCTTAAAACTGCAGAAGTGGAGATCAAAAAGGAACATCAAGTGTTGATGATCAATAGGAACACTGGTTTCAAGAAAGACAAGAAGGGAAAACGGAAGGGAAGTAAGGGCGGCAAGCCTGTTGCCGCGCCTGAAAAGAAACCCCGAGTTGGACCTAAGTCTGATTCCGAGTGCTACTATTGTAAGGGGACTGGCCACTGGAAGCGCAACTGCCCCAAGTATCTGGCAGACAAGAAGGCCGGCAAGGCAAACAAAGGAATATATGATATACATGTTATTGATGTGTACTTGACTAGTGCTCGCAGTAGCACCTGGGTATTTGATACCGGTTCAGTTGCTAATATTTGTAACTCGAATCAGGGGCTGCGGAACAAGCGACCGCTAGCAAGGGGTGAGGTCAAGATGCGTGTCGGTAATGGATCAAACGTTGATGTGATCGCCGTCGGAACGCTGCCTCTCCAATTACCGTCGGGATTAGTTATAAACTTGAATAAATGTTATCTGGTGCCTGCACTGAGCATGAACATTGTATCTGGATCGTGTTTGATGCGAAGTGGTTATTCATTTAAATCCGAGAACAATGGTTGTTCCATTTATATGAATGAAATCTTTTATGGTCATGCATCGATGATGAATGGTTTATTTCTATTAGATCTCGATGATAATGTTACACATATTCATAATGTTGATGCTAAAAGGATTAAACTTAATGATGATATATCCGCATATATGTGGCACTGCCGTCTAGGTCATATTGGCGTTAAACTCATGAAGAAGCTCCATTCGGATGGACTTTTGGAATCACTTGATTATGAATCATTTGATACATGTGAGCCATGCCTTATGGGAAAGATGACTAGAACGCCGTTTTCCGGTTCAATGGAACGGGCGACAGATTTATTGGAAATCATACATTCTGATGTATGTGGTCCAATGAGTGTGTTGGCGCGAGGTGGATATCGTTATTTTGTTACTTTCACGGATGATTTGAGTAGATACGGTTATATCTACTTGATGAAACACAAGTCTGAAACCTTTGAAAAGTTCAAGGAATTTCAGAATGAAGTGGAAAATCATCGTAATAGAAAGATCAAATTTCTACGGTCCGACCGTGGAGGTGAGTATCTAAGTTACGAGTTTAGCACTCACATGAAAGAGTGTGGAATTGTTTCACAACTCACACCTGCCGGAACACCACAGCGAAATGGTGTGTCGGAACGTCGTAATCGTACTTTATTAGATATGGTTCGATCTATGATGTCTCTGACGGACTTGCCGTTGTCATTTTGGGGTTATGCACTAGAAACTGCTGCATTCACTTTAAATCGGGCACCATCTAAATCCGTTGAAAAGACACCGTATGAATTGTGGTTTGGAAACAAACCTAAGCTGTCATTTCTTAAAGTTTGGGGATGCGATGTTTATGTGAAGAAACTTCAACCGGATAAACTCGAACCCAAAGCGGAAAAATGCGTCTTCATAGGATACCCTAAAGAAACTATTGGGTATTCCTTCTATCACAGATCCGAGGGCAAGGTTTTTGTTGCCAAGAATGGATCCTTTCTAGAGAAAGAGTTTCTCGCGAAAGGTGTGAGTAGTCGGAAGGTAGAACTCGAAGAGGTTGTGGAACCTTCTCTTCAAAGTATGGCGAGTAGCGCAGCGCCGGAAGTTGTTCCGGAGTTGGCTCCACCTGTTGAAGAGGGAACTAATGATAATGATCATGAAACTCCGAAAGAGAGTACTACCGAACCTCGCAGGTCAAACAGGACGCGTGCAGCTCCCGAGCTGTACGGAAATCCTGTCATGAATTTCATGGTTGATGAAAATGATGACCCTGCGACGTATGAAGAAGCGATGATGAGCCCGGATTCCAACAAATGGTTAGAAGCCATGAAATCCGAGATGGAATCCATGTATGAAAATCAAGTTTGGAACTTGGTGGAATTACCTCACGACCGAAAGGCCGTGGAGAACAAATGGATTTTCAAAAGAAAAACTGATGCTGATGGTAATGTGACCGTCTATAAAGGTCGACTTGTCGCAAAGGGGTTTCGACAAATTCAAGGAGTTGACTACGATGAGACTTTCTCTCCCGTAGCGATGCTAAAGTCAGTTAGGATTATGTTAGCAATTGCTGCATATTTCGATTATGAGATATGACAGATGGATGTCAAAACCGCGTTTCTCAATGGTAATATTGAAGAAGAGTTGTATATGATACAACCAAAGGGTTTTGTCGATCCTAAGGATGCTAACAAGGTGTGCAAGCTTCAGCGATCCATCTATGGATTGAAGCAAGCATCACGAAGTTGGAATCTCCGCTTTGATGAGGTGATCAAAGAGTTTGGATTTGTCCAAACTTATGGAGAAGCTTGTATTTACAAGAAAGTGAGTGGGAGCAATGTGGCATTTCTGATATTATATGTGGATGACATATTATTGATCGGAAATGATATAGATCTTTTAAACAGTGTTAAAAGTTATCTAAACAGCAAATTTTCAATGAAGGACCTAGGTGAAGCGTCATACATATTAGGCATAAAGATCTATAGAGAGAGATCTAGGCGCCTAATAGGGATATCGCAAAGTACATACCTTGATAAGATTTTAAAGAAGTTTAAAATGGACGGAAGTAAGAAGGGGTTCTTACCTATGTTGCAAGGCAAGACATTGAGTAAGACTCAAAGTCCGGCTTCGGCGGAAGAAAGAGAGATAATGGACAAAGTCCCCTATGCTTCAGCCATAGGCTCTATAATGTACGTCATGCTATGTACAAGACCGGATGTGGCACATGCTATTAGTTTGACTAGTAGGTACCAATCGGATACAGGTTCGGAACACTGGATTGTCACATCCCAAGATTTTCCAAATCTTGTAATGTGAAAATAAATAAATAAAATAAAACTTTGTTTGATTTTCAGGGCCAGAAGAAACATTTTGAATTCAATTGGAACCTCAAACCAATTTGGATTAAATAAAATCCTAAAGAAATTTAAAAAGATAAACATTTTAAATAGAGGAAAATAAAATGTTTTGGAAATACCATTATTGATCTTTTAAATAAAAGATTTTGTTTTTAAAGGAAAAGGTGGATTTATAAATAAAGATTATTTTATAAAGCCAAATTAAACCTTGGCCAAGATTTGGAAATAAAATGCTTTGTTTTGTTTAAAAATAGTAAAGGTCTATTTAAATAAAATAATAAGGATTTAATATCCAAACTTTATTTAAATAAAAGGTTTTACCAATTTAATTGAAACATCAAAACTTATTAATTTATTTTAACTAAGTGTTCCAAGTATTTTATATTCACAAATAAAACCTACTAAAGTGTTTAGGCTTTATTTTTCAAAATAAATAACTCAATAAAATAAGTCCTATTTTAAAAATGAAAGTCTATTATATTTAATTAACAATGGACTCTAAAATAAAAGGTTATTTTATTTTAAACAAGTATTTCAAGTATCTTATATTTTCAAATAAAACCTACTGATTTGATTTTGAAAATATTTAGGTTTCAGATTAAGATGTTAGTAATAAAATCAAACTCTATTTTGATTTAAATAACCAAGGTCCAATCTTATTTAAATTATTAATGGACCCTATTAATAAAAATTATTAATTTGAATAAGACTTGGTTTCATGATACTAAACAGAACTAATTTCAATATTACAAAGTGTGGGTGTTGTTTGAATTTATTTGAACCATGTTTGTTTGATAGAAACTTCAAAACAGAATTCAGAAATAGAAAAAGAAAAGGATGCAGAATAAAAAAAATGGAAGTGGACCAACCCAACCCAACAGCCCAACAGCAGCCCACCTAGCCCACCTGTTCCCACGCTCGAATCGTTTTTCCTCACTCAATAACTTAACCGCGCAGAGACTGACTAGTGGACCCTCTCCACGTTTCTTTCCCCACTGACGACTGGACCCTACTCCCCTGTTCATCGTCCACACCCCGCACGACCTCTTCTTTCCCCCCCTCGTCGCCGTTTCCTGCAGAGATTCCGCGGCCTTAATTCGCCATAATGCAGCCACCATTACTCGCCTTGACCATGCTCGATAAAATGCCTGCATCTTTCCCTCCGTTCCCCTCTGTCACCACGCCTCGACTCGCCCCCAGGCTGCTCCATTTCTCACCACACCACCCTCGGTCCGACGAGCTTCCTCTGTCGATTCCGGCCAAGCCACACCTCCCCGAGCCTCCCTGAGCACGCTGGCAGCTTCCCCATTCCCAGACGCTTCTCCCCGTGCCCTTCATTCAACCGCGGGCGCCCCGGAGCGTCGGCTTTGACAAGCTCCGACAGCGCCGCCGTCTGTTTCTTCTCCGACGACGTTTTCCAGGTGAACCAAACCGCCCCTTCACTCCTCGTTCACGCACACAGCGTTATCTTGATCCTGCGCATTTGACCGCACCTTTGTTTTGCCTTAGGGCGATCTCCAGCAACGTCCTCGACCTCAACCAGAGCCACCCGCCGCCAGAACGAACTCCGGCGAGAGATTCCACCTGACCCCGTGCGCCCCTTGCCTCATCGACCACACGTCGAGCACCACCTTGTTCTCGCGAACACGGTAAGCGCCACCTCCATCTTCCTTGCTTCCTAGAACCACCGCGAGCACTTTGTCTAGCCGTCGCCGCCGTCCACCGCCGCGCAGCGCCGCCATCTGTGACCGAACAATAGCATCCGTAGGATCTTAATCCAACGCCTACGATAGATCGCTTAAGCCGCGAAGAGGTACGCGCCCTGTGCCGTGCGATCAAACTAGATCCTGCGGTCCACGTTGTCGATCCGGCCGAACCGGTACCGTCCAGTTAAAACACGCCGCGTGTCACTGTTCTGTTTAAAAACTGATTTGAAAACAGAATATTTTGTGAATTTCAAACCCTTGTAACTTTCAAACCACATGTCCAAAAATTACAAATTTTATATCACTGGATTCAGGAGAGCAAGACCAAACCAACCATGCCATTAGTTTAGCAAATAGTATCTGTTAGCTTGTTTGAATTTGCAGAAACATTTGTGTACTTGTTTAGAATATAAAAATTGTTTAAAATTGATTTTAGGGTTAAAACTTTTGCAAAAGGGTTTGATGTGACCTTACTGACCCTAGGAACCAACCTTTGGTGTTGAAAATTATTTTGGTAAATTTTAGGTTAAATTATTTGACTTAGCCAATTTCTAGCCAAATAAAATTATTGATTTTATTATGAAAATGTTTATGGAAAGGAAACTTTGAGAAAATAGTTTGGACCAAACCTACTAACCCGAAACAACAAATCTTGAGAGTTAGAAACTTTTGGTGAAGACTTAAAGGTTTAGAATTAATAAAAACTATTTTCCACCATATAAAATGTTAAATGGATTTTAAAATAGTTTTTGGGCAAAACCCTCTAACTAATGACTTTGCCATTTTGGTAAATGACCAATTTGGACCTTACAAAGTTTATAAACCAAATAGAGACCATCCTTGCAATATAACCATCCTTTGCATACTATTGCATGACTTAGACTCCATTGCTTTGTGAGTGTGAAATTGTTTGTTTGACTTTGGTTTGGAATGTTAGTTGATTTTGTGTTTGCTTGATTGACTTGTAGTGAATTTAACAAAGTGTGAGACTAGCAAGATCAAGGAGAGAACCACCATTCCCTACCAAAAAGGAAAGTTACACTATCATACAAAAGTCCTACTATTTTCATTATACTTAGTGGATTTTGAAAACATGCATGAAAAGATATTTCTGTACTTATGCTATGCTAAATCCTAATAGGATTCCCTATACACTCCTTAGTGAAAATATTGAAGTTGTACATGCTTAGCCATGCTATGTTTTGAAAAGAGATACATGTTGAGATTTGACAAAGGTTGAGAAAAGGACTTGTGTTTTACATAATAAAACAAGGACTCAATGAACCACCTTGGTGGAGGATACTTGAAGTTTTGGAGAAGGTGGCAACAAAAGGAACCATGTCTATGGCAATCACTTTGTGTTGTGCTCCAAATGAAAACCACCTAGGAAACTTAGAGATTGAACATGTTTCTCCAATTGTGGATTTCGTGTGCAACCACATGCTATTATGGCTCTGGCTTAGTCGACTACATTGGGAAGACCCATGCACTGTCTTCAGTTAACCGGACATGGGGATCTGGAATGCTTCATGGGTGCTGAAGGCAAGCTAGCAATGGTGTATGGAAGGACCCTTTGGAAAGACTTCGTCACATTCTCAATCTGCCAGTACTCCATCTTGGTGAGCACTAATCCAGTAGGCCACTGGTGGCAAAAGGATGGGATTGTGACATGTGGGTAAAGTGTACTCCTTCTGCAGAAGTTAATAAAATCTAAGTACTTAGCCGTGTCCCCGGTTATGGACAATACTGAGCAACTAAAGTTTGAACCATGGGAGATCTCGACATTCCAACTTCTAATATAAAAACTTGATGCACTTGGGGGTACCAAGGAATTCAAAGAGATTTTGTTAAGCTTGTTGCACTTGGGGTTACCAAGGTGCTCAAGAGCATGATGTACTTGGGGTTACCAAGGAACTCATGAGATTTTGATAAAACTTGCTGCACTTGGGGTTACCAAGTAGCTCAAGAGATTTTTTCACAAGGACTTGAACACTTGAGTTTCTACCAGGGAGTTCAAAGAACTTGGAAAAGGAGATTTGACAAAGGACCAAAACCATTTTGAAAAGATAGGATAAAATATTGCTTTATGCAAATAAGCCTTAAACTCTACTTAGCCAAATATGCATGTATTGATAGGATCCACACATAATATACATAGTAGTGAAACTTGCCAATACAATTCAAATGTATTGACCCTTGTGGCTGTAACTTGTAATGTTGCAGGTTTGATTGATTTTAGTGAAGATTGTTTGATTAGGATTACAAAGTCTACAACCAACATCTGCCTGTGGCACTTTGAAGATGAAGGACCCCATGACTATAGTTATTCCGCTGCAATGTAATGTAATAGCCAAATGAGCTATGTATGATGTAATAAAATTATGTTATTCCTGGTTATAAAGTTATGTTATGACCTTTGTATCTTGATATTACATCTTAACTGTGGATGCTAGCTATTGATCCAGGGACTAGCATTGTAAAACACAGGAGGAATCTACCTTATTAGGTTGAGACCCCTACAGATGGTATCAGAGCATTGTGTTGCCTGTAGGATTTGTAAAACCTAGGATTGGACAAAAACCCTTAGAAAAATAGGAGTTATACTTGTTCCAAAAACTTATTTACAAAAATCTTGTAAACTCTTTCCTCAACCATTTTGGTTTCAACACTACTTCTCTTCTACTTCAACTTGATGGAGAAACCTATCCATGGCCAAAGACTACACCATGTGTAAAGGACTGCTTCAACTTCCTCAACTCTAATGACTTCAACATCTTCAGCATATTCACCAAGGACTTCCAACTTGGATACCACTAAGGACTACAAGTGAGACAAGGAAATCCTACTCAAGATTTAGAGACTGAGGGAATGCAAAATAAAAAGAAACCATCAACAACTTTGAAGTATTGCAACCAAGATTTTATTCCAAGGAAACCCAGATCTCATGCAAGAAGAATCAACCAAGAAGGAAGGAAAAATCACAACTGAACCATATAGATGGACCACCATAATTTAGTTAAGTCAAACCACTAACTTATGTGGTGTAACAAAAATATTTTGTTGCCTAAGTTTGTGCTTGAACTTTGTTGTTTGAGTGCAAAGTTGTTTGTGAATGTTGGTTTGTGATTGCATGCACATTGCTTGTGTGAATTGTGATGTGTGTGATTAGAAAGATTTCCTTAGAATTATTCTGTCTACTCTAATCTCCCTTCAACCCAAACAGATGACTACTCCAAAAGACTCCAAGGTTGATGACACCAACACCAACCAAGCTGACAGCATGGAAGAACTCATAGCAACCCAACACCAGTTGAACCAACTGACAGCTCAGTTCATAGTCAACAATAGTGATAAAGACCCAGCACTACAAAGGTTTTTGGAAGAACAATCCCAACTGATGCTTAAGGTGACTAATCAAATGATCAGCATGGAAGAAAACTATCCCAACGGAGTGTATGATAACAAGGATGACAAGAATGTTATTCTAGATGGAGCCCCAGCTTGCATTATTTGTGGAGACAAGGATCATACTTCCAAGGAGCATGAAGGACAATGCCCCAATTGTGAAGAAGAACATCCTGTTGGACAATGCCCTACCTCTCAAGCTACTTGCTACCTGTGTGAAGGAAGTGATCATACTCCTAACCAATGTCCTATCTACTCCATGGTGGAACAAAGGAAACAAGAAGGATCCAAGTCTACCAAAGGAAAAGGACCACTTATACCTCCAAACAAGACAACCCAATTCAAAGGACTAAATAAACTTAAGAAACAAAAGCAAGACATGAGCCTGGCACAATGTCGTAAATGTAAGGAAATGGAAAACTACTCCAGTGGATGCCCAGAGAACAAGAAGAATAAAGAGATTGACCAAGTGTGGTGCAACAACTGCAAAGAGTTAGGCCACTATGTAGCAACTTGTCCACAAGAGCCACGTAAAGAACTCAAGGACATCCATTGTTTCAACTGCAAGAATCCAGGACATTATGCAAGCAACTGTCCAGAAAAGATGAAGAACAAGTTGAACAAGCCCATGGAGAAACTCAACCTTGGCCCATGAGTCAAGAATGGAAACCAAGGACAAGGCAGAAGTTACTTAGAGAAGTTTTCCCAGGATCCCAAGAAGGACAATGTGTAATTTTTGTTTGAAAATTTTTAAGGGTGGTAGTACCCTAGTTGTTATGAACTAGCCTGTAACCCTAACCTTCCCAAATCTCGGGACGAGATTTATTTTAAGGGTGGTAGCCTGTCACATCCCAAGATTTTCCAAATCTTGTAATGTGAAAATAAATAAATAAAATAAAACTTTGTTTGATTTTCAGGGCCAGAAGAAACATTTTGAATTCAATTGGAACCTCAAACCAATTTGGATTAAATAAAATCCTAAAGGAATTTAAAAAGATAAACATTTTAAATAGAGGAAAATAAAATGTTTTGGAAATACCATTATTGATCTTTTAAATAAAAGATTTTGTTTTTAAAGGAAAAGGTGGATTTATAAATAAAGATTATTTTATAAAGCCAAATTAAACCTTGGCCAAGATTTGGAAATAAAATGCTTTGTTTTGTTTAAAAATAGTAAAGGTCTATTTAAATAAAATAATAAGGATTTAATATCCAAACTTTATTTAAATAAAAGGTTTTACCAATTTAATTGAAACATCAAAACTTATTAATTTATTTTAACTAAGTGTTCCAAGTATTTTATATTCACAAATAAAACCTACTAAAGTGTTTAGGCTTTATTTTTCAAAATAAATAACTCAATAAAATAAGTCCTATTTTAAAAATGAAAGTCTATTATATTTAATTAACAATGGACTCTAAAATAAAAGGTTATTTTATTTTAAACAAGTATTTCAAGTATCTTATATTTTCAAATAAAACCTACTGATTTGATTTTGAAAATATTTAGGTTTCAGATTAAGATGTTAGTAATAAAATCAAACTCTATTTTGATTTAAATAACCAAGGTCCAATCTTATTTAAATTATTAATGGACCCTATTAATAAAAATTATTAATTTGAATAAGACTTGGTTTCATGATACTAAACAGAACTAATTTCAATATTACAAAGTGTGGGTGTTGTTTGAATTTATTTGAACCATGTTTGTTTGATAGAAACTTCAAAACAGAATTCAGAAATAGAAAAAGAAAAGGATGTAGAATAAAAAAAAATGGAAGTGGACCGACCCAACCCAACAGCCCAACAGCAGCCCACCTAGCCCACCTGTTCCCACGCTCGAATCGTTTTTCCTCACTCAAGAACTTAACCGCGCAGAGACTGACTAGTGGACCCTCTCCACGTTTCTTTCCCCACTGACGACTGGACCCTACTCCCCTGTTCATCGTCCACACCCCGCACGACCTCTTCTTTCCCTCCTCGTCGTCGTTTCCTGCAGAGATTCCGCGGCCTTAATTCGCCATAATGCAGCCACCATTACTCGCCTTGACCATGCTCGATAAAACGCCTGCGTCTTTCCCTCCGTTCCCCTCTGTCACCACGCCTCGACTCGCCCCCAGGCTGCTCCATTTCTCACCACACCACCCTCGGTCCGACGAGCTTCCTCTGTCGATTCCGGCCAAGCCACACCTCCTCGAGCCTCCCTGAGCACGCTGGCAGCTTCCCCACTCCTAGACGCTTCTCCACGTGCCCTTCATTCAACCGCGGGCGCCCTGGAGCGTCGGCTTTGACAAGCTCCGACAGCGCTGCCGTCTGTTTCTTATCCGACGACGTTTTCCAGGTGAACCAAACCGCCCCTTCACTCCTCGTTCACGCACACAGCGTTATCTTGATCCTGCGCATCTGACCGCACCTTTGTTTTGCCTTAGGGCGATCTCCAGCAACGTCCTCGACCTCAACCAGAGCCACCCGCCGCCAGAACGAACTCCGGCGAGAGATTCCACCTGACCCCGTGCGCCCCTTGCCTCATCGACCACACGTCGAGCACCACCTCGTTCTCACGGACACGGTAAGCGCCACCTCCATCTTCCTTGCTTCCTAGAACCACCGCGAGCACTTTGTCTGGCCGTCGCCGCCGTCCACCGCCGCGCAGCGCCGCCCATCTGTGACCGAACAATAGCATCCGTAGGATCTTAATCCAACGCCTACGATAGATCGCTTAAGCCACGAAGAGGTACGCGCCCTGTGCCGTGCGATCAAACTAGATCCTGCGGTCCATGTTGTCGATCCGGCCGAACCGGTACCGTCCAGTTAAAACACGCCGCGTGTCACTGTTCTGTTTAAAAACTGATTTGAAAACAGAATATTTTGTGAATTTCAAACCCTTGTAACTTTCAAACCACACGTCCAAAAATTACAAATTTTATATCACTGGATTCAGGAGAGCAAGACCAAACCAACCATGCCATTAGTTTAGCAAATAGTATCTGTTAGCTTGTTTGAATTTGCAGAAACATTTGTGTACTTGTTTAGAATATAAAAATTGTTTAAAATTGATTTTAGGGTTAAAACTTTTGCAAAAGGGTTTGATGTGACCTTACTGACCCTAGGAACCAACCTTTGGTGTTGAAAATGATTTTGGTAAATTTTAGGTTAAATTATTTGACTTAGCCAATTTCTAGCCAAATAAAATTATTGATTTTATTATGAAAATGTTTATGGAAAGGAAACTTTGAGAAAATAGTTTGGACCAAACCTACTAACCCAAAACAACAAATCTTGAGAGTTAGAAACTTTTGGTGAAGACTTAAAGGTTTAGAATTAATAAAAACTATTTTCCACCATATAAAATGTTAAATGGATTTTAAAATAGTTTTTGGGCAAAACCCTCTAACTAATGACTTTGCCATTTTGGTAAATGACCAATTTGGACCTTACAAAGTTTATAAACCAAATAGAGACCATCCTTGCAATATAACCATCCTTTGCATACTATTGCATGACTTAGACTCCATTGCTTTGTGAGTGTGAAATTGTTTGTTTGACTTTGGTTTGGAATGTTAGTTGATTTTGTGTTTGCTTGATTGACTTGTAGTGAATTTAACAAAGTGTGAGACTAGCAAGATCAAGGAGAGAACCACCATTCCCTACCAAAAAGGCAAGTTACACTATCATACAAAAGTCCTACTATTTTCATTATACTTAGTGGATTTTGAAAACATGCATGAAAAGATATTTCTGTACTTATGCTATGCTAAATCCTAATAGGATTCCCTATACACTCCTTAGTGAAAATATTGAAGTTGTACATGCTTAGCCATGCTATGTTTTGAAAAGAGATACATGTTGAGATTTGACAAAGGTTGAGAAAAGGACTTGTGTTTTACATAATAAAACAAGGACTCAATGAACCACCTTGGTGGAGGATACTTGAAGTTTTGGAGAAGGTGGCAACAAAAGGAACCATGTCTATGGCAATCACTTTGTGTTGTGCTCCAAATGAAAACCACCTAGGAAACTTAGAGATTGAACATGTTTCTCCAATTGTGGCTTTCGTGTGCAACCACATGCTATTATGGCTCTGGCTTAGTCGACTACATTGGGAAGACCCATGCACTGTCTTCAGTTAACCGGACATGGGGATCTGGAATGCTTCATGGGTGCTGAAGGCAAGCTAGCAATGGTGTATGGAAGGACCCTTTGGAAAGACTTCGTCACATTCTCAATCTGCCAGTACTCCATCTTGGTGAGCACTAATCCAGTAGGCCACTGGTGGCAAAAGGATGGGATTGTGACATGTGGGTAAAGTGTACTCCTTCTGCAGAAGTTAATAAAATCTATATACTTAGCCGTGTCCCCGGTTATGGACAATACTGAGCAACTAAAGTTTGAACCATGGGAGATCTCGACATTCCAACTTCTAATATAAAAACTTGATGCACTTGGCGGTACCAAGGAATTCAAAGAGATTTTGTTAAGCTTGTTGCACTTGGGGTTACCAAGGTGCTCAAGAGCATGATGTACTTGGGGTTACCAAGGAACTCATGAGATTTTGATAAAACTTGCTGCACTTGGGGTTACCAAGTAGCTCAAGAGATTTTTTCACAAGGACTTGAACACTTGAGTTTCTACCAGGGAGTTCAAAGAACTTGGAAAAGGAGATTTGACAAAGGACCAAAACCATTTTGAAAAGATAGGATAAAATATTTCTTTATGCAAATAAGCCTTAAACTCTACTTAGCCAAATATGCATGTATTGATAGGATCCACACATAATATACATAGTAGTGAAACTTGCCAATACAATTCAAATGTATTGACCCTTGTGGCTGTAACTTGTAATGTTGCAGGTTTGATTGATTTTAGTGAAGATTGTTTGATTAGGATTACAAAGTCTACAACCAACATCTGCCTGTGGCACTTTGAAGATGAAGGACCCCATGACTATAGTTATTCTGCTGCAATGTAATGTAATGGCCAAATGAGCTATGTATGATGTAATAAAATTATGTTATTCCTGGTTATAAAGTTATGTTATGACCTTTGTATCTTGATATTACATCTTAACTGTGGATGCTAGCTATTGATCCAGGGACTAGCATTGTAAAACACAGGAGGAATCTACCTTATTAGGTTGAGACCCCTACATGGATAGCGGTCAAGAATATCCTTAAGTACTTACGAAGAACTAAGGATATGTTTCTTGTATACGGAGGTGAAGAAGAGCTCGTCGCTAAGTGTTATGTCGACGCTAGCTTTGACACCGATCCGGATGACTCTAAGTCTCAATCCGGATACGTATTTCTCATGAATGGCGGAGCGGTTAGTTGGAGGAGCTCCAAACAACCTGTGGTAGCGGGATCAACAACGGAGGCCGAATATGTTGCTGCTTCAGAAGCGGCTCAGGAAGCAGTTTGGATGAAGGAGTTCATATCCGAACTAGGATTTGTGGCAAACGCGTTGGACCCAATGGTGATCTATTGTGACAACAATGGTGCCATTGCCAATTCCAAAGAGCCAAGGTCTCACAAGCATTCCAAGCATATTAAGCGCCGGTTTCACTCCATCCGCGAGCATGTCAAGGATGGAGATATAAAGATTTGTAAAGTACATACGGATCTCAATGTAGAAGATCCGTTGACTAAAACTCTCCCTAGAGCAAAACATGATCAACACCAGAACTCAATGGGTGTTAGATTTATCACTATGTAACTAGATTATTATCTCTAGTGCAAGTGGGAGACTGAAGGGAATATGCCCTGAGAGGCAATAATAAAGTGTTTATTATGTGTATTCCAAGTATATGATAGATGTTTATTTTGCATGCTATAATTGTATTAATACGGAAACGTTAATACATGTGTGTTTAATAAACAAACAGAAAGTTCCTAGTTATGCCTCTCTCATAAACTAGCTCGTTGATTAACAAGATGATCAAGGTTTCCTGATCATGGACATTGGATGTTGTTAATAACGGGATCACAACATTAGTGTAATGATGTGATGAACATTCATCCGAAGTATAGCATTACGATCAAAGTCATTGAGTTTATATTGCTATAAGAACTTACGAAGTGATCCTAATCCTTAGACCATGAGATCATGTCAATCACTAACACCGGAAGAGTTTCTTGATAACATCAAACGTCACACCGTAACAGGGTGATTATAAAGATGGATTCAGAACTAATAAAGTGTTATGTTGAGGCTCATGGATCGAGAGTGGAATTTGTTCATCCCGATGACGGATAGATATACTCTGGGCCCTCTCGGTGATATCACATTGATTAGCTTGCAAGCAAGTGATTTGATCACTAGAATGTTATATCACAGGAACGAGAAAAGAGTGCATGTCGGTAACGAGATCAAACTAGGTATGGAGATACCGATGATCGAATCTCGGACATGTAATATATCGTGAAACAAATGGATTAAGATACTAGCGTAAAAGGTTCCGACGATCACAAGAAAGTCATCGTTGAATGTGTGGGAGTCAGTATGGGTCTCCAGATCCCGCTTCTGATTATTGATCCGAGAGGGGTCTCGATCATGTCCGCATTATTCACGAACCGTAGGGTGACACACTTAAGAGACACCGACATCCAATTGGAGCAAATGTTTCATGCCGAAAGAATGAACAAGCGCAGGAATTTATTTCACTAGATACCGAAACAGGTTTTCAGGTGAAATTGCATAAAGTGGTTATGCATGTGAAATAGAATTCTAGCAAGGGGTTATTTGTGAATGTTTGTCATTAAAGTAATTGACAAAATTCTGAATAAAATAAAAGAGTTTTATTTAATGAGAGTTTGCATTAAATTTGGTGGAAATTTAATGGGAATTTGAGTGGACTTTTGAGTGGAGGAAATTTAAAGGGCATTTTGTGAGTGGAGTGTCCACGCACATGAATGAAGGATGGGAGGGGGCAGCACCCATGGCCGGCGGCCACCCCTTGGGTGCCCCCCTCCTCATATAAAAGGAGCCCCCCTCCTCACTTGTCTCTCACACCTCCTCGTGAAGGATCTCTCTCCCCCTCTAGAATTTATCCCCCATGGTCTCGGACTAGCGAGATACATGTTCCCGGTGGCTATTCGGAAAGAAAGAGTTGTGCTTCCGCTGCATCGCTGGAGCGAGGAGGCGGAGGTTGCTCGGTGCCTCGAACGTGTGTGCGAGCACGGATGCGCTGCTGATTTGCGGCGCTAGGACTTCCTCTCGATCTTGAGATCGGCAAGAGATCGTCTACATCAACCACGAGTTGAACTCGTTAAGCTTTGTCGGTCTTCAAGGGTATGTTCTCTACGGATAAACATCCGCCTGTTGTTTGTATCTAGTAGATAGATCTTGGCATATAGTTCACATCGTAGGAAATTTTTTGTTTTCTATGCTGCGAACCCTACAGCCCTGCCATAGCTGCTGCCTCTACTTAGATCTCCACCATCACCAACACATACGAGGAGAAGAAATTTGGATCATTGGAGGACAAGGCATCATCCCCTTCATCATCAGCCGTTGCATATGCATCTACATCAATGTTCCCCATCTCACTTATCCCCATTAGTTGTAATTGCAATTGATATCATGGATTTGTACTCAAATTCCTTGTATACTTCCATTCCATCCATATGATTATGATGATGTTGTTGATTGTCTCCATGTGTTAGTAGTTTGCCTTGTTCCTGGGGAGATGGAGAAACCTAGCAGTATTATAATATGAAATGAAGAGATGATCTATAACTTAGTGATATGAATATGTGTTAGTTCTCTCTCTAGATATTATATGAAGCCAACTGTTAGAGGTCCCAATCTTAGATAAGATTGATCCCTCCTGTGTTTTACAAGGCTAGTCCCTGGATCAATAGCTAGCATCCACAGTTAAGATGTAATATCAAGAAACAAAGGTCATAATATAACTTTATAACCAGGAATAACATAATATATTACATCAAAACATAGCTCATTTGGCTATTACATTACATTGCAGCGGAATAACTATAAGCATGGGGTCCTTCATCTTCAAAGTGCCACAGGCAGATGTTGGTTGTAGACTTTGTAATCCTAATCAATCAATCTTCACTAAAATCAATCAAACCTGCAACATACAAGTTACAGCCACAAAGGGTCAATACATTGGAATTGTATTGGCAAGTGATACTATGGTAGTATAGTAGAATTTATCATCTATATGCATTTGGCTAAGTGGAGTTGAGGCTTGCATTGCTCAAAATAGATTTTTCTTATCATTTTGAAAATACTAAGTTTTTGCTTAACAAAATCATTTTTCTCAATCAAAGATTTCAAGATCCTTGTACCAAGCCATCTCTCCATCAATGATTGAAGAATTCAAACAACCCTTGTTCAAACCACAAGATTTTAATTTAGAAATTGGAATTATGAGATTCTTGATTGTTTCCATGTCTTGATGCTCAAATTGTCCTTTAACAGGGACATGGCTAAGTACTTAGATTTTACACTCTGCAGAGGTGGTGCACTTTCCCCACAAGACTTGGTTTCCCAAGACAAGATCTTTCAGAAGCTTTCCCTTAGACCAAAATGGACGCGCTCCAACCTATCAAACACTACCACCCACTGTCCATTTGGCTAAGTTCTTGCAACCTATATGATCATGGCAGAGCCCATATTGCCAAGTGGTTGCACTTGAAGCTTCTCAACATTTGACATCTCAAATCCCTTTGTTTCCTGGGTGGCATTCCACAAGTGAGATACACAATCCAAGCCTATGGCATTGTGAACCACTCAACCATTCTCCACCAAGCAAGCCCATTCCACCCAGGTGATTCATTAACTTAGTTGTTTTATTAAACAAAACTTAAGTCCTCAGACTTAGAATATTTTTCCATAGTGTAAATATATATATATTCCACCCATGTTTTCTATTAGCTAGGCTAAGCTTGGTAGTAGTAGGAATATCTAACTTAGGAAAATCCTACTAAGGATTCATCTACTAGGTTTTACTATAGCAAGTTCTATACTTAGCAAAATCCATGCAAGTTTTACTTAGCAAAAATCACTAATGCATAGAGAAAGTAATAGGATAGAAAGTATGAAGCATCACTTGCCTTTTTGGTAGGGAATGGTGGTTCACTCCTTGATCTTGCTAGTCTCACACTTCACTACAAATCAATCAAGCAAACACAAATTCAATTCACATTCCAAACCAAAGTCAAACAAACAAATCTTCACACACACAAAGTAATGGAATCTAAGTCATGCATGGGAGCATGCACAAGATAGTTTTATTTTAAAAAGGGGTCTCTATGGGGTTTCTAAACTTTGTAAGATCCAAATTTGGTCATTTACCAAAGTGGCAAAGTCATTAGCAAGAGGGTTTTGTCCAAAAACTATTTTAAATCCATTTATCATTTCATGTGGTGAAAAATGTTTTTATTAAGGCAAAACTCTTAAGTTGTTCACCAAATGAGTTGCTATTGCAAAACTTGGTGTTTTTAGGTCAGTAGGTTTGGTCTAAACCATTTCCTCCAAAGGTTTTACTCAAAATCATTTTCATAAACAAATTAATAGTTTTATTTAGCTAGAAATGGACTAAACCAATAAATCCATTCTAAAATTTTCCAAATCCATTTTGCAAATCATGGGTTGGTTCCTAGGGTCAGTAGGGTCTCAACAAACCATTTTGCAAAGGTTTTAATTCAAAAATCATTTTTAAACAATTTTTATACCCTAAACAAGTACACAAATGTTTCTGCAAATTCAAACAAGCTAACAGATACTATTTGCTAAACTAAGGCCATGGTTGGCTAGGGCTTGTTCTCCTGAATCCATTGATACAAAATTTGTCAAATTTGGACGTGTGGATCCAAAGATATAAGGGTTTGAAGTTTGCAAAAGTTTCTGTTTTCAAATTCTGTTTTTAAACCAAATAGGTGACACGCGGCGTGTTCTTACTGGTCGATACCGGTTTGGCCGGATCGGGTGACGTTGGCCGTTGGATCTAATTATCATCGCGCGGCTCAGATCGACGCATACCTCTTCGCTCACTTTCTTTCCTAGCCGCTGGATCAAGATCGAATGGTTGCAGCAGGCTCGACCTAAAGTGGGCGGCGCTGTGGTGGTTAGCGGCGGCGGAGTGGTCGGTAGACGACGGAGGCGACGCTATAGGAGGTGGGGGAGAAGGAGGGGTTGCTCACCGTGATCGTCGTGGCACGAGGATGCTCATCCTGCCACTGGTTGATGAAGGGGCGCACGGGATTGGGCGGAATTCCACACCAGAGTTAAGGCCGGTGCCAGGAGTTTCTGTTTGTCGACGGGGACGGGGCTGTAGTCCACCAGAAAGAGAGAGAGTGGTAGGGTTAGATGCGGGCGAGGGTACTGATCACAGGCGTATCATTGGAAGGGCAAGGGGTGGCCAATTACTACCTGGAAGTTTCGTCGGAGGAAGAGGCAGACGGCGGTGCTGCAGGTCGTCGTCGAAGTCGAGGTTACAGGGCCCCCGCGGATGAATGATTGGCACGGTAAGATGCGCTAGGATGCAGTGAGCGTGCTCGTGTGTTCAGGGAGGCAGGAGGTGGTGTGGCTCGGCCGAATTCGTCAGTGGAAGCTCGTCGGAGACGAAGCTGTTCGAGGGGAAATTGAGATGGCCTGGAGGCGTGCTCGGGGAAGGAAGCAGAGGGGAAACGGAGAGGGGAGGGAGACGATTAAATGTGCGTGATCACTGCAGGCTTAACTCGCGGCATTAAGGTGAATTAAGCTGGAGGATTCAATGGCAGAACGGGGAAGAACGGTCACAGATGGTGAGGACGAAGAACAGTTGGGGGTGGGGTCCGCTGGCAGTGAAAGAAAGGAAGAAGGGGAGGGGTCCACTTGTCGGTTGCTGGGTGGGTGTGGTTCTGAGTGGAAAAGAAAACGGTTCGGGGAAGAGGGCAGATGGGTTGTTGGGCTGTTTGGGCTGGGCCTTGTTGGGTTGTCCTTTTCCATATTTTTTTTCTGCCTGTTTGTTTTATTCTTTTCTATTTCTATTTTCTGATTTGAATTTCATCCAACTATTCAAGCATTCAAATAATTCAAACAATTCAAACAATTGTAATGAGTTTTTAGTTCTGTTTATCAATAACCAATCTCAAAATAAAATAATATTTTTATTTATTTTTCGGATCTATTTAATAATTAAATAAAATAGACCATAGTTATTTAATCAAATTGGGTTTGATTTATTTTAATAAAATCTCCATTTGAAATCCAAATATTTTCAAAACCAAACAGTGGGTTTTATTTGGGAAATATAGAATATTTGGAAACTTAAAATAACATTTTATTTTAGAGTCCATTATTAATTAAATATAATAGATTTTCAATATTCAATCAAATAGGATTTGTTTTATTGAGATATTTATTTTGAAATCTAAAATAAAGTCAAAACACTTTAGTAGGTTTTATCTGAGAATATAAAGTACTTGGAAAATTTTATTAAATTAAACAAATAAGTTTTTGATGGTTTATAAATGATAGAACCTTTATTAATAAAATTTGGATATTAAATCCTTATTAATTTATTTTAAATAAACCTTTGTTAATTTTATTTAGAATAAAATGTTTTAATTCCAAAGCTTGGCCAAGGTTTAATTTGGCTTATAAAATAATCTTTATTTATAAATCCATTCTTTTCTTTTGAATACCAAATCTTTTATTAAAAGATCCTGAATAGTATTTCCAAAAATATTTTATTTTTCCTTTATTTAAAATGTTTATCCTATTAAGTCCCTTTAAGATTTTATTTGATTCAAATGGGTTTGAGGTTCCATTTATATTCAAAAAGTTTCTTCTGGCCTTGAAAATCAAACAAAGTTTTATTTTATTCATTTATTTTCACATTACAAGATTTGGAAAATCTTGGGATGTGGCAGGCTACCACCCTTAAAATAAATCTCGTCCCGAGATTTGGGAAGGCTGGGGTTTACAAGCAAGTTCAAACAACTAGGGTACTACCACCCTTAAAAATTTTCAAACAAAAATTACATAACATCCTTCTTGGGATCCTGGGAAAACTTCTCTAAGCAACATTTGCATGTGTCTTTTGTTTCTATACGTGACTTCATGGGCCAAGGTTGAGATCCTTCATAGACTTGTTTAACTTGTTCTTCATCTTTTCTGGACAGTTGCTTGCATAATGTCCTGGATTCTTGCAGTTGAAACAAATCACTTGGCTGATATCTTTCTTTTCCTTTGGTATCATTGCTTTTTGTTTGTTTCTTTGGTTCTTATTTTTCTCTGGGCATTCATTGGCATAGTGTCCCATCTCTTTGCAATTGAAACATTGCACTTGAGTAATATCCTTCTTGTTAGGGTTGGGGCATTTCTTCTTCTTCTTGGGTCTCTCCAAAGCTAGGAGTTCTTCTAGTTCATGTTCTTCATGAGTGGGAGATCTTTCTCTCTTCTTGAGGCATTGATCTTCATGTTCCTTGGATGCATGATCCTTGTCTCTAAAACTATTGTTGGCTTGGATTCCTTTTAGAATAACATCTTTGTCATCCTTGTTGTCATTAGCTCTTTGGGAAAAGTTTTCTCTCATGTTGATCATTTGAGTAACTAATCCTTGCAACAATTGGGATTGAAGTTTCAAAATCCTTTGTATGGCTGGTTCTAGTCCATTGTTGTTGGCTAAAAGCTGAGTTGTCTCTTGGCTCAACTGGTTTTGGGTTGTTATAAGTTCTCTCATGCTATCAGCTTGGTTGGTGTTGATGTCATCAACCTTGGAGTCTTTTGGAGTAGTCATCTGTTTGGGTTGATTTGGAATTAGAATAGGCAAGATATTTCTAAGGAAATATTTCTAATCATACACATCACAATTCACACAAGCAATGTTCAAGCAATCACAAACAAACATTTCACTCAAACAAGGTTCAAGCACATACTTAGGCAACAAAATATTTTTGTTACACCACATAAGTTGGTGGTTTGACTTTAACTATAAATGGTGGTCCATCTATATGGTTTACTTGTGATCTTTCCTTCCTTCATTATTCTTCTTACTTGAGATCATGGTTTCTTTGAGAAAAACTCTTAGTTGCAATACTTCAAAGTTGTTGATGGCTCCTTCTTATTTTGCATTCCCTCAGTCTCTAAATCTTGAGCAAGATTTCCTTGTTTCACTTGTGGTCCTTAGTAGTTTCCAAGTTGGAAGTCCTTGGTGAACATGCTGAAGATGTTGAAGTCATTAGAGTTGAAGATGTTGAAGAAGTCTTTTGCACATGGTGTAGTCTTTGGTCATGGGGTAGGCTTTTCCATCAAGTTGAAGTAGAAGAGGAGGTAGAGTTAAACCAAAATGGTTGAGGAAAGAGTTTACAAGTGTTTTTGTAAATAGTTTTTGGAACAAAATACAACTCCTATTTTTCTAAGGGTTTTTGTCCAATCCTAGGTTTACAAATCCTACAGGCAACACAATGCTCTGATACCATCTGTTAGAGGTCCCAATCTTAGATAAGATTGATCCCTCCTGTGTTTTACAAGGCTAGTCCCTAGATCAATAGCTAGCATCCACAGTTAAGATGTAATATCAAGAAACAAAGGTCATAATATAACTTTATAACCAGGAATAACATAATATATTACATCAAAACATAGCTCATTTGGCTATTACATTACATTGCAGCGGAATAACTATAAGCATGGGGTCCTTCATCTTCAAAGTGCCACAGGCAGATGTTGGTTGTAGACTTTGTAATCCTAATCAATCAATCTTCACTAAAATCAATCAAACCTGCAACATACAAGTTACAGCCACAAAGGGTCAATACATTGGAATTGTATTGGCAAGTGATACTATGGTAGTATAGTAGAATTTATCATCTATATGCATTTGGCTAAGTGGAGTTGAGGCTTGCATTGCTCAAAATAGATTTTTCTTATCATTTTGAAAATACTAAGTTTTTGCTTGACAAAATCATTTTTCTCAATCAAAGATTTCAAGATCCTTGTACCAAGCCATCTCTCCATCAATGATTGAAGAATTCAAACAACCCTTGTTCAAACCACAAGATTTTAATTTAGAAATTGGAATGATGAGATTCTTGATTGTTTCCATGTCTTGATGCTCAAATTGTCCTTTACCAGGGACATGGCTAAGTACTTAGATTTTACACTCTGCAGAGGTGGTGCACTTTCCCCACAAGACTTGGTTTCCCAAGACAAGATCTTTCAGAAGCTTTCCCTTAGACCAAAATGGACGCGCTCCAACCTATCAAACACTACCACCCACTGTCCATTTGGCTAAGTTCTTGCAACCTATATGATCATGGCAGAGCCCATATTGCCAAGTGGTTGCACTTGAAGCTTCTCAACATTTGACATCTCAAATCCCTTTGTTTCCTGGGTGGCATTCCACAAGTGAGATACACAATCCAAGCCTATGGCATTGTGAACCACTCAACCATTCTCCACCAAGCAAGCCCATTCCACCCAGGTGATTCATTAACTTAGTTGTTTTATTAAACAAAACTTAAGTCCTCAGACTTAGAATATTTTTCCATAGTGTAAATATATATATATTCCACCCATGTTTTCTATTAGCTAGGCTAAGCTTGGTAGTAGTAGGAATCTCTAACTTAGGAAAATCCTACTAAGGATTCATCTACTAGGTTTTACTATAGCAAGTTCTATACTTAGCAAAATCCATGCAAGTTTTACTTAGCAAAAATCACTAATGCATAGAGAAAGTAATAGGATAGAAAGTATGAAGCATCACTTGCCTTTTTGGTAGGGAATGGTGGTTCACTCCTTGATCTTGCTAGTCTCACACTTCACTACAAATCAATCAAGCAAACACAAATTCAATTCACATTCCAAACCAAAGTCAAACAAACAAATCTTCACACACACAAAGTAATGGAATCTAAGTCATGCATGGGAGCATGCACAAGATAGTTTTATTTTGCAAAGGGGTCTCTATGGGGTTTCTAAACTTTGTAAGATCCAAATTTGATCATTTTACCAAAGTGGCAAAGTCATTAGCAAGAGGGTTTTGTCCAAAAACTATTTTAAATCCATTTATCATTTCATGTGGTGAAAAATGTTTTTATTAAGGCAAAACTCTTAAGTTGTTCACCAAATGAGTTGCTATTGCAAAACTTGGTGTTTTTAGGTCAGTAGGTTTGGTCTAAACCATTTCCTCCAAAGTTTTTACTCAAAATCATTTTCATAAACAAATTAATAGTTTTATTTAGCTAGAAATGGACTAAACCAATAAATCCATTCTAAACTTTTCCAAATCCATTTTGCAAATCATGGGTTGGTTCCTAGGGTCAGTAGGGTCTCAACAAACCATTTTGCAAAGGTTTTAATTCAAAAATCATTTTTAAACAATTTTTATACCCTAAACAAGTACACAAATGTTTCTGCAAATTCAAAAAAGCTAACATATACTATTTGCTAAACTAAGGCCATGGTTGGCTAGGGCTTGTTCTCCTGAATCCATTGATATAAAATTTGTCAAATTTGTACGTGTGGATCCAAAGATATAAGGGTTTGAAGTTTGCAAAAGTTTCTGTTTTCAAATTCTGTTTTTAAACCAAATAGGTGACACGCGGCGTGTTCTTACTGGTCGATACCGGTTCGGCCGGATCGGGTGACGTTGGCCGTTGGATCTAATTATCATCGCGCGGCTCAGATCGACGCATACCTCTTCGCTCACTTTCTTTCCTAGCCGCTGGATCAAGATCGAATGGTTGCAGCAGGCTCGACCTAAAGTGGGCGGCGCTGCGGTGGTTAGCGGCGGCGGAGTGGTCGGTAGACGACGGAGGCGACGCTATAGGAGGTGGGGGAGAAGGAGGGGTTGCTCACCGTGATCGTCGTGGCACGAGGATGCTCATCCTGCCACTGGTTGATGAAGGGGCGCACGGGATTGGGCGGAATTCCTCACCGGAGTTAAGGCCGGCGCCAGGAGTTTCTGTTTGTCGACGGGGACGGGGCTGTAGTCCACCAGAAAGCGAGAGAGTGGTAGGGTTAGATGCGGGCGAGGGTACTGATCACAGGCATATCATTGGAAGGGAAAGGGGTGGCCAATTACTACCTGGAAGTTTCGTCGGAGGAAGAGGCAGACGGCGGTGCTGCAGGTCGTCGTCGAAGTCGAGGTTACAGGGCCCCCGCGGATGAATGATTGGCACGGTAAGATGCGCTAGGATGCGGTGAGCGTGCTCGTGTGTTCGGGGAGGCAGGAGGTGGTGTGGCTCGGCCGAATTCGTCAGTGGAAGATCGTCGGAGACGAAGCTGTTCGAGGGGAATTGAGATGGCCTGGAGGCGTGCTCAGGGAAGGAAGCAGAGGGGAAACGGAGAGGGGAGGGAGACGATTAAATGTGCGTGATCACTGCAGGCTTAACTCGCGGCATTAAGGTGAATTAAGCTGGAGGATTCAATGGCAGAACGGGGAAGAACGGTCACAGAGGGTGAGGACGAAGAACAGTTGGGGGTGGGGTCCGCTGGCAGTGAAAGAAAGGAAGAAGGGGAGGGGTCCACTTGTCGGTTGCTGGGTGGGTGCGGTTCTGAGTCGAAAAGAAAACGGTTCGGGGAAGAGGGCAAATGGGTTGTTGGGCTGTTTGGGCTGGGCCTTGTTGGGTTGTCCTTTTCCATATTTTTTTTCTGCCTGTTTGTTTTATTCTTTTCTATTTCTATTTTCTGATTTGAATTTCATCCAACTATTCAAGCATTCAAATAATTCAAACAATTCAAACAATTGTAATGAGTTTTTAGTTCTGTTTATCAATAACCAATCTCAAAATAAAATAATATTTTTATTTATTTTTAGGATCTATTTAATAATTAAATAAAATAGACCATAGTTATTTAATAAAATTGGGTTTGATTTATTTTAATAAAATCTCCATTTGAAATCCAAATATTTTCAAAACCAAACAGTGGGTTTTATTTGGGAAATATAGAATATTTGGAAACTTAAAATAACATTTTATTTTAGAGTCCATTATTAATTAAATATAATAGATTTTCAATATTCAATCAAATAGGATTTGTTTTATTGAGATATTTATTTTGAAATCTAAAATAAAGTCAAAACACTTTAGTAGGTTTTATCTGAGAATATAAAGTACTTGGAAAATTTTATTAAATTAAACAAATAAGTTTTTGATGGTTTATAAATGATAGAACCTTTATTAATAAAATTTGGATATTAAATCCTTATTAATTTATTTTAAATAAACCTTTGTTAATTTTATTTAGAATAAAATGTTTTAATTCCAAAGCTTGGCCATGGTTTAATTTGGCTTATAAAATAATCTTTATTTATAAATCCATTCTTTTCTTTTGAATACCAAATCTTTTATTAAAAGATCCTGAATAGTATTTCCAAAAATATTTTATTTTTCCTTTATTTAAAATGTTTATGCTATTAAGTCCCTTTAAGATTTTATTTGATTCAAATGGGTTTGAGGTTCCATTTATATTCAAAATTTTTCTTCTGGCCTTGAAAATCAAACAAAGTTTTATTTTATTCATTTATTTTCACATTACAAGATTTGGAAAATCTTGGGATGTGACACCAACCATGTAATATTTTCCGTCAGTGCTAGAGAGGTAATTACCCTTGGAAGTATGGAATTGCGTATGGCGGGAAGTGACATACCGTGCTCAGTGCTTTACCATATGGAAAAGGGGGATAAGGAGGGATTCACTAAGCTCATATTGATATCCATGGGGTAACCCTTAATTGCAATGGATCCATAGGTGGTTGCTGAAGATCGTTGAAGTGGTTATTTAGAGATGTGACGGCTGATGGTTTTCTAGGCACATATTTTATGGAGCTCTCCCCATACATATCATATAAGAAGATATATATTTATCTTACTCGTAGATAATACCAATGCTAGCTGTGTATCATGCACTCTCCGAGAACTCCTTAACCATATTGTTACCACCACAATCACACTCGCATGTTCTTGTTTACTTTAGTAATTTACTTTGTTCTTGTTTACTTTGGCACTCATTCAAACACACTCTTTATACACCATTATTTGGATTTAGAGATAACTTACAAGTACTCTCTAATAAATAGTAAGGAGGGCCATAAATACCTCTACTAATAGATCTTTGTGGTTCGATACTCTTACTTTTAAAACTAGCTACAATTGATCTATGCACTTTCAGTCATCAAGCTATTTTATAGCACCGTTGCCAGGGAGCTAAGCGCTTTAGGTCTTTGTTCTTAGTTGCTAATTTATTATTATTGTACTAAAGTTTTTTATTTTTTCAAGTTATTTTTGTTTATTGCTTCTTTCATTTTTCTTTTACTTATTTGAAATGAACAATTTTTTTATGAAACCAAAAATTTATAAAAACTATTGTTACTAATCATGTCTTCCGAGATGATTACCTTTCAACTGATGAAGCTTATATTGGAGGAGTCAAAGGGAGAAACTATGGGAAGCGTGATGAAGAGGCATGGCATATTGAAATAATGGCTGACTTGGGTAGACAAGTGTTCATCTGTACTATGTTCCTCTTTCCAATTATATTGCGAATACTGCGAATCTAAAGATTACCTCAACTATCAATGTGAGTATAATTTTGATCATAATCTAGCATATTATAATAGTGATGATTTTAAGTCTGATGCTGGTGAAGGGACAAAATAATTGGTGCTTTTTACCGAATGCAGCAAGTTGATAACTCGTTTGAGAAATATTGAGGTACAAAGTGGATCGCTTGATATGATCTATAAAGAAGTTCATATTATGTACAATTGTTTCCAAGTTAACTTTATAAATAATGCATTTATTATTGAGCGGATTAAAGCCGTCATGGAGAGAGCTAACCTTTTACAAGATGATCAAAATGATAATACTAAAGCCACTCCACCTAGTTAACCTCTACTAGAACATAATTTTAATGAAGAGATTGTACTTGACATGGCATCTTTGCAACAAGTCGGAGGTAACCCTGAAGGTAAGACTATCGTAGATCTAGTCGCCATCTACTTCAGCAAGAATGAAGTGTAATAACAATATGAAAAATATGAACCATCGTATAATAAGAAAGTATATAAAAGCAAGGTTGACAAATAAATGTATGCTTCAAATAATGTCTCTCTTTACAATACTAGTTCTTATAATGCCCAAACTAATGATAATTGTTTTGAGGAGGCGTCGTGCCTAGCCACTGATTTTGGTAACCTTGGTGAGGAACTAGAGATGGATTCTTTCTATGAATCTTGTGATGCTAATATTATGAAACTATTAATGGAAGAGGATGAAGCTCCTACTCCAGAGGAGGAGGCACTTTTCGAAGAACACATGAATGATGTTAATATAGAGGTAAGAATGATGTATGGTCGTATATATGACCGTGCCAAAAGTTTATGTTCTTCATATATAATAATGTGCCCTCCTTGTATGACGAATACGAATTTTTGTTTTCTATGTCCTCGTGATTTTAATGATCCTCTAATATCTTCTAATAATGCTTTTAGTATTAGATTCGAGTATTTAATTTATAAAGGTACTTGATGTATGGGTTCCTGCGATCAACAATAGGATTATTGCAGCACTTGTAGCAACAACTATTTATTATAAATTTTGTCCCATGGAAGCTTTGCAAATGGAAACAACACAACCCCTCAACCATGTTGTCAGTGAGGCCACGTTCACACCCAAAACAGTGTCTGGAAATAGCCGACACTACAAGTTGCTTGAATAGTAAACATGAGAGATTTAAAGTAACTAGTAACAAAGTAAATAACAAAAGTAAACTAAAGTTAGAGAGTGTTTGATGAAGTGTTATGTAATGTGATTGAGGGGTTCTCAAGGAGTGTAGGATTCACCACTAGCATGGGATAATTATGCATGATTAGAATAATCTATTCCTTTCATCATGATATGTCTGGAGAGAGCTCAATAATAAGAAATTCACTACAAGACTTATGGGTAGTCTCTTTCTTGAATCAGGTAATGCCGAGGTCATCTCTAAATAACCATAGAGATGCATGCGAGAAATCACTCCTACTGACCCATAATTAAGGGTTTCCCCATGGACATCGTAATAAGCTTAGTGACTCTCTCTTAATTCCCCCTTTGACCATGCAGGTTATAAGCCAATGCTTGTAGTTGTAAAAGTAGTACTAGACATACTACCATACACGTCCAAAGGGTATGTCCCTCTCTTTAGTACGGAAGGAAATGATATGTGTCCATCTTCACATACCATCTAAAGAGAGAGAGAGATCTAACACAATATCATAATTCAATGGATCAACGACCAACGTTATAGATCATCTTTATTTCAATACATAATAATACTAGGGTTTCACCATCTCTCCCCAAGAACAACGAAACTACTCATAATGAAGGGATCAACATCATGGCAATAATATGGATGAAATACGAAGGTATAATTGAATCACTACAAGAAAAATGTCCTTTTACAACGGACGATTTTCGTGGTTGAAGGTCCATTTTTTGTTGTTGAAAAGCCTTCTATGACGGATGACCATCATGGTAGAAGCCCCGTCACAAATGATTCTACCACTGTTTTTTTCTGACAGTGGAAGATCACACCCTTTAGCCACTAAAAGTCGTTTCATCGTAGATCTATACGCTAGCCGAGTTGACTGCTGACGTCATTCAAACTGCCACATGACGAACGCCGTTAACGGCCAGTTAGCGCCATTAACTGTCAATGAAACCGTGGTAGAAGTCAGGCCTAGATAAGGCCTGATAATTATTAAGTGGGACGGCCCATTAAGAGAGCCCAATAGTATCATGGCCCGTTACTGTTTCGTCTAGCACTGTTACAAATGGGCCCACAGGTTCTTCCGTAGGCATCCTGTAAACTTTATGGCCCGTTACTGTTTCTACATACACTGTTTGAAATTGGCCCATTGATGAGTGCATATTTGCATCATGTTTTAGATTATTATTTGCATTATAGATGTAGGATCTATTGGAGCTATGCCCAAGAGGCAATAATAAAGAGGTTATCATCAATCTTCACGCTTATGATAAATGTTTACATACCATGCTATAATTGTATTAACCGGAAACATTAATACTTATGTGATTTGTAAACATAAAAGAGTCTCTAGTAAAGCCTCTTGTTAAACTAGCTTGTTGGTTAATATATGATCATGGTTTCTTGATCATGAACATTGAGATGTTATAAACAAAAAGATCATATCATTAGGAGAATGGTGTGATGGACATACTCCTATAGTTAAGCATAGCATAAAGATCAAGTCATTTAATATAGTTCAGTTGCTATAAGCTTTCAGATACATAGTAACCTATATCCTTCGACCATGAGATCATGCTAATCACCATCAACGGATAGATTCTTTTATGACATCAAACACCACACCGTAACTAGGTGGCTATGAAGGTGGCATTGAGTGTTCGGAAAGTATGTGTTGAGGCACATGGATCAAGAGTGGGATTTGTCCATCCATATGACGGATAGATATACTCTGGGACCTCTCAGTGGAATGTCATCCAATTAGATTGCAAGCATGTGACCGGATCACAAGGGATGACATATCACATGAACGAGAAAAGAGTACTTATCGGTAACGAGGTTGAACTAGGTATGCAGAGATACCGACGATAAAACCTCGGATAAGTAAACTATGGCGAGACAAAGGGAAATTGGTATCATATGTAAGTGGTTCATTCGATCGCAAAGTAATTGTAGAAATATGTGGGAGCCATATGAATTTCCAGATTCCTCTATTGGTTATTGATCGGAGAAGTGTCTCGGTCATGTTTGCGTAATTCACGAACCGTAGGGTGATACGTTGGAACCGTATCTATAATTTTTGATGCTCCATGCTTGTTTAGTATCTACTTTGATTTACTTGTTCACACTTTGAGGTGATTTTTACATGTTTTCTGGTACTAACCTACTAACAAGTTGCAACAGTGCCAGATGCCTGTTTTATGCTGTTTTTGATTTCAGAAAATTTAGTAAAGAAATATTCTCGGAATTGGACGGGACAAAGGACAAAGTCAATTACTTTCCGTGGGGAACAAGAAGTCCAGAGGAGACCCAGAGGGGCCAGACCCACCCCAGGCGCGGGTGGGCCCCACCCTGCACCTGGCTAGGGTTTGGTCTCCCTGGCAGCCACCTCGGTCTCCCCCTTCGCCTATAAGAAGCCCCTGATGCAGAAACCCTGAGTACCCGATCAAATATCCACGAAACCGTCTGTAGCCACCGCCACCATCGTCCCTAGATCGGGGGGATCTGAAGTTCTTCCCGGCACCCTTCCGAAGGGGAGATCATCCCAGAGGCCTTCTCTCCGGTATGATGCGTGAGTAGTTCCACCTTGGACTATGGGTCCATGGAGTAGCTAGATGGTTGTATCTCCTCCTTTGTGCTTTCATGTATAGATCTTGTGAGCTCCGTTCATGATCAAGATCTAATCTATTTGTAATCATGCATGTTGCGTTTGCGGGGATCCGATGGATATTGAGATGATTATGTTGGTTTGATTAATGGTTTTGTATTTATGATTCTATCATGTCTGTGTTGGTTGTGATCTTGCATGCTCTTCGTTGTTAGTAGCTATCTTGGCCAAGTAGTTTCTAGTGACTCCAAGAGGGGGGTATTTATGCTTGATAGTGGGTTCATGCCTCTAGTTTCCAAGGGAAGTGACAGAAATATCTTCAGTTGTAGATGTGCTATTGCTACTAGGGAGAAAACAATGATCTCTTGTTCATGGAACATGTGGACTGTTTACCTTACACACTTTGCTTAAACCAGTTGTCTGTTGCTTGCAACTTAATACTGGAGGGGGTTCAGATGATAACCTGAAGGTGGAATTCTAGTCATAGATCCAGTTGGATGGCGGTCTATGTATCTTGTTGTATTGCCCAATCAACCTCATAGGATCTTTCTGACTAGTAATTGCATTGTTATGCCTTGATCAGTTCCTGTCAATTGCCCTGCTGTAATTTGTTTACCCTTCATGCCATATTGTTTATCTAAGGAGAGCACCTCTAGTGAACTATGGACCCCGGTCCAATCTTTACCATTGATACATCTTGAACTGTTAGTTGTTTACTTGCTGCAAACCATTACCTTCCACACCATTTGTTTAATCCTTTGTTACAGCAAACCGGTGAGCTTGACAACCTCACTGATTCTTTGGGGCAAAGTCTTGAGTTTGTGTTGTGTAGGTCTCCACGTTGCTTGCAACACCTATGTGACGTTTCCTTCCTCCTTCTGGTTCGATAACCTCGGTCTCAACTGAGGGAAAACTTGCTGCTTGCTCTTCACACCCTACGCTTGGGGTTACCAACAAAGTGCCACGTCGAGGACCATCAAGTATTTCTGGCACTGTTGCTGGGGAGGCTGAGGACGTCTTCACTAGGGGAGTCATTCACTTCCTTTCTCTTTACTTTGTTTTTAGTTCACTTTGTTTCTTTTCCTTGGTTTTGCTTGCCTCTTTCCAAAAAACCCAAAAAAATTAGTCTAGTTTGGTTTGCTTGCTTTATTCAAAAACACAAAAAAATTAGTTCGTGCTCTAGCTGCTGTTGCTGTTTTTGGCTTGCCCACCTTTGCCAAAATGAAATCTACTGAGAACACCAAGTTGTGTGACTTCACTAGCACCAACAACAATGATTTCCTAAGCACCCCTATTGCTCCACCTACTCCTGATGCTACCTTTTATGAAATTAAGCCTGCTTTGTTGAATCTTGTGATGAGCGAGCAATGTTTTGGTGCTGGTTCTGATGATCCTGCTGCCCATCTTAATTGCTTTTTTGAACTTTGTGAGATGCAGAAGTATAAAGATATAGATGGAGATATTATTAAGCTCAAGCTTTTTCCTTTCTCCTTGAGGGGAAAAGCTAAAGAATGGTTGCTTTCTTTGCCTAAAAATAGTATTGATTCTTGTACTAAGTGCAAAGATGCTTTTATTGGAAAGTACTATCCTCCTGCTAAGATTATATCTATGAGGAGTGACATTATAAAATTTAAACAACTTGATAGTGAACATGTTGCTCCAGCTTGGAAAGAATGAAATCTTTGGTTAAGAATTACCCTACTCATGGACTCACTGCTTGGATGATTATACAGACTTTTTATGCATGTTTGAACTTCTCCTCAAGAAATCTGTTGGATTCAGCTGTTGGAGGTACTTTCATGGGCCTCACTTTGGGTGCTGCAACAAGGCTCCTTGATAATATGATGGTTAACTACTCTGAATGGCATGTCGAGAGAGCTCCACATGGTAAGAAGGTAAATTCTGTCGAGGAAACCTCCTCTTTGAGTGAAAAGATTGATGTTATTATGGCTATGCTTGTTAATGGGAAAGCTCCTCTAGATCCTAATAGTGTTCCCTTAGCCTCTTTGCTTGCTCAAGAAGAGCAAGTTTCTGTGAACTTCATTAGAAACAACAATTTAAACAATAATGCCTACAGGAATAATTTTTGTAGCAACAACAATTATAGGACTTATCCTCCTAATAATGGCAATTCCTATGGAAGCTCTTACAATAATGCTAGAAGTGCCCCCTCTAAACTTGAAGTCATGCTCAAGGACTTTATTAGTAAACAAACCACCTTCAATAAGACTATAGAGGAAAAGCTTTTAACTGTTGAGAAAAATATATCCTCTTTGTCTGAAGCTCAAACTTGGTTAATAAAATGGCTGCTAAACCTGAAACTATGGAAAACACCTTTGCTACTGCTCATGCCATACAAGTCACTATTGATGAAAATGTTAGGCTGTTAGCTCAACTTCATGCTAAGTGGGAAAGGGAGGCTGAGTTTGATAGAAACAATAGTGTGTGCACCATCACCACTAAACCACACGTAGTCCCTATCCGTACTCCTACTATGCCTAAGCCTATTGAGCCTACTACTAGTGATGCTAAGTTTGACTTTGATATTGATGGTTGCAATATTTCTGAAGTGATTAAGTTCTTGCAAAAGTTTGGTAGAAGTCCTGATGCTAGTAACATGCATGTTTCCTTTACCAAAGATATTACAGATGCTCTTGTAAAAATTAAGGAAGAGAAGCTAGAACACAAGGCTTCTATTCCTAGGAAAGTAGAAGATAGTTGGGAACCCATTATTAATATGCAAGTGAATGACTTTGATCTCAAAGCTTCATGAGATGTTGGTTCTAGTGTCTCTATTATGCCTAGGAAGATTTATGAAATGCTTGATTTGCCACCTTTAGAAGATTGTTATTTAGATGTCCCACTCAATTATAATGCTTAGAAGAAACTCATGGGGAGTATTAATGATGTTCTCATCATGGTTAACAATGCTTATGTCCCTGTTGATTTCTATATTTTGGATGTTGAATATAATGCTTCTTGTCCTATTACTTTGGGAAGACCTTTTCTTAGAATAGTTGGTGCCATCATTGATATGAAAGAAGGCACAGTTAAATATCATTTTCTATTCAACAAAGGTATTGAACACTTCCCTATGAGGAGAGAGAAGATACTTTTTGCTCCTCCTTTGAAAACAAGATTTGATGTTAATGCTTCTTCATTTGAAAATACTTGATTCTTCTTGCTTCTTGTGCCTAATTTAAAGGAGTTAAAGAAAAGTACTTGTTGGGAGATAACCCAAGAGTTTCCTTGAGTCTTAGAAGTTATTACTTCTGTCACATCCCAAAATTCTTCTAATTTTGGAATGTGAAACAGATAAATAAGATTGATTGATTGTTTGACTTTGTTGAAAATTCTCAAAGAGAAGAAACTTTTTGAATAGAAAATCCTCTCAACCTTGAATTCAAAATCCTATATTCTTTTGTTATGACCTAAGTAGCCATATAGGCAAAAGGGCATGGATTGATTATGGATTGTAGAATTGGTGTGCAAGATTTCAAAATGAAAATCATGAAGCATTCATAAGCATTTCATTACATCCATGCAAAGTTCTCACAAACTAAATCCAAATCCTGGTATCTAAATCCTATAGTTGATTTGCCCAAATGTTTCTAAAGGAATTAAATTGACTTATTAAAACCCACTGATGCTAAGGCATAAATTATTGATAATTATAGCCTAAGAGATCCAATTAATACTACAAAATTTTAGAAACAAAATTGAGCTCATTTGGAGCTAGTATGAAAAAGTTATGGAATAAATACAAACAAATAAAGATATAAATAAAATGGAATATACAAGGATTTATAAATCCACTACTTCCAAACTAGTAAAAATATTACAAATTTGATCCCATAATAATCTATTCAATTTTAGAAAAATTTAGAAACAAGAATCGCGTCATTTGGAGTTCGTATGCAAAAGATATAAGGAAAACAAGTAAATAGAAAAAGAAAAAGAAAAAGAAAAAGAATTTCTAACGGGCCGGCCCACCCGGACCGAGCCAGCCGGCCAGCGCGCACGTACGTGCCCAAATTGCTTCAAAAAGCGTGCGAAAACTGATTTTCTATACCTATCTCTACTCAACCTCTTATAACTTTTTATCTACAACTCCGAATTGACTTCCGTTTATTTCTACTTGTTCCCTACTCCAATACCTATCTCCCTACCATCCTAAACATCCATATAATCTCGTGGAGCCATAGCTGTACGAGTTTCTCTCCTCGAAATCCCGAATCTACACATGCCCGAATCTTATTTCGCTTTTTAACCCATCTAGACTTCATCGTTTGCCTTCGGTCAAAAAACGAAAGTTGTAGGGATCATCGAAATCTTTCAATCCCGACAAACCTCACCTCTTTTCATCCACCACAGCCGGAGAATTTCGTATCGCAATATTTCAGATCTTACGGTGTAAATCCAAGATGTACTCGCGCTCGTTTCTTCAAATCCAAATTCCTTTGGTGAGAAGGTAGGAATAATGATTCCCCACAACTTTCATGTTCTGAGTTTTTCGATTTGACCTACGGATTTGTCTCTCTAACACAGATCTATTTCTTATCTATTCTGAGCCAAAATCGGGTCAATCTCTTCTTCTAGCCACCAGATCCTATCCAGACGGTCGAGATCCAATCAAACCGGTGCGTGCCATGTAGTCATCCCGGTCATCTTCCTCATCAACGCCACGTCAATGTAAGGTCAACATCTAGTACCAGTCAGCATGCAAAGTCAACCTGTCCAGTCAGCGGAATATTTCCTGGAATATTCCGTTCAAATTTAAAATTGCATATTATAGATTTAAATTGTAAAATTCATTAGAAATTCATACCATGTCCAAAAATTGCGTATAATATATCAAATTGAAGATAATTTCACGTAGAATCATCTTATCAGAATAGATCCAACTTTTACTGTATGTGCTTACTGCAGTAATTTAATTAGTTTTAATGGTCTTTTAGGTTAATAAATTCATAAGAAATTATTTGTAACTCCGAAAAATATGAACAATATATCAAATTGAAGCTACTGTAATGTACTTTAATAATATCTGGTTGGATCTAGCCTTTGAAGATTATTTAACCCGTAGCAATTTAATTAGTTTTAATGGCTTTATAAATCATTAAATTCATTAAAAATTAATTGCTTGTCACAAAAATATAAATGATAAACCGATGGAAAGCTGGTTCCATGTAGATCATCAATATGCAATTAGTTCTGCCTTTGACTGTAAGGTTTTTCCGTGAAGATTTAAATAGTTTAATGGCCTATTTAGAGTAATAAATTCATAAGAAAATAAATACTATTCAGAAAATTACAAATAATATGTCCCTAAATCAAAATTTCGTGGAGATTACAGATATAATTTTAGTTTGATTTTTAGACAACAGAAACTATAGGAATCATTTAAAACCATTAAACACTATTTAAATCATACAAAAAGATCTATAACTCCAATTAGGGTGAATCCAAGTGCTAAGGTTTTGTATTGATAATATCTATACAGAGAAATTGCATGACAAATTATTTGATATTGTTAAAACAGAAATTCATACAGAAATATTTAAACCCATTGAAATAGTGTTTTAAACATAGGAAAATATCTATAACTCCTTTTTAGGTGACTCAAATTGCCACTGTCTCTAAATTGCATTATATATCCAGTAGCACTAGTTCACAATTTAATACGACATAAACATATTTAGTTCAATTAAAGTGGTATACACCATATTAAATCGATACAACTTTAGTAATAAAATATTTAGTGCAATAAATGACTTTCCACATGCATCATGTAATCTAACTATGTTCAGAACACTAAATGCAACCATTTTGACTCATTAAATCGTCATGCATGCATCTGTTCATCATTGTTTTCTTGTAATGTTGCACTGTTGTATGTTTGCAATGTTTTGAATGGTGTTTGTTGTGTTTGCTCCAAACGTTAGATTGCGAGGAGTGCAACTACTGTGACTGCAACTACTATGATTGCAAGTATTGTGGTTATTACGAAAGAGGCCATTATAATTGTGAGGATTATCTAATCGACTACATCTACAACAAAGGCAAGTGGTGCTATCTTGGTCATAAATGTCCTACTGTTTTCCTATGCATTGTAGATGTTTTTGTAGAATTGCATCTGTAGGAATTGATGTGTATATGCTATGATATATCCCATATTATTCCCTAGTATTCCTTGTTTATGAGCCATCGTATTGGTAGATTGCTTAGCTATGCTATTTAGACGAGGAAGGGAATCACATCATGAAAAGTTATATGTTTTGAAAGGATTATGTTTTGCTAAATGACAAACCAACATGTTTTAATGAACCACCTGGGCGGAATGGCATTGATTGGGTCATCGAGTGTGGATTTTGGTGGGAATGCCGCCCAGGAAACTGAGAAATGATTGGTTTCTTTGTTTGGAAGCTTTCGTGTGCAACCATGTGCCAATAATGGAATGGGCGGTTGGTTGAACTCAGTAGGTTGTGGTAACTCGAACCCGCGTATCCAGAGATGTAGATAGTGTAGGTTGGACCGGTGCGCGTCGGGATTGGGGAGCTACTTCCCGAACGGTTCCTTCTTGGACTTCTCCCTATCATCACCCAATATGAGAGTGGTGGTACGAGCTGGGCTGGCCAAGTCACATGGGTAAAGTGTACTAACCCCTGCAGGGTGTATAAACTAATCGATTAGCCGTGTCCCCGGTTATGGACAATTTGAGCGACCTGATACTGATGCTATGATATTTCTCACTCATCCTTATTTCTTAATTACTTAAAACTTGTTGGGTGAACATAATTGGGTAGGAGCACCTGGGAGTGAACCAGAGTGTCCTATTTATCGTATTGGAAAACTACTTTGTTACAAATGTTAGGATAAAATTGTTGCTTTATGCAAATGAGCCTGAACTCCACTTGGCCAAATAAGCATGTAGTTGATAGATCTTTTGTTAACCACTTTAGCCTACTTTCCATACATTCAATGTATTGACCATTCGTGGCTGCAACGTTTCATGTTGCAGGTTATATCGTATCTGAGTGATCGTTCATAGGTCACGAGACTCCACTCAACATTTGTTCGCCTGTGGCACATTTGAAGGATGGAGATCTACCTTGTATTCGTTTTCCGCTGTGTACTTGGATGAATAATGTAAATTCTGGATCATATTCGTTGTATTTATGATGCATAGTTATATTTGGTATCATTTTGTACTGTGTGTGCCAGTGAACCGATCCAGGGATTGGCACTATACACATGAACTCAGCCTTATCAGGCGAGGGTGTTACAAGATGGTATTAGAGCTGTGTGTTGACTGTAGGATCGTGACCTTAGAAATGGATTATCAATATAAGACCTCTATTAGGAGAACTATCATATTTTCTACTTATTAGAGTTCTTATATTCCTTATCTATCTTTTCTAGAACATCTTCCTATTCAAACATTTATAGTTGTCCATTCTTATGATACTTATATGAGAGTTGGCCTACAAGTAAAGAACAAATAAGATGACATAAATTAACATCTCACCAAGTTTGGGTAGGTCTGGACCACCATATTTTATCTCTTTAGGAGATCATCGCTATCGTGTTAGCATATTGTTCTTACCAACTTATGTGGTATGACAATATAGGTTGTTTGCTTGATTGTATTGAGCTATTTTATGTGATGCCTTGTTTAGGATCTGTTGTTTTGAAGCTCTAAAGTTGCTGGAGTTTTTGTGTGGTTTTAAAATTATTTTAATGGTGTGAATTGATTGAAATTCGTGGAATTACTGCTGCAGTTTTCTGCCGGACCTACAGTACCGCGCGATTTTTAATATTTTATTGGTAACTCAGAAAAATCTAAAAAAATAGGATCTGGAGCTTAATTACCTGTAGCACATGCACAAAAATTGGCTAAAATTTCTGACGAGCTTAAGGTGCCCAGAAAAATTCGTGAAACCTGCTGTACTGTTTTGACAGATTTAGTTTAGTGCTTATATGTTGCTATGTTTTACTCTAGTATTGTTCCCAATGCTTTCAAACTATTTTGTGGTTATATACTACTAAGTTTATACTCCTGTAATGTTGTTATGCAAGTGCTTGATTGTGTGTTGATTCCTTATGATTGTTTGCTTGTTTGTGACATTGATTGCTTCATATAGTTATGGGTAGGATTATTTTCTTAGTCGTTCTTTCCTATAGAATCTCTTCTTCCCTATCTTGAACCCATGGAGATATAATGATGTGTTAAGTGGAAGGTTTGAAAACACAATGCCTTTAGGAAGGAGAATGCTTTATCTAATGGAAAAAAAGAGATGTGGAAGTATGAAGTGTTGAAATGATGTTATGTAGTAGATTACGCAACCTGAAAGTTGAAGTATTGATAGTTTAGTTTTAGTAGTATCTTGTTGATGGAATACATGGGAGTATATGTAGGGTTCGCAGCATAGAAAACAAAAAATTTCCTATGATGTGAACTATATACCAAGATCTATCTATTAGATACAAACAACGGGTGGATGTATATCCGTAGAGAACATACCCTTGAAGACCGACAAAGCTTAACGAGTTCAACTCGTGGTTGATGTAGACGATCTCTTGCCGATCTCAAGATCGAGAGGAAGTCCTAGCGCCGCAAATTAGCAGCGCATCCGTGCTCGCACACACGTTCGAGGCACCGAGCAACCTCCGCCTCCTCGCTCCAGCGATGCAGCGGAAGCACAACTCTTTCTTGCCGAATAGCCACCAGGAACATGTATCTCGCTAGTCCGAGACCATGGGGGATAAATTCTAGAGGAGGAGAGAGATCCTTCACGAGGAGGTGTGAGAGACAAGTGAGGAGGGGGGCTCCTTTTATAGGAGGAGGGGGCCACCCAAGGGGGTGGCCTCCGGCCATGGGGCTGCCCCCTCCCCTCCTTCATTCATGTGGGTGGACACTCCACTCACAAAATGTCCTTTAAATTCCCTCCACTCAAAAGTCCACTCAAATTCCCATTAAATTTCCACCAAATTTAATGCAAACTCTCATTAAATAAAACTCTTTTATTTTATTCAGAATTTTGTCAATTACTTTAATGACAAACATTCACAAATAACCCCTTGCTAGAATTCCATTTCACATGCATAACCACTTTATGCAATTTCACCCGAAAACCTGTTTCAGTATCTAGTGAAATAAATTCCTGCGCTTGTTTATTCTTTCGGCATGAAACTTTTGCTCCAATTGGATGTCGGTGTCTCTTAAGTGTGTCACCCTACGGTTCGTGAATAATGCGGACATGATCGAGACCCCTCTCGGATCAATAATCAGAAGCGGGATCTGGAGACCCATACTGACTCCCACACATTCAACGATGACTTTCTTGTGATCGTCAGAACCTTTTACGCTAGTATCTTAATCCCTTTGTTTCACGACATACTACATGTCCGAGATTCGATCATCGGTATCTCCATACCTAGTTTGATCTCGTTACCGACATGCACTGTTTTCTCGTTCCTGTGATATAACATTCTAGTGATCAAATCACTTGCTTGCAAGCTAATTAATGTGATATCACCGAGAGGGCCCAGAGTATATCTATCCGTCATCGGGATGAACAAATTCCACTCTCGATCCATGAGCCTCAACATAACACTTTATTAGTTCTGAATCCATCTTTATAATCACCCTGTTATGGTGTGACGTTTGATGTTATCAAGAAACTCTTCCGGTGTTAGTGATTGACATGATCTCATGGTCTAAGGATTAGCATCACTTCGTAAGTTGTTATAGCAATATAAACTCAATGACTTTGATCGTAATGCTATACTTCGGATGAATGTTCATCACACCATTACACTAATGTTGTGATCCCGTTATTAACAACATCCAATGTCCATGATCAGGAAACCTTGATCATATTGTTAATCAACGAGCTAGTTTATGAGAGAGGCATAACTAGGAACTTTCTGTTTGTTTATTAAACACACATGTATTAATGTTTCCGTATTAATACAATTATAGCATGCAAAATAAACATCTATCATATACTTGGAATACACATAATAAACACTTTATTATTGCCTCTCAGGGCATATTCCCTTCAGTCTCCCACTTGCACTAGAGACAATAATCTAGTTACATAGTGATAAATCTAACACCCATTGAGTTCTGGTGTTGATCATGTTTTGCTCTAGGGAGAGTTTTAGTCAATGGATCTGCTACACTGAGATCCGTATGTACTTTACAAATCTTTATATCTCCATCCTTGACATGCTCGCGGATGGAGTGAAACCAGCGCTTAATATGCTTGGAATGCTTGTGAGACCTTGGCTCTTTGGCATTGGCAATGTCACCATTGTTGTCACAATAGATCACCATTGGGTCCAACGCGTTTGCCACCACTCCTAGTTCGGATATGAACTCCTTCATCCAAACTGCTTCCTGAGCCGCTTCTGAAGCAGCAACATATTCGGCCTCCGTTGTTGATCCCGCTACCACAGGTTGTTTGGAGCTCCTCCAACTAACCGCTCCGCCATTCATGAGAAATACGTATCCGGATTGAGACTTAGAGTCATCCGGATCGGTGTCAAAACTAGCGTCGACATAACACTTAGTGACGAGCTCTTCTTCACCTCCGTATACAAGAAACATATCCTTAGTTCTTCGTAAGTACTTAAGGATATTCTTGACCGCTATCCAGTGTTCCGAACCTGGATACGATTGGTACCTACTAGTCAAACTAATAGCATGTGCCACATCCGGTCTTGTACATAGCATGGCGTACATTATAGAGCCTATGGCTGAAGCATAGGGGACTTTGTCCATTATCTCTCTTTCTTCCGCCGAAGCCGGACTTTGAGTCTTACTCAATGTCTTGCCTTGCAACATAGATAAGAACCCCTTCTTACTTCCGTCCATTTTAAACTTCTTTAAAATCTTATCAAGGTATGTACTTTGCGATAGCCCTATTAGGCGCCTAGATCTATCTCTATAGATCTTTATGCCTAATATGTATGACGCTTCACCTAGGTCCTTCATTGAAAATTTGCTGTTTAGATAACTTTTAACACTGTTTAAAAGATCTATATCATTTCCGATCAATAATATGTCATCCACATATAATATCAGAAATGCCACATTGCTCCCACTCACTTTCTTGTAAATACAAGCTTCTCCATAAGTTTGGACAAATCCAAACTCTTTGATCACCTCATCAAAGCGGAGATTCCAACTTCGTGATGCTTGCTTCAATCCATAGATGGATCGCTGAAGCTTGCACACCTTGTTAGCATCCTTAGGATCGACAAAACCCTTTGGTTGTATCATATACAACTCTTCTTCAATATTACCATTGAGAAACGCGGTTTTGACATCCATCTGTCATATCTCATAATCGAAATATGCAGCAATTGCTAACATAATCCTAACTGACTTTAGCATCGCTACGGGAGACAAAGTCTCATCGTAGTCAACTCCTTGGATTTGTCGAAACCCCTTTGCGACAAGTCGAGCTTTATAGACGGTCACATTACCATCAGCATCAGTTTTCCTTTTGAAAATCCATTTGTTCTCCACGGCCTTTCGGTCGTGAGGTAATTCCACCAAGTTCCAAACTTGATTTTCATACATGGATTCCATCTCGGATTTCATGGCTTCTAACCATTTGTTGGAATCCGGGCTCATCATCGCTTCTTCATACGTCGCAGGGTCATCATTTTCATCAACCATGAAATTCATGACAGGATTTCCGTACAGCTCGGGAGCTGCACGCGTCCTGTTTCACCTGCGAGGTTCGGTAGTACTCTCTTTCGGAGTTTCATGATCATTATCATTAGTTCCCTCTTCAACAGGTGGAGCCAACTCCGGAACAACTTTCGGCGCTGCGCTACTCGCCATACTTTGAAGAGAAGGTTCCACAACCTCTTCGAGTTCTACCTTCCAACTAATCACACCTTTCGCGAGAAACTCTTTCTCTAGAAAGGATCCATTCTTGGCAACAAAAACCTTGCCCTCGGATCTGTGATAGAAGGAATACCCAATAGTTTCTTTAGGGTATCCTATGAAGACGCATTTTTCCGCTTTGGGTTCGAGTTTATCCGGTTGAAGTTTCTTCACATAAACATCGCATCCCCAAACTTTAAGAAATGACAGCTTAGGTTTGTTTCCAAACCACAATTCATACGGTGTCTTTTCAACGGATTTAGATGGTGCCCGATTTAAAGTGAATGCAGCAGTTTCTAGTGCATAACCCCAAAATGACAACGGCAAGTCCGTCAGAGACATCATAGATCGAACCATATCTAATAAAGTACGATTACGACATTCCGACACACCATTTCGCTGTGGTGTTCCGGCAGGTGTGAGTTGTGAAACAATTCCACACTCTTTCATGTGAGTGCTAAACTCGTAACTTAGATACTCACCTCCACGGTCGGACCGTAGAAATTTGATCTTTCTATTACGATGATTTTCCACTTCATTCTGAAATTCCTTGAACTTTTCAAAGGTTTCAGACTTGTGTTTCATCAAGTAGATATAACCGTATCTACTCAAATCATCCGTGAAAGTAACAAAATAACGATATCCACCTCGCGCTGACACACTCATTGGACCACATACATCAGAATGTATGATTTCCAATAAATCTGTCGCCCGTTCCATTGAACCGGAAAACGGCGTTCTAGTCATCTTGCCCATAAGGCATGGCTCACATGTATCAAATGATTCATAATCAAGTGATTCCAAAAGTCCATCCGAATGGAGCTTCTTCATGCGTTTAACGCCAATATGACCTAGACGGCAGTGCCACATATATGCGGATATATCATCATTAAGTTTAATCCTTTTAGCATCAACATTATGAATATGTGTAACATTATCATCGAGATCTAATAGAAATAAACCATTCATCATCGGTGCATGACCATAAAAGATTTCATTCATATAAATGGAACAACCATTGTTCTCGGGTTTAAATGAATAACCACTTTGCATCAAACACGATCCAGATACAATGTTCATGCTCAGTGCAGGCACCAGATAACATTTATTCAAGTTTATAACTAATCCCGACGGCAAGTGGAGAGGCAGCGTTCCGACGGCGATCACATCAACGCTTGATCCATTGCCGACCCGCATCTTGACCTCACCCCTTGCTAGCGGTCGCTTGTTCCGCAGCCCCTGATTCGAGTTACAAATATTAGCAACTGAACCGGTATCAAATACCCAGGTGCTACTGCGAGCACTAGTCAAGTACACATCAATAACATGTATATCATATATACCTTTGTTTGCCTTGCCGGCCTTCTTGTCTGCCAGATACTTGGGGCAGTTGCGCTTCCAGTGGCCAGTCCCCTTACAATAGTAGCACTCGGAATTAGACTTAGGTCCAACTCGGGGTTTCTTTTCAGGCGCGGCAACAGGCTTGCCGCCCTTACTTCCCTTCCGTTTTCCCTTCTTGTCTTTCTTGAAACCAGTGTTCCTATTGATCATCAACACTTGATGTTCCTTTTTGATCTCCACTTCTGCAGTTTTAAGCATTGACAGAAGCTCGGGGAGAGACTTCTTCATGCCTTGCATATTATAGTTCATCACGAAGCTCTTATAGCTAGGTGGCAGAGACTGCAGAACATGATGGATGCCTAAGTCAATGGGAATCGATATTCCCAAGGACACAAGCTTATCGGCGTAACCCGACATCTTGAGTACATGCTCACTAACAGAGCTGTGCTCTTCCATCATGCAGCTAAAGAACTTTTCTGAAGCGTTTTAGCTCTCTACAGCAGCATGTGTGTCGAAAATCATTTTCAACTCACCCATTGTATCAAATGCATTGCCGTTTTCGAAACGCTTTCGAAGTTCCGGCTCTAGCCCATACAATATGCCGCAATGAACTAAGTTGTGGTCCTCCTGACGAGTCTGATAGACATTCTTCTCCTCGTCAGGGGCATCATCTAAAGGTGGGGGGCCTAACGGCGCTTCTAGCACATATTGCTTTTGTGCAGCAGAGAGGAGAATCCTCAAATTCATGGCCCATTTGGTAAAGTTGCTACCGTTCGTTGCTAGTTTCTCTTTCTCCATGAACACATTGAAATTAAAAGCAGGTGGTGCCATCTACAACAGAATTTGTAAAGTTTAGACTAAGTGTATGATAGATTGAGTTCAAATAATCCATATTATGAATGAACTCCCACTCAAAAACGACATCCCTCGTGCCTTTTTGGTGATTACATGAACCAAATCCACTATACCAAGTCCGATCATCACGTGAGTCGGTATAGCTTCAAAGGCGAGCATCAAATGGGCATCATATCAACTATATGACTCATGCTTAACCTTTTGGTCCGTGTTCCGAGGCCATGTCTGTACATGCTAGGCTCGCCAAGTTAGAACCTTAGTATTCGCGTGTGTAACTGTTTTACACCCGAAATATGGTCGTGGATCCAAGAACACCCGATCATCACGTGATGTCTTGGAGCGACGAAAACATAATCGGTGCATACTAAAGGAAGAACACATTCTTATCTTGATATTTAAATGAGGGATCATCTTATTATGCTAACAAAGCGCTAAACAAGCAATATAAGATGCTATCAAACATCATATGTTTATTAGTGAAATGATATGGTTCCCGTAGATGATCTCTATCATGTGCATCGTGGTATGATCACTATCATACCTATATGTGTAAATCCAAGGTCTATGGATTTTACACGCTATGTGTGTTGTAAGAGTATCATCTCATACTTCTACTTACAACACTACCATATCATAACACTAGCCCAGCAACAATCTAAACTAGACGCCTCTAATTTATCCATTGCAAGTTTTACGTGGCTTAGGGCTTTCGAGATAGAACCGTTCTTACCTACGAACATGAACCACAACGAGGATAATCAAATTGTTGACAACTCGCTTGCAAAGTAGATATTGACTATAGTTGGAGAGACAGACACCCGCTAGCCACTTATGCAAACTAGTTGCATGTCAAGCGTGGAACAGGTCTCATGTGCGAGGACATGTAAAGTTTGTCCGGGCCGCTTCATCCCACTATGCCACCAATATCCAAAATTACAACAAAGGAGCAACAACATGATCATCATCGCCCACATACTCATATGTGTACTACCCGTGTAAAGTATCTACGCATAGATCCGGCTCTGATACCACTGTAGGGTTCGCAGCATAGAAAACAAAAAATTTCCTACGATGTGAACTATATACCAAGATCTATCTATTAGATACAAACAACGGGCAGATGTATATCCGTAGAGAACATACCCTTGAAGACCGACAAAGCTTAACGAGTTCAACTCGTGGTTAATGTAGACGATCTCTTGCCGATCTCAAGATCGAGAGGAAGTCCTAGCGCCGCAAATCAGCAGCGCATCCGTGCTCGCACACACGTTCGAGGCACCGAGCAACCTCCGCATCCTCGCTCCAGCGATGCAGCGGAAGCACAACTCTTTCTTGCCGAATAGCCACCGGGAACATGTATCTCGCTAGTCCGAGACCATGGGAGATAAATTCTAGAGGGGGAGAGAGATCCTTCACAAGGAGGTGTGAGAGACAAGTGAGGAGGGGGGCTCCTTTTATAGGAGGAGGGGGGGGAACCCCAAGGGGGTGGCCGGCGCATGGGGGCTGCCCCCTTGCCCTCCCCTCTTCATGTGGGTGGACACTCCACTCACAAATCTCCTTTAAACTCCCTCCACTCAAAAGTCCACTCAAATTCCCATTAAATTTCCACCAAATTTAATGCAAACTCTCATTAAATAAAACTCTTTTATTTTATTCAGAATTTTGTCAATTACTTTAATGACAAACATTCACAAATAACCCCTTGCTAGAATTCTATTTCACATGCATAACCACTTTATGCAATTTCACTCGAAAACCTGTTTCGGTATCTAGTGAAATAAATTCCTGCGCTTGTTCATTCTTTCGGCATGAAACATTTGCTCCAATTGGATATCAGTGTCTCTTAAGTGTGTCACCCTACGGTTCGTGAATAATGCGGACATGATCGAGACCCCTCTCAGATCAATAATCAGAAGCGGGATCTGGAGACCCATACTGACTCCCACACATTCAACGATGACTTTCTTGTGATCGTCAGAACCTTTTACGCTAGTATCTTAATCCCTTTGTTTCACGACATATTACATGTCCGAGATTCGATCATCGGTATCTCCATACCTAGTTTGATCTCGTTACCGACATGCACTCTTTTCTCGTTCCTGTGATATAACATTCTAGTGATCAAATCACTTGCTTGCAAGCTAATGAATGTGATATCACCGAGAGGGCCCAGAGTATATCTATCCGTCATCGGGATGAACAAATTCCACTCTCGATCCATGAGCCTCAACATAACAATTTATTAGTTCTGAATCCATCTTTATAATCACCCTGTTACGGTGTGACGTTTGATGTTATCAAGAAACTCTTCCGGTGTTAGTGATTGACATGATCTCATGGTCTAAGGATTAGGATCACTTCGTAAGTTGTTATAGCAATATAAACTCAATGAATTTGATAGTAATGCTATACTTCGGATGAATGTTCATCACACCATTACACTAATGTTGTGATCCCGTTATTAACAACATCCAATGTCCATGATCAGGAAACCTTGATCATCTTGTTAATCAACGAGCTAGTTTATGAGAGAGGCATAACTAGGAACTTTCTGTTTGTTTATTAAACACACATGTATTAACGTTTTCGTATTAATACAATTATAGCATGCAAAATAAACATCTATCATATACTTGGAATACACATAATAAACACTTTATTATTGCCTCCCAGGGCATATTCCCTTCAGTATACATAGAGCATTAGTTCGTGCCCATGGAAACATTCTTCAAGGCAAGTGAGAATGCCCGAGTGATAGAAAAACGTGATTCACATTTCCTCATACATCATTTCACGGTTAGCAATGGATGCTTTTAGAAGGTGTAACAATATACCATTCTAGGGTTTAGGCTCAACGTCGACTCTCTGCTAAGGTTGAAAAGGGCACTCAAGATTCTCAAAGCCAACAGTACAAGAGCGAATAATTAGAGTAGTAGGAATGGTGATCAATCCATCCTGCACCCAAATCATTACCCTGTATGAGGAAATGTGAATCACGTTTTTCTATCACTCGGGCATTCTCACTTGCCTTGAAGAATGTTTCCATGGGCACGAACTAATGCTCTATGTATACTGAAGGGAATATGCCCTGGGAGCCAATAATAAAGTGTTTATTATGTGTATTCCAAGTATATGATAGATGTTTATTTTGCATGCTATAATTGTATTAATACGGAAACATTAATACATGTGTGTTTAATAAACAAACAGAAAGTTCCTAGTTATGCCTCTCTCATAAACTAGCTCGTTGATTAACAAGATGATCAAGGTTTCCTAATCATGGACATTGGATGTTGTTAATAACGGGATCACAACATTAGTGTAATGATGTGATGAACATTCATCCAAAGTATAGCATTATGATCAAAGTCACTGAGTTTATATTGCTATAACAACTTACGAAGTGATCCTAATCCTTAGACCATGAGATCATGTCAATCACTAACACCGGAAGAGTTTCTTGATAACATCAAACGTCACACCGTAACAGGGTGATTATAAAGAAGGATTCAGAACTAATAAAGTGTTATGTTGAGGATCATGGATCGAGAGTGGAATTTGTTCATCCCGATGACGGATAGATATAATCTGGGCCCTCTCGGCGATATCACATTGATTAGCTTGCAAGCAAGTGATTTGATCACTAGAATGTTATATCACGGGAACGAGAAAAGAGTGCATGTCGGTAACGATATCAAACTAGGTATGGAGATACCGATGATCGAATCTCGGACATGTAATATATCGTGAAACAAAGGGATTAAGATACTAGCGTAAAAGGTTCCGACGATCACAAGAAAGTCATCGTTGAATGTGTGGGATTCAGTACGGGTCTCCAGATCCCGCTTCTGATTATTGATCTGAGAGGGGTCTCGATCATGTCCGCATTATTCACGAACCGTAGGGTGACACACTTAAGAGACACCGACATCCAATTGGAGCAAAAGTTTCATGCCGAAATAATGAACAAGCGCAGGAATTTATTTCACTAGATACCGAAACATGTTTTCGGGTGAAATTGCATAAAATGGTTATGCATGTGAAATGGAATTCTATCAAGGGGTTATTTGTGAATGTTTGTCATTAAAGTAATTGACAAAATTCTGAATAAAATAAAAGAGTTTTATTTAATGAGAGTTTGCATTAAATTTGGTGGAAATTTAATGGGAATTTGAGTGGACTTTTGAGTGGAGGGAATTTAAAGGAATTTTGTGAGTGGAGTGTCCACCCACATGAAGAGGCGAGGGCAAGGGGGAAGCCCCCATGCGCCGGCCACCCCCTTGGGGTTCCCCCCTCCTCCTATAAAAGGAGCCCCCCTCCTCACTTGTCTCTCACACCTCCTCGTGAAGGATCTCTCTCCCCCTCTAGAATTTATCCCCCATGGTCTCGGACTAGCAAGATACATGTTCCCGGTGGCTATTCGGCAAGAAAGAGTTGTGCTTCCGCTGCATCGCTGGAGCGAGGAGGCGGAGGTTGCTCGGTACCTCGAACGTGTGTGCGAGCACGGATGCGCTGCTGATTTGCGGCGCTAGGACTTCCTCTCGATCTTGAGATCGGCAAGAGATCGTCTACATCAACCACGAGTTGAACTCGTTAAGCTTTGTCGGTCTTCAAGGGTATGTTCTCTACGGATATACATCCGCCCGTTGTTTGTATCTAGTAGATAGATCTTGGTACATAGTTCCCATCGTAGGAAATATTTTGTTTTCTATGCTACGAACCCTATAGTGGTATCAGAGCCGGATCTATGCGTAGATGCTTTACACGGGTAGTACACATATGAGTATGTGGGCGATGATGATTATGTTGTTGCTCCTTTGTTGTAATTTTGGATATTGGTGGCATAGTGGGATGAAGCGGCCCGGACAAACTTTACATGTCCTCGCACATGAGACCTGTTCCACGCTTGACATGCAACTAGTTTGCATAAGTGGCTAGCAGGTGCCTGTCTCTCCTACTATAGTCAATATCTATTTTGCAAGCGAGTTGTCAACAATTTGGTTATCCTCGTTGTGGTTCATGTTCGTAGGTAAGAACGGTTCTATCTCGAAAGCCCTAAGCCACGTAAAACTTGCAATGGATAAATTAGAGGCGTCTAGTTTAGATTGTTGCTAGGCTAGTGTTATGATATGGTAGTATTGTAAGTAGGAGTATGAGATGATACTCTTACAACACACATAGCGTGTAAACTCCATATACCTTGGATTTACACATATAGGTATGATAGTGATCATACCATGATGCACATGATAGAGATCATCTGCGGGAACCATATCATTTCACTAATAAACATGTGATGTTTGATAGCATCTTATATTGCTTGTTTAGCGATTTGTTAGCATAATAAGATGATCCCTCATTTAAATATCAAGATAAGAATGTGTTCTTCCTTTAGTATGCACCGATTATGTTTCGTCGCTCCAAGACATCACGTGATGATCGGGTGTTCTTGGATCCACGACCATATTTCGGGTGTAAAACAGTTACACACGCGAATACTAAGGTTCTAAATTGGCGAGCCTAGCATGTACAGACATGGCCTCGGAACACGGACCGAAAGGTTAAGCATGAGTCATATAGTTGATATGATGCCCATTTGATGCTCGCCTTTGAAGCTACACCGACTCACGTGATGATCGGACTTGGTGTAGTGGATTTGGTTCATGTAATCACCAAAAAGGCACGAGGGATGTCGTTTTTGAGTGGGAGTTCATTCGTAATATGGATTAGTTGAACTCAATCTATCATACACTTAGTCTAAACTTTACAAATTCTGTTGTAGATGGCACCACCTGCTTTTAATTTCAATGTGTTCATGGAGAAAGAGAAACTAGCAACGAACGGTAGCAACTTTACCGAATGGGCCATGAATTTGAGGATTCTCCTCTCTGCTGCACAAAAGCAATATGTGCTAGAAGCGCCATTAGGCCCCCCACCTTTAGATGATGCCCCTGACGAGGAGAAGAATGTCTATCAGACTCATCAGGAGGACCACAACTTAGTTCATTGCGGCATATTGTATGGGCTAGAGCCGGAACTTCGAAAGCGTTTCGAAAACGGCAATGCATTTGATACAATGGGTGAGTTGAAAATGATTTTCGACACACATGCTGCTGTAGAGAGCTACAACGCTTCAGAAAAGTTCTTTAGCTGCATGATGGAAGAGCACAGCTCCGTTAGTGAGCATGTACTCAAGATGTCGGGTTACGCCGATAAGCTTGTGTCCTTGGGAATATCGATTCCCATTGACTTAGGCATCCATCGTGTTCTGCAGTCTCTGCCACCTAGCTATAAGAGCTTCGTGATGAACTATAATATGCAAGGCATGAAGAAGTCTCTCCCCGAGCTTCTGTCAATGCTTAAAACTGCAGAAGTGTAGATCAAAAAGGAACATCAAGTGTTGATGATCAATAGGAACACTGGTTTCAAGAAAGACAAGAAGGGAAAACAGAAGGGAAGTAAGGGTGGCAAGCCTGTTGCCGCGCCTGAAAAGAAACCCCGAGTTGGACCTAAGTCTGATTCCGAGTGCTACTATTGCAAGGGAACTGGCCACTGGAAGCGCAACTGCCCCAAGTATCTGGAAGACAAGAAGGCCGGCAAGGCAAACAAAGGTATATATGATATACATGTTATTGATGTGTACTTGACTAGTGCTCGCAGTAGCACCTGGGTATTTGATACCGATTCAGTTGCTAATATTTGTAACTCGAATCAGGGGCTGCGGAACAAGCGACCGCTAGCAAGGGGTGAGGTCAAGATGTGTGTCGGCAATGGATCAAGCGTTGATGTGATCGCCGTCGGAACGCTGCCTCTCCACTTGCCGTCGGGATTAGTTATAAACTTGAATAAATGTTATCTGGTGCCTGCACTGAGCATGAACATTGTATCTGGATCGTGTTTGATGCGAAGTGGTTATTCATTTAAATTCGAGAACAATGGTTGTTCCATTTATATGAATGAAATCTTTTATGGTCATGCACCGATGATGAATGGTTTATTTCTATTAGATCCCGATGATAATGATACACATATTCATAATGGTTATGCTAAAAGGATTAAACTTAATGATGATATATCCGCATATATGTGGCACTGCCGTCTAGGTCATATTGGCGTTAAACGCATGAAGAAGCTCCATTCGGATGGACTTTTGGAATAACTTGATTATGAATCATTTGATACATGTGAGCCATGCCTTATGGGCAATATGACTAGAACGCCGTTTTCCGGTTCAATGGAATGGGCGACAGATTTATTGGAAATCATACATTCTGATGTATGTGGTCCAATGAGTGTGTCGGCGCGAGGTGGATATCATTATTTTGTTACTTTCACGGATGATTTGAGTAGATACGGTTATATCTACTTGATGAAACACAAGTCTGAAACCTTTGAAAAGTTCAAGGAATTTCAGAATGAAGTGGAAAATCATCGTAATAGAAAGAGCAAATTTCTACGGTCCGACCGTGGAGGTGAGTATCTAAGTTACGAGTTTAGCACTCACATGAAAGAGTGTGGAATTGTTTCACAACTCACGCCTGCCGGAACACCACAGCGAAATGGTGTGTCGAAACGTCGTAATCGTACTTTATTAGATATGGTTCGATCTATGATGTCTCTGACGGACTTGCCGTTGTCATTTTGGGGTTATGCACTAGAAACTGCTGCATTCACTTTAAATCGGGAACCATCTAAATCTGTTGAAAAGACACCGTATGAATTGTGGTTTGGAAACAAACCTAAGCTGTGTTTTCTTAAAGTTTGGGGATGCGATGTTTATGTGAAGAAACTTCAACCGGATAAACTCGAACCCAAAGCGGAAAAATGCGTCTTCATAGGATACCCTAAGGAAACTATTGGGTATTCCTTCTATCACAGATCCGAGGGCAAGGTTTTTGTTGCCAAGAATGGATCCTTTCTAGAGAAAGAGTTTCTCGCGAAAGGTGTGAGTAGTCGGAAAATAGAACTCGAAGAGGTTATTGAACCTTCTCTTCAAAGTATGGCGAGTAGCGCAGCGCCGGAAGTTGTTCCGGAGTTGGCTCCACCTGTTGAAGAGGGAACTAATGATAATGATCATGAAACTTCGAAAGAGAGTACTACCGAACCTCGCAGGTCAAGTAGGACGCGTGCAGCTCCCGAGCTGTACGGAAATCCTGTCATGAATTTCATGGTTGATGTAAATGATGACCCTGCGACGTAGGAAGAAGCGATGATGATCCCGGATTCCAACAAATGGTTAGAAGCCATGAAATCTGAGATGGAATCCATGTATGAAAATCAAGTTTGGAACTTGGTGGAATTACCTCACGACCGAAAGGCCGTGGAGAACAAATGGATTTTCAAAAGGAAAACTGATGCTGATGGTAATGTGACCGTCTATAAAGATCGACTTGTCGCAAAGGGGTTTCGACAAATTCAAGGAGTTGACTACGATGAGACATTCTCTCCCGTAGCGATGCTAAAGTCAGTTAGGATTATGTTAGCAATTGCTACATATTTTGATTATGAAATATGGCAGATGGATGTTAAAACCGCGTTTCTCAATGGTAATATTGAAGAAGAGTTGTATATGATACAACCAAAGGGTTTTTTCGATCCTAAGGATGCTAACAAGGTGTGCAAGCTTCAGCGATCCATCTATGGATTGAAGCAAGCATCACGAAGTTGGAATCTCCGCTTTGATGAGGTGATCAAAGAGTTTGGATTTGTCCAAACTTATGGAGAAGCTTGTATTTACAAGAAAGTGAGTGGGAGCAATGTGGCATTTCTGATATTTCATGTGGATGAGATATTATTGATCGAAAATGATATAGATCTTTTAAACTGTGTTAAAAGTTATCTAAACAGCAAATTTTTAATGAAGGACCTAGGTGAAGCGTCATACATATTAGGCATAAAGATCTATAGAGATACATCTAGGCGCCTAATAGGGCTATCGCAAAGTACATACCTTGATAAGATTTTAAAGAAGTTTAAAATGGACGGAAGTAAGAAGGGGTTCTTACCTATGTTGCAAGGCAAGACATTGAGTAAGACTCAAAGTCCGGCTTCGGCGGAAGAAAGAGAGATAATGGACAAAGTCCCCTATGCTTCAGCCATAGGCTCTATAATATACGCCATGCTATGTACAAGACCGGATGTGGCACATGCTATTAGTTTGACTAGTAGGTACCAATCGGATCCAGGTTCGGAACACTGGATAGCGGTCAAGAATATCCTTAAGTACTTACGAAGAACTAAGGATATGTTTCTTGTATACGGAGGTGAAGAAGAGCTCGTTGCTAAGTGTTATGTTGACGCTAGCTTTGACATTGATCCGGATGACTCTAAGTCTCAATCCGGATACGTATTTGTCATGAATGGCGGAGCGGTTAGTTGGAGGAGCTCCAAACAACCTGTGGTAGCGGGATCAACAACGGAGGCTGAATATGTTGCTGCTTCAGAAGCGGCTCAGGAAGCAGTTTGGATGAAGGAGTTCATATCCGAACTAGGAGTGGTTGCAAACGCGTTGGACCCAATGGTGATCTATTGTGACAACAATGGTGCCATTTCCAATGCCAAAGAACCAAGGTCTCACAAGCATTCCAAGCATATTAAGCGCCAGTTTCACTCCATCCGCGAGCATGTCAAGGATGGAGATATAAAGATTTTTAAAGTACATATGGATCTCAATGTAGCAGATGCGTTGACTAAAACTCTTCCTAGAGCAAAACATGATCAACACCAGAACTCAATGGGTGTTAGATTTATCACTATGTAACTAGATTATTGTCTCTAGTGCAAGTGGGAGACTGAAGGGAATATGCCCTGAGAGGCAATAATAAAGTGTTTATTATGTCTATTCCAAGTATATGATAGATGTTTATTTTGCATGCTATAATTGTATTAATACGGAAACATTAATACATGTGTGTTTAATAAACAAACAGAAAGTTCCTAGTTATGCCTCTCTCATAAACTAGCTCGTTGATTAACAAGATGATCAAGGTTTCCTGATCATGGACATTGGATGTTGTTAATAACGGGATCACAACATTAGTGTAATGATGTGATGAACATTCATCCGAAGTATAGCATTACGATCAAATTCATTGAGTTTATATTGCTATAACAACTTACGAAGTGATCATAATCCTTAGACCATGAGATCATGTCAATCACTAACACCGGAAGAGTTTCTTGATAACATCAAACGTCACACCGTAACAGGGTGATTATAAAGATGGATTCAGAACTAATAAAGTGTTATGTTGAGGCTCATGGATCGAGAGTGGAATTTGTTCATCCCGATGATGGATAGATATACTTTGGGCCCTCTCGGTGATATCACATTGATTAGCTTGCAAGCAAGTGATTTGATCACTAGAATGTTATATCACGGGAACGAGAAAAGAGTGCATGTCGGTAACGAGATCAAACTAGGTATGGAGATACCGATGATCGAATCTCGGAGATGTAATATATCGTGAAACAAAGGGATTAATATACTAGCGTAAAAGGTTCCGACGATCACAAGAAAGTCATCGTTGAATGTGTGGGAGTTAGTATGGGTCTCCAGATCCCGCTTCTGATTATTGATCCGAGAGGGGTCTCGATCATGTCCGCATTATTCACGAACCGTAGGGTGACACACTTAAGAGACACCGACATCCAATTGGAGCAAAAGTTTCATGCCGAAAGAATGAACAAGCGCAGGAATTTATTTCACTAGATACCGAAACAGGTTTTCGGTTGAAATTGCATAAAATGGTTATGCATGTGAAATGGAATTCTAGCAAGGGGTTATTTGTGAATGTTTGTCATTAAAGTAATTGACAAAATTCTGAATAAAATAAAAGAGTTTTATTTAATGAGAGTTTGCATTAAATTTGGTGGAAATTTAATGGGAATTTGAGTGGACTTTTGAGTGGAGGGAATTTAAAGGAATTTTGTGAGTGGAGTGTCCACCCACATGAAGAGGGGAGGGCAAGGGGGCAGCCCCCATGCGCCGTCCACCCCCTTGGGTTCCCCCCTCCTCCTATAAAAGGAGCCCCCCTCCTCACTTGTCTCTCACACCTCCTCGTGAAGGATCTCTCTCCCCCTCTAGAATTTATCCCCCATGGTCTCGGACTAGCGAGATACATGTTCCCGGTGGCTATTCGGCAAGAAATAGTTGTGCTTCCGCTGCATCGCTGGAGCGATGAGGCGGAGGTTGCTCGGTGCCTCGAACGTGTGTGCGAGCACGGATGCGCAGCTGATTTGCGGCGCTAGGACTTCCTCTCGATCTTGAGATCGACAAGAGATCGTCTACATCAACCACGAGTTGAACTCGTTAAGCTTTGTCGGTCTTCAAGGGTATGTTCTCTACGGATATACATCCGCCCGTTGTTTGTATCTAGTAGATAGATCTTGGTACATAGTTCCCATCGTAGGAAATTTTTTGTTTTCTATGCTGCGAACCCTACATATGCATGAGGTGTGGCCCTCGTATTCAAGGGACATGAGATTTCCAGCTTATACTTCGTCAAGCATATACTCCAGCTTTGCCACTTTAACCTTAACCACTTCAATATGCTTATGATAGGGGCAATGAGGGCTGAAAGCTAACATGTACCATAATTTTTGGAAGCTCTTTTTGAAACTTGTAATCCCTGCTTCTTTTACAAAAAGGCCTTTCTTCCACCACTATTGAGTCTCCACCTTCTACCTTTAGGCACCATTAAGAGAGCATAGTTGTCATTCTGTGTGCAGTGTTCCAAAGCTAATTAATTGATGCATATTGTGTTATTACTTGGTCTTGTGCTACTTGTTTCTAGTCACCCTTGTGAACTTTGCAGGTGTCCTATGCATCTATATTGCTACTCTATGAGGGACAAGATGATTGCCACTATGCTATGTTTTCTGTCTGTGAAACAAACAAACATTTTTCAACGCATGTTATTCTTGATATTTGTTTGTAGATTGTCATATTGCATGCATAGTTACTATGTCCTATTGTTAGAAATCCATCTTTCATGCACATGTTTAGAGTTATTTGATCCCAGTTTTCAATGCTTGCAACTGGTTGGATCTTTATTGTGAGGGTGATGTCACCTCACAAATTATTCTGTTTATCACTTACCTACTCGAGGACGAGCATGAGTTAAGCTTGGGGATGTTGATACATTGGAAATGTATCTATAATTGTTGATTCTCCATGCTTGTTTAGTATCTACTTTGCTTTACTTGTTCACACTTTGAGGTGCTTTTTACATGTTTTCTGGTACTAACCTACTAACAAGTTGCAAAAGTGCCAGATGCCTGTTTTCTGCTATTTTTGGTTTCAGAAAAGTTAGGAAAGAAATATTCTCGGAATTGGAAGGGACAAAGGACAAAGTCAACTACTTTCCGTGGGGAACAAGAAGTACAGAGGAGAGCCGGAGGGGCCAGCCAGAGGGGCCAGACCCACCCCAGGCATGGGTGGGCCCCACCCCGCGCCTGGCTAGGGTTTGGTCACCCTGGCGGCCGCCTCGGTCTCCCCCTTCGCCTATAAGAAGCCCCCGATGCATAAACCCTGAGTACCCGACCAAATATCAACGAAACCGTCTGTAGCCGCCGCCACCATCGTCCCTAGATCGGGGGGATCTGAAGTTCTTCCTGGCACCCTGCCGGAGGGGAGATCATCCCGGAGGCCTTCTCTCCGGTATGATGCGTGAGTAGTTCCACCTTGGACTATGAGTCCATGTAGTAGCTAGATGGTTGTATCTCCTCCTTTGTGCTTTCATGTATAGATCTTGTGAGCTCCATTCATGATCAAGATCTAATCTATTTGTAATCATGCATGTTATGTTTGCGGGGATCCGATGGATATTGATATTATTATGTTAGTTTGATTAATGGTTTTGTATTTATGATTCTATCAGATCTGTGTTGTTTGTGATCTTGCATGCTCTCCGATGTTAGTAGCTATCTTGGCCAAGTAGTTGCTAGTGACTCCAAGAGGGGGTATTTATGCTCAATAGTGGGTTCATGCCTCTAGTTTCCAAGGGAAGTGAAAGAAATCTCTTCGGTTGTAGAGGTACTATTGCTACCAGGGAGAAAACAACGGTCTCTTGTTCATGGAACATGTGGACTGTTTACCTTACACACTTTTCTTAAAGCAGTTGTCTGTTGCTTGCAACTTAATACTGGAGGGGGTTCGGATGATAACCTGAAGGTGGACTTCTAGTCCTAGATCCAGTTGGATGGCGGTCTATGTATCTTGTTGTATTGCCCAATCAACCTCATAGGATCTTTCTGACTAGTAATTGCATTGTTCTGCCTTGCTCAGTTCCTGTGAATTGCCTTGCTGTAATTTGTTTACCCTTCATGCCATGTTGTTTATCTAAGGAGAGAACCTCTAGTGAACTATGGACCCCTGTCCAATCTTTACCATTGATACATCTTCCGCTGTTACTTTTTTACTTGCTGCAAACCATTACCTTCCACACCATTCGTTTAATCCTTTGTTACAGCAAACAGGTGAGCTTGACAACCTCACTGTTCGTTGGGGCAAAGTCTTGAGTTTGTGTTGTGCAGGTCTCCATGTTGCTTGCAACACCTGTGTGACGTTTCCTTCCTCCTTCTGGTTCGATAACCTCGGTCTCAACTAAGGGAAAACTTTCTGCTTGCTCTTCACACCCTGCGCTTGGGATTACCAACAAAGTGCCACGTCGAGCACCATCATAGGGAGACACGCTTAAGGATTCGATATTGTTTAGTAGATATGGAATGTAAGTAGGTAGACCGAATGTTGTTCAGAGTCTCGGATGGGATCCGGGATATCACGAGGAGATCCAGAATGGTCCGGAGAATAAGATTCATATAAGGAAAGTCCAATTTCGGAGTTCGGGAATGATTCCGATGATTTCATCGAAGAGGTTCTAGAAGGGTCTAGAAGGTTCACAGGAGCAGAAGGGGAAGGGAACATGAATGTGTCATGGATAAGTGGAATGATTGTATCATGTCCTAGGTCACTTGGTTGGGCATTAGAAAGAAAGAAATCAAGCTCGAAATTGAAAGTCAAAAGGCAAGTTTGAAAAGTCAAACTGGGACAATGTGTCCTGGTGGAGGAAGGAAAGAATCCTTCTTTCCCTCCACCACAAGACAACAAGGGGAGGGAGTTAGGGAAGGATTCAAACTCCCCTCTCCCAAGCTGCCCTCCCTCTCATAAATAGAGGGGAGGTGGTGCCCCAAGGACACACAACACCAGTCCCTTCCTACCTAGCCGCGTCGCCGCCGCCAGTCGTCGCCGCCGCGCCGTCACCTAGCGCCGCCGCCGGCTCACCGTCGCCGCCCTAGCCACCACCGGTCACGCCTCCTCCTCTCCGTCCCTCTAAACTCTAGATCGCCGGAAACCCTAGATCCACCATAACCTGCGCCGGCTTAGGCGAAGCCCTGCAGGATTTTCCCTCTACTTTCGACATCGCGCCGTCGTGCTGCTAGAATCGCGAGGGGAGAACTACAACCTCCGCTACCTACTGGAACAAGGGAGCGGAAGGTCTTCATCGAGTACCGAACATGTGACCAACTGCGGAAGCGCTGCTGAACGCAACGCCGGAAGGATCGTCTATGCAATCTTGAGATTGGCAAGTGTACGACTACATCATCCACGAGAATCTGCTCTCGTTAACCGCTTTGGAATCTTCAAGGGTGAGTACTCTAATCGACTCATTGCTACAATCTAGTAGATAGATCTTGGCTTGTTTGTGTGCATGAGGTAGAATTTTTTTGTTTTCCATGCTATAGGATCTTGGTATTTTACGGCGTTCGTACGCACTTTTTATGTTTATTTTCACCAGGATCAAATCAGATGATGGATCTGGTGGACACAATTCTTGGACCAGTTATATTGAAGTGAAAAGGAGCCAAAAACTACGTAAATTGCTTATTTGGGAAATATTAATAATACCAGAAGAAAACCCAAAGCGAGCAAATGATACAGAAGAGTTGACGACCAACTCTACGGTGGCGGCACGTATAGTAGGCGTCGCCTCCGCCTCCTCAAATAGTTTCACCCCGTGCAACTAGTTTGGAGAGACGACATACAGAACACCTAGAAATTGTCTAAAACCTCACCTCTAGAAGGGATCTGGAGGGGGAACTTGCCCAAGGGATCAATCTTCGCCCTAAGCAGATCTGGGAGGCCAAGGCATCGATCTACATCTTCATCAACCGCTGCATCTTCATCACCGCTATCATCTCCATCCATCCCATCTAGATCTTGTTGTAATTCTTGCACTAGTTGTGGGTTTATACAAGTACTATTCATCGATAATTGTTTCCATTACCATTGTCATGATGCTGATTGCCTCCATGTCTGAGTAGATCATTAGTTCTTGGGGAGATGGAGAAACCCTAGTATATGATTGAGATGAAATAGAGATTATTATGTTATACATCATTATGTGTATGTGTTAATTATCTTCATCTTGATGTTGGGAGTTGTGCACCTCCTTAATATTTGCCTCTTGCGGGGACTTGACGAAGGGGATTACTTGTTGGTAGACGAAGGGATGGTAGCACTTATTGTGACTATAAAGTCGTTGCCATCCTTTACGTACTAACTTGGGGAATCAAGGAGAACTCATTAAGCCATATCCATGTCGCAGGAGAAATTCCTTAATAGCGGGATAATATGATTGATGTCATTTATCTGTCAGCTGTGGTTATGAATGATGGTGTTAGCAGTGGTTGCTGCCTAATCATCTATATATGGAGCTCCTCCTACATACATGCATATCGGGAGAATATTCGGTATAATAATCTTGATCGCTCAGTCTAAATTGCTAGCGGTGTATCCGCCACTCCTGAGAACGCCATTCCCCTATTGCGGTTTCAATCTTTCTTACGCACGCGATTACTATTTTCTGCATTGAGTTTTACTTTATTTTACTTTACTGTTTCAACCTACCAAAAAACCAAAAACAATTCTACTTTCTTGCATCTTAGAATTATTCCTTAAGTACTTCATTTAGTTTTAGTTAAAATCATTTTAGTATTTCTCCCACTGCTCCCTGTGGGATCGATATCTTTATTTCGAAACTAGCTACAAACGATTTGTGCACTTGCAGTCATCAAGCTATTTTCTTGAGCCGTTGCCGGGGAGCTTAGCGCTATAAGTCACTTTACTTTTAGTTATTTACTTTTGTTGTACTAATTTTTTTGAGTTGCAGGACCATAACAATGGACAACACTCAACATTTAATGCATCTTGAGGCAGCAAGGAATATGGGTTCGGCAATGGACGCTTTTCTAACTGTCAATAGAAGCATAAACCCTGATGGTATAGAGATCCATCCTTTATTATTTGAGTTACTTAAATCTAAAAAGTTTGCAGGAACCCATGAAGAGAGTCCATATGGACACTTACAATTCTTTAAAGATGTTTTTGGTTCCTTTGTATTTGATGATTGTGACCTTGATAAGGTTAAAATCCAGTTTTTAGGCAAACTCTCTCTAATAATGTTTGCAACTGGTATATATCCTTTTGTACAGAAGAACCAAGAACATGGACAGATTTGACAACCAATTTCTTGTCAAAATATTACTCAGAAAGCAAAGCTCATAGGATGAGAGGTATTATTTTCAGTTTCAAAAATAATCCTAATGAGAGTTTATATGAAGGCTATCTAAGGTATAACAGCTATCTAGATAATTGTCCCCATCACCGTTTGTATGATTGGTTAATCACTCATACTTTTTATGGAGGGCTTAATAATAAAAATAGAACAAACCTAGACACCGCTTCTAATGGTAGTTTTCTATCTTATACTTATGAAAAAGCATGGAAATTAATAATGAAAATGAGAGAGACAACAGAAAGTCATGAAAATACGGAGAGCAATAAGCATAGTTTCTCTAAATATGCTTGTGTTAACGACTTTATTGCAGATGAAAGGACTTGTGCGATGATTAAAACCCTCGATATTGATTCTTATTCGGAAAATAATTAATTGAGAATTATCCAGGGCATTTACAGGTACCTGTAGGATGGGAACCTCACAAACCCCTTGAAGAAAAGAAGCGATCAAGAGAGGACGGATCATTGGTAGAATTTTCCTCTGAACCTATTCAAGAGAATATTAAGAAAAAGTGCAGGGAGGAAGAACGTATAAGGAGAAGATCAAACAAACCAGGAAAGAACCCCGATGCTACCAATGTAAATATTGTCATATTTAAGGATATTATGGAGGTAAGAATCGTGGAAAATGAAGTAGTTATGCTATACTCTAAAAGTTTAGACTTCATTATAGGTAGATACAAGGTAAAGAAACTTATAAACCCATGACTCCTATATACTGTGGAGAAACTTCCTTATACGGAATTTGTGAGCTGGTTTCTACTATAAATATTATGCCTTTGTCGCTTTATGAGGATCTTCGCTATAATTTAATAATCTAGATGTGGAATTGGTGGACACTACTATTAAATTATTTATTAGAACTAATATAAAACCGTAAGGTGTTATTCTAAGTATCTATGGTTTTATTGGACCACTCATGTACCCTCTCGATTTTCATATTGTTGATATTCCTCGAGATACTTTTTGTCCTATTCTTTTAGGCAGGCCTTTTGTCTCTATAGCTAGCTCAAACTGATAATAAGGAGGAGGCTATTTCCATGATGTTTGGAGAGGAGGAAATGACATTCCACTTCACCAAACTTAAAAAGAGGCCATATGAAATAGAAGATATCAAGGAAGAGAAAACAATTGCCGAGCTAGCCGCGATTCATTTCAGCACTCCCCGAGATGAATTAGAAAGGAGCTTAATTAATTGGGAAGAGGCACAAGATGATGAGGAAAGATAGACATGGATGATTACCTTGACTCCATCTCGGAAGCACAAACCCCACATGACTATGAAGAACTGGTAAGAAAAGGTGACGAAGAACCTTCTCCAATTGAATTGAAACGACTTCCAGATAATATAAGGTATGAATTTTTAGATAATGAAAACAAATGTCATGTTATTATTAGTAAAAATTTATCAAAAATTGAAGCAAATAAACTTATTTTAGTTTTGATCAAACATCATGAAGCATTTGGGTACACTCTAAGTGATATTAAAGGAATAGATCTATCCATTGTGACACATAAGATTACCATGCTTGAAGATGATGTACCTATAGTTGACACACAAAGAAAGCTTAATACGAAAATGAAAGAAGTAGTAAGAAAAGAAGTTATACTCTTATTAGATGCCGACATAATATATCCTATTTCTGATAGTAAGTTGGTTAGCCTAGCTCATTGCATACCAAGACATGGGGGCCTTGATGCTGCTATGAATGAGGATGGTGAGTTAATCCCTATAAGGCCTATTGTTGGGTATCGTATGTGCATTGATTTTATAAAATTAAACCGTGGGACACAAAAAAATCATAAATCTATACCGTTCATGGATAGAATTTTAGAAAGACTAAGAAATAATTATTATTTTTGTTTTCTTTATGGTTATTCCAGTTATTCTCAAATTGCTATACAACCCGAAGATCAAGAGAAAACAACTTTCACATGCATTTATGGTACTTATGCTTATAGATTGATCCCGTTTGGCTTGTGCAATGCAGCTGCAACCTTTCAAGAATGTGTTTTAAAAATCTTTGACGATCTTGTTGAGAAGACTATGGAAGTTCTAACAAATGATTTTGTTGTTTGTGGAACAAAATTTGATAATGGTCTTTACAATTTAACCAAGGTTTTGCAGAGATGTAGGCAATCAAACTTAGTTTTGAATTGGGAGCAATGACGATTCATGGAAAGATAAGGTAAAGTTTTTGGACATAAGGTTTCAGAAAATGGTATAGAAATAGATAAGACCAATATAAGTGCTATAGAAAATCTTCCCATACCTCAAGACATTAAAAACTTAAAGATGTTTCTGGGACGTGCAGGTTTTTACAAGCGTTTTATTCAGGATTTTGCGAAAATAGCTATGCCTCTCACTAACCTTCTTGATAAAGAAACCCCGTTCTATCCTGACCATGACTGCATTGCAGCTTTTGAAAACCTTAAAAATAAATTAGTTTCAGCACCTATCATGCAGCCTCCAAAATGGGATGAACCTTTTGAAATCATGTGTGATGCTAGTGACTATGCTGTAGCAGCTGTGTTAGGACAGCAAGACAGGAAGAATTTAAATGTTATTCATTACGCTAGTAGGACTCTTAATAAGATTCAGAAAAATTATGCTACTAATGAGAAAGAGTTCCTTGCTATAATTTTTGCCTATGACAAATTTAGATCTTACATTATTAATTCTAGATTAATAATTCATACAGATCACCAAGCTTTGCGTCACCTTCTTATGAAAAAGGATGCAAAACCCAGGTTGATTAGGTGGGTTTTATTAATACAAGAATATAACTTAGAAATAGTAGATAGGAGGGGTAAGGATAATCCAGTAGCAGATCATCTATCTAGAATGGAGGGAATAATTACCGACCTCGTACCTATAAATGAGTCATTTCCAGGAGAATGTTTAGCAAAAATTGAAGTAGTTGATCCGTGGTATGTAGATTATGCTAATTATCTAGCAGTAAAATTTGTACCTCCTGGTATGACAAGAAACAAAAGAATGAAATTCTTTAATGATCTCAGACATTACTTTTGGGATGATCCATTTCTTTATCGACATGGACCTCATGGAATGATTCAAAAGTGTGTTCCTAATCATGAAATGGATGCAATTTTGAAAGCTTGTCATGGCAGCCCGTATGGAGGACATCATGCAGGCAAGCGAACTGCAGAAAAGGTACTTTAATCTGGATTCTATTGGCCCACCTTATTCAAGGATGCACAAAGGTATGTGGAATATTGTGATGCTTGCCAGAGAAGAGGTACTATAGGAAGAAGAAAAGAAATGGCAATGAATTATAGTCTTATAATTGAACCATTTGATGTATGGCGAATGGATTACATGGGACCCTTTATTAGAATCAAATGGTTACACTCATATTCCTGTTACTGTCGATTATGTTACTAAATGGGTTGAAGCTATCCAAACTAACAATGCAGATGCATCCACTTCCATGAAGATGATCAAGGATGTCATATTTACCAGGTTTAGAGTTCCTAGATTTTTAATTACCGACGGTGGTTCTCATTTTATGAAAGGAACTTTCAGGAAAATCCTCGGAAAATATGGAGTAACTCACCGCGTTGCTTCACCATATCATCCCAAAACGAGTGGTCAAGTGGAACTCTCTAATAGAGAACTTAATACCATACTTGAGAAGATGGTGGATAAATCAAGAAAAGATTGGTCATACAAGCTAAATGACACTCTTTGGGCTACCGAACTGCATTTAAAAATCCGATGGGTATGACACCATATAAGATGGTATATGGTAAGGCGTGCCATCTACCTTTAGAATTGGAACATAGAGCCTTTTGGGCAATCAAGAACTTAAACTATGATCTTAAAGCAGCAGGAGAAAAACGTCTATTAGACATACATGCTCTAGATGAGTTTAGGAGTGAGGCTTATGAAAATGCTAGATTTTTTAAGGAAAAATTAAAAAGATGGCATGATATAAAAATAGAGGATAAAGTCTTTAAAAATGGAGATACAGTTTTGCTCTATAACTCTCGCCTTATGTTGTTTCCAGGGAAGCTCAGATCAAAGTGGGAAGACCCCTATATAGTTGAAGAAGCTTATGCATCGGAAGCAGTGAAGCTCCAGGGGAAAACACCTTTTATTTCATGGATAGTAAATGGACAACAATTGAAGCATTATCGTTCAAAAGAAGATATAAGTGCAATCACCTTACGAATAATTACCCAGAACAGTTGATTGAGCAAAAATATGGAAGGAATGGTAACTAGAAGAAGGACAAGGTCGAGACAAAGTGAGCAACACTATGGTCGAGCTATAGACCATAAAAGAGCGCTTCATGGGAGGCAACCCATGTGAAATAAAGGGTCGAGTCAGTTTTTAAGTAAGTTTTAGTTTATTTTATGATTGAATAAAGGGACACTTGAAGCTCTTGTGAAACAAAATATTTTGGTTTTGATAAAAATCTCGTTGAATGAATGTAATGTTGGTCAAAAACTTAAGTTGTCATTTTTCTGTCAAAACTTGGTATTTAATTAAGTTTTAGACTAATAAAGAATTCCCAAAGAAATAGATAAATTTTGATGTTTACTATACCCTTAATGACCAACTATACAGCGGGAATTAAATTTCCGGCCGTATAGTTGTACCCATATAGTTATTCATCGCATTCTCAATTTTTTGTGCCAAGGTATAGAAGGTTTAACGACCAACTGTATGGCGGGAAGAAATCTTTCGGCCATATAGTTGCGGCCATATAGTTCGTACTGCCTTAGATAATAAAAAAATTCTATAGTCAGTTCACAACTATACGGTGGGATCAATATGATCCGCGCCCGTATAGTTGCTCGTTAAGCCTGGCGGCTAGGGTTTTCGACCTCCCCTTTTAAAGATGGTTGCATCTAACCCTTTTCATTAAGTTTTCGTAGAGGTACAACCTCCAGCCTCAAAAAATCATCGCCTTCTCCCTACACGCCCCTCGAACAACATCCGTGAAGCGAAGCCATGCATCCTATTTGGAAGAAGAAGGAAGAGAAGCCCGTCAACAGGATCAAGGAGATCGAACCAAAATAAGCATTATCATCATCCAGCTCGGAGATCAAGCCTCTCCCAAATTGGGAGGACATGTTCTCGCAAAGGATGGAGATGATGAGACAAGCAAATCAGCTAAGGAGCAAGGATGAGTATCTATCTAATCCTTACCGTCACAACGTAGGATCTTATTATAAACTTTCTCTTAGTCCGCCACCTCTTAAACCTAAGGATTTGCCGCAAGATGAGATTCATGATAATATCTATCAGTTGGAAAAAACTTCAAAAGCATGTGTTGAAACTATTGGAGAAGGGACTGACTCCTACTGGATGATGAGCAAAGACCTTGATAAAAAGGTCAATGACATCGATGGTAGGGTTGGTTTCTTGATTAAAACCATTTTTGAGTTGATAGATGAGAATAAATTCCTTAAAAGGAAAATTTTGAAGCTTCATACGACATGGCCAAGGTCAGCATCCGCCTCGCATGCGTGGCTAAAGTTAGAACCCAGGAGAGGAAGACAATGTTGTTCCTTCCCAGGAGGAGGAATAGGTAACATCAAGGAGTTATTTGATCCCGCCTAGCTTGATTCCAATCTTGGGGAGATCTTTAAGATCTTGTAATCTATCTTACAAGTTTTTGTTTTTATTCTAGTTTTGCATTAGTTCGAGATCATAAATAAAGTTTTCATCATTAGATTCCCTTCAGGAATAGTTGATCCCTCTTATGAAATTCTGAGTTTTATTATAATGGAGCATTATTGAGTTTGTCTTATTGGATATATGAATGGCTTGAGTATGATTTTACTTGCACTTGATGATAGCAATAGTAGTCTTCCACACCATTTGTATTAACGTAACAAATAAATATAATTTTATCAATATGTTGTAGGTCAATGGTTTGATTTACAAAAAGGACAAATTATAAGTGCTATCAAATAGAGTGAGAACAAGTTGAGGTATAATAGTCAAGTAATAAATATTCTTCATATATATTTGGAATTCGATAATTGAGATCGTTAAACTTTGAAATTCCTACATGAAGTGGAATATATGGCTAGCTTCTTTGCATATCACTTAAACAAAATTGTGAGCACAAATATATATATATATATAGAAAAATAAGAAAAAGAAAGATGAAGAAAAAGAGCGAATGTGCAAAGAGAAAGTAGGAATATACCACCATATTGTAGTAAGACAAAGAGACGTTTGAGATTTTGAATCCCAAGTGAATATGTTAATCCTAAAACCACTTGGGACTACCTCGCTAACTCATTCGGTTGAACCGAATACTTTTACATCATGTTGAAAATAATCTTTTGTGAACTGTTAATTACTAAAGGTGTGGAATACTGCTAATATTATTCAGATGGTTCGAGTAAGGTACTATTCATGAACTTATTTAGATGTATCATTTATGACAAACACATTCTGCAACTGCCTCATTTATTTTATCGACTCAGCTTCATGAATACGAGGATCACATCCATTAAGCTAAACTTGCTCGGGACGAGCAAGAGTCTAAGCTTGGGGAAGTTGATGAGTTCATATTTGCATCATGTTTTAGATTATTATTTTGCATTATAGAGGTGGGATCTTGGTATTTTACGGCGTTTACACGCACTTTTTCTGTTTATTTTCACCAGGATCAGATCACATGATGGATCAGATGGACACAATTCTTGGACCAGTTATATTGGAGTGAAAAGGAGCCAAAAACTACGTAAATTGCTTATTTGGGAAATATTAATAATACCAGAATAAAAACCGAAGCGAGCAAAGGATACAAAAGAGTTGACTTCCAACTATGCGACAACGGCCCTTATAGTTCTCGTTGTATAGTTGGTGCCGCCTCCGTCTCCTCAAACAGTTTTACCCGTGCAACTGGTTCGGAGAGACGACATATAGAACACCCAGAAATCACCAAAAACCTCACCTCTGGAAGGGATCTGGAGGGGGAACTTGCCCTAGGTATCAATCTTCGCCCTAAGCAGATATGGGAGGCCAAGTCATCGATCTCCATCTTCATCAACCGCTGCATCTACATCACCTCCATCATCTCCATCCATCCCATCTAGATCTTGTTGTAATTCTTGCACTAGTTGTGGGTTTATACAAGTACTATTCATCGATAATCGTTTCCATTACCATTGTCATGATGTTGATTGCCTCCATGTCTAAGTAGATCATTAGTTCTTTGGGAGATGGAGAAACCCAAGTATATGATTGAGATGAAATAGAGATTATTATGTTATACAACATTATATGTGTGTGTTAATTGTCTTCATCTTGATGTTGGGAGTTGTGCTCCTCCTTAATATTTGCCTCTTGCGGGGACTTGAAGAAGGGGATTACTTGTTGGTAGACGAAGGGATGGTCGCACTTACTATGACTATAAAGTCGTTACCATCCTTTACATACTAACTTGGGGAATAAGGAGAACTCATTAAGCCATGTCCATGCCGTAGGAGAAATCCCTTAATAGCGGGATAATATGATTGATGTCGTTTATCTATCAGCTGTGGTTATGAAGGATGGTGTGAGCAGTGGTTGCTGCCTAGTCATACATATATGGAGCTCATCCCATATACATGCATATCATGAGAATATTCGTTATAATAATCTTGATCGCTCAGTATAAATTGCTAGCAGTGTATCCTCCACTTCCTGAGAACGTCTTTCCCCTATTTCAGTTTCAATCTTTCTTATGCACGCGGTTACTATTTTCTGCATTGAGTTTTACTTTATTTTACTTTACTGTTTCAACCTACCAAAACCCCCAAAATAATTCTACTTTCTTGCATCTTAGAATTATTCCTTAAGTACTTCGTTTAGTTTTAGTTAAAAGCATTTTAGTCTTTCGCCTACTGCTCCCTATGGGATTGATATCTTTATTTTGAAACTAGCTATAAATGATTTGTGTACTTACAGCAATCACCCGTTTGCACGGCCCATAAATTTCTAGGCCCATTAGTGTTCCGCCCTGCACTATTCAAAATGGGCCCATTTGGACATCCCGCTTTGGCCTGTAACCTTTCTGGCCTATTACTGTATAGCTTCGCACTGTTCGAAACGAGCACATATACATTGGGCCCATTACTGTTCAGGCCCGTAAATATTCATCTCATGTTTTGGCCCGTTCGTTCTAACCTGGTAAGTTCCTCAGTTCCTGCCTGGTGCAAATTCGGCCTATTACTGTTCTGGCCTACTACGATCATGACTTGTATCTGGCCAGGCCTATGATGGCTATGAAATATAGCCATACACGTCCGCATTTAAACTAGATATTATTCATATATTTGATGAAATATCTCTCTAAAACCTGCCACTAATGCCTAATGATTATAGGGGTATGCAATCCTTTCTTGCTATTTTTGCCTACGCAAATAATGACATATGATGATGGGAATCACTACATAAATGCCAAAGATACGAGATTTCCAACACATCAAAGAAACCAGGAGCCATGAAGAGGATCCAGTGGACTTAACGACCAACTATACGGCCCGCTGCCGTATATTTTCTGCCGTATAGTTTGCACCGACTTTATTAGGTCAAACAGAACAACTTTTGTGAAGATACCCCGATATAAAGAGGCTTCAGGCAACGAGAAACAGGCCCACAACTCCACAATCTCGCTTCTTTCAACCTAAACTCTCCCTGCCGCCACGCTGGAGGAATAGATCTAGATCTAAACCTCTAAACCCTTCTCCACCACCATAGCCATCTTCCACCACTTTTAATAGTAGATCTCTTCTCCAATTGGCGACATTGTAAGACTATTTTCTATCAACTTGATGATCTCTATTACAATGTTTATGATTGTCGATTTCATCTCTATGTGTGAGTAATTCTCCTTGGGCTAAGGGCTTCGACCTAGCCATGTAGCTTTTGTGCATGTTATTTATCATTGATGGGATCATGTATTAGTTTGTATGACATGATGATTGTAGTACCCTCTCTTGTCTCAATCTAAGGACTTGTCAGGTACCCAAGACCCCGAGGATTGATCTAGGTAAAGGGAGTGTGAGTAACGACTGATCTGCAGGATAGGAACCCCAGTGATAGAAAGGGTAGTATGGTTGTATGTGAGGAACTTACTTGGGATTAACGGTGACATCACTATGCATATCATTAGTTCTCTTTCTTCTATGGATGAGACTAGTAGGTTATTGTCATAAGCAGTAGTGGAGGTGATAACATTTATGGATGCACTTCCCACATATAATTATCTTGCTCTAACAATTACATGAGTACTTTATAATTATCTATTATTCCCATCATATGTTTTGCACAACTACTGATGAAAACCGAAGACTCTAGGCCCTCTCTCTCCATTGACAACAACAAGATTGCAAACACTTGGTCCGGTGAAAACGCAATAGGAATTCTAAAACTCTCGAAGGTCCGTTTAAGTAATATCACTTTGCTTTTTGCTTACCGAGGATTCGATAAACCTTGGTCTACTAGGGAAAAAGAGCTACACTACATCCGTAATCCGGATCGAAGGTATCAGCCTGCTACTATTCTGGCCCATTATTGTTTTGTCCATTTAAGGTTCTGTCCCTTTACTTTTCTAGTCCCTTACTGTTTTGAGAGTTACTATTTTGGTCTGTTACTGTTTAGGCCTATTAGTGTTCCGGCCTATTACTGTTTAGAGCTATTACTATTTCGGCCTGTTGCTGTTTCGGTCTATTACTATTTAGGCATGCAACTATTACGGCCTACCACTGTTACAGGCTATTACTGTTACTAATCTCGCCTGTGGCTCCGCCCCATTACTTTTACGGTTTCTGCATTTTTTGAGGCCATTTCGATATCATACAAGGTGTACAACTTGTGAGCATTTTACTATTCATCGTCGGCCTAATACAAGACAGGCAAATACAAAGCACGATACGGTACCCTAATCAACCTGGCTAGAGCAGGTATGGTACTGCCTACCGCTATGTGTGGACATCATCAACTACATGCCTACACGGCCTATGCAATTAGTATAGATATTACATCAAATGCAAACTACTTAAAATTATTAAATATTATCAACTCAAGGGAAAGAAAATCGGCATTTCAGTCGACAATCGAGTTCATAGAAGTCCTCAATTTGCTTTCTCCATCACCCGCATCTCCCTTTTGAGTGTGACATCTACATTGGAAAACAAACTTGATACATCATCTTTCAGCCCCCTCTTTGGTGGCGATAGCAATATTTGTAGTCTGAAACTAAGTGATAACAAGTTAATACATCTAACAAGGAAAATTACTCATTTAATTGATACGACACGAGCTATGAACTGGAGTTCACTACTGGTCAATGGTTAAAGTATATTGACCATCATGTCAAACAAACAGGACAAACAAGCATTAAACAATTAATTGGGAACCCCAGTGACAAAGGGTAGTACGGCTATATGTGAGGAACTTACTTGGGATTAGTGGTGACATCACTATGCATATCATTAGTTATCTTTCTTGTAAGGATGAGGCTAATAGGTTATTGCCATAAGCGGTTACGGAGGTGATAACATTTATGGATGCACTGCTCACATATAATTATCTTGCTCTAATAATTACATGAGTACTTTATTATTATTTATTATTTCCATCAGATGTTTTGCACAACTACTGGTGAAAACCGAAGACCCTAGGCCCTCTCACTCCATCGACAACAACAAGATCGCAAACACTTGGTCTGGAGAAAATGCAATAGGAATTCTAAAACTCTCGAAGGTCTGTTTAAGTAATCTCACTTTTCTTTCTGCTTCTCGAGGATTCTATAAACCTAGGTCTACTAGGGAAAAGAGCTATACTACCTTGGTATCAACCCTTTTTCTGGCGACGTTGCCGGGGAAGCAATAGCTACCCTGGTGAGGTTTGTAGGAAGCTTGCTAGTTTTAATTCTCGTTTTAAATTTTGTTAGTTTGCTTTCAGTTTTTATTTGAAAAACCAAAAAAATTAGTTAGTCTTTTTAATTCTTGCTTTATCATCATTAGTATTTGTTTAAGAAAATCCAAAAACATAGGAAGTATGGCTAAAAAGAAACTTGGGGAGTTTTCAACTCCTAATAATGATTATTTATGTACTCCTATTACTCAGCCAGCAATCACTGCTGAAGATTATTAAATTAAGCCCCACTATTTGAGTTTGGTTCAACATGATCAATTTGGAGGCTCTGCTATTGAATATACATGTAGGCATTTAAATACTTTCACTAAAATATGTGATATGATGTGCATTAAAGATGTTGACCCCGATGCAGTCAAGTTGCATTTATTTCCTTTCTCTCTTAGAGGAAGAGCAAAAGAATGGTTGCTATCTTTTCCTAGAAATACTATTGCATCATGGGTGGAATGCACTTTTTTATTTATGACTAAATTCTTTCCACCTGCAAAGACTATGCAACTCAGATCATGACTTGTTTTAGACAGGAAGAGCGTGAGCCACTAGCGCTTGCATGAGAGAGAGTAAAAGAATGCATGACAAACTATCACAGCCATGGGATGGAAGATTGGTTAATTCTCCATTTATTTTACAATGCTCTTAAACTCGTTTCTAAGTCTATGATAGATACTGTAGTTGGAGGAACATTTATAGGTAAGCAAATTACCGAAGCAAAGCAGCTACTCGACAATATGCAAGACAACCATGCCCAATGGCATGTGGAAAGATCAAACACGAAGAATGTGAACTCCGTCACACCTCAAGAGAATGAAGAACTCAATGCTAAGTTGGGTGAGCTCATATTACCCGCTAAAGGTAAGGAAACCCCGGTAAGAGCTACTCTCGAACCAACTATTGAAGAAGTAGACTTCATAGCTTGTAATGATTATAACCCTACTTGGAAGAATAATTATAATCCAAACTTTCAGAAATATTACCCTAGTCCAGCAGGTAACTCTAATAATAATATGGCATCAAGCAATACTATTCTCCAAAAAACTCTTAAAGCTTTTCTGGACTCACAAAATGAGAAAAACAATATTCTAGTCAAAATTACAGAGAATCATGCTGCCATGCTTGATAAATTATCTAACTAAGCTGTTATATTGAGAAATGATTTGCAGGCCCTCCAAGAAAGAACAAGGATCGTTGAGGCACAGATAGGTAAGATAACCGAGAGTCAAACTCTCATTCTAGCTAAGTTTGCAGGTAAAGCTGATCCCAATCCAGTAGAAGACCTCAAGATGATAAGAATCCAAAGGGAGGATCCTAAAGAACTTGATTATAGCAATGCTCCTTCACCAAACTATACTATTTAAGATCTTGTAAAAAGGATCAATGTCAAGATTCCGGTAAGTGAAGAAAATGAGGAAGCTATGTATCAACACTTCGTTAATTAGGTAGCAATGAAGGTACGTGAGCTTGAAGAAGAATATAAGAAAATTGCTGAAAAATTGCCTGTTAAGCTAGATGATATATTTGAGACCACTATTAAGATTAAAATTGGGACTAATGAAATAGCTGCATTGTGTGATCTAGGTGCAAGTGTTTCAACAATTCCAAAGAGTCTTTTTAACAAGTTAAATCTTGGCTCTTTTGAAATCACCGAACTAAAATTACACCTAGTAGATTCTACTTATAAACAAGATGTAGGCATTAAAGAAAATACTTTAGTATACATTAAAGGTTGTCCTGCTATTATTTATTTTGTTATTGTTGACATGCCTAAAGATGCTACTGCCCCTATTATATTAGGCCGTCCTTTCTTAAGAACTATTAAGGCGTTACTCAATTCGCATGAAGGGAACGTGAAGCTCCAATTGCCTTCGCGGGATCCTTTTGTTATTCATTTCCCTAGAAAAATAAACCTAAGAAAGATGATAAAGAGGCCATCACTTGGAAGGCCAATTATTTTGGAGTGGGTGTTCCACTTATATGGCCTAAGTGAACAATATCAAGGCCAAGCTATTGACCATAAAAGAGCATTGCATGGGAGGCAACCCATGTGAAATAAATGTATGAGTTAAAATTTTAAGTTTTAGTTTATGTTTTATAAAGAATAAAGAGTGCTAGAAGACTCCAGTGAGAGGAAGAGATTCATCGGTTCTAAAAATTCTTGTTTTATATATGCCATTGTTGGTCGAAATTTTAGTCTGTCTTTTTCTGTCAAAATAAGGTGTTTCGCTATGTTTTAGTATAAAAAGTAATCCTCGAAGAAACAGAAATTTTTTTATGTGTATGAAAGAGTTAACGACCAACTATACAGCGGGAATAAAAATTCCTACCGTATAGTTGCGATCGTATAGTTGTATTACCCATCGGCAATTTTTCATCCCAAATATAGAGGAGTTGACGACCAACTATACGGCGGGAACAAAAGTTCTGGCCATATAGTTTCCACCGTATAGTTGCAGCCGCCAAAAAGAAACCCTAGAAACCCTAAAATTTTACCGTCAGACCAACTATACGGCCGGAACACTTTGTTCCCGCCGAATAGTTTCCGTCGTATAGTTGCGTCCGACCACTCAAAAGCTCGGGGAGGTGCCCAAAACATCAAAAACTCAATCCTTTTTCTCTCTTCTACCTCCAAACTCTCTCAAAATCTCAAGGGATCTTCACCCCTACTCAATTTCGTTCGATTTCCTCGCACACAAGTGATCTACGGTATGTTTCTCCTTCGATCCTCTAATTACTTTTTGTAAATTCATCTCTGATCTATTGTCATTATCAATATAGAGTGAGACTTGTTTTGCACTATTTTCCATGATTATCTTGCCTAGATTATTATTTTGAGGAGATTATTTTGTGTGCAATGTGAGGATTATGCTATGACTATTACCGTTGGATCAAAAAGTTTTATATTTGTCTGTTTTATTTGTTTTTACAAGATGAACACAAGGAGCCAGACATGTGCTCTTGCTGCAGCTAGTTCTTCTCGGGCTGCAGCTCAGGAACGCATAGCGATTCGATTCAGAAACGAAGCCCACGATGATCGTTTCGACAGGATCAAAAACCAAGAAGTCAAGGAAACCAAGTGGGATTGCCCCGTCACTTTGAACCAACTCGGTATTTCTAATAACTTTAATTTACTTGCAATAGTGTTGGCTTGCAAAACTTCGTATTACAAGATGCACCAACCTATCGCCGGTTAACCATTGAATTTCTTAGATCTTTGCAAAGCACCGTTTAGACATGGCAATGGGTGGATAGAATTTCTTTCTGACTCATGAACAATAATTATTCTCTAACACTTGATGAATGGTGCAGTTGTTTTGGTTTACAACAATGATCCTAATGCTCTGCGTGCAGCTTATCCCAACATGGAACCTTCCCCCGAATGCTGTTATAATAGAATGAGCTTTACTTCTAGAGTCAGTAGAGGGAAGAATATTCAACATCCTGCTATTCGCTATTTGTTATATGTTATTGCTAACACCTTTCAAGCGCACAATGAGTTTACAAGACTCAATGAGGAGGACATCTTAGTCCTCTCCAAAGCTGCTTTCAACTAAGACAACTTGTCACTTCACTTGGGCGGAATTCTTGTGCGCTACTTGGAGTACAAATCACACCAAAGCCAAGGACCAATCACTTGTGGAGGCGTCATCACTGTGCTTGCCAATGCATTGGGCATCGACCTAGGTGAGTTACAACCGGTGCTAGGTGAGTGACGTGTTGGTTTCTCTACTCTGAGGGCTTGTGGAATGCGCACTAAGAGAAGTGGTGTTTACTATCTGCATATTACTGGAGCTAGGTGTATCTATCCCGCTCCTTTGCCTAATGGTCCGGACTGGAGTTACAACTATTTTCCCCCACCATAGTGATTTGAAGGACTTGCAAAAGCCTAAGCTTGGGGAGGTTTTATCTATCTTATATTTTGGTTTTCATTTGCTTTATCTTATTTTCGAGGTTATGCTTTTATTTGAGTTTATAATCACTCGTGTTGGTTTCCCCAACACTTTCTCTTAGTGAAAGGTCCCAACATTTAATAAGGTAGAGATCCCTGTGTTTACAATGCTAGTCCCTGGATCAATAGCTAGCATCCACAGTTAAGATGTAATATCAAGAAACAAAGGTCATAATACAACTTTATAACCAGGAATAAAATAATTCATTACATCTTACATATCTCATTTGGATAACACATTTCAATGCAGCAGAATATCTATATAGCATGGAGTCCTTCATCTTCAAAGTGCCACAGGCAATCATGTTGGTTGTAGACTTGTAATCCTATTCAACACACTTCACTAACATCAAACAAACCTGCAACATAATAAGTTGCAGCCACAAGGGTCAATACATTTGAATTGTATTGGCAAGTTTCACTACTATGTAGAAATAAGTGGATCCTATCCTTACATGCATATTTGGCTAAGTAGGGTTTAGGCTCATTTGCAGAAAGCAATATAGTTTTATCCTAACTTTTCAAAAATAGTTTTGATCTTTTGAAAATCTTTCGGAACTCCTTGGAAAACTCCAAGTGCTTCTAATCCCTTGTTGTCTCCATCAAGTTTTACTTTGACAAATTGGAATGTCGAGATTTTCCATAGTTTCAGTCCTTAGTTGCTCAGAGTTGTCCATAACCGGGGACACGGCTAAGTACTTAGAATTTTGATCGTCTGCAGAAGTTGTACACTTTACCCACATGACACAATCTCATCTTGACGCCACCAGTGGCCGCTGAATAAGTACTCACCAAGATGGAGTACTGGCAGATCGAGAATGTGACAAAGTCTTTCCATAGAAGTCCTCCCAGTACACAATGCTATCTTGTCTACCAGGCACCAATGTAGGGATATATTTCCCTTACACAATTCTAGTTAACCTGAAGATGCCAATGCATGGGTCTTCCACTATGTAGTTGACTAAGCCAGAGCCCATTTAGCATGTGGCTGTACACGGAAGCCAGTGTACGAGAAACATGTTCAATCTCTAAGTTCCTGGGTGGTTTTCTTCTAGTGCACACACAAAAAGATAGCCATATAAACATGGTTCCCTTTGTTGCCACCTTGTCCAAAACTTGAGTATCCTTGTCCACCCAGGTGGTTCATTGAGTACTTGTTTTATTATATAAGAACACTTCATATAATCATATCATGTATCCCATCCCAAATATATAGCAGGGCTAAGCATACTACAACTACAATGTTTTTCTCTAAGGAGATATAAGGGTATCCTATTAGGATTTAGCATAGCATAAAATATAGTAGTCCTTATCATGCATGTTACAAAAATCCACTAAGTGTAATGAAAATAGTAGGACATGGATGATAGTGTCACTTGCCTTTTTAGTACAGAATGTTGGTTCACTTCTTGATCTTGCAATTATCACTCTCTTCTAACTTCACTACAATCCAATCAAGAAAACACATTTTCAAACCAACATTCAAACAATTTATCACACATAAAATAATAGATCAAGGCAATGCATGCAAGCATGCAAAAGATAGTTTTATTTGGAAAAGTGTTTTCTACTAGGCTCTAAACATTTTAAAGTTCAAATTGGTCATTTACTAAAGTGGTAAAGTCATTTGCAAAAGGTTTTGTCTCATAAACCATATATTATGCTAAGGTGATATTTTATGTAGTTGAAAATATCTTTTAGCAAAGTAAAAACTTTATATGGTTCATTAAATATGTTCTTAATCTCAAAACATGGTGTTTAGGTTCAGAAGGTTTGAATCAAATCATTTCCCAAAGGTTTTACTCAAAATTCAATTCTAAACCATAATCAATATTTCTATTTGACTAGAACTGTGCTAATTCAAATATTTGGTCCTTAACCTCACAAAATACATTTATAAATCCATAAGTTGGTTCCTATGGTCAGTAGGTTCAAAACAATCCAATTTGCAAAGATTTCACCTTAAAAATATATCCTGAACAATTTTTATATTCAAATTATGCCTCCACAAGTTTCTGCAATTTCAACAAATTTTCCAGAAGAAAAACATTAAACAAAGTGCATGGTTGCAAAGTACTTGTCCTGCTGATTCCATTGATATAAAATTTGCAAAATTTGGACATGTAGAATTAAAGTTATGAATTTTGCAAGTTTGCAAATCTAATAGATCAAATTTCTGTTTTTAAATCAATCTCTAGACACATGTCTAATTCTTACTGGCGCGTACCGGTTCGTGCGGATTGCGCTCTGTGGATCGTTGGATCTAAATGAGATCGTGCGGCACAGTGCACATGATACCCCTTTGATCAAATCTAATCTTAGCCAGACGTTTTGCATCCTACGGACAGCGGCCAGACCAGGAACGGCGGCGCTGGCGCGGCGGCGAGCGGCGGAGCGCTCTGTCAGTGTTGTCGCCGACGAACCAGGAAGCAAGAGGGGGAACAGAGGTGCTCACCGTGCTCGTGGGAGTGCGGAGAAGCTCGAGGTGTGGTCGGCTTTGCGAGGGGCGCACCGGAGCTGCGTGGATTGCTCGCCGGAGTCAGTGGCGGCGTCGGATGCTTCGGTTCATCGTCGGGGGCGAGGCTACAGGTCATGCCGAGGAAAACGGGAGAGGGCGTTAGACGCGTACTGCACTGGGGATCATGGGAGCATCATCTAGGAGTACCGGGGCAGTCTGAGCTTACCAGGGGGGCTCGCTGGAGTAATGGCAGACGATGGCGACGCTCTGTTGTTGAGGTTGCCAAGGCTAGAGAACGCGCGCGGGATAACTAGCAGCACTGGGAGATGCGCCAGGTGATGGGAAGCAAGTTTGCGTGCAGTGGGAGGCGAGGGGCGGTTGGACGGCGCCATAATTTAATGGGGAAGCTCGTCGGAGCAGAGGGGTTCGAGCTCGCGATTCTTGCAGCCTGGAGGCAGAGGAGAGGTGTGGCTTGGGGGGAAAGTGAGAGGAGGGCGAGGTGTTTAATCGAGCGTGGTCTCTGGAGGAATTAACCCTGCCATCAACGCGAATTGATCGCCGCAATCAAGGCAGAAACGGCGAGGGGGACGTGGTCGCGGTGAAGACGACGATGAGGTGGCCAGTGGGGTCTGGCTGACAACGAGAGGGAGGGAGTGTTTACTGGGTCCACTGGTCAGCGACTTAGCGGGTGCGCAGTTGAGTGAAGAACAATTCGGCAGAGGGGTTTAGTTGGGCTGCGCTGTTGGGCTTAGTTGGGCCAGATGAGTTGGGTTGCTCTGTTTCATTTTTTTTATAATGAATGCTTTTCTTTTTCTGTTTTGAATTTCTGTTTTGATTTTATTTCAAACAATTCAAACTCCATTTGAATTCAAACCACCACAAAACTTTTGGGTATAATTCAATTCTGTTTAACAACATATTCTAAGTCCAAAAAAATAGAACAATTATTTTTAGGGTTTATTATTTATTAAAAATAAATAAATAGGCTTTAGTCTTTATTTCAAATAGGATTCAAATATGTTTAAAACTCTAATTGACTTTATAAATTCCTACAAAAATCTTTTCAGTAGGTTTTATTAAAAACATAACACTTTGAAATATAATTTAAAATACTTTAATAAGTTTTTAATGATCATTCAAAATAGGAAAATGTCTATACTTGAATGAAATTTGGATATAAATATATCCTCATGGTTTTATTTAATAAACCATTACTATTTTTATCAAACAAAATATTTTATTTTAAAAGCTTGGCCAAGATTAAATTTGACTCTTTAAAATAGTCCTTATTCATATTTCTACCTTTGCTTTTGAAAATCATATCTTTTTATTAAAAGATCCAAAAATGGTAATTCCAACTATTATAACTTTATTTATTATTTGTTTATCTTTGTAAATCCCTTTAGGATTCTATTTGATTAAAATAGGTTTTGATGTTTCCATTTGGAATCAAAAGGTTTCTTCTCACCCTAAATTTCAACAAAATTTTGTTTTGTTTATTTATTCACATTTCAAAATTTGGAAAATTTTGGGATGTGACACTTAGTTATTTTATTTTGTCTGAGGATTTCAAGCCGAGCTTTGCCACCAATTTTCTATTCTTTAATCCCCCTTCTCAAAAACCACAAAAAGATTTCTCCATTTATCTTTATTTTCCCTCTCTCTTTTTCTTTTTTGCCTCGAAGTTCTCGTTGATTTGCAGGAGAGTGGTTGACTTTGAGTTTCCATGAAACAAATAGAAAGGGAAGAGAGAAGTGGAACCAAACATGAGAGGTATGCCTTATGACTCCCCACTTTTCAAGTTTGAGAAACTCATGCTAGTTAGTAGTAATGTTGAGATGTTATATCAGTGGAGTGAGTCTCTATATTGTAGTAAAATTTTGTTTGCATGGGTATTTAACTGAGCATGTTTTTTTCCAACTCTTGTAGTTAACCAAAGTCTTTCCTAAAATTTTTCTAAACAATTAAAATAATAAAAAGTCTCACAACTTGAAGACTTGGGTGTTGTAGTGTTTAGTCTTGAAAGCTTATTCTTAGAGACACTCAACACCACAGAAAATAATGATTGACTTGATACCTCTCTTTGAAAAGATTTGTTCTATTGAATTAATGTTTAGCAGTTTTTGTGAGAATGCCAAAGTTTGACTAGTAAATCATAAGAATGATATAGCTTTATGCGTGTCAAACTTCATGTGATGCCAACAACTCCGCTAGCCTACGAACGATCTTAATAGAGGAAACTCCTAGATTTTGGCTATGAGTTGATTAAACATATGTAGCAGCGATGCTGTAATGGATAAGATTCTTGGCACTCCCGGGTAGCTGTAACATGATGTAATCACTCCTATGGCTGATATGAGTAATCATTATGCAAAAGGAACAAAAACCTTAGTGATGCCATGAGTGTCCATCTCAGCCCAATAAACTGATGAATTTTTTTGGCATGCTCTCAATTTCTTAAGAATAGAAAAGTAGTGCTTGAAAAGTCTTGATTTATTGATGTGGGAGGATTGAGATACTTTAGTGTATATGCTTTTCATGACAAACTCTCACACTCTTAATTCTATATGATCATACTTTATTGTTCAAAGGCAAGCTTATAAGTTGATTACATGACATGGAATAAAGTCTACTCTTTTTAAATCATCCATGCTTACTATAATTTTGCTGCGCTATAAGGATTCATGAAACCCGTATGATATGCTTGCCATTACTCTATCTATGCTGAAGTTTTTCAGATCAACAAAGTGGGGGAAACTTGCGACTACCAATCATGAGTAAGATCACCATCTCGTTATTTCAGTTTAAATGCTGAGTTCCCTTTTTAATTTTGGTTTTCTTGCTCGAGGAAGATCAAGTTTAAGCTTGGGGAGTTTGATGGCTATGACATATATCCATCCACATCTGCACTTAAACTAGATATTATTCATATATTTGATGAAATATCTCTCTAAAACCTGCCACTAATGCCTAATGATCAAAGGGGTATGCAATCCTTTCTTGCTATTTTTGCCTGCGCAAATAATGACGTATGATGATGAGAATCACTACATAAACGCCAAAGATACGAGATTTCCAACACGTCAAAGAAACCAGGAGCCATGAAGAGGATCCGGTAGACTTAACGACCAATTATACAAACCACTGTCGTATAGTTGTCGTCGTATAGTTTGCACCGACTTCATTAGGTCAAACAGAACAACTTTCATGAAGAGACCCCTATATAAAGAGGCTTCAGGCGACGAGAAACAGGCCCCCGACTCCACAATCTCACTTCTTTCACCCTAAACTATCCCTGCCGCCACGCTGGAGGAATAGATCTAGATCTAAACCTCTAATCCCTTCTCCACCACCATAGCCATCTTCCACCACTTGTAATAGTAGATCTCTTCTCCAATTGGCGACATTGTAAGACTATTTGATATCAACTTTATGATCTCTATTACAATGTTTATGATTGTCGATTTCATCTTGATACGTCTATTTTGCATCACCTTTCTATATCATAATTTTCCTATATTCATTGATATATTTCATATTAAGAGGTGTTACTTATGACTTTTCATCTATTTTTGCATGTTGGATGATTCTTGGAGGATGAACTGCCGGAGTCAGGATTCTGATGGAAAAAGAGGTGTTTTGATGCAATTTCGTGAAGATCAGAAAAATACCAGAAAAACTACGGAAAACCCTAATTTCCTAGAAGACGAAGAATGCCAGAAGGGAAGGCCGAGTTGGGCCACAGGGGTCCCATACCCCCAGGCACGGGCCACCCTAGGCCGCGCCTACAGGGGGTGTGGCCACCCTGTCTCACCTTCGGCTCCGCCCTCTCCCCTATATCTTCTCCTCGGGACCCTAATACACGGGGAGCGACCACAGAAATATTTTGCCGCCTCTGCGGGGCGGAAAACACCGAGAGAGAACGAGATCTCTGGCAGACAGATTTCTGTTGGGGAAATTCCTTCCCGGAGAAGGGAGATCGTCGCCATCAACACCATCATCAAGATAGACTTCATCGGGATCATCATCATCCACACCATCATCACCACCAGCACCATCATCAACACTCCATCCCGATGTAACAATTGTGTTGGATCTTGGATTAGTTCTTAGGGGAAACTTTCCCGGTATTGATTACTATTGTAGTTGATGCTTGTGAGTGGAACCATTGGATTATTGTTTATGTTCATATTGTTATCCATCACCATATCATATTTGATCTTGATCCATATGATGTCTCGTGAGTAGTTCGTTTAGTTCTTGAGGACATGGGAGAAGTCATGTTGTTAGTAGTGGATTTCTGTTGAGGTATTATTCAATGGTTTAGTATTTAAGTTATGGTGCTACTCTGTAACATCCCTAAAATCATGTTTTCAAAGTTTGCATATCATCCATGTATTCATAATCATATTAGGACATTTTCATGGTCATTTCAAAAATAGAAGCATTTGAGTGTCTGTTATTTTATGTGAGCTAACTTTGACCCAAAGCTACTCTCTAATATGAGATTGCTTGTGTTAAACCAAATGTATTTAGTCCTATGGTTGATGGTTGTATTCCAAAGCTTGGACAAAAATTTCAAAACAAAATATGACTTTAAAACCATTTTTTATCTTTATTAAATCCTGAGTAAAGGCACTGTTTTATTTTAAAAACTCCAAAGGACCAAAGCAAGTTTAGTGAAACAGCATGGTTTTATACCTAAATATGTGTAGGTTCCACTCTACAAAAATCCAGAACAAATTTTAATTCAACTTGGTTTAAAACTCATTTGAATTTGATTCCTGGAAATTCAAACAGAAAAAGAAAAAGGAAAAAGAATAGAAAAAGGGTCGGCGCCACGCTTTCAGCCCAACAACAGTTGCAGCCCGCGAAGCCCACCCGGGACATTTCCCTCCCCTCTCTCTCTCACCCGCGCAGAACCTACCCCGCAGCCACTGATCGATGGGCCCTCTCCACGTCAGCGTCTTCTTCCCCAGAATCTCGCGCACAGTCACCGCTCCGCCGTTACCTCGCTGCAGTGACGCGCGAATTGAACCTCGCTTAATTCCCATTGAACCAGCGCGTAATCCTATCCCCTCTCCTGGCTACTTAACCCCCTCCCCACCATGGTTGTTCCCCCACCACACAACACCCTCTCCTCGCCACCAGGCTGCCCATATTTCACCAAACTCTGCCGCGGTACCGACGAACTCCGGCTGTGAATTCCGGTGAGCTCTCTGCGCCCGTTGACTCCTAACTTCGCCAGTACAGTCCCTGCAAATTTGCGCGTCTCCTGATGCCTTTCATTTGCCTTCTCGTGACCCAGGTCGCCAACCCCGTGCGCGTCCGCAAGCGGCAAAACCACCGCTCGACTCCGACGTGCAATCCAGGTAAAACGCGGCCGCCCCTTGCTTTCCCTTTGATGCTATCTTGTTCGCCATGGCCTTGCGCACCTCATGACCCATCTGATTCGTGCTAGGGCGATCCAGAGCCTCGGCAACATCTTCATCTGCAAGGAACCGACGCCGCTAGCAACTCCGACGAGGTCCTGCTGCTGTGTCCGTGTGCCCCGACCCTGCCCGTCCACACGTTGAGCATCCCCACATTCCCGTGGTCTTGGTAAGCACACGCCCGACCCCCTGACCCTCTGGTTCCGCCGGAACATCGCCGACAGACGCGCAGCCGCCACGGAAACCATTTGCACCGCCCGTTGTTGGTCAAAAAGCAATGTGGTCTGTCAGATCTGAATCCAGCGCTTAGGATTAGATCTGTAGCGAAGGGGTACGTTTTGATCTGGACCGTGCGTAGTTAGTTAGATCCAACGGTGCGCAAGCGTGATCCGGTGCGAAGCGGTATCGTCCAATCAAACGCTGCCGCGTGGCCTGTTCTTTTTTTTTAAATCTGAATTAGATCTATTAGTGATTCAAACTTGCAAAATTCATAACTTTTGATTCACACGTTCAAATTTTGCAAATTTTATATCATTTGAATCAGGAGAAAGAATTCTATCCATTTATGCAATGTGTTTAATGTTTTGCTTCTGTAAAATTGATTATTTTGGCAGAAACATTTATAGGCTTAATCTGAGAATAGAAATTATTTGAAAAATGATTTAGAGACTAAATAAAGTTTTTCTAGTGTGTATTTGTCTTGTTGATGATTCAGTACTGCTTCACTTGTCTTGTTTGGTTTAGAAAAATCATCTCATAACATTTGCATGCATTCATATATTTTTGTTTGTATATTTGATATGTGAATTTGGTGCCATTATTTTATGTGTAGATCTTGGTGCTAATAGTGATTATGGTTGTGAGGATTGTTGCTACTCCCCAAACTACCAAGGCAAGTGGTGCTTCATATATTTTTGTCCCAATATTTTTACCTATGCACTAGAATTATTTTGTATAGGGCTTGCATGAATATTTTGCTAAGTATCAATATGCTATGCTTGGGAAATCCTAATAGTTGTAGAATTGTTAGAATTTCCTCTAAGTTAAGATACTTGCTATTGCCATGCTTAGCCTAGGTAGTAGAAACCAAGGGTGGATTATATATTCATGCTATGAGAATTATTTCTAAGTCTTTGACTTATGTTTTTCTTAATAAAACAACTAAGTGAATGAAACACCTGGGTGGAATGGAAAGAATGGTTTGTGTTGAGTGGTTACACAAGGCCCATTTCTATGGTTTACCTTGTGTATCTAACTTGTGGATTGCCACCCAGGAACAAAGGGATTTGAGATGCCAAATGTTAAGAATCTTCTAGTGCAGCCACATGGCATTATGGGCTCTGCCTGGATCATATAGGTTGCAATAACTTAGCCAAATGGACATTTGGTGGTAGGGGAATGATAGGTTTGGAGCGCGTCCATTTTGGTCTAAGGAAGGCTTCTGAAAGGTCCTGTCTTGGTGAAAATCAAGTCTTGTGGGGAAAGTGCACAGCCTCTGCAGATGGAAGAATCTAAGTACTTAGCCATGTACCTGGTATTGGACAATTTGAGCATCAAAACATGGAAGCTATCAAGAATATCCTCATCCCAATTTTCTAAGTTAAAACTTGTGGTTGAACAAGGGTGAAGGTTCACCAATTTCTATTGGTGGTTCCTTGGGAAAGTTTTTCCAAAGAAAAACTTAGTGTTTTCAACTAATAGGTAAAACCTATTTTGAGCAAAGAAAGCCTAAGCTACACTTAGCCAAATTCATGTAGTAACTAGATGGTAATATTTTACTAAGGTATCACTTGCCAATACTATTCCAATTTATTGATGTAGAGGGAGTGTCCCAACCTTTATTTATTATAAGGTGGAGTCCCCTGTGTTTACAATGCTAGTCCCTGGATCAATAGCTAGCATCCACAGTTAAGATGTAATATCAAGAAACAAAGGTCATAATATAACTTTATAACTAGGAAAAAAACATAATTTTATTACATCAGATAGCTCATTTGGCTATTACATTACATTGCAGCGGAATAACTATAAGCATGGGGTCCTTCATCTTCAAAGTGCCACAGGCAAATGTTGGTTGTAGACTTTGTAATCCTAATCAATCAATCTTCACTAAAATCAAATCAAACCTGCAACATTACAAGTTACAGCCACAAGGGTCAATACATTTGAATTGTATTGGCAAGTTTCACTACTATGTGGAATATAAGTGGATTCTATCATTACAAGCATAATTGGCTAAGTAGGGTTTTAGGCTCATTTGCAGAAAGCAATAATTTATCCTATCTTTTCAAAAAGTGTTTTGATCTTTTGTCACCTCCTTGGAATCCACCAAGTGTCTTTGTTAAAAAATATCTTGAGCTCCTTGGTAACCCCAAGTGCATCAAGTTTTATCAAAATCTCTTGAGTTCCTTGGTACCCCCAAGTGCATCAAGTTTTATCAAAATATCTTGAGTTCCTTGGTACCCCCAAGTGCATCAGGACTTTTGTTGTCACTTAAAAGTTTTCTTTTAGAAAATTGGAATGTCGAGATTTCCCATAGCTTCAAGCTTTAGTTGCTCAGTATTGTCCATAACCGGGGACACGGCTAAGTACTTAGATTTTTATTATCTTCTATAGAAGTAGTACACTTTACCCACATGTCACAATCCCATCTTGTTGCCACCAGTGGCCACTGGATTGGTGCTCACCAAGATGGAGTACCGGCAGATTGAGAATGTGACGAAGTCTTTCCAGAGGTTCCTCCCATACACCATTGCTAGCTTGTCTTCAGTACCCATGTAGGATTCCAGGTCCTCATGTCCAGTAACTTGAAGACAATGCATGGGTCTTCCCAATGTAGTTGACTAAGCCAGAGCCATAAATAGCATGTGGTTGCACACGAAAGCCACAATTGGAGAAACATGTTCAATCTCTAAGTTTCCTGGGTGGTTTCCTTTGGAGCACAACACAAAGAGATTGCCATAGACATGGTTCCTTTTGTTGCCACCTTCTCCAAAACTCAAAGTCCTTGTCCACCCAGGTGGTTCATTGAGTCCTTGTTTTATTATATAAAAACACAAGTCCTTTTCTCAACTTCATAAAATCTCAACATGTATCTCTTTTCAAAATATAGCATGGCTAAGCATGTAACAACTACTTTGTTTTCACCAAGGAATGTATAGGGAATCCTATTAGGAATTATCATAGCATAAGTATAAAAGTTCTTTTCATGCTTGTTTCAAAATCCACTAAGTATAATGAAAATAGTAGGACTTTAGATGATAGTGTAACTTGCCTTTCTTTTGGTAGGGAATGTTGGTTCACTCCTTGATCTTGCTAGTCTCACACTTTTCTAACTTCACTACAATCTATCAAGCAAACACAATATCAACTAGCATTCCAAACCAATAATGAATCAAACAATTCACTCACATAAAACAATGGGATCTAAATCATGCATGTAAGCATGCAAGAGATAGGTTTATTTGCAAAGATGGTCTCCACTAGGTTTCTAAACTTTGTAAGGTTCAAGGTGGTCATTTTCCAAAGTGGCAAAGTCATTTGCAAAAGGGTTTTATTCATAAACCATTTTTAAATCCATTCATTATTTTATGTGGTGGAAAATATTTTTATTGAAGCAACAACTTTAAGTTGTTCACAAAATAAGTTGTTGTTTCACAAAAACTTGGTGTTTTGGGTCAGTAGGTTTGCTCTAAATCATTTTCTCAAAGTTTTTACTCCAAAGTCATTTTCATAGCAAAATCAATATTTTTTTTATTTGGCTAGAAATGGCTAAATCAAGTTTTTATTCCTAAACTTCACAAAATCTATTTTCAAAACCAGGGGTTGGTTCCTAGGGTCAGTAAGTTCACCACAAACTAATTTGCCAAGATTTCAACCTCAAAAACATTTTTGAACAATTTTTCTAATCTAAACAAGCATACAAATGTTTCTGTAAAAACAAGCAATCTAACAGATACTATTTACTAAACAAATTGCATAGTTGGCTAGGGCTTGTTCCACTGATTCCAACGATATAAAGTTTGTAATTTTTGGACGTGTGGATCAAAGTTACAGGGGTTTCAATTTGCAAATCAAATCTGTTTTCAAATTTCTGTTTTAAACAAACTGGTGACACGCGGTGTGATATGACTGGCCGGTACCGGTTCGCATGGATTGCGCAACTGCAGCCGTTGGATCTAAATAGATCGCCTGGCTCAGACTAGTCCGTACCCTTTCGTTAAATGAACCTATCGTGGCCGCCAGATGGAAATCTAACGGTGCTGGTTTGCTTGACCAAACGCGGGCGGAGCCGGCGGTGGCTAGCGGCAGCGCACGGTCAGGCGGTGGCGCTACAGTGGCTACAGGAAGCAAGGGAGGATGGGAACATGCTTACGGAGATCGCAGGGACGTGGTGATGCTCAAGGTACGGTCGGCTTGGCAAGGGGCGCTCAGGGTCCGTCGGAATTCCTCGCCGGAGCCAAGGACGGCGTCAGGCGGCTCTTGTCGTGGTCGGAGGCGACGCTGTCGATCACGAGAAGTCAAATAGAGGGCATGGTTAGGTGCAGGAGAGTGAGGCGAGTGTGGGAGCGTGAACGAGACGGCGTGGGGCGGTCTGTGCTTACCAGGGGACTTCGCCGGAGAAGTAAACAGATGCGGCGGCGCTCAGAGCTTGTTGAAGACGACGTTCTGGGGCGCCCGCGGTTGAATGGAGGGTACAGGGAGGAGCGTCTGGGAGTGGTGAGTGTGCTCGTGTGCTAGGGGAGGCAGGAGGTGGCGAGGCTCGGCCGGAATCGGTCGGAGACAGTGGTCGGAGTAGTGAAGTTGTGAGCTCGAATTGAAACAGCCTAGGGGCAGAGAGAGGGAGGCGACTGGGGAAAACTGAAGAGGAGATGCTGGCGCTTAAGAAGGCGAGATTGTTGAGCGGAATCACTGCAGCATTTAAGCCAATTTACTCGGGGTTTGATTGACAGAGAACGGCAACGAGGTTTGGGGAGAAGAGGTCGCGGCTGGTGAGGAAGAAGGCTCGGGAGTGGGGCCGTTTCGTCAGTGGAGTTAGAGAGGAATTTGGGGTCCACCAGTCAGTCGCAGAGTGGTTGAGTAAGTGAGTGCGAAACGTTTTCTGCGGGAGGGAGAGAGGGGGCTAGTTCTGGGCCTTGTTGGGCTTGGCCGGCTGGGCTGGTCTAATTCTATTTTTTTTTCTGAATGTTTTTCTTTTTCCAATTCTATTTTCTGTTTTGAAATTCAAACAACAAATCAAGTATTCAAAACAATTCAAACATTCATCACACTTTACAATTGAATTTGGTTCTGTTTAACAACATAAATCAAAATCCAAAATAAAATAATATTTTTGTTTTAGAGTCCATTTATAATTAAATAAAATGGACACTAGTTAATAAATCAAATGGGTTTTAATTTATTTAAAAACTCCATTTGCAATCTAAATATTTTCAAAACCAAATCAGTAGGTTTTATTTGAAAATAGAAGATTCTTGGAAAACTTATTTGAATTAAATAAATAAGTTTTGATGGTTAATTAAAATAGTAAAACCTTTATTTATAAAACTTGGATATTAAATCCTTATTAATTTATTTTGAATAAACCTTTACTATTTTTTATCAAATAGAAATATTTTATTTCAAAGGCTTGGTCAAGTTTTATTTTGGTTCCATAAAATAATCTTTATTTATAAAACTTCTATTTCATTTGAAACCAAATCTTTTATTAAAAGATCCAAAATAGTAATTTTTAAATATTTTTAAGTTTATTGTTTATTTAATTTTTTTAATTCCCTTTAGGATTTTATTTGATCCAAATAGGTTTTAAAAGTTTCCAATTGGATTCAAAAAGTTTCTTCTCACCCTGAAAATCAACAAAGTTTTATTTTATTCAATTACCTTTCACATTACAAGATTTGGAAAATCTTGGGATGTGACAGGCTACCACCCTTAAAATAAATCTCGTCCCGAGATTTGGAAAAGCTAGGGTTACAAGTAGGCTCAAAACATCTAGGGTACTACCACCCTTAAAAATTTTCCAACTAAATTACATGTTGGCTTGCTTGGAATCTCTGGGAAACTTCTCTGGGTAAACATCTGCATTGTGTCCTTGGTTTCCATGCTTGACTCATGGGCCAAGGTTGAGTTTCTCCATAGGCTTGTTCAACTTTTTCTTCATCTTTTCTTGACAGTTGCTTGCATAATGTCCTGGGTTCTTGCAATTGAAACAGTTGATGTCCTTGAGTTCTTTACGTGGCTCTTGTGGACAAGTTGCTACATAGTGGCCTAGCTCTTTGCAGTTGTTGCACATCACTTGGCCAATCTCCTTATTCTTCTGGTTCTCTGGGCATTCACTGGAATAGTGTCCCATTTCCTTACATTTATGACATTGCACATGGCTTTTGTCTTTGTTTTGCTTTTTGGGCTTCTCCAAAGCTAGGAGTGCATCCAGTTCCTGTTGCTCATATGTTATCTGGTAGGTAGGAATGTCTACATGTTTCCTGGGCCTTCTATTGCTCTTTGGATAATTTTTCTTTGGTCCTTTGAATTGGGTTGTTTTGCTTGGAGGTATAAGTGGTCCTTTTCCTTTGTCATCAACCTTCTTGGTAGACTTGGATCCTTCTTGATGGTTTGCAATCATTTGTTGCACTCCACCTTGTTTCCTTTGTTCAACAATGGAATAGATGGGGCATTGAATAGGAACATGGTTGTTTCCTTCACATAGGTAGCAAGTAGCTTGAGAGGTGGAACATTGTCCAACAGGATGTTTCTCTTCACAGTTGGGGCATTGATCTCCATGCTCCTTGGAAGTATGATCCTTGTCTCCACAAATAATGCAAGCTGGGGCTCCATCTAGAATAACATTTCTGTCATCCTTGTTGTCACAAACTCTCTTGGAGTAGCTTTCTTCCATATTGATCATTTGATCAGTCACTTTGAGCATCAGTTGGCCTTGAGTTTCCAAAAATCCTTGTAGTGTTGGATCTTCTCCACTGGTGTTGGCTATGAATTGAGCTGTCACTTGGTTCAACTGATTCTGGGTTGCTATGAGCTCTTTCATGCTGCCCTCTTGGTTGGTGTTGGTGTCATCAACCTTGATGTTGGAGTCTCCTAGAGTAGTCATCTGTTTGGGTTGAATGGAGATTAGAATAGGCAAGATATTTCTAAGGAAGTATATCTAATCACACACATCACAATTCACACAAGCAACGTGCATGCAATCACAAGCCAAACATTTCACTCAAACAACAAAGTTCAAGCACATACTTAGGCAACAAAATAGTTTGTTACACCACATAAGTTGGTGTGTTTGTCTTCACTAAAATATGGTGGTCCATCTATATGGTTCACTTGTAATCTTTCCATCAGTCTTGGTTGATTTTCCTTACATGAGATCATGGTTCCTTGGGAAAACTCCTTGGTCACAAAGCTTCAAGTGATGTGGGCTCCTTCTAGCTTTTGCATTTCCTCAGTCTCTAAATCTTGAGCAAGTCTTCCTTGTCTCACTTATAGTCCTTAGTGATATCCAAGTTGGAAGTCCTTGGTGAATATGCTGAAGATGTTGAAGTCATTAGAGTTGAAGATGTTGAAGTCATTAGAGTTGAAGAAGTCCTTTGCACATGGTGAAGTCCTTGGCCATGGGGTAGGTTTTTCCATCAAGTTGAAGTAGAAGAGATGTAGAGTTGAAACCAAAGTGGTTGAGGAAAGAGTTTTACAAGTATGTTTGTAAATAAGTTTTTGGAACAAGTACAACTCCTATTTTTCTAAGGGTTTTTGTCCAATCCTAGGGTTTACAAATCCTACAGGCAACACAATGCTCTGATACCATCTGTAGAGGGAGTGTCCCAACCTTTATTTATTATAAGGTAGAGTCCCCTGTGTTTACAATGCTAGTCCCTAGATCAATAGCTAGCATCCACAGTTAAGATGTAATATCAAGAAACAAAGGTCATAATATAACTTTATAACCAGGAAAAAAACATAATTTTATTACATCTCACATAGCTCATTTGGCTATTACATTACATTGCAGCGGAATAACTATAAGCATGGGGTCCTTCATCTTCAAAGTGCCACAGGCAAATGTTGGTTGTAGACTTTGTAATCCTAATCAATCAATCTTCACTAAAATCAAATCAAACCTGCAACATTACAAGTTACAGCCACAAGGGTCAATACATTTGAATTGTATTGGCAAGTTTCACTACTATGTGGAATATAAGTGGATTCTATCATTACAAGCATAATTGGCTAAGTAGGGTTTTAGGCTCATTTGCAGAAAGCAATAATTTATCCTATCTTTTCAAAAAGTGTTTTGATCGTTTGTCACCTCCTTGGAATCCACCAAGTGTCTTTGTTAAAAAATCTCTTGAGCTCCTTGGTAACCCCAAGTGCATCAAGTTTTATCAAAATCTCTTGAGTTCCTTGGTACCCCCAAGTGCATCCAGACTTTTGTTGTCACTTAAAAGTTTTCTTTTAGAAAATTGGAATGTCGAGATTTCCCATAGCTTCAAGCTTTAGTTGCTCAGTATTGTCCATAACCGGGGACACGGAGAAGTACTTAGATTTTTATTGTCTTCTGCAGAAGTAGTACACTTTACCCACATGTCACAATCCCATCTTGTTGCCACCAGTGGCCACTGGATTGGTGCTCACCAAGATGGAGTACCGGCAGATTGAGAATGTGACGAAGTCTTTCCAGAGGGTCCTCCCATACACTATTGCTAGCTTGTCTTCAGTACCCATGTAGGATTCCAGGTCCTCATGTCCAGTAACTTGAAGACAATGCATGGGTCTTCCCAATGTAGTTGACTAAGCCAGAGCCATAAATAGCATGTGGTTGCACACGAAAGGCACAATTGGAGAAACATGTTCAATCTCTAAGTTTCCTGGGTGGTTTCCTTTGGAGCACAACACAAAGAGATTGCCATAGACATGGTTCCTTTTGTTGCCACCTTCTCCAAAACTCAAAGTCCTTGTCCACCCAGGTGGTTCATTGAGTCCTTGTTTTATTATATAAAAACACAAGTCCTTTTCTCAACTTCATAAAATCTCAACATGTATCTCTTTTCAAAATATAGCATGGCTAAGCATGTAACAACTACTTTGTTTTCACCAAGCAATGTATAGGGAATCCTCTTAGGATTTAGCATAGCATAAGTATAAAAGTTCTTTTCATGCATGTTTCAAAATCCACTAAGTATAATGAAAATAGCAGGACTTTAGATGATAGTGTAACTTGCCTTTCTTTTGGTAGGTAATGTTGGTTCACTCCTTGATCTTGCTAGTCTCACACTTTTCTAACTTCACTACAATCAATCAAGCAAACACAATATCAACTAGCATTCCAAACCAATAATCAATCAAACAATTCACTCACATAAAACAATGGGATCTAAATCATGCATGTAAGCATGCAAGAGATAGGTTTATTTGCAAAGATGGTCTCCACTAGGTTTCTAAACTTTGTAAGGTTCAAGGTGGTCATTTTCCAAAGTGGAAAAGTCATTTGCAAAAGGGTTTTATTCATAAACCATTTTTAAATCCATTCATTATTTTATGTGGTGGAAAATATTTTTATTAAAGCAACAATTTAAGTTGTTCACAAAATAAGTTTTTGTTTCACAAAAACTTGGTGTTTTGGTTCAGTAGGTTTGCTCTAAATCATTTTCTCAAAGTTTTTACTCCAAAGTCATTTTCATAGCAAAATCAATATTTTTTTTATTTGGCTAGAAATGGCTAAATCAAGATTTTATTCCTAAACTTCACAATATCCATTTTCAAAACCAGGGGTTGGTTCCTAGGGTCAGTAAATTCACCACAAACTAATTTTCCAAGATTTCAACCTCAAAAACATTTTTGAACAATTTTTCTAATCTAAACAAGCATAAAAATGTTTCTGTAAAAACAAGCAATCTAAAAGATACTATTTACTAAACAAATTGCATGGTTGGCTAGGGCTTGTTCCACTGATTCCAACGATATAAAGTTTGTAATTTTTGGACGTGTGGATCAAAAGTTACAGGGGTTTCAATTTGCAAATAAAATCTGTTTTCAAATTTCTGTTTTAAACAAACTGGTGACACGCGGCGTGATATGACTGGCCGGTACCGGTTCGCATGGATCGCGCAACTGCAGCCGTTGGATCTAAATAGATCGCGTGGCTCAGACTAGTCCGTACCCTTTCGTTAAATGAACCTATCGTGGCCGCCAGATGGAAATCTAACGGTGTTGGTTTGCTTGACCAAACGCGGGCGGCGCCGGCGGTGGCTAGCGGCGGCTCACGGTCAGGCGGTGGCGCTACGGCGGCTACAGGAAGCAAGGGAGGATGGGAACATGCTTACCGAGATCGCAGGGACGTGGTGATGCTCAAGGTACGGTCGGCTTGGCAAGGGGCGTTCAGGGTCCGTCGGAATTCCTCGCCGGAGCCAAGGACGACGTCAGGCGGCTCTGGTCGTGGTCGGAGGCGACGCTGTCGATCACGAGAAGTCAAACAGAGGGCATGGTTAGGTGCAGGAGAGTGAGGCGAGTGTGGGAGCGTGAACGAGACGGCGTGGGGCGGTCTGTGCTTACCAGGGGACTTCGCCGGAGAAGTAAACAGACGCGGCGGCGCTCAGAGCTTGTTGAAGACGACGTTCTGGGGCGCCCGCGGTTGAATGGAGGGTACATGGAGGAGCGTCTGGGAGTGGTGAGTGTGCTCGTGTGATAGGGGAGGCAGGAGGTGGCGAGGCTCGGCCGGAATTGGTCGGAGACAGTGGTCGGAGTAGTGAAGTTGCGAACTCGAATTGAGACAGCCTAGGGGCAGAGAGAGGGAGGCGACTGGGGAAAACCGAAGAGGAGATGCTGGCGCTTAAGAAGGCGAGATTGTTGAGCGGAATCACTGCAGCATTTAAGCCAATTTACTCGGGGTTTGATTGACAGAGAACGGCAGCGAGGTTTGGGGAGAAGAGGTCGTGGCGGGTGAGGAAGAAGGCTCAGGAGTGGGGCCGTTTCGTCAGTGGAGTTAGAGAGGAATTTGGTGTCCACCAGTCAGTCGCAGAGTGGTTGAGTAAGTGAGTGCGAAACGTTTTCTGCGGGAGGGAGAGAGGGGGCTGGTTCTGGGCCTTGTTGGGCTTGGCCGGCTGGGCTGGTCCAATTCTATTTTTTTTTCTTCTAAATGTTTTTCTTTTTCCAATTCTATTTTCTGTTTTGAAATTCAAACAACAAATCAAGTATTTAAAACAATTCAAACATTCATCACACTTTACAATTGAATTTGGTTCTTTTTAACAACATAAACCAAAATCCAAAATAAAATAATATTTTTGTTTTAGAGTCCATTTATAATTAAATAAAATGGACACTAGTTAATAAATCAAATGGGTTTTAATTTATTTAAAAACTCCATTTGCAATCTAAATATTTTCAAAACCAAATCAGTAGGTTTTATTTGAAAATAGAAGATTCTTGGAAAACTTATTTGAATTAAATAAATAAGTTTTGATGGTTAATTAAAATAGTAAAACCTTTATTTATAAAACTTGGATATTAAATCCTTATTAATTTATTTTGAATAAACCTTTACTATTTTTATCAAATAGAAATATTTTATTTCAAAGGCTTGGTCAATTTCTATTTTGGTTCCATAAAATAATCTTTATTTATAAAACTTCTATTTCATTTGAAACCAAATCTTTTATTAAAAGATCCAAAATAGTAATTTTTAAATATTTTTAAGTTTATTGTTTATTTAATTTTTTTAATTCCCTTTAGGATTTTATTTGATCCAAATAGGTTTTGAAAGTTTCCAATTGGATTCAAAAAGTTTCTTCTCACCCTGAAAATCAACAAAGTTTTATTTTATTCAATTACCTTTCACATTACAAGATTTGGAAAATCTTGGGATGTGACAATTGACCCACTGTGGCTGTAACTTGTGATATTGCAGGTTAGTCTGATGATGATTAGGGATTATGAGTCTACACTCAACATGCTTGCCTGTGGCACATGAAGATGAAGACTTTATTTATATTGTTATGAAAGAACTCTTGTATTAGGCCTATGCCATGGAGTTGTAAAAGACTATGTTATCTCTAGAATGACGATGTAATAATGACCTTTGTTTCTGTGTACTTCATCTTAAACTGTGGATGCTAGCAATTGATCCAGGGACTAGCATTGCAATCACAGGGATCCTTACCTTTAAAAGGGAGGGATCTTATAGATGGTATCAGAGCACTGTGTTGTCTGTAGGATTATAACCCTAGGATTGGATTAGAAACCACTAAGGAAAAATTTCAACACTTTGAAAATTTTCTACACTTGTCTTTTCTTCTCGTAAACTTTTCTAATCTTCTTTCTCATCTCTATTTGTAGATGAACACCATCCGAAGCCGTAAGGAAGGGACCACTCATGATCATGAATTTGGAGTGTGAGACTGAATTTCCAAAAGCTCTCAAGAACCTTATGGTTACCATGGGGATACATGGTGCAGATGGATGAAGGAGATGAGTATTGGTGGGTGCAACTTCACTTGTACAAAAACAAGGAAGACAACCACAAGGAATCAGGATTCTGCATGGTCACCAACTCAGTGATGCACACCACATTCTTTGACTCTGAAGAGATGCAGCTTGGAAGGCCATCAAGGAGCTTGGTGATAGACTCAAGTGCAGAATGCTTAATACCCAAAATGACCTTAGGGAAGAAAAGAAGCATACCCAAGAGTTGGAGACTACCAACCAACAACTAAGGGAAGACATCATAGACTTGATTTGGGAATCGTGTGAGCAAGATAGACAGATGGCTACTAAGGATGCTTTGATAGCCATTTTGTCTAGTGAGTGAGAGTTGTAATATGCTTCGTTAGTTGGACCACCACACTTATCATTTTATTTCCAAAATTTTGTCTAAGTTATGTTGAACCTTGGAATGCTTGTAATGAATTTATGTATGCCATGACTTGTGTGTTTGCCAATGATATGCTTGTGATACTTTGTCTTGAAATTTTCTATTGATGATTGATTCTAACTTCTCCTATCTTATAAAATAGATGCCTAATGTTACTATCAACACGGCTGAAGAGTTCAAGGGAACTCGTTTTGGCACTCGTCTTATTGAGCTAACTAGTATGCTCAATATTTCGCTTCCTAGCATCATGATGCTTCCCCTCACCAAGTTTGAGAGGAAGGACCTTTGGGGCTTCAAAGTTACCCAACCAGGACGCCAGACTGAGCCAGCCATGGAGGCTATCACCTTCAAGCTAATGCATGATGACAAAGAGAGAGGCTTAGAGGTAGTCATGCAGGATTTACTTGGGTGTCTGCTAGGGAGGCACTCCAGGGAGCTTAGAGGTACTCACTTTCACGCCTTCGGAAGACACGACGAGGATGGTGAGGCTCTTGAGTTCGAGGATGTTGCTAGAGAGACGGCAGAGCCGATTCGTCTATACCTTCAGGACCTAGAGGTTCTAATTAGGCACCTAGATATAGATAGGACCAACGTCATGCTTAGCAATGACGAGCTCCAGGTGCAGCTTCGTGAGAAGGACAAGCTCTTCGCGGAGCAAGACGAGATAGTCAAGGAAATGGAGGCAAAGTTTGAGAGCCAGGACAGTGAAGGGAATATGCCCTGAGAGGCAATAATAAATTGTTTATTATGTGTATTCCAAGTATATGATAGATGTTTATTTTGCATGCTATAATTGTATTAATACGGAAACGTTAATACATGTGTGTTTAATAAACAAACAGAAAGTTCCTAGTTATGCCTCTCTCATAAACTAGCTCGTTGATTAACAAGATGATCAAGGTTTACTGATCATGGACATTGGATGTTGTTAATAACGGGATCACAACATTAGTGTAATGATGTGATGAACATTCATCCGAAGTATAGCATTACGATCAAAGTCATTGAGTTTATATTGCTATAACAACTTACGAAGTGATCCTAATCCTTAGACCATGAGATCATGTCAATCACTAACACCGGAAGAGTTTCTTGATAACATCAAACGTCACACCGTAACAGGGTGATTATAAAGATGGACTCATAACTAATAAAGTGTTATGTTGAGGCTCATGGATCGAGAGTGGAATTTGTTCATCCCGATGATGGATAGATATACTCTGGGCCCTCTCGGTGATATCACATTGATTAGCTTGCAAGCAAGTGATTTGATCACTAGAATGTTATATCACGGGAACGAGAAAAGAGTGCATGTCGGTAACGAGATCAAACTAGGTATGGAGATACCAATGATCGAATCTCGGACATGTAATATATCGTGAAACAAAGGGATTAATATACTAGCGTAAAAGGTTCCGACGATCACAAGAAAGTCATCGTTGAATGTGTGGGAGTCAGTATGGGTCTCCAGATCCCGCTTCTGATTATTGATCCGAGAGGGGTCTCGATCATGTCCGCATTATTCAAGAACCATAGGGTGACACACTTAAGAGACACCGACATCCAATTGGAGCAAAAGTTTCATGCCGAAAGAATAAACAAGCGCAGGAATTTATTTCACTAGATACCGAAACAGGTTTTCGAGTGAAATTGCATAAAATGGTTATGCATGTGAAATGGAATTCTAGCAAGGGGTTATTTGTGAATGTTTGTCATTAAAGTAATTGACAAAATTCTGAATAAAATAAAAGAGTTTTATTTAATAAGAGTTTGCATTAAATTTGGTGGAAATTTAATGGGAATTTGAGTGGACTTTTGAGTGGAGGGAATTTAAAGGAATTTTGTGAGTGGAGTGTCCACCCACATGAAGAGGGGAGGGCAAGGGGGAAGCCCCCATGCGTCGGCCACCCCCTTGGGGTCCCCCCTCCTCCTATAAAAGGATCCCCCCTCCTCACTTGTCTCTCACACCTCCTCGTGAAGGATCTCTCTCCCCCTCTAGAATTTATCCCCCATGGTCTCGGACTAGCGAGATACATGTTCCCGGTGGCTATTCGGCAAGAAAGAGTTGTGCTTCCGCTGCATCGCTGGAGCGAGGAGGCGGAGGTTGCTCGGTGCCTCGAACGTGTGTGCGAGCACGGATGCGCTGCTGATTTGCGGCGCTAGGACTTCCTCTCGATCTTGAGATCGGCAAGAGATCATCTACATCAACCACGAGTTGAACTCGTTAAGCTTTGTCGGTCTTCAAGGGTATGTTCTCTACGGATATACATCCGCCCGTTGTTTGTATCTAGTAGATAGATCTCGGTACATAGTTCCCATCATAGGAAATTTTTTGTTTTCTATGCTGCGAACCCTACAGTGGTATCAGAGCTGGATCTATGCGCAGATGCTTTACACGGGTAGTACACATATGAGTATGTGGGCGATGATGATCATGTTGTTGCTCCTTTGTTGTAATTTTGGATATTGGTGGCATAGTGGGATGAAGCGGCCCGGACAAACTTTACATGTCCTCGCACATGAGACCTGTTCCACGCTTGACATGCAACTAGTTTGCATAAGTGGCTAGCGGGTGTCTGTCTCTCCTAGTATAGTCAATATCTATTTTGCAAGCGAGTTGTCAACAATTTGGTTATCCTTGTTGTGGTTCATGTTCGTAGGTAAGAACGGTTCTATCTCGAAAGCCCTAAGCCACGTAAAACTTGCAATGGATAAATTAGAGGCGTCTAGTTTAGATTGTTGCTGGGCTAGTGTTATGATATGGTAGTATTGTAGGTAGAAGTATGATATGATACTCTTACAACACACATAGCGTGTAAACTTCATAGACCTTGGATTTACACATATAGGTATGATAGTGATCATACCACGATGCACATGATAGAGATCATCTGCGGGAACCATATCATTTCACTAATAAACATGTGATGTTTGATAACATCTTATATTGCTTGTTTAGCGCTTTGTTAGCATAATAAGATGATCCCTCATTTAAATATCAAGAAAAGAATGTGTTCTTCCTTTAGTATGCACCGATTATGTTTCGTCGCTCCAAGACATCACGTGATGATCGGGTGTTCTTGGATCCACGACCATATTTCGGGTGTAAAACAGTTACACACGCGAATACTAAGGTTCTAACTTGGCGAGCCTAGCATGTACAGACATGGCCTCGGAACACGGACCGAAAGGTTAAGCATGAGTCATATAGTTGATATGATGCCCATTTGATGCTCACCTTTGAAGCTACACCGACTCACGTGATGATCGGACTTGGTGTAGTGGATTTGGTTCATGTAATCACCAAAAAGGCACGAGGGATGTCGTTTTTGAGTGGGAGTTCATTCGTAATATGGATTAGTTGAACTCAATCTATCATACACTTAGTCTAAACTTTACAAATTCTGTTGTAGATGGTACCACCTGCTTTTAATTTTAATGTGTTCATGGAGAAAGAGAAACTAGCAACGAACGGTAGCAACTTTACCGAATGGGCCATGAATTTGAGGATTCTCCTCTCTGCTGCACAAAAGCAATATGTGCTAGAAGCGCCGTTAGGCCCCCCACCTTTAGATGATGCCCCTGACGAGGAGAAGAATTTCTATCAGACTCGTCAGGAGGACCACAACTTAGTTCATTGCGGCATATTGTATGGGCTAGAGCCGGAACTTCGAAAGCGTTTCGAAAATGGCAATGCATTTGATACAATGGGAGAGTTGAAAATGATTTTTGACACACATGCTGATGTAGTGTCACATCCCAAAATTCTCCTATTTTTTGGAATGTGAAATAAATAAATAAGTTTGATTGATTGTTTGACTATGTTGAAAATTCTCAAAGAGAAGAAACTTTTTGAATAGAAAATCCTCTCAACCATGAATTCAAAATCTTATATTCTTTTGTTAAGACCTAAGTAGCCATATAGGCAAAAGGGCATGGATTGATTATGGATTGTAGAATTGGTGTGCAAGATTTCAAAATTAAAATCATGAAGCATTCATAAGCATTTCATCCATGCAAAGTTCTCACAAACTGAATCCAAATCCTGGTATCCAAATCCTATAGTTGATTCACCCAAATGTTCCTAACGGTAATTGAATTGAATTTATCAAACCCACTGTTGATAAGGCATAAATTATTGATAATTATAGCCTAAAGAGATCCAATTAATATTATAAGATTTTAGAAACAAAATTGAGCTCATTTGGAGCTAGTATGAGAAAGTTATGGAATAAATACAAATAAATAAAGATATAAATAAAATGGAATATACAAGGATTTATATACCCACTACTTGAAAACTAGTAAAAATATTACAAATATGATCCTACAATGATCTATTCGATTTTAAAAAAATTTAGAAACAAGAATCATGTTATTTGGAGTTCGTATGCAAAAGATATGAGGAAAACAAGTAAATAGAAAAAGAAAAAAAAAACCGTGCGAAAATACGTTTTTCTAGATTTATCTCTACTCAAACTCTTATAACTTTTTATCTACAACTCCGAATCGACTTACGTTTGTTTGTACTTGTTCCCTACTCCAAGGCCTATCTCTACACCATCCTAAATCTCCATATAAAGTCATGGAGCCACGGCTGTACGAGTTTCTATTCTCGAAATCCCGAATCTACATATTCCCGAATCTTATTTCGCTTTTTAACCCATCTAGACTTCGTCGTTTGCCTTCGGTCAAAAAACGAAAGTTGTAGGAATCGTCGAAATCTTTCAATCCCGACAAACCTCACCTCTTTTCATCCACCACGACCGGAGAATTTCGTATCGCAATATTTCAGATCTTATGGTGTAAATCCAAGATCTACTCGCGCTCGTTTCTTCAAATCCAAATTCCTTTGGTGAGAAGGTAGGAATAATGATTCCCCACAACTTTCATGTTCTGAGTTTTTCAATTTGACATACGGATTTGTCTCTCTAACACAGATCTATTTCTTGTCTATTCTGAGCCAAAATCGGGTCAATCTCTTCTTCTAGCCACAGGATCCTATCCAGACGGTCGAGATCCAATCAAACCGGTGCGTGCCATGTCGTCATCCCGGTCATCTTCCTCATCAACGCCATGTCAACGTAAGGTCAACATCTAGTCCCAGTCAGCATGCAAAGTCAACATGTCCAGTCAGCGGAATATTCCCTAGAATATTCCGTTCGAATTTAAAATTGCACATTATAGATCTAACTTGTAAAATTCATTAGAAATTCATACCACGTCCAAAAATTGCGTATAATATATCAAATTGAAGATAATTTCACGTAGAATCATCTTATCAGAATAGATCCAACTTTTACTGTACGTGGTTACTGCATTAATTTAATTAGTTTTAATTGTCTTTTAGGTTAATAAATTCATAACAAATTATCTGTAACTCCAAAAAATATGAATAATATATCAAACTGAAGCTACTGTAATGTACTTTAATAATATCTGGTTGGATATAGCCTTTGCGGAATATTTACCTCGTACCAATTTAATTAGTTTTAATGGCTTTAGAAATCATTAAATTCGTAGAAAATTATTGCATGTCACAAAAATATAAATAACATACCGATAGAAAGCTGGTTCCATGTAGATAATAAATCTGCAAATGGTTCAGTAAAATACTATAAGGTTTCGCAGAAATTAAATAAATGGTTTAATGGCTTATTTAGATTAATAAATTCATAAGAAAATAAATGCTATTCAGAAAATTACAAATAATATCTCCCTGAAATCACAATTCCGCGGAGATTACAGATATAATTTTGGTTTGATCTTTAGGCAACAGAAACTCTATGAATCATTCAAAACCCATTACACACTATTTAAATCATACAAAAAGATCTATAACTCCGATTAGGGTGAATCCAACGCCTACTGGTTCGTATTAACGTCCTCTATCCAGTAAACCCAAGAAAAAAATTTAATTCTACAGTTAGAACAGGCGTTATAACAGAACTATCAAAACCCTTATATTGGCAAGTAATTATTAATAACAAGTACCCTATTGCATTAAATGAACTCATACATGCATCATATGATATATTAATATTCATAAAACTAATTATACCCATTGTGTAATGTTAAATCATCATGCATGTTTTCGATCATCCTTGTTGTGTTTGCTATGTTTGCAATTGTTTTGATTGGAACTACCTTGTGCTCGTATTAGATTGTTCGGAGAGTGCGATTGCTGCGGAGAAATACAATCAACACCCATATTATCAACATAAGGCAAGTTACACCACTTGTTCATAATTTTGTCCCAGTTTTGATTCTATGCATGTGATCTTCAAAATTCTGTAGTATGCATGTGTAGGATGTTCTAGTAGATTTTCCCCTTAGTATTATTTTGCAAGTGCAATGATTTTGTAGTATGCCATGAGTAGCTCTATACTTAGGATTTCCCATCCTAATAGGTTACCCCTGTTTTTGCTAAGTATTGCTTGCTATGCTATATATACAAAGTACCGTTGGGGGGTTCGAAAGACAAAGAATTTTTCTAAGTATAAAGGCTCTCTAGAGCAAACTTTTCTTCTCAAATCCACTTCAAAATAAAACTAAGTTTTCTTCTGGGCGGAATGGTTGTCGGGTCAACGAGTGAGATTTTGGTGGATGACGGCCGCCCAGGAATCAAAGAAGTCTGCCATGTTTCAGAATTCAGAAGCTTCCAGTGCAACCACAATACATTATGGGCTCTGTCTTGGCCTAGTACTTAGTGGGAAACCTCACTTGGGTACCAAAATTTGGAGGTTCTTGGCACGGTTGGATCCGGAAGGTAGAGGGGCTACTAAGGGAAAGCCTCGCCATGGTCTTGTCTGTAAAAGGACTTGATCGTGGATTGTGGGTAAAGTGCACAAACTCTCGAGAGTATTGCAATCTGATCGATCAACCGTGTTCACGGTAACAGAACAACAATGAGCGTCTGAAGGATGGAGCCTCTGAAGGATCTTCCTCTCTCTTTTCTAAAACAAAGTTTTGAAACCCCATGGTGTGTGTAATATCGCTAATGGGTGGGAATTTGGGAACTTGGTGTGTAATATCCAAGTGACGCTTGGTGCGTAATATCCAAGTGTTTGGTTGTTTGGACACTTGGTGAGTAATATCCTCGTGTGCCATTCGACCCTATTTTATCTAAGCAAATGTTTACAAAGTAGGGTAAAACTCTCCCTCTCTTTTCTCCATACTTAGAGAAAATTAGCTTTATGCAAATGAACTCCAAAGCCTAAACTAGCCTTGCATGTAGAGTTAGTCTTTCCTTCCTTGGTGTAATTTGCCAATACATTCAAAGTATTGACTCAACTTGTTGGCTGCACGTTTCATGTGCAGAATTTCGGAGATCTTTGAAAGGTGCGCTAGGATCGCGGATCTTCACTCAACCTGCCTGTGGCATTGATGAGACTCCAAGTTGTATTTATATCGCTTCTGTTGTAATAATGTAAACTCTGGATTATTCGATTCATGTAATAAAGACTTGTGTTTTACATGATATTTCATCGACTGTGAGTGCTAGCTATTGATCCAGGGACTAGCATGTTATTCACAGGGACTTAGGATCTTACTTGATCCGAGGTCACTACATGTAGAGAGCTACAACGCTTCAGAAAAGTTCTTTAGCTGCATGATGGAAGAGCACAGCTCCGTTAGTGAGCATGTACTCAAGATGTCGGGTTACGCCGATAAGCTTGTGTCTTTGGGAATATTGATTCCCATTGACTTAGGCATCCATCGTGTTCTGCAGTCTCTGCCACCTAGCTATAAGAGCTTCGTGATGAACTATAATATGCAAGGCATGAAGAAGTCTCTCCCCGAGCTTCTGTCAATGCTTAAAACTGCACAAGTGGAGATCAAAAAGGAACACCAAGTGTTGATGATCAATAGGAACACTAGTTTCAAGAAAGACAAGAAGGGAAAACGGAAGGGAAGTAAGGGAGGCAAGCCTGTTGCCGTGCCTGAAAAGAAACACCGAGTTGGACCTAAGTCTGATACCGAGTGTTACTATTGTAAGGGGACTGGCCACTGGAAGCGCAACTGCCCCAAGTATCTGGCAGACAAGAAGGCCGGCAAGGCAAACAAAGGTATATATGATATACATGTTATTGATGTGTACTTGACTAGTGCTCGCAGTAGCACCTGGGTATTTGATACCGGTTCAGTTGCTAATATTTGTAACTCGAATCAGGGGCTGTGGAACGAGCGACCGCTAGCAAGGGGTGAGGTCAAGATGCGTGTCGGCAATGGATCAAGCGTTGATGTGATCGCCGTCGGAACACTGCCTGTCCACTTGCCGTCAGGATTAGTTATAAACTTGAATAATTGTTTTCTGGTGCCTGCACTGAGCATGAACATTGTATCTGGATCGTGTTTGATGCGAAGTGGTTATTCATTTAAATCCGAGAACAATGGTTGTTCCATTTATATGAATGAAATCTTTTATGGTCATGCACCGATGATGAATGGTTTATTTCTATTAGATCTCGATGATAATGTTACACATATTCATAATGTTGATGCTAAAAGGATTAAACTTAATGATGATATATCCGCATATACGTGGCACTGCCGTCTAGGTCATATTGGCGTTAAACGCATGAAGAAGCTCCATTCGGATGGACTTTTGGAATCACTTGATTATGAATCATTTGATACATGTGAGCCATGCCTTATGGGCAAGATGACTAGAACGTCGTTTTCCGGTTCAATGGAACGGGCGACAGATTTATTGGAAATCATACATTCTGATGTATGTGGTCCAATGAGTGTGTCGGCGCGAGGTGGATATCGTTATTTTGTTACTTTCACGGATGATTTGAGTAGATACGGTTATATCTACTTGATGAAACACAAGTCTGAAACCTTTGAAAAGTTCAAGGAATTTCAGAATGAAGTGGAAAATCATCGTAATAGAAAGATCAAATTTCTATGGTCCGACCGTGGAGGTGAGTATCTAAGTTACGAGTTTAGCACTCACATGAAAGAGTGTGGAATTGTTTCAAAACTCACGCCTGCCGGAACACCACAGCGAAATGGTGTGTCGGAACGTCATAATCGTACTTTATTAGATATGGTTCGATATATGATGTCTCTAACGGACTTGCCGTTGTCATTTTGGGGTTATGCACTAGAAACTGCTGCATTCACTTTAAATCGGGCACCATCTAAATCCGTTGAAAAGACACCGTATGAATTGTGGTTTGGAAACAAACCTAAGCTGTCTTTTCTTAAAGTTTGGGGATGCGATGTTTATGTGAAGAAACTTCAACCAGATAAACTCGAACCCAAAGCGGAAAAATGCGTCTTCATAGGATACCCTAAGGAAACTATTGGGTATTCCTTCTATCACAGATCCGAGGGCAAGGTTTTTGTTGCCAAGAATGGATCCTTTCTAGAGAAAGAGTTTCTCGCGAAAGGTGTGAGTAGTCGAAAAATAGAACTCGAAGAGGTTATTGAACCTTCTCTTCAAAGTATGGCGAGTAGCGCAGCGCCGGAAGTTGTTCCGGAATTGGCTCCACCTGTTGAAGAGGGAACTAATGATAATGATTATGAAACTCCGAAAGAGAGTACTACCGAACCTCGCAGGTCAAGTAGGACGCGTGCATCTCCCGAGCTGTACGGAAATCCTGTCATGAATTTCATGGTTGATAAAAATGATGACCCTGCGATGTATGAAGAAGCAATGATGAGCCCAGATTCCAACAAATGGTTAGAAGCCATGAAATCCGAGATGGAATCCATGTATGAAAATCAAGTTTGGAACTTGGTGGAATTACCTCACGACCGAAAGGCCGTGGAGAACAAATGGATTTTCAAAAGGAAAACTGATGCTGATGGTAATGTGACCGTCTATAAAGCTCGACTTGTCGCAAAGGGGTTTCGACAAATTCAAGGAGTTGACTACGATGAGACATTCTCTCCCGTAGCGATGCTAAAGTCAGTTAGGATTATGTTAGCAATTGCTGCATATTTCGATTATGAGATAAGGCAGATGGATGTCAAAACCGCGTTTCTCAATGGTAATATTGAAGAAGAGTTGTATATGATACAACCAAAGGGTTTTGTCGATCCTAAGGATGCTAACAAGGTGTGCAAGCTTCAGCGATCCATCTATGGATTGAAGCAAGCATCACGAAGTTGGAATCTCCGCTTCGATGAGTTGATCAAAGAGTTTGGATTTGTCCAAACTTATGGAGAATCTTGTATTTACAAGAAAGTGAGTGGGAGCAATGTGGCATTTCTGATATTATATGTGGATGACATATTATTGATCGGAAATGATATAGATCTTTTAAACAGTGTTAAAAGTTATCTAAACAGCAAATTTTCAATGAAGGACCTAGGTGAAGCGTCATACATATTAGGCATAAATATCTATAGAGATAGATCTAGGCGCCTAATAGGGCTATCGCAAAGTACATACCTTGATAAGATTTTAAAAAAGTTTAAAATGGACGGAAGTAAGAAGGGGTTCTTACCTATGTTGCAAGGCAAGACATTGAGTAAGACTCAAAGTCCGGCTTCGGCGAAAGAAAGAGAGATGATGGACAAAGTCCCCTATGCTTCAGCCATAGGCTCTATAATGTACGCCATGCTATGTACAAGACCGGATGTGGCACATGCTATTAGTTTGACTAGTAGGTACCAATCGGATCCAGGTTTGGAACACTGGATAGCGGTCAATAATATCCTTAAGTACGTACGAAGAACTAAGGATATGTTTCTTGTATACGGAGGTGAAGAAGAGCTCGTCGCTAAGTGTTATGTTGACGCTAGCTTTGACACCGATCCGGATGACTCTAAGTCTCAATCCGGATACGTATTTCTCATGAATGGCGGAGCGGTAAGTTGGAGGAGCTCCAAACAACCTGGTAGCAGGATCAAAAACGGAGGCCGAATATGTTGCTGCTTCAGAAGCGGCTCAGGAAGCAGTTTGGATGAAGGAGTTCATATCTGAACTAGGAGTGGTTGCAAACGCGTTGGACCCAATGGTAATCTATTGTGACAACAATGGTGCCATTGCCAATGCCAAAGAACCAAGGTCTCACAAGCATTCCAAGCATATTAAGCGCCAGTTTCACTCCATCCGCGAGCATGTCAAGGATGGAGATATAAAGATTTGTAAAGTACATACGGATCTCAATGTAGCAGATCCGTTGACTAAAACTCTCCCTATAGCAAAACATGATCAACACCAGAACTCAATGGGTGTTAGATTTATCACTAGGTAACTAGATTATTGTCTCTAGTGCAAGTGGGAGACTGAAGGGAATATGCCCTGAGAGGCAATAATAAAGTGTTTATTATGTGTATTCCAAGTATATGATAGATGTTTATTTTGCATCATATAATTGTATTAATATGGAAACGTTAATACATGTGTGTTTAATAAACAAACAGAAAGTTCCTAGTTATGCCTCTCTCATAAACTAGCTCGTTGATTAACAAGATGATCAAGGTTTCCTGATCATGGACATTGGATGTTGTTAATAACGGGATCACAACATTAGTGTAATGATGTGATGAACATTCATCTGAAGTATAGCATTACGATCAAAGTCATTGATTTTATATTGCTATAACAACTTACGAAGTGATCCTAATCCTTAGACCATGAGATCATGTCAATCACTAACACCGGAAGAGTTTCTTGATAACATCAAACATCACACCGTAACAGGGTGATTATAAAGATGGACTCAGAACTAATAAAGTGTTATGTTGAGGCTCATGGATCGAGAGTGGAATTTGTTCATCCCGATGACGGATAGATATACTCTGGGCCCTCTCGGTGATATCACATTGATTAGCTTGCAAGCAAGTGATTTGATCACTAGAATGTTATATCACGGGAACGAGAAAAGAGTGCATGTCGGTAACGAGATCAAACTAGGTATGGAGATACCAATGATCGAATCTCCGACATCTAATATATCGTGAAACAAAGGAAGATACTAGCGTAAAAGGTTCCGACGATCACAAGAAAGTCATCGTTGAATGTGTGGGAGTCAGTATGGGTCTCCAGATCCCGCTTCTGATTATTGATCCGAGAGGGGTCTCGATCATGTCCGCATTATTCACGAACCGTAGGGTGACACACTTAAGAGACACCAACATCCAATTGGAGCAAAAGTTTCATGCCGAACGAATAAACAAGCGCAGGAATTTATTTCACTAGATACCGAAACAGGTTTTCGGGTGAAATTGCATAAAATGGTTATGCATGTGAAATGGAATTCTAGCAAGGGGTTATTTTTGAATGTTTGTCATTAAAGTAATTGACAAAATTCTGAATAAAATAAAAGAGTTTTATTTAATGAGAGTTTGCATTAAATTTGGTGGAAATTTAATGGGAATTTGACTGGACTTTTGAGTGGAGGGAATTTAAAGGAATTTTGTGAGTGGAGTGTCCACCCACATGAAGAGTGGAGGGCAAGGGAGCAGCCCCCATGCGCCGGCCACCCCCTTGGGGTTCCCCCCTCCTCCTATAAAAGGAGCCCCCTCCTCACTTGTCTCTCACACCTCCTCGTGAAGGATCTCTCTCCCCCTCTAGAATTTATCCCCCATGGTCTCGGACTAGCGAGATACATGTTCCCGGTGGCTATTCGGCAAGAAAGAGTTGTGCTTCCGCTGCATCACTGGAGCGAGGAGGCGGAGGTTTCTCAGTGCCTCGAACGTGTGTGCGAGCACGGATGCGCTGCTGATTTGCGGCGCTAGGACTTCCTCTCGATCTTAAGATTTGTCGGTCTTCAAGGGTATGTTCTCTACGGATATACATCCGCCTGTTGTTTGTATCTAGTAGATAGATCTTGGTACATAGTTCCCATCGTAGGAAAAATTTTGTTTTCTATGCTACGAACCCTACATACAGGAAGTTCAAGATCTAAGAGAAAAGAGTCGAAGATAGGAACAAGAGGATTCGAGAGATGAATGCAGAACTGGAGGCCAAAGTCTTCGAGCTCGAGCATCAGTAGGGTGTGATTGAGAGACTTCGTTCACAGAAGAGGGCTCTCAAAGCCAAGATAGAGGCCTTGACTACCAATGTCGAGGAATACAAGACCGCTATGGAGAATGCAGGTCTTACACTTGTTGATGAGGAGGTTGATGAAGAGGAATAGTGACGACTACTTATTTATCTATCATTTACCATGCTTATGATTATTGAGTCGCAATAACCATCCAACATGTGGATGGCTTGCTATTGGTGTGTTTACTTTTCAAACTTGTTGTTTATGTCGTTGAAACCTTATGTTATTTTGATGCTTGTTTTGGTGATTGTCTATGTGATGTATTGTGCATGTTAAGCATCTATGGGTATCTCATTCTTATCCTTATTGAAAACCACAAATGCCTCCTCGACGTGCCAACCCCAACCCGAACAACAACCATGTCACCCCCGAGATGCAGCAGCTAATGACAGCACAGGCACAGCTGATGCAGATGATGACCACTTTCATGCAGAATCAGAATAACAACAACAATAATAACAACAACAACAACAACAACAATCAGAACAATCCACCAGGATTTGACATGCTCACCAGATTCCTAAGACTGAGGCCTGCAAAGTTCTCAGGAACTACTGGTCCCATGGTGGCCAATGATTGGCTACGTGCATTGAACAAGGATTTGGTGACTGTCGGCTGTACCGACGAGGAGAAAGTCAGGTTTGCAGCACACTTGTTGGAAGGACCAGCAGCTACTTGGTGGGATAACTTCCAGATCACCACTCCCATTAAGGATGTGACATGGGCTATCTTTGAAGATGGTTTCCGTACAGCTCACATCTCATCCGGAGTGATGAGTTTGAATAAGGAGTTCCATAACCTGAAGCAGCGCCACCGCAGCGTGGCTGAATATATTGAGGAGTTCAACAATCTGGCGCTTTATGCACCGGATGAAGTTGATACCGATGCCAAGAGGAAGGAGAAGTTCCTCGAAGGACTGAACGATGAACCACAAGGGTGGATACAAGAGCCACTACAATGGAAGTGGAAGTGGTAGTGGAAGCCAGCCTGTCAAGAAGAATCTCAGTCAGGTTGAATGCTTCAAGTGTAAGAAGATGGGGCATTATGCAAATGAATTCCCAGAAAAGAAAGTTGAAGGACCCAACAAGCCCAACCCTTTCTAGAAGGGACAAGTGAACCACATCAATGTGGAAGAGATTTATGAGGAGTCCGATGCTGTGGCTGGTAAGTTCAAACTCAATTCTATTCCAGCACTTGTTCTTTTTTATACTGGTGCATCACATTCATTCATATCAAAAGCATTTGTTGATAGAAATGGGTTTCCAATGGAAAATATTGGGTGTCCAATAAAAGTAAGTTCACCCGGTGGAGATATGATAGTGAGTCTTGGATGTCGTGATCTAGTGATAGAATTTGGGAAGCATAAGTTTCTAGTGAGTCTGATAATCCTAGATTCCCAAGGACTGGATGTAATTTTGGGAATGGACTAGATGACCAAGTATGAAGGAGTACTAGATTGTGCCAATCGTACCGTCGCAGTCACAACCCCGGAAAAGAAAAGGATAAGATTCAAGTCCAACTTTGAATCAAAAGGGAGTAAGTTAAATTCTCTTAAGGTGGTTAGCATAGACAGTGTGCCAATTGTGAGTGAATATCCGGATGTGTTTCCGGAAGAATTGCCGGGAATGCCACCAGATAGAGATGTGGAATTTCTAATTGACTTGCTGCCAGGATCAGGACCAATAGCAAAGAGACCTTACAAGATGTCAGTTGATGAGTTGAAAGAACTCAAGAAACAACTTGGAGAACAATTGCAGAAAGGATTTATTCAACCAAGTTATTCCTATTGGGGAGCACCAGTCCTATTTGTGGAAAAGAAAGATAGAAGTCAAAGGTTATGCATAGATTATTGTTCACTCAATGAGGTGACTATCAAGAACAAATATCCTTTGCATAGAATCAATGACTTGTTTGATCAGTTAGAAGGAGCCTTCTCAAAGATTGATCTACGGTCAGGTTATTTTCGTCTTAAGATAAGGGAACAAGACATACCTAAGACAGCTTTCACCACTAGGTATGGATTGTATGAGTATACAGTAATGCCATTTGGTTTGACCAATGCACCAGCTTACTTCATGAATATGATGAACAAGGTGTTCATGGAGTTCCTTGACAAGTTTGTTGTCGTTTTCATTGATGACATTTTGATCTACTCCAAGAGCAAAGAAGAGCATGAAGGACATTTGCATTTGATACTTGAGAAGCTTAGAGAGCATAAGCTATATGCCAAATTCAGCAAATGTGAATTCTGGCTAAATGAAGTTGGATTTCTTGGACATGTTGTGTCAGGAGATGGTGTAGCAGTTGATCCTGCAAAAGTGTCAGCTGTAACTGAATGGGAATCTCCTAAGTCAGTGAAGGAAGTTCGTAGTTTCCTTTGCTTGGCAGGATACTACAGAAGATTCATTGAGAATTTCTTTTTTTTGAGGGTAAAACAGTAGGGTAAAGAACCCCACTGCAATTTTTATAGATCATAGAGAGTTACAAGCGAATATTTACAAATTTCAAGCCACCTCAATGAGGGATAACACTATGAGCAACTATCTCCTGTCTAAGTTATTGCTAATCCAATCTTTGAGGTCCTGGTAATTCTTTTTCTTAATTCTACACAGGACCCATCTTAATTCCTGAGAAACAATAGCCCTCCATTCATCAAGGGAGGCATGCTTGTTATTGAAGATTTCATTGTTTCTGCACATCCATATGCCCCAAGCCCCAAGAATAATGATTTCCATTGCAAAGGGGACTTTTAGGCCTCTTTTAATACTAGTCAATGCTTCGAAGAGAGTGAGATCATTGCCTTGGACAGGATAAATTTCAGCCCAGGATGCTTTTGCAAAAGAACAACCCCAAAATAAGTGCAGAAGAGTTTCCTCACTCGTGCAACCATGGAACACACAATCATATGAAGCCAGAACAAATATTTTCCTTTTCAAAAGGTTTCTGGTGTTTAGCCTATCAAGGAGCAAAAGCCAAAAGAAGAACTTATGTTTTTGCTGGCAAGAGGACTTCCATAACCAGGAAAAATGTGGTTGCACAGACTGGTATCCAGATAATGAATAATAGGCCTTTTGGACTGAAAAAATAGCACTTCCCCAGATATAGCTCCAGTTGTCTGCTTCTCCCTGCATCCCATCACTGAGAATTTGCTCAAGGCTTTGATATTCATGGTAAGCTTGTTGTGACAGAGGAAGAAAAAAGTGATCTTGCATGTTGGGTGTCTGTAAGAACTCACAAACAGAAATGTGAGGATTTTTTGCATAAGAAAAAAGATGAGGAAGCTTATGCTGTAGGCATTCATCATTCCACATATCAGTACAGAGAAGAGTGGATTTTCCATCTCCCACCGAGCACTTTGCAATTCCTTTAAATATGTCAACTAATTTCAGATGAGCTTTCCACCAAAAGGATCCCTCCAGACTTCTTCCAGGCAGTTTACCATTGCAGTAATAAGTGTTCCAGACAAGATGAACCCATGGAATATCCTTATGGTTGTAGAATTTATCCAAATTCTTCAAAAGAAGTGCTGAGTTTTGAACATTAAGATCAAGCACCCCCAATCCTCCTTGGTTCTTTGGTCTACAAACTTTGTTCCAGGCAACTAGGGCTTGACCTCTAGCTTGAACACAAGTGGTTTTCTTCCTCCACAAGCACTATCTCATATACTTAATCAGCTGATCTTTAATAGAGACATGAAGTTCAAAACAACTCATATAATATATGGGAAGGGAGGATAAGAAAGATTTAACCAACTGTAATTTCCCCCCATAGTTTAGGAAATCAGCAATCCCACATAATCTTCTCTCTACTCTCTGAACAATAGGCAGAAAATGCTCCACTGCAGGCTTGTTGATGCTTAAAGGCAATCCCAGATAAGTGAAGGGTAATGAGCCAGGGAGGCATGAAAGTGTGCTAGAAAAGTGCCTTAGCCTCTCAGAATCCATGTTGATTGGCATCATACTAGATTTAGAATAATTGACTTTGAGTCCAGTGGAGAGAGCAAAAGTATGAAGAAGAGCCTTAAGGCACAATAATTGCTTTGAATCAGCCTTAAGGATTAATAAGGTGTCATCTGCATACTGCACAACAGGGAAATCAGGACAAAACACACCCTCAAGGGGAAGGGAGAGAAGCCCAAGGCTCATTGCTTTGTTGAGAATGCTTTGAAGAATATTAGCATCCAGGACAAATAGGAGTAGGGATAAAGGATCCCCTTGCCTAACACCTCTTCTACAATAAAACTTTTTCCCAGGCACTCCATTTAACAAAACAGAGGATGAAGCAGAACCAAAGATCAACTGAATCCAAGTAATCCATTTTTCACCAAAACCTTTGGCTTCGATAATATTAATAATTGTTGAATGCTCAATTCTATCAAAAGCCTTTTCAAAATCAAGCTTAAGAATTAAAATTTCTTCTTTGGACTTGTGGCATTGATCAAGAAATTCAAAAGCCCATCCTAAATAGTCCTGAATAGATCTTTGTTTGAGGAAACCATACTGGTTTTTGTGGACAAGTTTACGGATAATTTTTTGAAGCCTGTTAGCCAGAAGCTTGGTTATAATCTTGAAGACACTGTTGAGCAAAGAAATAGGCCTGAAATCAGCAGGTGTCAAAGGGGCTTCATTTTTTGGAATGAGTGTGATAAAAGAGGCATTAATGCTTTCCAAAGAAGTCTCGCCCTCATAGAAATCCACAAGGAGTTGTTTAACATCCTCCTTAATAATAGGCCAACATTGTTTAATGAATTCATTATTGAAGCCATCTGGACCAGCGGTTTTGTCACTAGGAAGTTCCTTTATTACACCATCAATCTCATTGTCAGAGAATGGTTCTTCTAAAACATACTTTTCCTCTTGACTCAAACATTCCCCTGCCAACTCACTATGATTAAAGTGTATTTCAGGCTTATTAGATGTGCCCATTCTATATTTAAAGGCCTTCTAGAGCAGATCAGCTTTACCAGAATGAGCATGAGTCTCTTCATTAGAATCATCCTTGAGCATGGAGATGTAGTTATGCCTGAAGCTTATGGTGGCTTTTGAATGAAAGAATTTTGTGCTCTCATCACCCAACTTGATCCATTTGACTTTTCCTCTTTGCTTCCAATAAGCATTTTGATCTTGAAGAAGTGAGATTATAAGGTTTTTTAGAAGGTTTCTGAGATTCCATTCCAGAATAGTAAGTGTTCTTATTTCCTCCAAGACATCCAAGAGATCAATGGTGGCATTGACATTGCAAATTTGTGCCTTCAGGCAAGGCAGATTTTTTGCCCAGATCTTCAGTCCCCTTCTTACATTTTTGAATTTAGCATTAATTGTTTTGGCAGAATCATGAAAGACAACTGGGATGTTCCAGGCATTTTGAACAATTGCTTTAAAATCATTATGATGCATCCAATAATTCTCAAATCTGAAAACCTGAGATTTTGGAATCATTGTACCAATGGAGATGACACAAGGTAGATGGTCAGAGGTAGGCTTGGTAAGAGGGACAACAAAAGTTGAAGGAAATCTCTGAGTCCAGGAGGCAGATGTAAAGAACCAGTCTAGTCTTTCTAGCAGAGGTTCTTTTTGCATGTTGCTCCAAGTGAACTTTCTACCTTTAAGGGGTAATTCAATAAGACCCAGATTGTTAATGGCTTCATTGAAAAGAAGCATATCATTCACATCCCCACCTTGTCTATTTCTGTCAGAGGGTTTTCTAGTAAAATTGAAGTCACCCACAATGAGCCAATCCATATCATCAGGCATGTCAATATTTCCAAACCATTCTAAAAAATCTGCTTTTTTCAGCTAAGCATGGCCCATAAATGTTGGTGAGGATCCAGGTTTCATTGGACAAGAGGGATGTCAAGGTGATGGAGACGGAGAACTCATTTTGGAAAGAAAGATACCCAGAAAACAGAGAGCTATTCCAAATGATAATCAAACCCCCAGAAGCCCCCCTGGAGGGAAGGAATTCAAATTTGCTAAATTTGGGGGGGGGGCAAAATTTTATTATATAAGAGATATCAAAAACTTCCTTCTTAGTTTCTTGGAGGCAAATAATGTCACAGCCAGACTCATCAATTTTATTTCTGAGAGCAACCCATTTTTTTCTGAATTAATTCCCCTGATGTTCCAGTTCAGAATGTTCCAAATTCTTTTATTATCCATTAAAAAACCAGTTGTATGTTGAGTGATGAGATGATACAACCAATGTAATCACCCAACTGAAAATACCACAACCAAGTAGACAAAGTTCATTCCATACCATAAACCCACTGACAGGTCCAACATTAGGTAGCAAACACATCAAAAGACCACTAGTACAGGTTTCAGAACAGGGAGCCAACAAGGCTCCAGCAAAAGACATATTGTGATACATTAAAACACTTAAGTGGGGGGTTTCTTCTTGTCTTGCTGATCACAGGTACCAGCAGCCCCAGATTTCTTCTTGCCTCCAATGCTCAAGCTTGATGAACCATTTCCTTTGATGGTGCCTTTTGGAGGAGCCTTGACTGCCACTTCAGTGGCCTTCCCTTTTTTGATAAACCTCTTCTCCAGGTCACCATCCTTTACCTTGCAGAAAGAGGAAGCAATATTTTTAACCACTTTAGGATTTAAGCAGGGTGAAACAACATTGCAAGTCAGACAGTCAGCAATTGAGCAGTTTAAGTGACTTTTGAAACCCCCATTTAATTCAACAATTCTAGAACTTCTTCTCACCTCAGTTTCAACTAGAGGTTCCTTGCCCTTTCTCTTTCTAGAAGGAGTGGAAGGAGAGCAAGAGGACTGCATGGCATCAATGCCCAGACAAGGGGGTGACATCTGTGAAATGCTTTCATTAGGGATGATGAAAGAAATTGAATTCTCCTCAACAATAGGTTCTTTAATAATTTCCCATAAAGGGGAAGTAAGAAATCTCTTGACCCAATTAAACTTCTCAGGAGTATCAAGCATGAGAGTAATAAAATTGAACCAACTTAAAGGAATTTAACACATGAGTGAGTCCTTTGAAGAAGAGTCCTTCTAAATATGTGGAGCAAAGTAGCTTTCCCAGAGCTCTAGGCCTTGTTGAGAAAAGCCCTGCTTTGCAGCATCAACATCAGGAATGGACACAAAAGTTCTGACCATTCCCACCTGAATATGGGCTTCATTAGGGGAAAGGAGGTGCTGATCTTCCATCATCCAATCATCATTCCCATCAGCCTCAGCACCAGTGTCCATAGGGCTCTCCACCATCCCCTCTTCATCAGAGTTTGCTTCATCCTCCACCAAGTAGTTCTGAAGAATGTTCTGCAGACCCTCACCAATACCAACACCTTGAGGCCCTTCAAGCACTGCCCGTGCCTCAACAACTGCAGGTTCAGCATTCACAAATTCATCATCAGACTCCCAGTCATTAACAAGAATAGCACTAGTAACTCCACTGTTAACATCCTGTGTGGGAGGATTAAGGTTATCCACTGGCATGTCTTCACCAGGAGAAATCACAGGACCTTGGACAGGAGCAGCAGCAGCTTCCCAAGGGTCCCAACCTTCATTGTTATCCCCACCAGGAGCAGGATCCTGCACAGGAGCCACCCACTGACCCAAACCACCAGCCTCACCCCCAGGAGCAGGGGGGATGAGGAGGAGGGGGGATCTGGGGCCCAAAGACAGGTAAGGGATGTGGGTCCTCATTGTTAGCCGGAAGTGGGTCCTCATCAGGTGCCCCCCCAAGCAAGTCACTCTGCAACACCTCAACAGAAAAGGGTCCAAGATTTAGACTCCACCAAGTCGCCTATAGTGAACCTGGCACTCTTGGGAATATCCACCAGATCAGTAACGCGAATTTTCGCAAGAATCCTACCTTTATGGTCCTGGTCCCGCTCCCATAGAAGAACCTTCCCAATATCAGCAAAAACCGCATTCAGATCTTTTGTATGCCAGTGGTCCAGGGGGGGGGGGGGAACTAGCATCACCCAGCACTCGTTGTTGAACTGAGCTCTCCTCCAATTTTCCCCCTCATTGTGCTTAACAAAAGAAACATGCACATATTGGAAAGGGATGGGGCTGGCCGCGATGAGCCTATCCCTATCACTGACATGGTGAAATTGCACATATGCAGCCCCAAAAGGATAGGCCTGGACATCCCGAAAGTGCACACGAGCCTCGTTGTTGAGGAAATCGACAAGAACCTCACAAATATTCAGGAAAGGAACCTGACCAGGGGGGAGGGGATTAATGGTTGTGATAGCATACTGTTCATGGGTCCTCGACCGTGGCGGAACCACCACCCTCTTGACGCGAGTTCTTCCAGCCACTTGCAGAACTTGAAAGCCATTCAGCAAGAATGGCGCAGGATCAATCGGAATGTTCGCCATTGCGTCAGACTTCGCCTGCGACGAGCAAGGGAGGGTTGGGGTTTCTGCAGGCGGGGGAGTTGAGGAGACAAGGAAACTAGTAGTTGTTTTTTGCAAACAATTTGAGAACTCTTGAAAACCGTTGTAAACAGTGGGCCGAAAATGAGGATTTTGTTGGGCCTTGAACCACCTATTGTAAGATTTGTCGGGCCACAAACATTTTGGGAAGGAAGGGAATTTCATAAAAGGAATGAGACCAGGTAGCTTAAATGCCACGCGATTGGCGCCACCATTTGACGCGACCGGCATTACCACAGGTTTAACACCACCATCAGCGAGAACCTGCGCATATGACATGTCTTGATTACGTGAAATGAAATCACACTTACTGCGCACAGCAGAAACGGGCGATGAATCCGCATCAGAAGTCGGAAATTTGAGCCGTTGGAAAACAGATACCACCTTATTGCCGTGCTTCAACAAAGGAGATTTTTTGGGACTTTTCTTTTTGTACGTGACAACTTTCCAATCTCCTGTAGATTCCTTGTAAAATTCCTTTTATTCAAAAATCCAGTTTGGGCCACCATTACCCCAAAGATTGACATGGACCACAAACGACTCACATGAAAATTTTGAAATATTGTAAATTTCAAAACCCACCGCCCTTGAATCAACCGAGAAACAAAAAGTTCTATCTTGCAGAAATTTCACTTGGAATTTAGAAGCCTGTCCACCAAAACAAGCTTGGAGTGCAAGACCAACCGTATGGATATCCAATTTAAAATTTGCTTTTCCAAAAGAACAAACCAGATAGAAAGGTCTCTTTCTGAAACCACCAAGGAAATTAACTTGATGCCTAAACTTATCAAACAGCTTCTTCTCAAATTCCTGCCCAAAAGAGAAATCCAGGGCAGGTCGATTCAATGATGCATCCTTATGAGGGAACTCCTTCGGAAAGTCCTTGAAGAAATCCAGGGTTTTTGGTACAATCTTTTCAGCTTTGAGAGAAATTTCTTTTACCGAAGAGCAAGGCAAGATCTGAGTACCAACCACCACCCTCTTCACTTGAAGATCAATATAAACTCCAGTGGCCACAACCTCCCCTTGGAGCAAATATCGCGCATCAATTACCACCTCATTGTGGTTGAGGAGGACTAATCTTTTAGCACTAGGGAAAAGCATCAGAAAACCCTTAGAAGGCTCCAGATCATCAACCGGAAGGGAGGAGCAGAGAGCATGCCATTTAAAACCAGTGTCCTCATCTATTCCAGATATGGTAGGAGATCTACCAAGAAATCCAGATGAGGGAACCAAAAGATCATTGACACAAGAGAGGTGAGAGTGGAACCTCAAAAAGATCCAATAGAAATCTTCTCCCCATTTTCCAAACATCTACCCTCAAGGGGAGAACCTTTAGCATTTAGAAGGACCAGCCAAGAATCAGCCGAGAGAACGAGCGATGCCTCAAGAAACTTACCACCCGTGGTCCCCCTAGAGTAGGTGACCTTCCAACCGCCACCAAAGGAGTCCATGCAGAGCCCACGCCCGAGAAGGAGTCGGCGAAGGCTGGAGGCCGACCAACGGTCACCTCAGAGGAGCCTCATGCCTCGTAAATCGTGCGGGTTCCTCCCCAACCATCTTTATGACGAATTATTGAGAATTTCTCCAAGGTAGCTAAGCCAATGACAGAGTTACTAAAGAAAGACAAGAAATTTGCTTGGTCTGAAGGATGTGAACTCAGTTTCCAAGAATTGAAGAAGAGACTAGTGACAGCACCAGTCCTATGTCTGCCATATTTGGAGAAAGATTTCCAAGTGTATTGTGATGCATCTCATCATGGATTAGGTGCAGTTCTAATGCAAGAAGGGAAAGTTGTGGCTTATGCCTCGAGACAACTCAAAACTCATGAAGTAAATTACCCTACTCATGATTTGGAGTTAGCCTCTGTTGTCCATGCACTCAAAACATGGAGACATTACCTTTTGGGAAAACGATGTGAAGTGTTCACAGATCACAAAAGTTTGAAGTATATCTTCACCCAGAAAGAAATCAACATGAGACAAAGAAGATGGCTAGAACTCATCAAGGACTATGACTTGAGTTTGCAATACCACCCTGGTAAAGCAAATGTTGTAGCAGATGCTCTAAGCCATAAGGTATTTGTGAATGTCCTTACTAAGGGAGAGTTGCCAGATGATCTGTGTGGCCAATTTAGAGACCTTAGATTGGAGATTGTGCCTGAGGGACATCTCATGTCATTGGATGTTCAACCCACATTGTTGGACAAGATCAAGGAAGCCCAAAATACAGACAAGGAAATAGAAGAGATTAAGGAAAAGATTGGCAAGGGAAAAGCCAAAGGATTCCATGAAGACGAACAAGGTACTTTATGGTATGGAAAACATATCTGTGTTCCACAAGATTCGGAGCTTCGGAAACTAATTTTACAGGAAGCACACAACTCACCATATTCCATTCATCCGGGTAACACCAAAATGTACATGGATATGAAGGAAATATTTTGGTGGAATAATCTCAAGAAGGACATCGCCGAACATATTGCTTTGTGTGATGTATGTAGTAGAGTGAAAGCAGAACATCAGAAACCAGCAGGATTGCTGCAACCACTACCTATTCCTGATTGGAAGTGGGACAAGATTGGTATGGATTTCATTACAGGATTGCCAAGGACAAGGTCAGGATATGATTCTATTTGGGTAGTAGTGGATCGCCTCACTAAGGTGGCTCATTTCATACCCGTGAAGACAACCTACACAAGTGCTAAGTTGGCCAAGATCTATATGAATAGAATTGTATGTCTGCATGGAATACCCAAGAGTATTGTGTCTGATAGGGGAACTCAGTTCACTTCTCATTTTTGGAGGCAACTACATGAGTCATTGGGAATGAGATTGGAATTCAGCACGGCTTTTCATCCTCAGACTGATGGACAGACAGAAAGGACCAACCAGATTCTAGAATATATGTTGAGGGCATGTGCCCTAGACTATGGAGCTAGTTGGGATGAAAGTCTGCCTTACGAAGAGTTATCTTAAAACAACAACTATCAAGCCAGTATTGATATGGCACCATTTGAGTTTCTCTATGGGAGAAAGTGTACTACCCCATTGCTATGGAATGGTGTGGGAGAAAGAAATTTGTTCGGACCAGAACTGATCAAAGAAGCTAAAGAGAAAGTCAAGCTAGTAAAGGACAGATTGAAAATAGCACAGTCCCGACAAAAGAGCTACGCAGATCCTAAGCGTAGAGAAGTCACCTATGAAGTGGGTGATAGAGCTTATCTTAGAGTGTCACCACTTCGTGGAGTAAAGAGATTTGGAGACAAAGGAAAGTTGGCCCCAAGATATGTTGGACCATTCAAGATTCTGAGTCGTAAAGGAGAAGTAGCTTATGAAATTGAATTTCCAGAATCATTGCCTGCAGTTCACAATGTGTTTCATGTGAGTCAGCTAAAGAAATGCCATCCAGAGATGGAAGAGACTTCTTTGAAGGATACTATACCTTTGGAGGAGGTCCAATTGGAAAGTGATCTCACTTATGAGGAAAAACCCATCAAGATTCTTGAGACTGCAGAAAGAGTTACTCGGACTAAGACTATCAAATTCTGCAAAGTTCAATGGAACCATCATTCCGAAGAAGAAGCAACATGGGAAAGAGAAGATGATCTTCGGAAAGACCACCCTCACCTATTTGCTAGCCAATCCGAATCTCGAGGGCGAGATTCACCTTAAGGGGGTTAGATTTGTAACATCCCTAAAATCATGTTTCAAAGTTTGCATATCATCCATGCATTCATAATCATATTAGGATCATTTTCATGGTCATTTCAAAAATAGAAGCATTTGAGTGTCTATTATTTTATGTGAGCTAACTTTGACCCAAAGCTACTCTCTAATATGAGATTGCTTGTGTTAAACCAAATGTATTTAGTACTATGGTTGATGGTTGTATTCCAAAGCTTGGACAAAAATTTCAAAACAAAATATGACTTTAAAACCATTTTTATCTTTAATAAATCTTGAGTAAAGGAACTATTTTATTTTAACAACTCCAAAGGACCAAAGCAAGTTTAGTGAAACAGCATGGTTTTATACCTAAATATGTGCAGGTTCCACTCTACAAAAATCCAGAACAAATTTGAATTCAACTTGGTTTAAAACTCATTTCATTTGATTCCTGGAAATTCAAACAAAAAAAGAAAAAGGAAAAAGAATAGAAAAAGGGCTGGCGCCACTCTTTCAGCCCAACAGCAGTTGCAGCCAGCGAAGCCCACCCAGGCCATTTCCCTCCCCTCTCTCTCTCTCACCCCCGCAGAACCTACCCCGCAACCACTGATCGATGGGCCCTCTCCACGTCAGCATTTTCTTCCCCAGAATCTCGCGCGCAGTCACCGTTCCGCCGTTACCTCGCCGCAGTGACGCGTGAATTAAACCTCGCTTAATTCCCATTGAATCAGCGTGTAATCCTTGCCCCGCTCCTGGCTACTTAACCCCCTCCCCACCATGGTCGTTTCCCCCCACACCATTGGAGATATGCCCTAGAGGCAATAATAAATATAGTTATTATTATATCTTAGTGTTTATGATAAATGTTTGCATTCATGCTATAACAGTATTAAAAGGAAACATTAATACTTGTGTGATTTGTAAACTAAATTAGAGTCCCTAGTAAAGCCTCTTCATAATACTAGATTGTTGGTTAATAGATGATTGTGGTTTCCCTATCATGAACATTGAGATGTTGTTAACAACAAGATCATATCATTAGGAGAATGGTATGATGGACATACTCCTATAGATAAGCGTAGCATAAAGATCAAGTCATTTTAATAGTTCAATTGCTATAAGCTTTCTAATACATAGTAACCTAATTCCTTCGACCATGAGATAATGCTAATCACCATCACCGGAAGGATGCTTTAATGACGTCAAACACCACACCATAACTGCGTGGCTATAAAGGTGCCATTAAGTGTTCGGAAAGTATGGGTTGAGGCACATGGATCAAGAGTGGGATTTGTCCATCCATATGACAGATAGATATACTCTGGGCCCTCTCGGTGGAATGTCATCCAATTGGCTTGCAAGCATGTGACTGGCTCACAAGGGATCACATACCACGGGAACGAGAAAAGAGTACTTATCAGTAACGAGGTTGAACTAGGTATGCAGAGATATCAAAGATCAAAACCTCGGATAAGTAAATTATCGTGAGATAAAGGGAAATTGGTATCATATGTAAGTGGTTCATTCGATCGCAAAGTAATCGTATAAATATGTGGGAGCCATATGAATTTCAGATTCCTCTATTGGTTATTGATCGGAGAAGTGTCTCGGTCATGTACGCATAATTCACGAACTGTAGGGAGACACACTTAAGGATTCGATGTTGTTGAGTAGTTATGGAATGATGAGTAAGAGACCGAATGTTTTTCGGAGTCTCGGATGGGATCCGGGATATCACGAGGAGATCCGGAATGGTCCGGAGAATAAGATTCATATAAGGAAAGTCCTGTTTCGGAGTTGGGGAATGATTCCGATGTTTTCACCAGGAATGTTCTAGAAGGGTCCGGAAGGTCCGGCACTCCGGAGGGGAAGGGTACATGAATGTGTCATGACAATATGGAATGGTTGCATCATGTACTAGGTTACTTGGCTGGGCAAAATAAAGAGAGAAATCAAATCCAAGTTTGAAAGTCAAACGCCAATTTGAAAAGTCAAACGACAAGTTTGCTTGGTGGAGGGAGAGTAGGAAACCTACTTGGGGAGGAAGTCCCCTCCCTCCACCCGCCGGCCAAGGAGGCCGAGTTGGGGGAGGACTCCCTCCTCCCAACCGGCCAACCTCCACCTATATAAGGAGGGGTAGGGAGCCCCCTACCCCTCACACCCAAAACCCTAGCCCCAAGCCGCCAGCGCCACCACCTCCTTGTGCTGCCGCCGCCTAGGGGTTTCCCCAAACCCTAGCCGCCGGCCAAGCTCTCCCCTTGGTGCCCTCTAAACCCTAGATCACCAAGGCCTCTCTCATACTCCACCATACTCGCACCGGCTTAAGGCGAAGCCTTGCGGGATCTCCCCTCTACTTCCAACACCACACCGCCGTGCTGCCGGAATTGCGAGGAGAGTGCTACAACCTCCGCCGCCTGCTGGAACAAGGGAGAGAAAGGTTTTCATCGAGTACCGAACGTGTGACCGACTGCGGAAGCGCTGCCGGAACGCAGCGCCGGAAGGATCATCTACGCGATCTTGAGTCGGCAAGAGTACGACTACATCACCCACGAGAATCTGCTCTCGTTAACCGCTTTGGAATCTTTGAGGGTGAGTTCCTCTATCGACTCGTTGCTACAATCTAGTAGATAGATCTTGGCTTGTTTGTTTGCATGCGGTAGAATTTTTTTGTTTTCCATGCTACGAACCCCTACAGTGGTATCAGAGCCGTGTCTATATGTAGATTTGTTGCACGAGTAGAACACAATGGTCACTGTGGGCGGTGGTGCTTTTATTATCAATTGCTTTTTGTGTACTTTGCATCTTGCGGTATGATGGGATGAAGCGGCCCGGGCTAACCTTACATGACATCGTTCATGAGACTTGCTCCACGCTCAACATGCAACTTGTATTGCATAAGTGGCTTTGCGGGTGCCTGTCTCTCCCATCATAGTATAGATCCAATTTACAACGAGCACTTGATAGTTCAAGCATAAACATTGTGGTTCATGTTAGTAAGTTAGAACGACGCTTATTGAAAGCCCCAAACCACGTAAAATATGCAAAGAAAATTAGAGGCGTCTAACTTTGTTTTGTAGGGGTGTGCTGTGATGTGATATGGCCATGATTGTGATTATATTTGATGTATGCAATGTTCCTTATTGTAAGTTGGCAACCAGCAGGAGCCATAGGGTTGTCTTTAAATTCTATTAAGACCCGCGTGTCTATTCAAAGTAGTTGAAATAGTTGAAGCTGGTGGACGACAACCATGAAACGGAGACATTGACCTTGACGACGTACCGGTGATGATGGAGATCATGTTCGTGCTTGAAGATGGAGATCCGAAGCACAAAGAAGAAAGGCCATATCATATCTCTTATTATGAATTGCATGTGATGTTAATCCTTTATGCATCTTGTATTGCTTAGTTAACGACGGTAGCATTATAAGATGATACCTCAAGCACCCAAATTTCAAGTTTTAAAGTGTTCGTCCTTAGTAAGCACCGTTGCTAAAGCTCGTTGTTTCGAAGCACCACGTGATGATCGGGTGTGTTAGATTCTGCGGGTGTATACAACGTGAGCAAGACAGATTTGCTCATGCAGAAGCTAAGGTTTGATCTTGACGAGCCTAGCATGTACAGACATGCATGGTCTCGGAACACGGATCACCGAAAGGTAAAGCATGAGTTATATAGTAGATATGATGAACATGTTGATTGTTCTCCATTGAAGTTACATCAACTCTCGTGATGATCGGTTTTGATGTGGTGGATTTGGTTCGTGTGATTACTAAAACAATGTGAGGGATATTGTTTCGAGTGGGAGTTCACCTAGATTAATTTAACTATTAATTAGAACTCAATTTGTCATAAACTTAGTATAAACTATTGAAAATATGTTGTAGATCAATGGCGGCCCCTACCATCAATTTTAATGTGTTCCTAGAGAAAGAAAAGTTGAAAAACAATGGAAGCAACTTCGCGGATTGGTTCCGAAATTTGAAGATTGTCCTCAATGCTGGTAATTTGACCTATGTGCTGGATGCACCGCTGGGTGACCCGCCTGCAGCTACTGCTAAAGATTAAGTAAAGAATGTTTACCTCACTCGGAAGAATCAATACTCCATAGTTCAGTGTGCTATCTTGTATGGTTTGGAATCGGAGCTTCAGAAAAGGTTTGAGAACCATGACCCACATGATATTGTCTGTGAACTCAAAATGATATTTGAGGCTCACGCGGCAGTTGAGATTTATGAGGCTTCTGAAAAGTTCTTTAACTGCAAGATGGAAGAGGGCAGCTCCGTCAGTGAGCATGTGCTTAAGATGTCTGGGCACGCAAACAAACTCCAAAGTTTGGGTATAGTGATTCCTAATTCTTTGGGGATTCACCGTGTCCTCCAATCACTACCACCAAGTTACAAGAACTTTGTGATGAACTACAATATGCAAAACATGGACAAGACGTTGCCAGAACTCTTCTCCATGTTGAAATCTGCAGAAGTGGAGATCAAGAAAGAGCACCAAGTGTTGTTGGTCAATAAGACCTCCAAATTCAAGAAAGGCAAGTCGAAGCAAAAGGGAAACTTCAAGAAGGGCGGTAAGAAAGTTGCCGCGCTGACGAAGAAGACCAAGGCTAGGCCTAAGCCTGATACTAAGTGCTTTTACTGCAAGGGAGAAGGTCACTGGAAGCGGAATTGCCCAAAGTACTTGGCGGATTTGAAGAACGGCAACATCAATAAGAAAGGTATATCCGATATACATGTTATTGATGTGTATCTCACTAGTACTCGTAGTAGTGCCTGGGTATTTGATACTGGTTCGGTTGCTCATATTTGTAACTCGAAACAGGTGCTGCAGAATAAATGGAAGCTAGCGAAGAACGAGGTGATGATGCGCGTTGGAAATGGATCAAAGGTTGATGTGATCACGGTCGGCACGCTACCTCTTCATCTACCATCGGGATTAGTTTTATACTTAAATAATTGTTATTTGGTGCCTGCGTTGAGCATGAACATTATATCTGGATCATGTTTATTGCGAGACGGTTACTTGTTTAAGTCCGAGAATAATGGTTGTTCGATTTATATGAGTAATATGTTTTATGCACATGCACCTTTGATAGATGGTCTATTCTTATTGAATCTCGATTGTAGTAATACACACATAAATAACATTGAGGCTAAACGTTTGAAATTGAGCGATAACACAACCTATATGTGGCACTGTCGTCTTGGTCACATTGGATTGAAGCGTATGAAGAAACTCCATTCCGATGGACTTCTTGAATCACTTGATTTCGAATCACTTGAAAGATGCGAAGCATGTCTGATGGGTAAAATGACTAAGACTCCATTTTCTGGGATGATGGAGCAAGCTACGGACTTATTGGAAATCATACATACCGATGTGTGTGGCCCAATGAGTGTAGCATCGCGCGGTGGTTATCGTTATATTCTTACCTTCACGGATGACTTGAGTAGATATGGGTATATCTATTTCTTGAAACATAAGTCCGAAACTTTTGAGAAGTTCAAGGAATTTTAAAGTGAGGTAGAGAATCAACGTAACAAGAAGATTAAATTTCTACGTTCTGATCTTGGAGGTGAATATCTAAGTTACGAGTTTGGCGAGCATTTAAATAAATGCGGAATACTTTCACAATTGACACCGCCGAGAACACCACAGCGTAATGGTGTGTCCGAATGTCGTAATCGAACTCTATTAGATATGGTTCGTTCTATGATGTCACTTACAGATTTACCGCTATCGTTTTGGGGTTATGCATTAGAAATAGCCGCATTCACTTTAAATAGGGTACCATCTAAATCCGTTGAAACGACATCGTATGAATTATGGTTTGGGAAGAAACCTAAATTGTCGTTGCTTAAAGTTTGGGGTTGCGAAGCTTATGTAAAGAAGTTACAGCCGGACAAGCTTGAACCCAAAGCGGAAAAATGCGTCTTCATAGGATACCCGAAGGAAACTATTGGGTATACCTTCTATCATAGATCCGAGGGAAAAATCTTCGTTGCTAAGAATGGATCCTTTCTAGAGAAGGAATTTCTCTCGAAAGAAGTGACTAGAAGGAAAGTAGAACTCAGCGAGGTTGTTGAACCTTCTCTCGAACTTGCGAGTAGAGCAGCACCGAAAGTAGTTCCTGTGGCGCATACACCAATAAGAGAGGAAGCTAATGATGATGATCATGAAACTTCGGTTGAAGTTCCTACAGAACCTCGCAGGTCAACGAGAACTCGTACCACTCCTGATTGGTATGATCCCGTTATGAGTGTCATATTGGTGGACAACACCGATGACCCTGCGACATATGAGGAAGCGGTGATGATCCCAGATTCCAATAAATGGCAAGATGCCATGAAATCCGAGATTGGATCCATGTACGAAAACCAAGTATGGACTTTGGTGGACTTACCGGATGGCCGAAAGGCTGTCGAGAACAAATGGATTTTCAAGAAGAAAACAGATGCTGATGGTAATATTACTGTCTATAAAGCTCGACTTGTCGCAAAAGGGTTTCGACAAATTCAAGGAGTTTACTACAATGAGACTTTGTCACCGTTAGCGAAGCTAAAGTCTGTGAGTATTTTGTTAGCAATCAGTGCATATTATGATTATGAGATATGGCAGATGGATGTCAAAACGGCGTTCCTCAATGGAGACATTGATGAAGAGTTGTATATGATGCAAACCAAAGGGTTTTATCGATCCTAAAGATGCTAAAAAGGTATGCAAACTTCAACGGTCCATATATGGATTGAAGCAAGCATCCCGAAGTTGGAATCAACGTTTTCATAAGGTAATCAAAAGCTTTGGTTTTATACAAACTTATGGAGAAGCTTGTATTTACAAGAAAGTGAGTGGGAGCTCTGTAGCATTCTTAATACTATATGTAGATGACATATTGTTGATTGGGAATGATGTAGACCTTCTTAATAGTGTCAAGGATTATTTGAATAATAGTTTTTCAATGAAAGATCTTAGCGAAGCAGCTTACATATTAGGCATAAAGATTTATAGAGATAGATCGAGACGCCTAATATCATTGTCACAAAGTACATATTTGGACAAAGTTCTAAAGAGGTTTGGAATGGAAGATAGCAAGAAAGGGTTCTTTCCCATGTTGCCCAATACGACCTTGAGTAAAACTCAAAGTCCAGCAACGGCAGAAGATAGAGAAAGGATGAGTAAGAATCCCTATGCCTCAGCCATAGGATCTCTAATGTATACCATGCTATGTACTAGACCCGACATTGCATATGTTGTTAGTTTGACTAGCAGATATCAAAGTGATCCGGGAGTGGATCATTGGACAGCGGTCAAAAACATCCTTAAGTACTTGAGAAGAACTAAGGATATGGTTTTTTCTTATGGAGGTGATGAACAGCTCGTTGTTAATGGTTACACCGATGCTAGTTGGAACACCGATCCGGATGATTCTAAATCTCAATCTGGATACGTATTTACTTTGAATGGTGCAGCAGTTAGCTGGAGGAGTGCAAAGCAAAGTGTTGCGGCCAGATCTTCAACTAAATCGGAATACATAGCTGCTTTGGAGGTTTCACAAGAAACTATATGGATGAAGGAGTTCATTACAGAGCTCGGTGTGGTTCCAAGTGCGCTGGACCCAATGTCCATCTACTGTGATAACATGGGCGCCATAGCCAATGCGCAAGAACCAAGGTCACACAAGAAGCTAAAGCACATCAAGCTACGTTTTCACGCTATTCGAGAACATGTCCAAGATGGTGACATAAAGATTTGCAAAGTACACTCAGATCTGAATGTGGCGGATCTGTTGACTAAACCTCTCCCAAGGGCAAAACATGACCAACACCAAACTGCCATGGGTGTTCGGTATATTACCATGTAATCTAGATTAGTTGACTCTAGTGCAAGTGGGAGACTGTTGGAGATATGCCCTAGAGGCAATAATAAATATAGTTATTATTATATCTTTGTGTTTATGATAAATGTTTGCATTCATGCTATAACAGTATTAAAATGAAACATTAAGACTTGTGTGATTTGTAAACTAAATTAGAGTCCCTAGTAAAGCCTCTTCATAATACTAGCTTGTTGGTTAATAGATGATTGTGGTTTCCCTATCATGAACATTGATATGTTGTTAACAACAAGATCATATCATTAGGAGAATGGTATGATGGACATACTCCTATAGATAAGCGTAGAATAAAGATCAAGTCATTTTAATAGTTCAATTGCTATAAGCTTTCTAATACATAGTAACCTAATTCCTTCGACGATGAGATCATGCTAATCACCATCACCGGAAGGATGCTTTGATGACATCAAACACCACACCGTAACTGGGTGGCTATAAAGGTGGCATTGAGTGTTCGGAAAGTATGGGTTGAGGCACATGGATCAAGAGTGGGATTTGTCCATCCATATGACGGATAGATATACTCTGGGCCCTCTCGGTGGAAAGTCATCCAATTGGCTTGCAAGCATGTGACTGGATCACAAGGGATCACATACCACGGGAACGAGAAAAGAGTACTTATCAGTAACGAGGTTGAACTAGGTATGCAGAGATAATGACGATCAAAACCTCAGATAAGTAAACTATCATGAGACAAAGGGAAATTGGTATCATATGTAAGTGGTTCATTCGATCGCAAAGTAATCATAGAAATATGTGGGAGCCATATGAATATCCAGATCCCTCTATTGGTTATTGATCGGAGAAGTGTCTCGGTCATGTCCGCATAATTCACGAACCGTAGGGAGACACACTTAAGGATTCAATGTTGTTGAGTAGTTATGGAATGATGAGTAGGAGACCGAATGTTGTTCGGAGCATCTGATAGGATCCGATATACCACGAGGAGATCCGGAATGGTCCGTAGAATAAGATTCATATAAGGAAAGTCCTGTTTCGGAGTTGGGGAATGATTCCGGTGTTTTCACCAGGAATGTTCTAAAAGGGTCCGGAAGGTCCGGCACTCCGAAGGGGAAGGGTACATGAATGTGTCGTGACAATATGGAATGGTTGCATCATGTACTAGGTCACTTGGCTGGGCATAATAAAGAGATAAATCAAATCCAAGTTTGAAAGTCAAACGCTAATTTGAAAAGTCAAACATCAAGTTTGCTTGGTGGAGGGAGAGTAGGAAACCTACTTGGGGAGGAAGTCCCCTCCCTCCACCCGCCGGCCAAGGAGGACGAGTTGGGGGAGGACTCCCTCCTCCCAACCGGCCACCCTCCACCTATATAAGGAGGGGTAGGGCGCCCCTACCCCTCACACCCAAAACCCTAGCCCCAAGCTGCTGGCGCCACCACCTCCTTGTGCCGCCGCCTAGGGCACCTCCAACTCGGCGAGTTGGGGTTTCCCCAAACCCTAGCCGCCGGCCAAGCCCTCCCCTTGGTGCCCTCTAAACCCTATATCACCAAGGCCTCTCTCATACTCCACCATACTCGCACCGGCTTAAGGCGAAGCCCTGCGGGATCTCCCCTCTACTTCCGACACCACACCGTCGTGCTGCCAGAATCGTGAGGAGAGTGCTACAACCTCCGCTGCCTGCTGGAACAAGGGAGAGGAAGGTATTCATATAGTACCGAATGTGTGACCAACTGCGGAAGCGCTGCCACAATGCAGCGCCGGAAGGATCGTCTACGCAATCTTGAGATCGGCAAGAGTACGACTACATCACCCTCGAGAATCTGCTCTCGTTAACCGCTTTGGAATCTTCGAAGGTGAGTTCCTCTATCAACTTGTTGCTACAATCTAGTAGATTGATCTTGGCTTGTTTGTTTCCATGCGGTAGAATTTTTTTGTTTTCCATGCTACGAACCCCTACACACACAGCACCCTCTCCTCGCCACCAGGCTGCCCATATTTCACCAAACTCTGCCGCGGTACCGACGAACTCCGACAGTGAATTCCGGTGAGCTCTCTGCGCCTCTTGACTCCTAACTTCGCCAGTACAGTCCCTGCAACTTTTCGCGTCTCCTGATGCCTTTCATTTGCCTTCTCATGACTCAGGTCGCCGACCCCGTGCGCGTCCGCAAGCGGCAGAACCACCGCTCGACTCCGACGTGCAATACAGGTAAAACGCGACCGCCCTTTGCTTTCCCTTCGATGATATCTTGTTCGCCATGGCCTTGCGCACCTCATGACCCATCTTATTCATGCTAGGGCGATCCAGAGCCTCGACAACGTCTTCATCTGCAAGCACCCGACGCCGCCAGCAACTCCGACGAGGTCCTGCTGCTGTGTCCGTGCGCCCCGACCCCTGCCCCTCTGGTTTCGCCGGAACATCGCCGACAGACACACAGCCGCCACGGCAACCATTTGCGACGCCCGTTGTTGGTCAAAGTAACGTGGTCCGTCAGATCTGAATCCAGCTCTTAGGATTAGATCTGTAGCGAAGGGGTACATTTTGATCTGGACCGTGCGCAGTTAGTTAGATCCAACGGTGTGCAAGCGTGATCCGGTGCGAAGCGGTATCGTCCAATCAGACGCTGCCGCGTGGCCTGTTCTTTGTTTTAAAAATCTGAATTAGATCTATTAGTGATTCAAACTTGCAAAATTCATAACTTTTGATCCACAGGTTCAAATTTTGCAAATTTTATATAATTGGAATCAGGAGAAATAATTCTATCCATTTATGCAATGTCTTTAATGTTTTTCTTCTGTAAAATTGATTATTTTTGCAGAAACATTTATAGGCTTAATTTGAGTATAGAAATTATTTGAAAAATGATTTAGAGACTAAATAAAGTTTGTCTAGTGTGTATTTGTCTTGTTGATGATTCAGTACTGCTTCACTTGTCTTGTTTGGTTTAGAAAAATCATCTCATAACATTTGCATGCATTCACATATTTTTGTTTGTATATTTGATATGTGAATTTGGTTCCATTATTTTATGCGTAGATCTTGGTGCTAATAGTGATTGTGGTTGTGAAGATTGTTGCTACTCCCCAAACTACCAAGGCAAGTGGTGCTTCATATAATTTTGTCCCAATATTTTTACCTATGCACTAGAATTATTTTGTATAGGGCTTGCATGAATATTTTGCTAAGTATCAATATGCTATGCTTGGGAAATCCTAGTAGTTGTAGAATTGTTAGAATTTCCTCTAAGTTAAGATACTTGCTATTGCCATGCTTAGCCTAGCTAGTAGAAACCAAGGGTGGATTATATATTCATGATATGAGAATTATTTATAAGTCTTTGACTTATGTTTTGCTTAATAAAACAACTAAGTGAAGGAAACACCTGGGTGGAATGGAAAGAATGGTTTGTGTTGAGTGGTTACACAAGGCCCATTTCTATGGTTTACCTTGTGTATCTCACTTGTGGATTGCCACCAAGGAACAAAGGGATTTGAGATGCCAAATGTTAAGAAGCTTCTAGTGCAGCCACATGGCATTATGGGCTCTGCCTGGATCATATAGGTTGCAATAACTTAGCCAAATGGACAGTTGGTGGTAGGGGAATGATAGGTTTGGAGCGCGTCCATTTTGGTCTAAGGGAAGGCTTCTGAAAGGTCCTGTCTTGGTGAAAATCAAGTCTTGTGGGGAAAGTGAACAACCTCTGCAGATGGAAGAATCTAAGTACTTAGCCATGTCCCTGGTATTGGACAATTTGAGCATCAAGACATGGAAGCTATCAAGAATCTCCTGATCCCAATTTTCTAAGTTAACCTTGTGGTTGAACAAGGGTGAAGGTTCACCAATTTCTATTGGTGGTTCCTTGGGAAAGTTTTGCCAAAGAAAAACTTAGTGTTTTCAACTAATAGGTAAAACCTATTTTGAGCAAAGCAAGCCTAAGCTACACTTAGCCAAATTCATGTAGTAACTAGATGGTAATATTTTACTAAGATATCACTTGCCAATACTATTCCAATGTATTGACCCACTGTGGTTGTAACTTGTGATGTTGTAGGTTACTCTGATGATGATTAGGGGTTATGAGTCTACACTCAACATGCTTGCCTGTGGCTCATGAAGATGGAGACTTTATTTATATTGTTATGAAAAAACTCTTGTATTAGGCCTATGGCCATGGAGTTGTAAAAGACTATGTTATCTATGGAATGACGATGTAATAATGACCTTTGTTTCTGTGTACTTCATCTTAAACTGTGGATGCTAGCAATTGATCCAGGGACTAGCATTGCAATCACAGGGATCCTTACCTTTAAAAGGGAGGGATCTTGCATATTCCTCTAGTGGTGTCATGTGAACATAGACTACATGATACTTCACTATTTATGGGCCTAGGGGAATGCATTGTGTATTTGTCTACTAATTGTGGGGTTGCCGGAGTGACAAAAACCTGAACCCCCATTAGGAAACCATTGCACAATGGAGTGTAGGATCTCAGAGTTTAAGGTTGTGGTTAGGTTTATATCTTAATTGCTTTCTTGTAGTTGCAGATGCTTGCAAGGGGTTTAATCAAAAGAATGTACTAGTCCAAGTAAGGTCGGTACATTAGCATAGGTTCACCCACACAACACTTATAAAACCAAAGAAGACTACTCAGCTATATGAAATGAAAGCACTTGATAGTATTCCCATGTGTCCTCGAGAACGTTTGGTCCTCATAAGTATTTCCACCGGATTGTCCTTTGCTAAGAAAGGATTGAGCCACTGCTGCAATTATTTGCTGTCTTTATTTAATTGCACTTTATTTCCTTGCTTTATCAGAAAACCACTAAAAATCCGTTTGCTAAGTATTTACATAGATTTCCTACTCCTTACCACTAGTCAACACCTTCTGCTCCTTGTTGGGATCGACACTACTATTTATCGAAAGTACTACGATACACCCCCTATACTTGTGGGTCATCAAGAATATTTTCTGGCGCCGTCGCCGGGGAGTGAAGCGCCATTGAAGAGTGGAACTAGTAAAGGAAACTTCTACTATGAGTATTGTTTTTTATTTCTGTTTGTTACTTTGTTTCCAATATGGATAACCCACTTGGTTTTATGTTTGGGAAAACTACTACCACTGTTAGGGTAGTAGATGAACCACCACCTATTGAGATAGATCCTTTTAAGATACCTACAAGTATTGTTGATTGTGTTATGGATAATTATTATTTATGGGATGGAACTGTCCATCCTAGTGATCACTTGCTTTTTATCCATGAATTATACTGGTTGTTTAATTGTGCAGGTATCACAACTGAACAAGTGAAGAAGAAGTTACTCTCTATATCATTGAAAGGAAGACCTCAGTAATGGTATAAGCTGCTGAAGAATGGACAATCCATGGAATGGGAGGAAATAGTACCTCTCTTTTACTCTAAATTTTATCCTCCCAGTGGGATTCATAAGGATAAGAATCTAATATATAACTTTTGGCCTCGTGATGGAGAGAGTACAACTCAAGCTTGGGGGACATTGAAGTTACTAATTCTTAAATGTCCTATTCATGAACTCCCTAACAATATTATTATCAATAACTTTTATGCTAGGCTTTCTCTTCATGATAAAGATTTACTAGATGCTTCTTGTGCTGGATCATTCACACATATGAAGGAAGAAGCTAAATGGGATCTCCTAGACCATATTCAAGAGAACACCAAAGCATGGGAGAATGACAAAGGAAGAAAGTCAGGTATAAATTATGTTTATGAATGCATTAAATCCTTTATGGGAACTGATGACTTCCGTGATATTAGTACTAAGTATGGTCTTTACTCTCAAGTTCTTGCAAAATGTTTTAAGGCTTTTGCCTCTTATATTGAAATTCCCAAAAAAGAGTGGGACAAGTACCATCCTCCATACAAAGATATTGTTACCCATGTTCCTTCTAGCATTGAAGTTTCTACTGTTGATCCTATTTTGCCTGAACCTTATGTGGAGAAAATCCATTTTCATGCTAAGGTAAATGAATATTCTATCATAGCTAATGTGGTTAGAAAAAGTGCAAAGAAAACTATGGAACCCGATGAGCAAATAAACATTGAACCCGTGGTAGCTATTGTGAAAGATCTTGTCACTAAAAATAAAGAGGATGAGCATATTGTCTTCTGTGAAGACGCTAATAATATTGTCTCTCATCCTAGAAAGCTAGAAAAACTAGTGTTCCTGTACTTTCTGTTAGAATTGGTGATCATTGCTATTATGGTTTATGTGACATTGGTGCTAGTTCTAGTGCTATTCCTTATGAGATTTACAGGGAAATTATGCATGAAATTGGTCCTTGTGAACTTGAGGAAATAGATGTGGTTATTCACCTTGCCAACAGATAGACAGTCTGTCCAATTGGTATTATAAGAGATGTGGAAGTCGTTTGTGGTAAGATTAAATATCCTGCTGATTTTCTAGTACTTGGTTCAGAAGCTAGTAAAACTTGTCCTATTATCTTTGGTAGACCTTTCTTGAATACTTGTGGGGATATCATAGATTGTAAGAAGGAGAAAGTTTTGACCAAGTTTGATGGAGAGTCGTATGAGTTTAATTTTTCCAATAGCCTAATGAGGACAATTTCCTAATGAGGATTTTAGGGTTGAACAACTTTCTGCTATTTCTCTTGCTCCTAACAATGCCTTGCAGCAGTTTGTGGAAGATCACGAAAGCGAGGTCTTTATGAAGGAAAGATATGAGATTGACGAGATTTTCCTTCGTCAACCTAAGTTACTTAAGCATACCTACCTGTGGAAGATTTGGGTACCACACTACCACCTAAAGGGGACCCTGTTTTCGAATTAAAACCTCTACCTGATGATCTTAAATATGCTTATCTAGATGATAAGAAAATATATACTATTATTATTAGTTCTAAACTTTCAAGAAAGGAAGAGGAAAGGTTATTGGGAATATTTAAGAAACACCGAGGAGCTATGGGGTATACTCTTGATGATTTAAAAGGGATTTCTCCTACTATATGTCAGCATGCTATTAAATAGAACCTGATGCAAAACCAGTTGTTAAACACCAACGCCGTTTAAATCCTAAGATGAAGGATGTGGTAAGAAATGAGGTATTAAAACTCCTTGATGCTGGTATTATTTACCCTATTGCTGATATTCAATGGGTTAGCCCTGTTCATTGTGTTCCAAAGAAAGGGGGAATTACTGTTGTGCCTAATGAAAATAATGAGCTTATACCCCAAAGAGTAGTGGTTGGTTATAGGATGTGCATTGATTTTAGAAAGGTCAATAAAGTTACTAAGAAAGATCATTATCCTCAGTCTTTTATTGATCAAATGTTAGAAATATTGTCTAGAAAGACCCACTTTTGTTTTCTTGATGGTTATTCTGGGTTCTCTCAAATTGCTGTGAGAACACATGACCAAGAGAAAACCACATTTACTTGTCCTTATGGAACTTATTCTTATAGGCGTATGCCTTTTGGTTTATGTAATGCTCCTTCTACCTTTGAGAGATGTATCTTTGCTATTTTTCATGGTTTTTGTGAAGAAATTGTGGAGGTTTTCATCGACGATTTCTCCGTCTATGGAACTTCTTTTGATAATTGTTTGCACAACCTTGATAAAGTTTTGCAGAGGTGCGATGAAACTAATCTTGTTCTTAATTGGGAGAAATGCCACTTCATGGTTAATGAAGGGATTATTCTTGGACACAAAATTTCTGAAAGAGGTATTGAATTAGACAGAGCCAAAATTGAAGCAATTGAGAAGATGCCCTGCCCTAGGGATATTAAAGGTATTTGTAGTATCCTTGGTCATCCTGGTTTCTATAGGAGGTTTATTAAAGATTTCTCCAAAATTTCAAATCCCCTTACTAATCTTCTTCAAAAAGATGTACCTTTTGTTTTTGATGATGACTGTAAGGAAGCTTTTGAAACTTTGAAGAAATCTTTGACTACTGCTCCTATTGTTTAACCACCTCATTGGAATTTACCTTTTGAAATTATGTGTGATGCTAGTGATTTTTCTATGGGCGTTATTCTTGGGAAATGCATTGATAAAAAGTTGAATGTTATTCACTATGCTAGCAAGACTCTAGATGCTGCTCAAAGGAATTATTCTACTACTGAAAAGGAGTTCTTAGCTGTAATCTTTGCCTGTGATAAGTTTAGACCCTATATTGTTGATTCAAAGGTTGCTATTCATATTGATCATGCTGCTATTAAGTACCTTATGACAAATAAAGACACTAAGCCTAGGCTTATTAGATGGGTGTTTCTTTTACAAGAGTTTGATCTGCATATTGTAGATAGGAAAGGTGCTGAGAATCCTGTTGCTGATAATTTATCTCATTTGGAAAACATTTATTTTGACCCTATGCCTGTTAATGATAGTTTTCCAAACAAACAGTTGGCTGCAATAAGGGTAAGCCCGCATGAGAGTCCTTGGTATGCTAATTATGCTAACTTTATTGTTTTCAAGTATTTGCTTCCAACCTTTACAGCTTAGCAAAGAAGGAAATTCTTTTATGATCTAAGGCATTACTTTTGGGATTACCCACATTTATATAAAGAAGGAGTAGATGGTATTATGCGAAGATGTGTCCCAGAATATGAACAACAAGAGATATTGAGAAAATGTCATGGCAGTGCTTATGGAGGACATCATGCTAGGGATAGGACTGCACAAAAGGTTTTACAATTTTGATTTTATTGGCCTACTCTTTTCAAGGATGCAAGGAAGTTTATTTTATCATGTGACGAATGTCAAAGAGTTGGTAACATTTCTAGACACAATGAAATGCCTATGAATTATTCTCTTGTTATTGAACCTTTTGTGTAGAGGTTGCAATCTTTAATAAGATAGAGCCCCCTGTGTTTACAATGCTAGTTCCTGGATCAATAGCTAGCATCCACAGTTAAGATGTAATCAAGAAACAAAGGTCATAACATAACTTTATAACCAGGAATAACATAATTTTATTACATCATACATAGCTCATTTGGCTATTACATTACATTGCAGCGGAATAACTATAAGCATGGGTCCTTCATCTTCAAAGTGCCACAGGAAGATGTTGGTTGTAGACTTTGTAATCCTAATCAATCAATCTTCACTAAAATCAATCAAACCTGCAACATTACAAGTTACAGCCACAAGGGTCAATACATTTGAATTGTATTGGCAAGTGATACTATGGTAGTATAGTGGAGTCTATCATCTATATGCATTTGGCTAAGTGGAGTTGAGGCTTGCATTGCTCAAAATAGATTTTCCTTATCATATTGAAAATACTAAGTTTTTGTTTTGACAAAATCTTTTCCAAAGCTTCTCTCAATCAAAGATTGAAGATTTCAAACAACCCTTGTTCAAACCACAAGTTTTAAATTAGAAATTTGAATGATGAGCTTCTTGATTGCTTCCATGTCTTGATGCTCAAATTGTCCTTTACCAGGGACATGGCTAAGTACTTAGATTTTTACACTCTGCAGAGGTGGTGCACTTTCCCCACAAGACTTGGTTTCCCAAGACAAGATCTTTCAGAAGCCTTCCCTTAGACCAAAATGGACGCGTTCCAACCTATCAAACACTACCACCCACTGTCCATATGGCTAAGTTCTTGCAACCTATATGATCATGGCAGAGCCCATATTGCCAAGTGGTTGCACTTGAAGCTTCTCAACATTTGACATCTCAAATCTCTTTGTTCCTGGGTGGCCATCCACAAGTGAGATACACAAGGTAAACCATAAACATGGGCCTTGTGAACCACTCAACCAAAAACCACCAAGCAAGTCCCATTCCACCCAGGTGATTCATTAACTTAGTTGTTTTATTAAACAAAAACATAAGTCCTCAGACTTAGAGATTTTTCCATAGTGTGAATATATATTCCACCCATGTTTTCTATTAGCTAGGCTAAGCTTGATAGTAATAGGAATCTTAACTTAGGAAAATCCTACTAAGGATTCATCTACTAGGTTTTCCTATAGCAAGGTTTATACTTAGCAAAATCTATGCAAGTTTTACTTAGAGAAAAATCACTAATGCATAGTGAAAGTAATGGGATAGAAAGTATGAAGCATCACTTGCCTTTTTGGTAGAGGGTATAAGTTCACTCCTTGTCCTTGCAACAATCACACTCTTTAAGTCACTACAATTCAATCAAGCAAGGCACAAACTCAATCTACCAAATCAAGCAAAACAACATATAAAATAACAAAGTCAAAGTAATGCATGCAAGCATGCCAAGCTTTGTTTTGTTTTGTTTGGAAAAGTGATTCCTAATGGGTCATAAACTTTTGAAAACACCTAATGGTCATTTTGTAAAGTGGCAAAGTCATTTGCAAAAGGTTTCACTACAAAAACCATTTTCAAAACAAGGTATCATTTTATGTGGTGTAGAAATATTTTTACTAAGGCATTAATCTCCAAGGTTCACCAAATATGTTTTCAAACCATAAAACTTGTTTTTTAGGGTCAGAGAGTTTAAAACAAAACATTTCCCAAAATATTTCCTTCAAAATCATTTTTAATAAATAAATCACATTTCTATTTGACTAGAAATGGTTTTAAATCAAAGAATCTTTATTTTGTTTCACCAAATACATTTTTGAGTCCACAAAGTGTTTCCTAATGTTAGTAGGTTCAAATCAATCCAATTGCCAAAGATTTTAACCCCAAATTCATTTTTAAACAATTTTTACATTCTTAACAAGCATACAATTGTTTCTGCAAAAACCAACAAGCTAACAGATACTATTTGCTAAACTAAAGGCATGGTTGGATAGGGTTTGTTCCACTGATTCCAACGATATAAAGTTTAAAAAAATTGGACGTGTGGATCAAAAGTTATAGGGTTTTCAAATTGCAACTTAAATCAGATTCAAATTCTATTTCTAATTCATCTGGTGACACGCGGCGCGTCGCTATTCGCTGGTACCGGTTCGTTCGGATTGATCTCTCTGGATCTAAGTGAGATCGTGCGGTGCAGAGACACTACTTACCCTTTCGCCTACGTTCTATCGCATCCGTTAGATCACGATCCTACGGTTGCTAGCATGCTTGCCAAAGATCGGCGGCGCTGGCGGCGGCGGTTGGCGGTGGCGCGCTCAGATAGTGTAGTCGCCGGTGATTTAGGAGGAGAGAGAAGCAGAGGGGTAGCTCACCAGAGTAGCAGGGCTGTGGTGATGCTCAAGGTACTGCTGGCTTGACAAGGGGCGCTCAGGGGCAGTCGTAATTCCTCACCGGAGTTGCTCCTGGCGTCAGGCGGCTCTGGTTGTGCTCGGGGACGGTGCTGTGGTTCACCCTATGACAAGGCGAAGACGCGGTTAGACGCGCATGGTCGAGACGAGTGAGGGAGCGTGAACGAGGAGGCGCGGGGCGGTCAGTGCTTACCAAGGAAGGTCGTCGGAGAGGTTGCAGACGCGGCGGCGTTCGGAAGCTTGACGTAGCCGACGCTCTGGGGCGCCCGCGGTCGAACGAAAGGTACTGGGAGATGCGTAGGGAGATGGGGATCACGCTTGGGTGGTCGAGGGGGCCAGGCAGTGGCTGGGCTCGCCGGAATCGTCGCGGATGTTCGTCGGAGATAGGGGATGTTTGAGCAAAATCCGACAGCCTGGGGGCGTGTCGAAGAGGGGCGACAGAGGGGAACGGAGGAGGAGACGCTGGCGTTTATCACAACACAGTTGCTGGACGGAATCAATGCGGCAGTTAAGTGAATTAAATCGGGGATTGATTGACTGAGAACGGTGACGCTGTCTGAGGAAGAATAGGTCGCGGTGAAGACGATGGCTAGCGAAGTGGGGCCGTTGCGTCAGTGGGAAGAGTGAGGGGGAGGTCCACCAGTCATTCACTGCACGGGTGTGGGTCTGAGTGAGAAAGAACGGTTCGCTGGGGGAGAGAGGTGGGCTGTTGCTGGGTTAGTTGGGCCAGCTGGGCTGGGTCGACTGCACTATTTTTTTCTGTCTGAAACATTTTTCTTTTCCTAAATCTAATTTCTGTTTTGAATTTCAAACTATCAAGCAACATTCAAAACTAATTCAAACAATCACTAAACTTTGTACTTTGAATTGGTTCTGTTTATCAACATACACCAAATTCCAAAATAAAATAAAATAATAATTTTTATTCTTTTGAGGGTCCATTCATTAATTAAATAAAATGGACCTTTAGTTATTTAATCAAATAGGGTTTGATTTATTTAATAAAATCTTCATTTGAAAACCAAATATTTTCAAAACCAAATCAGTAGGTTTTATTTGAAAATAAAGAATATTTGGAAACTTGTTTAAAACAAAATAACCTTTTATTTTAGGGTCCATTAATAATTTAAATAAAATGGGCCTTAGTTATTAAATCAAATAGGATTTGTTTTATTTAAATATTTGAAATCTAAAATAAAACCAAAACACTTCAGTAGGTTTTATTTGAGAATATAAAATACTTGGAAAACTTATTTAAAATAAATAAATAAGTTTTAGTGTTTATTTAAAATGGGAAAAGCCTTTTAATAAAATTGGATATTAAATCCTTATTATTTTATTTAAATAAACCGTTACTATTTTTATCAAACAAAACCTTTATTTCAAAATATTGGCCAAGGTTTAATTTGGCTCTATAAAATAATATTTATTTATAAATCCACCTTTTCATTTGAAAACAAAATCTTTTATTAAAGATCCAAAATAGTAAATTTAAATATTCAAAATATTTTCTTTATTAAATGTTTATCTTTTTAAATCCCTTTAGGATTTATTTGATCCAAATTGGTTTGAAAGTTTCCAAATGGATTCAAAAGTTTCTTCTGGCCCTGAAAATCAAACAAAGTTTTATTTTTATTCATTTATATTTTTCACATTACAAGATTTGGAAAATCTTGGGATGTGACATTTTGATTGTTGGGGATTTGACTTTATGGGTCCTTTTCCTCCTTCAAAAGGGTATACTCATATTCTTGATGTTGTTGATTATGTCACAAAGTGGGTGGAAGCCATACCTACAAACAACGCCGATGGTAAGACCTCTTTAAAAATGCTTAAAGATGTTATTTTTCCTAGGTTTGATGTGCCTAGATATCTCATGACAGATGGAGGTTCTCATTTTATTCATGGTGGTTTTAGGAAGACTCTTGCTAAATATGATGTTAACCATAGAATTTCTTCAGCTTATCACCCCCAAACCAGTGGGCAAGTAGAACTTTCCAATAGGGAAATTAAATCTATCTTGCAGAAGACTGTTAAAAGGTCTCAGAAGAATTGGGCTAAAAAGTTGAATGACGCTTTATGGGCTTATAGAACTGCTTATAAAAATCCTATGGGAATGTCTCCTTACAAAGTGGTTTATGGGAAAGCTTGTCACTTGCCTCTAGAATTAGAACACAAAGCTTATTGGGCAGTGAAATAATTGAATAGAGATTTTAGACTTGCTGGTGAGAAAAGATTGATTGACTTGAGTACCTTAGATGAGTGGAGAAGTGAAGCTTATGAAAATTCTATACTCTTTAATAAAAGGTAAAAAGATGGCATGATAGTAGAATTCTCAAAAGGGAGTTTCATGTTGGTGAGAAAGTTCTATTGTATAGGTCTCGTCTCAGATTTTTTGTAGGGAAACTACTCTCAAAATGGGAAGGACCTTTTGTTATTGAGGAAGTGTATCGTTCAGGTGCTATCAAAATATCTTCTTTGAAGGACAACACTACACAGGTGGTGAATGGTAAAAGGCTCAAACATTATATTTCTAGAGATTCTTATAATGAAGATGTTTATATTATTTGTAACATCCCAAAAATATGAAACAATGATCATCAAACTCTAATCACAAAAATTAGGGTTAACAAAAACTTTGATTAAATGAAAACAAAATGAATGCATGTGTGTATGTGATGATTTGATAAATGCATGAATGGACTTGTGTGATTCAACTAAATAGTAAGGAATGATTCAAAGATGAATATAACATCATCTAAAACATTTCCAAGCAGAAACAAATCAAGAGAAAATCAAAAACCAATCAAATAAGGCAAATGGTCATTTTTGCCAATCTTGCTCACTACGTCACTTTGGGTGTTCCTAGTACAAGATTTCAAATAGAAACTTTTCCAATTCTTCTCACCCCTTGCAAGACCAAGTAAAAGTGAAGCAAAGCTCACCTTTCAAACTTACAGAAACATTTAGCAACCCCATTCAAATGACAATTCAAAATTGAATCTTTAACATATGTGAAGATCACACATTTTCAAAACCCAACCAAACCAGTGCCCCTTGACCAATCCAACTAACCAGATACTCCCTAGTATGTGCCTAGCAAACCCACCAAGTTTGAATCCAAAATTCAAATTTGAAATTCTTTCGGCCATTTCATCAAACACCTAGTCAGCAGCAAACAAATAAACACAAAACACTATTAGGAGCAGTGATTTTGGCCAACCTTGTTCCCCCTCTAGCTCACTCTATACTCTCAGTAGATGATCTAGCCCAATTAACAAGCCTTAGCACCACTGTGAGATTAGCATAGCCATCAATGGTGACCATGCCGAGCCCAATTGCCAACCCCAATGTCGACAACAAGCTACAAGCCTAACTAGCCTCGCCAACCTTGTTTAGAAGGCACTCCACCATCCACCGCCACCCTCTGTCCAAGCCTCGAGCACTGCCAGCCCCTAGACCACACTGCTCGAGCATGCCAAGCCTCTCTGCGAGTGAGCCGAGAGCGCTAGTGCGCCAATCGTGACATGCTCGCACAGACCACATGCCGCCCTCGCCGCTTGCAGACGTGATCACCAGCACCCCAGCACCCTACCAGCCATCCTCGTTCGCCGCCGAGCGGACCATAGACGCTGTGCGCCATTAAAATCACCGTCGTACCAGCCCAGAGCCCCGCGATGTTCCGACCATCTCGCACCGCCCCACGCCTCGCCACCACGCCCTTGATCTTCGCCAGGGAGCACAGCACCGCCCCTTATCGTTGCCCATTCCAGTAGAACTCTGTGCCGTCGACACCGACGAGATCCACCCGTGACATTCGGTTCCCTTCAGCCACTATAAAAGGAGACCTCCCTCGCTTGTTTTCTTCACACCAGTTCACTCCCCACCTCTCACTGATCACAACCACTCACTCCCGGAGCAAGGCGAGCACCAGGTGGCCAAAATTTCACCAGAGTTCGCCGCTGCAGAGGAGGAGAGGCGCTGTCGATTGGAGCCGCCCCAGGAGAAGCTGTCAGTACCAGGAGAATCGTCGTCGTCGACTTCATCATTCGCCCCCGTCTCCGACCATCGCCTGAGCCCCGGTAAACCTCCCACGACCCCCACCGGCCGCGCTAGGGTTCTGTCTCGCCGGCGCTGCCCGACGTGGATGATGAACCAGAGCCGTTCGATTAGAGTTAGATCGTGCGGCCTAGATCACCCCGTACCGCTTCGCCACTCGTTGTCTCACAGACGAGTGGGGTCGCTCATTAACCAGCCCGCGCGTGCGCTATGCGTAGTGGGCCGGCCCAGTTAAACCTCCTGCGAAACCGAACAATTCAAATTTAGTTTTATTCATTTAGTTCTAAACTTAGTTCTGTACCTAGATTCAAAAACCAACCCAGCTCTATTCACTGAACCAAAATGCATGAAACCAATTTTGTTCGAAAGATACTGGAATGCTTAATCCAAGCCCGTTGGATTCAAACCATTTAGATTTGTAGATCACCCCTGGTAAAAATAACAAGGCAGAAGCTTTTCTGCATTCAAACATTTTTCAAACTTCAACCATAAGAGCTTTTGAGTTCATTCCAACTCTCAAAAATCACATTTAACCATACCTTTCAGAATATATAAAAATATATAGGTTTACTTATAGAAATAATGATCAAGTAATAAAAGAATGCCACATAGGAATTTCTAGTCACTTTAATTAAATAAAATAAAAAGGTTAAACCTTATTAAATTGTGACACCACTTTAAATCACATTCCCATGTACTGAAATATGTGGTGATGACATGTGTCAATATGATCCTATATTTGAGTTGGAGAATATTAAATCTTAAGTAGTTTTTCAATGAGTAGAAATTAATTTTCTAAAATAAAATAAATGAGACAAGTGCTTTAATTTTGTAATGTTAGTGATGATGCTAGATCATCTAGTATGAACCTTTGTGTGATGATTAGAAATAGTTAATTATTGTTTGGTGATTAAACCTATAGACGCTAGTAACGACCAAGGATACAAGGAGGAAGGAGGATACTACGAGGAAGAATCCGAGGAGAACTTCAACCACTGCTCTACAGAAGGCAAGCTTATACTAATATCTTAACAAGCCAATACTTGAAAACTACTCATTAAGCAAGCTAACCCTTGCAAGATACCCTACTTATGCAAGCTACTAATTGTTTGTTACTATGCCAACTATATGCCTTAAGCATATGTGATTATACCCACTTGACACACCATCCTAGTTTTACTTGCAAGCTTAGTATTTTATTTTCTTTATTAAAAGCTTTCTATCAAAAGTCTCCTTAGTGACTTGTAGATTCCAGAAAGATAATTGAAGGTAGCATAAAGAGCATAAAACTTGGCCTAAGTTAGATAATCTTGATGTCATCCTGAGGCATGAGATTTTACTTAGATAAGATACACTTGTTTACCACCCCTCATTAGTCTTTACCCCCACTTGTAGATGCTAGTGCTAAGCATAAAACTTTAGATGGGAATACTTGGTGAAAATGGTTATGAAAACCTTGGAATGATGAGTCATTCTACTGAAATGTTTTGACATGTGTTTCCGAACACCAAATGATTTATGATGATGAAAATGTTAATGCATGAGCCTTAGCCCTTTATAAAACTGATGGTTGTCTCGATGCGATACCATTCCAATTTTACCGTACAACCACAATACCCGAAACTTGGGTAGGGCTTGACTGGAAATTTATATACCTTAGTATGGGTTCCCTTGCGGCCAAGGTCTGAGCTGAGGCTACCTTGTGAAGATTGTCCACCTGTGCAGTACCCAAGATGACAGTTGGTCATGGTTGGGAGGCCAAACTCACAGGAGAGGTTCCTATACTAGGGCGTGTAATTGAAAGGTTAAGATTGATTATCCGCATACTAAGTATGCTGAATTCAGGATTGTTCTTGACGGATGTATAGAATGTTGTGGTGAAAGTGTACAATCTCTGCAGAGTGTCACTATTCGAATAGCCGCGTCCGTGGTTATGGACAGTTGGAGTGGCCATACTGTTCCCCTGTCAGATGTTTTCAAAAGGACTTGTGAAATGATTTGTTACTTCGACTTGACCACAACAGATTTGTGTAACATCCCAAAAATCATGATTTATAAAGTTTACATATAATTCATGCATTTTTAAACATTTGTTTTTTTCAAATAAATTTCCAAAGTAAGAAACCATATTTTGCCTATTAACTTTATGCAAGTAAGGCAAGGTTTTATTTTACTTTCCAAGTATGGAATGTTTGAGTTTGGTCAGTATTGATTTGGAAGTGAATATAAAGCTCACACAAATTTTCAAAACAAGATTCAAACATAAAACCATTTATATGCCTATTTTCATTATATTAATAAAGGCATGGTTTTATTTTTATTTTCAAAAGCAAAATGGTTTTGAGTATAATTAGATGTTTGACACATCTTTGAACACTACTAACATAGTACATAACTCTGGAGAAATATCAAATGCAAACAGATTTGACTTAGGCATTCAAATTCAAACTAGAAAATCAAAACAGAAAAAGAAAAGGAGAAAAAAAATAAAATCATCAACCTAACTAGCCCAACCCACCCGCGGCCCAGCTACCAGCCCACCTAGCCCACCCGGGAAACCCCCTCCCCCTCTCTGTTTCTCACCAACACTCGCACCCCCTCTCACTGACGCACTGGCCCCACAGCCACGTCATCATCTTCCTCAATCAACGCCACAGCAACGCCGTCGCCGCCCGTTTCTGGTCATTTGATTCGCGAATCAATTCGTGTTAACCACGCAGTAATCTCGCGCCTAGACCCCCTCTACTTAACCCCCTCCCCACTTTGCTCTTTTCCCCTCACTCACCAACCTCTGAGCGCCGCTAGGCTGTCCACATTCGAGCTCGCGCCGCCGCTGTCCTGAACCACTCTGGTGAAGATTCACGGTAAACCTAGCCCCCCTTTCTCTCTGGTTGTTACAGGTGCACTCACCGTGTCCATACGCATATAACGATGCCCCTGGCTCGCTTTCTCGTGCCTTGTAGTGACGCCAACGTCAACTTCCGAGCGAGCCGGACGCTGACGCCAACTCCGACGAGGAATCAACGTCGTGTCCATGCGCCCCAGCCCCGTCCACAAGCACATTGAGCTTCACCGTGTCTCCACGACCTCTATAAGCTCCAGAGCCCTCACCCTTGCCCTCTGGTCTCGCCAGAGCATCACAGGTAGACGCGTAGCCGCCGCGGCGGCCATTTGCGCCGCCAGCGAGTGGTCAGAGCAACGAGATCTGCTGGATCTGGATCCAACGGTTGCGATTAGATCATCTAGCAAAGGGGTACGCGAGGATTTGAATCGTAGATCTTAGATCTAGCGGTATTGATTAGATTAGATGCGAAAGGGTAAGATTCGATCTGGTGCATTGGATCTGATTAGATCCAACAGTGCGGAAGCGTGATCCTCCCCAAAGCAGTACTGACCAATCAGAAGCCGCCGCGTGTCTGGGTTTTTCTTTTAAAATTCAGATTTGATTTAATTAGATGATTAAACTTGTAAATTCAATAACTTTTGTTATGTTTATCCAAAAATTACAAATAATATATCATTGGAATCAAAAAAATAAATCCTACACATTTGTAGGCTTGGTTTTGTATTTGCCTCTTCTAAATAGAATTTTATGCATAGACATTAGTATGCTTATTTTGTGTATAAAAATTATTTGGAAAATGTTTTTAAAGCGAAATTAAGTTTATTTAGTCACTAAATGTTTAGTTTAGTGTTTAGTACTGTTTACTTGTCTTGTTTTGTTTGGGAAAAATCATCACATAGCATTTGCATGCATTCATATATTTTTTCTTGATTTATTTGAATGTAAATTGGTGCTATCATTTTATGTGTAAATTTTGGTGCTAGTGGTGATTGTGATTGTGAGGATTGTTGCTACTCCCCCAACTACCAAGGCAAGTGGTGCTTCATATTTTTGTCCCAATATTTTTACTATGCACTAGTGATATTTTGTATAGGGCTTGCATGATATTTTTGCTAAGGATCTATATGCTATGCTATGGGAAATCCTAGTAGTTGTAGAATTGGTAGAAATATTATCTAAGTTAAGATACTTGTTGATATCATGCTTAGCCTAGTTACTAGTAGACAAGGGTGGATTATATGCACATGCTATGGAAATTTTCTAAGTATTTGACTTATGTTTTTGCTTAATAAAACTACTAAGTGAATGAATCACCTGGGTGGAATGGAAGGAAAGGTTTATGTTGAGTGGTTACCCCCGGGGCAATAACTGGTGTATCTCACTTGTGGAATGCCACCCAGGAACAAAGTGAATTGAGATGCCATATGTTAAGAAGCTTCTAGTGCAGCCACATGGCAATATGGGCTCTGCCTGGATCATATAGGTTGCAATAACTTAGCCAAATGGACAGTTGGTGGTAGGGGTGATAGGTTTGGAGCGCGTCCATTTTGGTCTAAGGGAAGGCTTCTGAAATATCATGTCTCAATGCATGTCGAGTCTTGTGGGGAAAGTGCACCACCTCTCGAGAAGGAAGAATCTAAGTACTTAGCCGTGTCCACGGCAATGGACAATTTGAGCATCAAGACATGGAAGCTATCAAGAATCTCCTCATCCCAATTTCTAAGTTAAAAACTTGTGGGTGAAAAAGGGTAAAGTATCACCAATTTCATTGGGTATGCCTTGGGAGTTTTGTCAAACAAAAACTTAGTGTTTTCAACTAATAGGTAAAACCTATTTTGAGCAAAGCAAGCCTAAGCTACACTTAGCCAGATTCATATTGAAGCTATAAACTATTATTCTACTAAGGTATAACTTGCCAATACTATTACAATGTATTGACCTACTGTGGCTGTAACTTGTGATGTTGCAGGTTAATCTGATGAGGATTACGGTTATGAGTCTACACTCAACATGTTTGCCTGTGGCACATGAAGATGAAGACTTTATTTTATTTTGTCAAGATGAACTCTTGCTCTAGCCTTTGGCTATGGAGTTGTAAAAGACTATGTTATCTCTAGAATGATGATGTAATAATGACCTTTGTTTCTGTGTACTTCATCTTAAACTATGGATGCTAGCAATTGATCCAAGGACTAGCATTGCAACCACATGGACCTTTACCTTTATAAAGGTGGGGTCTTACAGATGGTATGAGAGCACTGTGTTGCCTGTAGGATTATGACCCTAGGTTGGATTAGACTAGGAAACCACTAAGGAAAAATTTAAACTCTTTGAAAAATTCCACACTTTTCTTTTCTTCTCGTAAACTTTTCTAATCTTTTTCTCATCTCAATTTGTAGATGAACTCCATCAACGAAGCCGTTAGGAAGGGACCACTCATGACCATGACTTTGGAGTGTGAGACTGAATTTCCCAAGGCACTCAAGAACCTTATGGTTACCATGGGGATACATGGTGCAACTGTGTACAAGGGATTCCCTGTGATGGATGAAGGAGAAGAGTATTGGTGGGTGCAACTTCACTTGTACAAAAACAAGGAAGACAACCACAAAGAGTCAGGATTCTGCATGGTGACCAACTCCGAAATGCACACAACATTCTTTGACTCTGCAAGAAATGCATCTTGGAATGTCATCAAGGAGCCTTGTGATAGACTCAAGTGTAGAATGCTCAATACTCAAAATGACCTTAGTGAAGAGAAGAATCATACCCAATACTTAGAGACTACCAATCAACAACTAAGGGGAGACATCATAGACTTAATATGGGAGTCTTGTGAACAAGATAGACAGATTGCCAGTAAGGAAGCCCTGATAGCTATTTTGTCTAGTGAGTGAGAATTGTAACGTACTCTGTTAGTTGGACCACCACACTTGTCATTTTACTTAAAAAATTTGTCTAAGTTATGTTGAACCTTGGTGTTTGTAATGGATTTGTGTATGCCATGACTTGTGTGTTAGATGATAAAGATGTGCTTGTGTTATTTTGTCTTGTGAATTTTCTTTACTTGTGTTGATTCTAACCTTTCTCTATCTTATAAAAATAGATGCCTAACATTGTTATCAACACTGCCGAGGAGTTCAAGGGAACTCATTTTGGTACTCGTCTCGTTGAGCTCACTACTGTGCTCAACCTTCCACTTCCTAGTATCACAACACTTCAGCTCACCAAGTTTGAGAGGAAGGACCTTTGGGGCTTCAGAGTCACACAACCGGGATGCCAGGCAGAGCCACCCATGGAGGCTATCACTTTCAAGTTGATGCATGATGACAAGGAGAGATGCTTAGATGTAGTCATGCAGGAGTTACTTGGACGCCTGGTAGGGAGGCACTCCACCGAGCTTAGAGGCCTCTACTTTCACCCATTCGGGAGACACGACGAGGTGGGTGAGGCTATAGAGTATGATGACGCCACTAGAGAGACGATGGAGCCAATCCTTCTGTACCTTCAGGACCTACAGGGTCTTCTTAGACACCTTGACACTGGTAGGACCAATGTCATGCTTAGCAATGACGAGCTCCAAGTTCAGCTGCGGGAGAAGGACAAGCTCTTCGCAGAACAAGACGAGATCGTCAAAGATATGGAGGCCAGATTTGAGAGCCAGGACAAGAAGTTCAAGAGCCAGGAGAAAAGAGTCCAAGACAAGAACAAGAAAATTAGGGAGATGAAGCATGACTTAGAGGCTAATGACTTCGAGCTTGAGCACCAGCAGGGAGTGATTGAGAGGCTTCGCTCATAGAAGAGGACTCTTAGGGCCAAGATTGAAGCCTTGACCACTACTATTGAGGAGTACAAGACCGCCATGGAGAATGCATGTCTTACCCTTGTTGATGTGGAGGTCGACATGGAGGAGTAGTGTAGACTACTCAACTATCTTCATCTACCATACTTTGATTATTGAGTCGCAATGACCATCCAACATGTGGATGGCTTGCTATGGTGTGTTTGCATTTTCAAAACCTGTTGTTATGTCATTCAAAACTCTATGTTATTTCTGAGATTGGTTATTGCGATTGTTTCTATGTGATGTATTATGCATAATAAGAATCTATGGGTATCTCATTCTTATCCTTATTGAAACCACAGATGACTCCCCGTCGTGCCAACCCCAACCAAAACAACAACAACAACGTCACTCCTAAGATGCAATAGTTGATGACAGCACAAGCTCAACTAATGCAGATGATGACGCAGTTCATACAGAACCAGAATCAGAATAACAACAACAACAACAACAACAACAACAACAATCAGAATAATCCTCCAGCATTTGACATGCTCACCAGATTTCTGAGACTAAGGCCTGCAAGGTTCTTAGGAACCACTGATCCAATGGTAGCCAATGACTGGTTACGTTCAGTGAACAAGGACTTAGTGATTGTTGGCTGCACCGCAAGGAAAAGGTCAGATTCGCAGCGCATCTGCTTGAAGGGCCAGCAGCAACATGGTGTGATAACTTTCAGATCACCACTCCCCTTGAGGATGTGACTTGGGATATCTTTGAGGATGGATTTCGTACAGCTCACATCTCATCTGGAGTGATGAACTTGAAGAAAAAGTAGTTCCACAATCTGAAGCAGCGTCACCGCAGTGTGGCTCAGTACATTGAGGAATTCAACAATCTGGCGCGCTATGCAATGGATGAAGTTGATACAGATGCAAAGAGGAAGGAGAAATTCCTCAAAGGACTTAATGATGAGTTGAACCTGTAGCTGTCTGTTGCCTATGTTCCAACCTATCAATCACTCTGTGACAAGGCTACCATCTTGGAAAACAAGATGAAACAGGTTGAGAGCAGAAAGAGGAAGCATAGCTTTGACAAGCACAACTCGGGATCATCTCACAAGCGTTCCCATCATGATTCCACAAACATGGGAAATACAATAGCCACCACAACCACAATCGTCATCATGACAACAAGCATCACCACAACCATGACAATGACAAGTATAAGAATCACAAGAGTGGACACAAGAGCCACCATAGTGGAAGTGGAAGTGGAAGTTAGCCTGTTAAGAAAGATCTTAGTCAGGTTGAGTGTTTTAAGTGGAAGAAAATGGGGCCTATGCTAACGATTTCCCAGAAAAGAAAGTTGAAGGGGCCAACAAGCCCAACCCTTTCCAGAAGGGACAAGTGAACCACATCAATGTGGAGGATATCTATGAAGAGTCTGATGCCGTGGCTGGTAAGTTCAAGCTCAATTCTATTCCAGCACTTGTTCTTTTTTATACTGTGGCATCGCATTCATTCATATCAAGAGAATTTGTTGATAAAAATGGATTTCCAACTGAAAATATTGGGTGTCCTATAAAAGTAAGTTCTCCCGGTGGAGATATGATAGTAAGTCTTGGATGTCGTGATCTAGTAATAGAATTTGGAAAGCATAAGTTTCCAGTCAGTCGGATAATCCTAGATTCCCAAGGATTGGGAATGGATTGGATGACCAAGTATGAAGGGGTACTAGATTGTGCCAACCGTGCTGTCACACTCATAACCCCGGATAATAAAAGGATTAGATTCAAGTCTAACTTTGAATCGAAAGGGAGTAAGCTAAATTCTCTTAAGGGGGTTAGCATAGACAGTGTGCTAATTGTGAGAGAGTATCCGGATGTGTTTCTGGAGGAATTACCTATAATGCCACCAGATAGAGATGTTGAGTTTCTGATTGACTTGCTGCCAGGATCAGGACCAATAGCAAAGAGACCTTACAAGATGTGAGTTGATGAGTTGAAGGAACTCAAGAAACAGCTAGGAGAACACTTGCAGAAATGATTTATTCAACCAAGTTCTTCATCTTGGGGTGCACCAGTTTTGTTTCTTGAAAAGAAAGATAGAAGTCAAAGGTTAGCATAGATTACCGTTCACTCAATGAGGTAACTATCAAGAACAAATATCCTTTGCCAAGAATCAATGATTTGTTTGATCAGTTAGAAGGAGCCCGAGTGTTCTCAAAGATTGATCTCCGATCAGGTTACTTTCAGCTAAATATTAGAGAGCAAGACATACCAAAAACATCTTTCACCACTAGGTACGGATTGTATGAGTAGACCATGATGCCGTTTGGTTTGACAAATGCACCAGCCTACTTCATGAATATGATGATCAAGGTGTTCATGGAATTTCTTGACAAGTTTGTTGTTGTTTTCATCGATGACATTTTGATCTACTCCAAGAGCAACGAAGAGCATGAAGAGAATTTGCGATTGATACTTGAGAAGCTTAGGGAGAATAAGCTGTATGCCAAATTCAGCAAGTGTGAATTCTGGCTGAATGAAGTCAGATTTCTCACACATATTGTGTCAGGAGATGGTGTAGCAGTTGATCCCACAAAAGTGTCAGCTGTAACTGAGTGGGAATCTCCTAAGTCAGTGAAAGAGGTGTGTAGTTTCCTTAGCTTGGCAGGATACTACAGAAGATTCACTTAAAATTTCTCAAAGGTAGCTAAGCCAATGTCGGAGTTACTTAAGAAAGACAAGAAAGTTGATTAGACTGAAGGATGTGAACTCAGTTTCCATGAATTGAAGAAGAGACTAGTGACAGCACCAGTCTTATGTCTGCTGGATTTGGAGAAAGATTTCCAAGTATATTTTGATGCATATCACCAAGGATTAGGTGCAGTTTTGATGCAAGAAGGGAAAGTTGTGGCTTATGCCTCGAGACAACTCAAAACTCATGAAGTGAATTATCCTACTCATGATTTGGAGTTAGCCTCTGTTGTCCATGCACTCAAAACATGGAGACATTATCTTTTGGGAAAACAATGCGATGTGTTCACAGATCACAAAAGTTTGAAGTATATCTTCACTCAGAAAGAAATCAACATGAGGCAAACAAGATGGCTAGAACTCATCAAGGACTATGACTTGAGTTTGCAATACCACCCCGGTAAAGCAAATGTTGTAGCGGATGCATTAACCCGTAAAGTTTATGTGAATGGCCTCACTAAGGGAGAATTTCCAGATGATCTGTGTGCCCAATTCAAAGATCTCAGATTGGAGATAGTACCTGAAGGACATCTCATGTCATTGGATGTTCAACCCACCTTGTTGGAAAAAATCAAGGAAGCCCAAAAGTTGGACAAAGAATTAAAGAGATTAAAGGAAAAATTAGCAAAGGGAAAGCCAAAGGATTCCATGAAGACGAACAGGGTACTTCATGGTATGGAAAACGTATCTGCATTCCGCAAAATCCGGAACTTCGGAAACTAATTCTACAAGAAGCACACAACTCACCATATTCCATTCATCCGGGTAACACCAAAATGTACATGGATATGAAGGAAATATTTTGGTGGAATAACCTCAAGAATGACATCGCCGAACATATTGCTTTGTGTGATGTATGTAGTAGAGTGAAAGCGGAACATCAGAAACCAGTAGGACTCTTACAACCACTACCTATTCCTGATTGGAAGTGGGAAAATATTGGCTTGGATTTCATCACCGGACTGCCAAGGACTAGATCAGGATATGATTCTATTTGGGTCGTGGTAGATCGACTAACTAAAGTGGCTCATTTCATACCCGTGAAAACAACCTATACAAGTGCTAAGTTAGCCAAGATTTATATGAATAGGGTTGTGTGTGTGCATGGAGAACCTAAGAGTATCGTGTTAGATAGAGGAACTCAATTCACTTCACATTGTTGGAGGCAACTGCATGAGTCATTGGGAAAGAGACTAGAGTTCAGCACAACTTTTCATCCTCAAACTGATGGACAGACAGAAAGTACCAACCAGATTCTAGAAGATATGTTGATGGCATGTGCCCTAGACTATGGTGCTAGTTGGGACGAAATTCTGCCTTATGCAGAATTCTCTTACAACAACAGCTATCAAGCCAGTATTGAGATGGCACCGTTTGAATTTCTCTATGGAAGAAAGTGTACTACACCATTACTATGGAGTGGTGTTGGAGAAAGAAATTTGTTCGGGCCAGAACTAATCAAGGAAGCTGAAGAGAAAGTCAAGTTGGTAAAGGACAGATTGAAGATAGCACAGTCGCAACAGAAGGGCTACGCAGATCCAAAGTGTAGAGAAGCCAGCTATGAGGTAGGTGATAGATCCTATCTTAGAGTCTCGCCACTTCGTGGAGTGAAGAGATTTGGAGTCAAAGGAAAATTGGCACCAAGGTATGTTGGACCATTCAAGATTCTGAGTCGCAAAGGAGAAGTGGCATATGAAATTGAATTTCCTGAATCACTGTCTGCCGTTCACAATGTGTTTTACGTGAGTCAGTTGAAGAAATGCCATCCGGAGATGGAAGAAACTTTCTTGAAGGATACTATACCTTTGGAAGAGGTTTAGTTGGAAAGTGATCTCACATATGAAGAGAAACCTATCAAGATTCTTGAGACTGCAGAAAGGGTTACTCGGACAAAGACTATCAAATTCTAAAAAGTTCAGTGGAATCATCATTCCGAACAGGAAGAAACTTGGGAAAGATAAGATGACCTTCAGAAAGATACCCCTCACCTATTTGCTAGCCAATCCGAATCTCGAGGGCGATATTCACCTTAAGGGGGTTAGGTTTGTAACATCCCAAAAATCATGATTTATAAAGTTTGCATATCATTCATGCATTTTTAAACAATTGTCTTTTTTCAAATAAATTTCCAAAGTAAGAAACCATATTTTGCCTATTAACTTTATGCAAGTAAGGCAAGGTTTTATTTTACTTTCCAAGTATGGAAATGCTTGAGTTTGGTTAGTATTGATTTGGAAGTGAATACAAAGCTCACACAAATTTTCAAAACAAGATTCAAACATAAAACCATTTATATGCCTATTTTCATTATATTAATAAAGGAATGGTTTTATTTTTATTTTCAAAACCAAAATGGTTTTTGAGTATAATTAGATATTTGAGACATCTTTGGACACTACTAACATAGTACAAAAGTTGGAGAAAATTCAAATGCAAAAATATTTGAATTAGGCATTCAAATTCAAACTAGAAAATCAAAACAGAAAAAGAAAAGGAGAAAAAAAATAAAATCAGCAACCTAACTAGCCCAACCCACCCGTGGCCCAGCTACCAACCCACCTAGCCCACCCGGGAAACCCCTCCCCCTATCTGTTTCTCACCAACACTCGCACCCCCCTCTCACTGACGCACTGGCCCCGCAGCCACGTCATCATCTTCCTCAATCAACGCCGCAACAACGCCTTCGCCGCCCGTTTCTGGTCATTTGATTCGAGAATCAATTCGCGTTTACCACGCAGTAATCCCGCGGCTAGACCCCCTCTACTTAACCCCCTCCCCACTCAGCTCTTTTCCCCTCACTCGCCAACCTCTGAGCGCCGCTAGGCTGTCCACATTCGAGCTCGCGCCGCCGCTGTACCGAACCACTCCGGCGAAGGATCACGTGTCACATCCCAAGATTTTAGAATTTGGGACTGGAAAAAATTGTTTTTACATATCATTCATGAGCATTGCATTGCATCCATACAAAATTTGCAAGAATTGAATTCGAAAACCCTAACCCTAATAGGTTTTGCAAATACTTCTATAAGGAATAAATATGGATTTTATAAATCCACTATAATTGAACTAAATAAAAATGTACAAAAATGATCCTAAGATGATCTACAGGATTTTACAAAATTTTAGAAACAAATTTCAGCTCATTTGGAGCTATAAAACAAAATCTATGAAAGAATTACTAAAATAGTAAATAGAATAAAAACAAAACATAAAAAAAAACTAACTAAACTAAACTAAACCCGGCCCAGCCCGCCTTACCTATCTACCGTGCGTCCCCTGTCTGAAAGCAGCACGCAGCAGCAGCCGCCAGCCCGCTTCCCCTCCTCCCTCTCACCGACAGGCGGGTCCTACCCCGTCGTCTCCTAGCTCCCGACGGAGACCGAGCCCTGCACGCATCGTTCGATCCCGAACAAATCCTTGATTCTGATCGGTTGAATCAAATCCGGCTGCCCCTCTCCATGAAATCCCTAGATAAATAGCCCCTGCGCCCTTCCCGACTATGAATTTCGCAAAACCGTGGACCCTAACCCCAGATCGATTCACTCCGATCTCGCCGGAATTCATGCCGCCATTGGAACCCGAGGTCGAGCTCGGACTCGATGATATAGTCACCCCGAGGACCTGTTTCCTGGCGTATTCGTCGCTGGAGCCTGCAGCAACTCGAGGACCTCTATCCGCTTTCCGTCGCTGCTCCAGGAAGCGAACATCGACGTTGAGCACGCCATCATGTTCGCCAAGACGATCCGCACCCCGTAGCCTACCCCACCATCGCCGAGGGCCACCAAAGCGCCGCCACCGCCATCACCTAAGCCGTCCGCCACCGTTTGCCACCGTTGACCTGTCGCTTCGCTGGTGAGCTCGTGAAGCTACCACCCCCGTCCGTTGGATCTCATCTGGGCAGCTCAGATTAGAATGGCCGGTGAACCGGTACCTGCCAATTGGTGAGCGCCGTGTGTCGCCAAGTCAACACCGTGTCATCGTCCCAGTCACTGCCAGGTCAGCACCCAGTAACTGTCCACGTAGCAAAGCACATTCCCTGGAATATTCTCTGCAGAATTGAAATTAAATAGGCAGAATTTTGGGCAATCTTGCAAAATTCATATAAAAAGATTCATAGATCCAAAAATAGCAAATAATATATCAATGGATTCAGAAAAACGTGTAGAATATTAATATGGCATTAGATACAACCTTAAAACTATTCGTTTACTGTAGTAATTTAATTAGTTTTAATGGTCTTTTAGGTTAATAAATTCATAGGAAATTATCTGTAACTCCGAAAAATATGAACAATATATCAAATTGAAGCTACTATAATTTATATCAATAATATCTTGTTCGATCCATCCTTTGCAGATTATTTAACCCGTAGTGATTTAATTAGTTTTAATGGCTTTAGAAATCATTAAATTCATAGTAAATTATTTGCATATCAAAAAAATATAAATAATATACCGATGGAAAGCTGGTTCCATGTAGATCATCAATATGCAAATGGTTCAGGCAAATACTGTAAGGTTCTGCAGGAATTAAATAAATAGTTTAATGGCTTATTTAGAGTATTAAAATCATAGTAATTCGAGTACTGCTCAGAAAATTACAAATAATATGTCCCTGGAATCACAATTCCGTGGAGATTACACATATGATTTTAGTTTGATTTTTAGGCCACAGAAACTATATAAATGATTTAAAATCCATTAAACACTATTTAAATCGTAGAAAAAGATTTACAACTCCGATTAAGGTGAATCCAACGCCTGCTGGTTAGTATGGACGTCCTCTATCAAGTAAAAACCATAAAAAAATTAATTCGTTAGTTAAGATAGGCGTTACAATAGAACTATTAAAACCCCTATATTAGCAAGTAATTATTAATAACAAGTACTCCATTTCATTAATTGGTCTCTTTCATGCATCATATACTTTAGTATTGTTTAGAGAACTAAAATAACAACCATTGTGACTTATTAAATTGGCATGCATGCATTTGTTGTATTTGTTTGATCTCTATGTGCTATTGTTTATGTTGTATGCGATTTTTTGATCGATAGATTGCGAGGAGTGCAACGTGTGTGATTGCAACTACTATGATTGCATGTATTGTGGTTATGACGAGTGCAACCATTATATCTATGAGGATTGTTAGGATTATCTAATCGACTAAATCTACAACAAAGGCAAGTAGAGCTATCATAAATGTCCTATTATCTTTCTTATGCATTTAGTATGATTTTTAGTAGTGATGCATGTGTAGGTGTTTTCACTACTATGCTATGCTATGACACCCAGGAATGATTGCCATACTTCCATGACTCGATTCCTTTGAGCCATCGTATTGTAGTTGCTTAGACATGCTTATTAGATGCACAAAAGGGAATTCATGAATGATTATGTTATGGAAAGTTATGTTTTGTTATATTGAAAACAACTGGAATTTAATGAATCTCCTAGGTGTGATGGATTGATGTTTTTGGATGGTTTATTGCGGAAAGCACGCCTAGGCTTTAGAGATTGGACAGGTTTCTTGTGTAGTAGCTTCCAGTACAGTCGCATGTCATTATTTGTCTTGACTAAGTAAGTTGTGGGAACCTGACCCGACATGACTAGCAGATGTAGGGGATGTAGGTTGGTATGGGTCCATCCTGAGGGTTCAGGGTTCTGCTTCTGAAAGGTTTCGTCTTGGTTTTTCTCCCTACCATGGCACAAAATGAGTGTAATGGTAAGAGCCGGTTGACTAGGTCGTGCGGGTAAAGTGTACATCCCCTAGAGGGTGTGTAAACTAAGTACTTAGCCGTGTCCCCGGTTATGGACAACTATGAGCAACTGGGCCTAGAACTGTTTGGAAGATCTCACTCATCCCAATTTCTTAATTACTAAAACTTGATGGGTGAACATGGGTTTAGGAGAATACGAAAGCTGAACTGTCTTGTTTCTACATGGGTTTATGCTGGTATGTCCTTAGAAGATTGTTTTTAACAGATAAAAGTATTTTGAAAGTAGAAAAAAGTTGTATTTCTTGTAGCAAATGAGCCTGAACTCCACCTAGAAAAATATGCATGTAGTTGCTAGATCCTTTGTACTCATTAGTTCTACTTGCCAATACATTCAAAGTATTGACCATCGGCTACAATGTTTCATGTTGCAGGTTATATTGTATCTGAGTGATCGTTCATAGGTCGCGAGACTCCACTCAACGATTGTTCGTCTGTGGCACATTTGAAGAATGGAGATCTACCTTGTTATTGTTTCCGCTGTGTACTTGGATGATATAATGTAAATTCTAGATCATATTCGTTGTATTTATGATGCACAGTTATATTTGGTATTCATTTTGTACTGTGTGTGCCAGTGAACCGATCCAGGGATTAGCACTATACACATGAACTCAGCCTTATCAGGCGAGGGTGTTACAAGATGGTATCAGAGCTGTGCGTTGACTTTAGGATCGTGACCTAGGAATGGAACAGGAAAACCATATGAATTATAAACACTATTTCATTCTGTCCTCTTATCTTCATATACTTCACTCTAGTATCTTCTTATCACTCCAATTCTCATACTCTTCTAATATAGAGGAGATAACATACCATGCAATTGATGAGAAACAAGAATAGTTAGATGATGCCTACCCACTAGTTCTTCATAGAATATCGATATCACTTTGCTATTGATCATATCAAAATTGATGGTATATCAATATTGTTGATTAGAATTGTTTGATTGTTTGCTTGTTTGTGCTTTTTATTGTTTGACTTTGATGTGTATGGGTAGGAAAATACTTCTTTAGTCCTCTTCTATCAATACTCATCTATGTTGTCCCAAACATATGCCAACTTTAGTTCTCTGAAGGGAGTTAGCCTCAAGAGTATACACATAGTGATAGAATCACTTAGAAGCTAGAAGATGATCATCGAGAAACCACCCATAACCTTGCTAGCCATTTCGAATCTTGGGACGAGATTCATCTTAAGGGGGTTAGTCCGTCACATCCCAAGATTTTAGAATTTGGGACTAGAATTTTTTTTGTTTTTACATGTCATTCATGAGCATTGCATTGCATCCATACAAAATTTGCAAGAATTGAATTCGAAAACCCTAACCCTAATAGGTTTTACAAATACTCCTATAAGGAATAAATATGGATTTTATAAATCCACTATAATTGAACTAAAGAAAAATGTACAAAAATGATCCTAAGATGATCTATAGGATTTTACAAAATTTTAGAAACAAATTTCAGCTCATTTGCAGCTATAAAACAAAATCTATAAAAGAATTACTAAAACAGTAAATAGAATAAAAACAAAACATAAAAAAAACTAACCCGGCCCAGTCCACCTAACCTATCTACCGCGCGTCCCCCATCCGCAAGCAGCATGCAGCAGCAGTCACCAGCCCGCTTCCCCTGCTCTCTCTCACCGACAGGCGGGTCCCACCCCGTCGTCTCCTAGCTCCCGACGGAGACCGAGCCCTACACACATCATTCGATCCCGAACCAATCCCTGATTCCGATCGGTTGAATCAATTCTTGCTGCCCCTCTCCATGAAATCCCTAGATAAATAGCCCCTGCGCCCTTCCGGGACATAAATTTCGCAACGTGGACCCTAGCCCCAGATCAATTCACTCTGATCTCGCTGGAATTCGTGCCGCCATTGGATCTCGAGGTCAAGATCGGACTCGACGATATAGTCACCCTCGACCCTCTTTCTCCATATGTTTCTCATCCTCTGGTTCATCCGTACCTCCCTGATGCTTTTCCCCCTCCACAGATCTCTGTTTCCTCGCGGATTCCTCGCCGGAGCCTGCAATAACTCGAGGACCTCCAGCCGCTTTCCATCGCTGCAACAGGAAGTGAACATCGGCGCTAAGCACGCCATCAGGTTCGCCAAGATGATCCGCACCCCGTAGCCTACCCCGCCATCGCCGAGGGACACCAAAGTGCCACCACCGCCATCACCTGAGCCGTCCGCCACCGTCTGCCACCGTTGACCTGTCGCTTCGCCGTTGAGCTCGTGAAGCTACCACCCCCGTCCATTGGATCTCATCTGGGCGGCTCAGATTAGAAGGGCCAGTGAACCGGTACCTGCCAATTGGTGAGCGTCGCGTGTCTCCAAGTCAACAACACCGTGTTATCGTCCCAGTCACCGCCAGGTCAGCGCCCAGTCACTGTCCACATAGCAAAGCATATTCCCTAGAATATTCTCTGCATAATTGAAATTGATTTAAATAGACAGAATTTTGGGCAATCTTGCAAAATTCATATAAAAAGATTCGTAGATCCAAAAATAGCAAATAATATATCAATGGATTCAGAAAAACGTGTATAATATTAATATGGCATTAGATCCAACCTTAAAAGTATTCGTTTACTGTAGTAATTTAATAAGTTTTAATGGTCTTTTAGGTTAATAAATTCATAGGAAATTATCTGTCCGAAAAATATGAACAGTATATCAAATTGAAGCTACTATAATTTATATCAATAATATCTGGTTGGATCCAGCCTTTGCAGATTATTTAACCCGTAGTGATTTAATTAGTTTTAATGGCTTTAGAAATCATTAAATTCATAGTAAATTATTTGCATATCAAAAAAATATAAATAATATACCGATGGAAAGCTGGTTCCATGTAGATCATCAATATGCAAATGGTTTAGGAAAATACTGTAAGGTTCTGCAGCAATTAAATAAATAGTTTAATAGCTTATTTAGAGTATTAAAATCATAGTAATTCGAGTACTGCTCAGAAAATTACAAATAATATGTCCCTGGAATCACAATTCCGTGGAGATTACATATATGATTTTAGTTTGATTTTTAGGCCACAGAAACTATATAAATGATTTAAAATCCATTAAACACTATTTAAATCGTAGAAAAAGATTTACAACTCTGATTAAGGTGAATCCAACGCTTGCTGGTTAGTATGGACGTCCTCTATCAAGTAAAAACCATAAAAAAATTAATTCGTTAGTTAAGATAGGCGTTACAATAGAACTATTAAAACCCCTATATTAGCAAGTAATTATTAATAACAAGTACTCCATTTCATTAATTGGTCTCTTTCATGCATCATATACTTTAGTATTGTTTAGAGAACTAAAATAACAACCATTGTGACTTATTAAATTGTCATGCATGCTTTTGTTGTATTTGTTTGATCTCTATGTGCTATTGTTTATGTTGTATGCCATTGTTTGATCGATAGATTGCGAGGAGTGCAACGTGTGTGATTGCAACTACTATGATTGCCAGTATTGTGGTTATGATGAGTGCAACCATTATATCTATGAGGATTGTGAGGATTATCTAATCGACTACATCTACAACAAAGGGAAGTAGAGCAATCATAAATGCCCTATTATATTTCTTATGCATGTAGTATGATTTTCAGTAGTGATGCATGTGTAGGTGTTTTCACTACTATGCTATGCTATGACACTCAGGAATGATTGCCATACTTCCATGACTCGATTCCTTTGAGCCATCGTATTGTAGTTGCTTAGCCATGCTTATTAGATGCGCAAAAGGGAATTCAGGAATGATTATGTTATGGAAAGTTATGTTTTGTTATAATAAAAACAACTGGAATTTAATGAATCTCCTGGGTGTGATGGATTGATGTTTTTGGATGGTTTATTGCGGAAAGCACACCTAGGCTTCAGAGATTGGACATGTTTCTTGTGTAGTAGCTTCTAGTACAGCCGCATGTCATTATTTGTCTTGACTAAGTAGGTTGTGGGAACCTGACCTGACGTGACTAGCAGATGTAGGGGATGTAGGTTGGTATGGATCCGTCCTGAGGGCTCAGGGTTCTGCTTCTGAATGGTTTCGTCTTGGTTTTTCTCCCTACCATGGCACAAAATCAGTGTAATGGTAAGAGCGGGTTGACTGGGTCGTGCGGGTAAAGTGTACAACCCCTTCAGGGTGTCTAAACTAAATACTTAGCCGTGTCCCTGGTTATGGACAACTATGAGAAACTGGGCCTGGAACTATTTGGAAGATCTCACTCATCCTAATTTCTTAATTACTAAAACTTGATGGGTGAACATGGGTTTAGGAGCATACGAAAGCTGAACTGTCTTGTTTCTACATGGGTTTATGCTGGTATTTCCTTAGAAGATTGTTTTTAACAGATAAAAGTATTTTGAAAGTAGGAAAAAGTTGTATTGCTTTTAGCAAATGAGCCTGAACTCCACCTAGACAAATATGCATGTAGTTGCTAGATCCTTTGTACTCATTAGTTGTACTTGCCAATACATTCAAAGTATTGACCATTCGTGGTTGCAACGTTTCATGTTGCAGGTTATATTGTATCTGAGTGATCATTCATAGGTCACGAGACTTCACTCAACGATTGTTCGCCTATGGTACATTTGAAGAATGTAGATCTACCTTGTTATTATTTCCGCTGTGTACTTGGATGATATAATGTAAATTCTGGATGATATTCGTTGTATTTATGATGCACAGTTATATTTTGTATTCATTTTGTACAGTGTGTGCCAATGAACCAATCCAGGGATTGACACTATACACATGAACTCAGCCTTATTAAGCGAGGGTGTTACATCATGGTAAACCTAGCCCCCCATTTCTCTTTGGTTGTTACGCGTGCACTCACCATGTCCATACGCATCTAACGCTGCCCCTGGCTCGCTTCTCGTGCCTTGTAGCGTTGCCAACGTCAACTTCCGAGCGAGCCCGACGCTGACGCCAACTCCGACGAGGAATCAATGCCGTGTCCGTGCTCCGCAGCCCCGTCCAGAAGCACGTTGAGCTTCGCTGTGTCTCCACAACCTCGGTAAGTGCCAGAACCCTCACCCTTGCCCTATGGTCTCGCCGGAGCATCACCGGCAGACGCGTAGCCGCTGCGGTGGTCATTTGCGCCGCCAGCGAGTGGTCAGAGGAACGAGATCCGCTGGATATGGATCCAGCGGTTGCGATTAGATCATCTAGCAAAGGGGTACGCGAGGATTTGAACCGTAGATCTTAGATCTAGCGGTATAGATTAGATTAGATGCGAAAGGGTAAGTTTTGATCTGGTGCGTTGGATCTGATTAGATCCAACGGCGCGAAAGCGCGATCCTCCCCGAAGCGGTACTGACCAATCAGAAGCCGCCGCGTGTCTAGGTTTTTCATTTAAAATTCAGATTTGATTTAATTAGATGATTAAACTTGTAAATTCAATAACTTTTTTTCTGTTTATCCAAATATTACAAATAATATATCATTGGAATCAAAACAATAAATCCTACACATCTGTAGGCTTGGTTTTGTATTTTGCCTCTTCTACAATAGAATTTTATGCAGAGACATTAGTATGCTTATTTTGTGTATAAAAATTATTTGGAAAATGTTTTTAAAGACAAATAAAGTTTATTTAGTCACTAAATGTTTAGTTTAGTGTTTAGTAATGTTTAATTGTCTTGTTTTGTTTGGGAAGAATCATCACATAGCATTTGCATGCATTCATATATTTTTGCTTGATTTATTTGAATGTAAATTGGTTCTATCATTTTATGTGTAGATTTTGGTGCTAGTGGTGATTGTGATTGTGACGATTGTTGCTACTCCCCCAACTACCAAGGCAAGTGGTGCTTCATATTTTTGTCCCAATATTTTTACTATGCACTAGTGATATTTTGTATAGGGCTTGCATGATATTTTTGCTAAGGATCTATAAGCTATGCTATGGGAAATCCTAGTAGTTGTAGAATTGGTAGAAATATTCTCTAAGTTAAGATACTTGTTGATATCATGCTTAGCCTAGCTACTCAAGGGTGGATTATATGCATATGCTATGGAAATTTTCTATGTCTTTGACTTATGTTTTTGCTTAATAAAACTACTGAGTGAATGAATCACCTGGGTGGAATGGAAGGAAAGGTTTATGTTGAGTGGTTACCCCAGGGGCAATACCTGGTGTATCTCATTGTGGAATGCCACCCAGGAACAAAGGGATTTGAGATGCCATATGTTAAGAAGCTTCTAGTGCAGCCACATGGCAATATGGGCTCTGCCTGGATCATATAGGTTGCAATAACTTAGCCAAATGGACAGTTGGTGGTAGGGGTGATAGGTTTGGAGCACGTCCATTTTGGTCTAAGGGAAGGCTTCTGAAAGATCTTGTCTCAATGCATGTCGAGTCTTGTGTGGAAAGTGCACCACCTCTCGAGAAGGAAGAATCTAAGTACTTAGCCGTGTCCGCGGCAATGGACAATTTGAGCATCAAGACATGGAATCTATCAAGAATTTCCTCATCCCAATTTCTAAGTTAAAAACTTGTGGGTGAACAAGGGTAAAGGATCACCAATTTCATTGGGTATGCCTTGGGAGTTTTGTCAAACAAAAACTTAGTGTTTTCAACTTATAGGTAAAACCTATTTTGAGCAAAGCAAGCCTAAGCTACACTTAGCCAGATTCATATAGAAGCTAGAAACTATTATTCTACTAAGGTATCACTTGCCAATACTATTCCAATGTGTTGACCCACCGTGGCTGTAACTTGTGATTTTGCAAGTTAATCTGATGAGGATTACGGTTATGAGTCTACACTCAACATGTTTGCCTGTGGCACATGAAGATGAAGACTTTATTTTATTTTGTTAAGATGAACTCTTGCTCTAGCCTTTGGATATGGAGTTGTAAAAGACTATGTTATCTCTGGAATGATGATGTAATAATGACCTTTGTTTCTGTGTACTTCATCTTAAACAGTGGATGCTAGCAATTGATCCAGGGACTAGCATTGCAACCACATGGACCTTTACCTTTATAAAGGTGGGGTCTTACAGATGGTATCAGAGCACTGTGTTTCCTGTAGGATTATGACCCTAGGTTGGATTAGACTAGGAAACCACTAAGAAAAATTTAAACTCTTTGAAAAATTCCACACTTGTATTTTCTTCTCGTAAACTTTTCTAATATTTTTCTCATGTCAATTTGTAGATGAACTCCATCAACGAAGCCGTCAGGAAGGGACCACTCATGACCATGACTTTGGAGTGTGAGACTGAATTTCCCAAGGCACTCAAGAACCTTATGGTTACCATGGGGATACATGGTGCAACTGTGTACAAGGGATTCCCTATGATGGATGAAGGAGAAGAGTATTGGTGGGTGCAACTTCACTTGTACAAAAACAAGGAAGACAACCACAAAGAGTCAGGTTTCTGCATGGTCACCAACTCTGAAATGCACACAACATTCTTTGACTCTGCAAGAAATGAAGCTTGGAATGCCATCAAGAAGCTTGGTGATAGACTCAAGTTTGAGAGGAAGGACCTTTGGGGCTTCAGAGTCACACAACCGGGATGCCAGGCAGAGCCACCCATGGAGGCTATCACTTTCAAGCTGATGCATGATGACAAGGAGAGAGGCTTAGATGTAGTCATGCAGGACTTACTTGGACGCCTGGTAGGGAGGCACTCCATCGAGCTTAGAGGCCTCTACTTTCACCCATTCGGGAGACACGACGAGGTGGGTGAGGCTATAGAGTACGATGACGCCACTAGAGAGACGATGGCGCCAATTCGTCTGTACCTTCAGGACCTAGAGGGTCTTCTTGGAAACCTTGACACTGATAGGACCAATGTCATGCTTAGCAATGACGAGCTCCAGGTTCAGCTGCGGGAGAAGGACAAGCTCTTCGCGGAACAAGACGAGATCGTCAAAGAGATGGAGGCCAGATTTGAGAGCCAGGACAAGAAGTTCAAGAGCCAGGAGAAAAGAGTCCAAGACAAGAACAAGAAAATCAAGGAGATGAAGGATGAGTTAGAGGCCAATGACTTCGAGCTTGAGCACCAGCAGGGAGTGATTGAGAGGCTTCACTCATAGAAGAGGACTCTTAGGGCCAAGATTGAAGCCTTGACCACTACTGTTGAGGCTATGGAGTTGTAAAAGACTATGGTATCTCTGGAATGACGATGTAATAATGACCTTTGTTTCTGTGTACTTCATCTTAAACTGTGGATGCTATCAATTGATCTAGGGACTAGCATTGCAATCACATGGACCTTTACCTTTATAAAGGTGGGGTCTTACAAGTTGTGATATGAAACTCAAGTTCCCACTTAGGTGTTATAAAACTTTCAACTAGCTTGCTTTGCTTCTGAACTTAGTAAAGGTAAATTTGGCTTTTTCCAAAACAACCCTAGAGCTTAGTATATCCTATTGAAAACCACTTCACTTGTTAGTATTAGTTTGCGAGTACTTAAGAGTACTCATGGCTTTATCCCTGGCTATTCCCGTGGCCAGACTATGAAGAGGAGTATCAGGAGGATGGACAGCAGGAAGGTTATGACAACTAGGATCATCTCCCATCGTCAGCATTGCCTATGACCATGAAGATGGAGCTTCGCCCACGCTATCGTTATTATTATGTTATTCCGCTGCTTGAATTGTATTAAGAACTGGATCATGAGATCCTTATTTGTGTAAGACCTTATGTATGGTTTGTAATGGATGATGTACTGTGATATCCAATCTGTTATGTCTCACAAAACTGGTAATCCCACGATTGCGATGTATGGCATAACAGGCATCTATGATTAAAAATTCGGGTGTTGACATTATTCAAATGGTAACTCCGGAAGAATTTATCAGAAACCAAACACCAGAATCTGCAGAGTCCATCTTGGAATAGGTAAAAGTGCTACAAACTGAAGGTTCGTGAAAACCTTATATTTTTATATTTTTGATGTTTTTATTACATACGGAAGGTTATGAGACAAAACAGAGGAGGAAATGGAGGCCAGGTGGGCCACACTCACCCTAGGCGCAGGCCCCAGCTGGCTGCGCCTACAGGGGGTGTGAGCCCCCTGAAGTTCGGCTCTGCCTCATTTTCACACAGTACCTTCCCTATGCATTGAAGCTTCGTAATATATAACCCCCGGATCCCCCGAGGTTCGTATATCATATTCTTGTCGTGTTTTTGTTTCGATCTATTTCTGTCAGGCAGATTCTTAGTTTTGGAGCCATAATGTCTTCCTCTGGATCACCCATGGAGGATTTCTTCGCGGATGCTATTAACCCGTACATGTATGAGTTGAAGATTCATCCCAAGGAGTTGATTCTCAAGGATGGTAAGGTGCAGATAAAAGAAGTTCGAGGCCCTAAAGGATAAGGCAGTCTAGATGACACGATGGAAGCATTGGAGAATGAAGTTTTCAGGTACAAGAAGATGGCGGAACACGAAGTGGATGTCATCCATAAGATAAGTTCAGAACTTATTGCAAAGCACAAGGAGGAGGTTACTGAGCTTCGAGACAAAATCTTCTCTCCATCAGACCACCAACACATTACAAGCATAACTCTATGACATACAAAATCAAAACTGTGAGTATGAGGCTAGATTTAATCACATAAGCTCTGCTGCTAGTTTCAGGATTGTGGAAACCAAGACATCCTTTGTGGATGAGGAGCCTTTACCTTGGAAGTCTGATGATGATAAGGGAACACCACCACCACCGAAGGAGTAATTCGTCATCAGGTTTGGCATCCCCTTGGCTTGTTCCAAGCTTGGAGGAGTGCCGCGGTATCATAATTATCTTTTACCTTTTTTAGTAGAGATATATCTTGGGTAGAGAAGTTATCATATAGGTTGGTTTGCATTGTGGAAGTATCTCTCCTTTAGTTGGTTATCTATGTATCCCTTGGTGTGAGTTCCTTTATGGATTATTAATGAGAAGTCTCATCTTTTACTTTTTGCACTTCTTATTTTAGTTTGCAATCTGTATTATATGATTGATCTTGTTGATCAGTATTAGTATCACTTTGGGAGCATCAAGTAGATCTAAATTGGTTTTGGCAAACCGAGCTTTGGTCAGTAGAAAAACTTTTTGAGGTTTGAAAGGAAAAGAGAAAAAGCTTACATGTATTTTGTATCATTTACTTTCTTTCTTGATTGGATATTAAGCTTAGTATTCTTTATTTAAGAACTTTTGTGTCTTAAAGGAAGATTGCATGCTTGACTTTATTACTTGTATGTTTGCTTGTTTCCTTCAACTCTTTTGGTTGCTACTCAGCCTTCCTAGCCAAAAACCTGTTTTGAGAAGGAATACTTCTCATGCATCCAACCCCCTTTAAACGAAAACCTGTGCCATTTGTGTCCACCATATCTACCCATTAGCATTATTTCTATTCCAAGTAAATTTTCAAGCTTCATATATCTTTCGAATTAAAAAATAATTTTGTTATGTGAAACTAGTTAGTAAAGCTCTCACGAACTTGATGACACACTTTATTTTTCTTGCCCTTAATAAACTTGAACCATTGTGTCATCGAAGTTGTATATGCTTGCACCTATACTTGGAATTAATAGAACTGTGTTGTCACGGGGAACACTTTCAACATTGCACCTGTACATTGTACACAGTTGATATCATGCTCTTTTGTTTGTGAATGTTGTCGGTGTGAAATAAAAGGGGAGCTTGTAAGTCCATGGAGTTATGTATGTGTGTTAGAGAAACGCCTGGGGCGCTAGCCTAAGAGATGCCTAATCAAGGTGCAAACTTGCAGCATAACCATAGTGAGCAATCTGTGAAGCATCCTCAATAAAAACCTATGCAAATAGCAAATAAAAAGTTCGCTGAGATGCTCACTGTCTGCTTGCCTTGTCATTTTGATTATGGGATAGCTCCTTTATCATGTGCAAGGGGCACCCCGTTGGTGGTTCTTTATGATACACATGTACTTACAATGACAAGAACTTACCGGTAACTAAAGTTGAGTAGCATGAGGAGTGGCCCTTGTACTCAAGGGACATGAGATTGCCAACTTATATTTCGTCAAGCATATACTCCATCTTTGTTCACTTTAACCTTAATCACCTCAAGATTCTTATGATAGGGGCAATGAGATCTCAAAGCTAGTAAGTACCATAATCTTTTGAAAGCTCTTTATGAACTTGAAATCCTTGCTTCCCTCTATGAAGGGACCTTTATTCTAAGTTGAGTAAGTAAACATATGCCTCTCTATCTCCAGCAAGCATTGTTTCAAGCATTCATGTAAGACCCCACCATTTAAGGTAAAGGCCCCTGTGATTGCAATGCTAGTCCCTGGATCGAATTGCTAGCATCCACATTTTAAGATGAAGTACACATAAACAAAGGTCATTATTACATCGTCATTCGAGAGATAACATAGTCTTTACAACTCATTAGCCCAAGGCTAATACATAGAGTTCATAACATAAAGTAAATAAATAGAAGACTTAATCTTCATGTGCCATAGGCAAACATGTTGAGTGTAGACTCACAACCCTAGTATCCATCAAAGTAACCTACAACATCATAAGTTACAGCCACAGAGGGTTAATACATTTGGAATTGTATTGGCAAGTGATACCATAGTAGTATAGTAGCATCTAATAACTATATGAATTTGGATAAGTGTAGTTCAGGCTGGATTTGCTCAAAACATGGTTTTCTTATTAGTTGAAAACACTAAGTTTTTTTTTTGACAAAAACACCCAAGGAACAACCAATAGACAATGGTCAACCTTTACCCTTGTTCAACCACAAGTTTTAACTTAGAGAAATTGGGATGAGTAGATTCTTGATCACTTTAATGTCTTTGATGCTCAACTTGTCCGTTGCCGGGGACACAGCTAAGTACTTAGGTTTTACCCTCTCGAGAGGTGGTGCACTTTCCCCACAAGACTCGACATGCATCGAGACGAGACTTTTCAGGAGCATTCCCTTAGACCACCATGGACGCATTCCATCCTATCAACCCTACCACCAACTGTCCATCTGGCTAAGTTCTTGCAACCTAGTTGGTCAAGGCAGAGGCCATATTCCATGTGGTTGCACTAGAAGGTTCTCAACACTAAATGTCACAAATCCCTTTGTTCCTGGGTGGCCATACACAAGTGTGATAAACAAGGTAAAACTACTTAGGATTTCCACAAGTTTCTTATCTTGGGAAAAACTACTAAGACAACATATATAGGATTTCCCAAGGCATAGCATATACATAGGAAAAAAACTCCATGCAAATCCTACTCAAAATATTACTAATGCATAGATAAAATAGTTGGACAAAATATGAAGCATCACTTGCCTTGGTAGTTTGGGGAATAGGAACAATCCTCACAACACCACACCAAAATCTACACATAAAATCACAACACCAAATTCACAATCAATATTAAAACCAAAAATACATATGAATGCATGCAAATGCAATGGAATGATTTTTCCACACTAAACAAATCAAACTAAAAGTACTGAACAAATGTAAACTTTCTAAGATCTAAATAAACCAAAATTTACTCTAAAAGAATTTTCTAAACATTTTATATAGCCAAAATAATCCTACAAATGGTTCTGCTTAAAATCCTAATTTTACAGAAGAAAATGGCCAATCCAAGGCCATAGATGTGTAGAGCTCATTTTTCTGAATCCAATGATATATTATTTGTAATTTTTGGACAAACAGATCAAAAGTTATGAATTTTACAAGTTAATTCATCTAATAGATTCAAATATGGATTTTAAAACAAAAACCCAGACACTCGGCGCCATCTGATTGGCCCGTACCGCTTCATGTGGATCGTGTTCGTGGGCCGTTAGATCTAAGTTAGATCACACGGCTCATATCTGCCCGTCCCCTTTCGTCTAAACATCTAATCCTAGCCCCTAGATTTAGATCTAACGGATCTGGTCGCTCTGGCTACAGATGGGTGGCGAGAATGGTGAGATGTGGCGGCAACGGCTCTGCCGGCGATGCTCCGGTAATGCTAGGGGTTAAGGGGGTGGTGGCGAGGCTTACTGGAGTCGTGTGGACGCGGTGAAGCTCGACGTGTGCTTGGTTTTGACAGGGGTGCACGGACACGGGCGTAGGAGCTCGTCGGAGATGCTGCTAGCGTCGGGTGTTCATGGCCGGGGACAAGGGCGTCGACCTAGGTCGCAATCAGGCAAACAAATGGCATTAGGAGGTGGACAAGTTCACAGCAAACACGATGGTTTGAATCAGAGGGCAAGGGGCGCACGGGAATTACCTAGATTGTTCGCCGGAGTCGAGCGGCGCCTCGGGTGCTCATAGTCGTCAACGGGGACGGTGACCTGGAGTGAATTAAGGAAAACCAGAGGCATCGGGAGAAGTGCAAGGACAAGAGAGACACGCTCGTTTGAACGAGAGACAGAGGGGAGCACGGAGCTCAACAGAATGTGTCATCAGAGTCGTTCGGGTCTGCGGCGGTGCGAGCGAGAATTAGAGGAGCCTGGAGGTGCTTTGTGTTGGCTAGGTGAGGGGAAATGGCTGTGAGGGGGTGGGGGTTTAGTATTTGGAGCAGGGGCGAGGATTACGCGAGCAATAAATGTAATTTAATCGAATTCAACCGCGGTAGTCACTGCGGGGAAGAAACGGAGGAGGGCCTGGTCGTGGGCGGAGTTTGGGGACGACGACCTGACGTTGCGATGGGTCCACTGGTAGTGAGAGAGGGGGTGCGCGCGTGGGTGAGAGAGAGAGAGGGGGAGGGGAACCCGGGTGGGCTTGCTGGGCCGCGAGTGAGGTTGGGCCAGATAGGTAGCGCCTGGTTTTATTTTTTCTTTCTCCTTTTTCTTTTCTGATTTTATTTTCCAAATGGCATTTGAATGGATTATTCTAATCCAACTGAATTCAAACCTTCACCAAATTTTTGTATGGTGATCCTAGCATTCAAATATGTGACAAACACATGCAATCACTCAAAAACCATTTTGAGGTCATAAAGTAAAATAGAAACCATGCCCCATACATATATATAAAAGGGTATAAAAATGGTTCTATTAGGTTTTATACTTTGAAAATTTTTCTGTAAGATCAAAATGCCATGATGATATGAATGCAGTGACATGACTTTGCATTTTATGAAATTTGGGATGTTACAAATCTAACCCCCTTAAGATGAATCTCGCCCTTGAGATTCGGATTGGCTAGCAAATAGGTGTGGGTGATCTTTTCGAAGGTCATCTTCTCTTTCCCAAGTTGCTTCTTCTTCTTCTTCTTCTTCTTCGGTATGATGGTTCCACTTTACTTTGCAGAATTTGGTAGTCTTAGTACGAGTAACTCTTTCTGCAGTCTCGAGAATCTTGATAGGCTTCTCATCATAAGTGAGATCACTCTCCAACTGTACCTCTTCCAAAGGTATAGTGTCCTTCAATGAAGTTTCTTCCATCTCCGGATGACACTTCTTCAATTGACTCACATGAAACACATTGTGAACAGCAGACAGTGATTCTGGCAATTCTATCTCATAAGCCACTTCTCCTTTGCGGCTCAAGATCTTAAATGGTCTAACATATCTTGGTGCCATATTTCCCTTGACTCCAAATCTCTTCACACCACGAAGTGGTGAGACTCTAAGATAAGCTCTATCACCTACCTCATAGGTGAATTCCCTACGCTTTGGATCTGCGTAACTCTTTTGTCGGGATTGGGCTATCTTCAATTTATCCTTTACCATTCTGACTTTATCTTTAGCTTCCTTGATCAGTTCTGGTCCGAATAAATTTCTTTCTCCTACCCCATTCCATAATAATGGCGTGGTACACTTCCTTACATAAAGAAATTCAAACGAAGCCATCTCTATGTTTGCTTGATAGCTATTATTGTAAGAGAATTTTGTGTATGGTAGACTTTCATCCCAACTAGACCCATAATCTAGTGCACAAGCTCTCAACATATCTTCCAAAATCTGATTGGTCGTTTCCGCCTGTCCATCAGTCGGAGGGTGAAAAGCTGTGCTGAATTCTAGCCTTGTTCACAAAGATTCATGCAATTGTCACCAAAAATGCAAAGTGAACTGAGTTCCTCTATCAGATACAATACTCTTAGGTACTCCATGCAGACATACAATCCTGTTCATATAGATCTTAGCCAATTTAGCACTTGTCTAAGTAGTCTTCACGGGTATGAAATGAGCCACTTTAGTTAGGCGATCCACAACAACCCATATAGAGTCGTAACCAGACCTGGTCCTTGGCAGTCTGGTGATAAAATCCATACCAATCTTATCCCACTTCCAATCAGGTATAGGTAGTGGTTGTTATAACCTTGCCGGTTTCTAATGTTCCGCTTTCACTCGACTACACACAACACACAAGGCAATGTGTTCCGTGATATCTTTCTTGAGATTGTTCCACCAAAATCTTTCCTTCACATCCATGTACATTTTGGTGTTACCTAGATGAATGGAATATGGTGAATTGTGTGCTTCTTGCAGAATCAATTTCTGAAGTTCCAGATCTTATGGAATACAGATACGCTTTCCATACCATAAAGTTCCTTGTTCATCTTCATGGAATCCTTTAGCCTTCCCTTTACTAATTTTACTCTTAATCTCCTCTATTTCCTTGTCCAACTTTTGGGCTTCTTTGATCTTGTCCGAAAATGTTGGTTGAACTTCCAGTGAAATGAGATATCCTTTATGCACTATCTCCAATCTTAGCTCTTTGAATTGAGCACACAAATCATTTGGCAATTCTCCTTTAGTGAGGCCATTCACATAAACCTTACGGCTTAAAGAATCCGCTACAACATTTGCTTTACCGGGATGGTATTGCAAACTCAAGTCATAGTCCTTGATGAGCTCTAGCCACCTTCTTTGTCTCATATTGAGTTCCTTCTTGGTGAAAATATATTTCAAACTCTTGTGATCCGTGAACACTTCACAACGCTTTCCCAAAAGATAATGTCTCCATGTTTTGAGTGCATGGACAACAAAGGCTAACTCTAAATTATGAGTTAGGTAATTCACTTCATGAGTTTTGAGTTGTCTCGAGGCATAAGTCACAACTTTCCCTTCTTGCATCAAAACTCCACCTAATCCTTGGTGAGATGCATCACAATAGACTTGAACGTCCTTCTCTAAATCTGGCAGACATAGGACTGGTGCTGACACTAGTCTCTTCTTCAATTCTTGGAAACTGATTTCACATCCTTCAGTCCAATCAAACTTCTTCTCTTTCTTAAGTAACTCCGTCATGGGCTTAGCTACTTTTGATAAATTCTCAATGAACCTCCTATAGTATCCTTCCAAGCCTAGGAAACTACGAACTTCGTTAACTAACTTGGGAGATTCCCACTCAGTTACAGCTGACACCTTTGCGGGGTCGACAGCTATACCATCTCCAGACACAATATGTCCAAGAAATCCAACTTCATTCAACTTAATTTCACACTTACTGAACTTTGCATACAATTTGTGCTCCTTGAGTTTCTCAAGTATCAAACACAAATGTTCTTCATGTTCTTCTTTGCTCTTGGAATAGATCAAAATGTCATCGATGAATACGACAACAAACTTGTCAAGAAACTCCACGAACACCTTGTTCATCATGTTCATGAAATAAGCTGGTGCATTGTTAGTCCAAATGGCATCACAGTATACTCATACAATGCATACCTGATGGTAAAAGCAGTCTTAGGTATGTCTTGCTCTCTAATCTTTAGTTGAAAGTAGCCTGATCGGAGATCAATTTTTGAGAACACTCGGGCTCCTTCTAGCTGATAAAATAGATCATTGATTCTTGGCAAAGGGTACTTGTTCTTTATAGTCACGTCGTTGAGTGAACGATAATCTATGCATAGTCTTTGAATTCTGTCCTTCTTCTCAACAAACAGAACTGGTGCACCCCAAGACGAAGAACTTGGTTGGATAAATCCTTTTTGCAACTGTTCTCCAAGCTGTTTCTTGAGTTCTTTCAACTAATCAACTAACATCTTGTTGGGTCTCTTTGCTATTGGTCCAGATCCTGGCTGTAAATCAATAAAAAACTCCACATCTCTATCTGGTGGCATTCCTGGTAATTCCTTCGGAAACACATCTGGATACTCTTTCACAACTGGTACACTATATATGCTAACCCCCTTAAGAGAATTTAGCTTACTCCCTTTAGATTCAAAGTTAGACTTGAACCTAATCCGTTTCTTATCTGGGGTTGTGAGTGTAATAGTACGATTGGAACAATCTATAACTCCTTCATACTTAGTCATCCAATCCGTGCCCAAAATTACATCCAATCCTTGGGAGTCTAGGATTATCAGACTAACTAGAAACTTATACTTTCCAAATTCTATCAGTAGATTGTGACATCCAAAATTTACTATCATCTCTCCACCTGGAGAGCTTACTTTAATAGGACATCCAATAGTTTCAGTTAGAAGTCCATTTTTATCAACAAATGATCTTGATATGAATGAATATGCGCTGGTATAAAAAAACAAGTGCTAGAAAAGAGTTAAGCTTGAACTTACCAGCCATAGCATCAGATTCCTCTTAGATTTCCTCCACATTGATGTGGTTCACTTGACCTTTATGAAAATGGTTTGGCTTGTTGGCTCCATCAGCCTTCTTTTCTAGGCATTCATTTACATAGTGCCCAGTTTTCTTACACTTGAAGCACTCAACCTGGCTGATGTCTCTCTTAGTAGGCTGACTTCCATTGCCATTCCCACTGTGATGGCTCTTATGTCCACTCTGGTGGTTCTTATATCTATCATTGCATGACTACGGTGGTGCTTGTTATCATGGTGATGGTTAATTTTGTGGTGGATGTTATACTTCCCATGCTTGTGGGATCCAGAACCTCCACTATCTTCACCATGGTAACGCTTGTGAGATGATCCGATCCATGCTTATCAAAGTGGTGCTTCCTCTTCCTACTTTCCACCTGGTTCATCTTGCTTTCCAAGATGGTGGCTTTGTCACACAGTGATTGATAAGTTGGAACATATGCAACAAATAGCTACATGCACATCTCATCATTCAGTCCTTCAAGGAATTTTTCCTTCCTCTTAGCATCAGTGTCAACATCATCCGGTGCATAGTGTGCTAGATTGTTGAACTCCTCAATATATTCCGCCACACATCGGTGACGTTGCTTAAGGTTGTGGAACTCTTTCTTCTTCAAACTCATCACTCCTGATGAGATATGAGCAGTGCGGAATCCATCCTCTAATATTGCCCAAGTCACATCTTCAATAGGAGTGGTGATTTGGAAATTATCCCACCATGTGGCTGCTGGTCCTTCAAGCAGATGTGCTACAAATCTGACCTTTTCCTCATCAGTGCAACCCACAGTGACCAAGTCCTTGTTCACAGAACGAAGCCAATCATTTGCTACCATAGGATCAGTGGTTCCCCAGAACTTTGCATGCCTCAACCTCAGAAACCTTGTAAGCATATCAAAGGCTGGTGGGTTGTTTTGATTGTTGTTGTTATTGTTATTGTTATTGTTATTGTTGTTATTGTTATTATTATTGTTGTTGTTGTTGTTTTGATTCTAATTCTAATTCTGATTCGCCATGAACTAGGTCATCATTTGCATCAACTGAGTCTGGGTTGTCATCAGCTGCCGGATCTCATTGCCATTGTTCTTATTGTTCTTAGTGCTGGGATTTGCATGATGGGGAGGCATATGTGGTTTCAATAAGGATAAGTAATGAGATATAACCCATCGATACTAACATGCACAATACATCACATAGCAACAATCACAAATAAACAAGCACGAGATAAACTTAGAGTTTAAACAAAGTGAACAACAAGTTTTGGAAAAGTAAACACACTAGCAAAGCCATCCACATGTTGGATGATCATTGCGAATCGATAAATATAAGGATGATAGATAGATATGCAACCAAGTAGTCAACACTACTCCACCATGTCGACCTCCTCATCTACTAGAGTAAGCCCTGCTGTCTCCATTGTTGTCTTGTACTCCTCCACGGTGGTGGTCAAAGCATCGACCTTCGCCCGGAGGGCTCTCTTCTGTGAGCGCAGCTCTCTATCACTCCCTGCTAAGTCTCTAGCTCAAGATCCTTGAGCTCTATCTCGGCCTTCATCTCATTGATCCTATTGTTCCTATCCTACACTCTCTTCTCTTGGTTCTTGAACCTCTTGTCTTGCTTCTCGAACCTAGCCTCCATATCCTTGATGATCTCATCCTGCTCCGCAAAGGCCTTGTTCTTCTCCCTCAACTGAACCTGTAGTTCGTCATTGCTAAGCATGACGTTGGTCCTATCAGTGTCGAGGTGTCTAACGAGGCTCTCTAGGTCCTGAACATACAGACGCACTGGCTCAATAGTCCCTCTAGTGGCATCGTCATACACTACAGCCTCTCCCTCCTCGTCACGTCTCCCAAATGGGTGGAAGTAGAGGCCCCTGAGATCGGTGGAGTGACATCCACAAAGGCGTCCAAGTAGCTCCTACATGACAACGTCGAGTCCCTTCTCCTTGTCATCATGCTTCAACTTGAAGGCAATCTCCTCGGTGGGTGGCTCCGACTGGCATCCTGGCTGCGAGACTCTAAATCCCCATAGATACTTCCTCTCGAACTTCGTAAGCTGAAGTCCCTTAATATTAGGGAGGGGGAGATTGAGCACACTAGTGAGCTCCACGATACGAGAACCAAAACGAGTTCCCTTGAACTCCTCGGAGGTGCTGATAACAAAGCTAGGCATCTATTGTATAGGATACAGAAAAATTAGAAACAACATAAGTAAAGAGAAAAAACATAAGGTAATGAAACAAAAGCCAAAAGCATACATTCAACAATAAAACACACAAGTCATGGCATACAATATTCAATCACAAACACTAAGGTTCAACATAACTTAGACAAATTTTTGCCATACCACATAGGTTGGTATGATCAAAATTAGTAACGCGAGAAAAACGATAAGTGTGGTGGTTCAACTATTGGAGTACATCATAACTCTCACTCACTTGTCAAAATAGCTATCAGGGCATCCTTGGAGGCAATTTGTTTGTCTTGGTCACAAGACTCCCATGCTAAGTCTATGATATCTTCCCTTAGCTGTTGGTTGGTAGCCTCTAAGTCTTGGGTATGCTTATTCTCCTCTCTAAGGTCATTTTGAGTGTTGAGCATTCTACACTTGAGTCTATCTCCAAGCTCCTTGATGGCATTCCAAGCAGCATTCCTTGCAGAGTAAAAGAATGACTTGTGCATTTCTGAGTTGGTGACCATGCAGAATCCCGACTCTTTGTGGTTGTCTTCCTTGTTTTTGTACAAGTGAAGTTGTACCCACCAATACTCTTCTCCTTCATCCATCACGAGGAATCCTTTGTACACTTCTGCACCATGTATCCCCATGGTAACCATAGGGTTCTTGAGATCTTTGGGAAACTCCGTCTCACACTCCAAAGTCATGGTCATGAGTGGTCCCTTCTTGACGGCTTCGTTAATGGAGTTCATCTACAAATGGAGATAGGAAAGAAGATTAGGAGAAGTTTTACGAGATGAAAAGAGACAAGTGTAGAAATTTGTAAAGGAGTTTGCATTTTTCCTAGTGGTTTCCTTAGTCTAATCCATCTTAGGGTCATAATCCTATAGGCAAACACAGTGCTCTGATACCATCTGTAAGACCCCACCATTTAAGGTAAAGGCCCCTGTGATTGCAATTCTAGTCCCTAGATCTAATTGCTAGCATCCACAGTTTAAGATGAAGTACACAGATACAAAGGTCATTATTACATTGTCATTCCAGAGATAACATAGTCTTTACAACTCATTACCCAAAGGCTAATACATAGAGTTCATAGCATAAAGTAAACAAATAGAAGTCTTCATCTTCATGTGCCACAGGCAAACTAGTTGAGTGTAGACTCACAACCCTAGTCTCCATCATAGTAACCCGCAACATCATAAGTTACAGCCATAGAGGGTCAATACATTTGGAATTGTATTGGCAAGTGATACCATAGTAGTATAGTAGCATCTAATAACTATATGAATTTGGCTAAGTGTAGTTCAGGCTGGCTTTGCTCAAAATAAGGTTTTCTTATTAGTTGAAAACACTAAGTTTTTGTTTGACAAAAACACCCAAGGAACCACCTATAGACAATGGTGAACCTTTAACCTTGTTCAACCACAAGTTTTAACTTAGAGAAATTGGGATGAGGAGATTCTTGATCACTTCGATGTCTTTGATGCTCAAATTGTCCGTTGCCGGGGACACAGCTAAGTACTTAGGTTTTACCCTCTCGAGAGGTGGTGCACTTTCCCCACAAGACTCGACATGCATCGAGAAGAGACTTTGCAGAAGCATTCCCTTAGACCACCATGGAAGCGTTCCATCATGTCAACCCTACCACCAACTGTCCATCTGGCTAAGTTCTTGCAACCTAGTTGGTCAAGGCAGAGCCCATATGCCATGTGGTTGCACTAGAAGCTTCTCAACACTAAATGTCTCAAATCCCTTTGTTCCTAGGTGGCCATCCAAAAGTGTGATACACAAGGTAAACCATAGACATGGGCCTTTTTCAACCACTCAACACAAACCAATCCTTCCATTTCACCCAGGTGATTCATTCACAAGTTGTTTATTATTCAAAAAACAAAGTCATAGATTTTTCATAACAACATAGTATGAATATTCCACCCTTGTTTTCTACTATCTAGGCTAAGCATACTAGTATAGCAAGTTTCTTATCATAGGGAAAACTACTAAGACAACATATATAGGATTTCCCAAGGCATAGCATATACATAGGAAAAAAACCTCCATGCAAATCCTACTCAAAATATTAATAATGCATAGATAAAATAGTAGGACAAAATATGAAGCATCACTTTCCTTGGTAGTTTGGGGAATAGAAACAATCCTCACAATCACAATCACCAAAATCTAGACATAAAATCATAACACCAAATTCACATTCAATATTCAAACCAAAAATACATATGAATGCATGCAAATGCAATGGAATGATTTTTCCACACTAAACAATTCAAACTAATAGTACTGAAAAAAATTAAAATTTCTAAGATCTAAATAAACCAAAATTTACTCTAAAAAATTTGTAAACATTTTATATAGCCAAAATAAGCTTATAAATGGTTATGCATAAAATCATCATTTTACTGAAGCAAATGGACAAACCAAGGCCATATATGTGTAGGCCTCATTTTTCTGAATCCAATGATATATTATTAGTAATTTTTGGACAAACTTGTCAAAAGTTATGAATTTTACAAGTTAATTCATCTAATAGATTCAAATCTAGATTTTAAAACAAAAACCCAGACACGCGGCGCCATATGATTGGCCCCTACCGCTTCGTGCGGATCGCGTTCGTCGGCCGTTAGATCTAAGTTAGATCGCACGGCTCAGATCTGCCCGTACCCTTTCGTCTAAACATCTAATCCTAGCCCCTAGATTTAGATCTAACGGATCTGGTCGCTTTGGCCACAGATGGGCGGTGCGAATGGTGAGCTGCGACAGCGACGGCCATTGGCGATGCTCCGGTGATGCTAGGGGGTAAGGGGGTAGTGGTGAGGCTTACCAGAGTCGCGTGGACGCGGTGCAGCTCGACGTGTACTTGGTTTTGAAAGGGGCGCACGGACACTGGCGTAGGAGCTCGTCGGAGATGCTGCTGGCGTCGGGTGTTCACGGCCAGGGACAAGGGTGTCTACCTAGGTCACAATCAGGCAAAAAATGGCATTAGGAGGTGCACAAGTGCATGGCGAACATGATGGTTTGAATCAGAGTGCAAGGGGTGCTTGGGAATTACCTAGATTGTTTGCCGGAGTCGAGCGACGCCTCAGGTGCTCGCAGTCGTCAACGGGGATGGCAACCTGGAGTGAATTAAGGCAAACCAGAGGCATCAGGAGATGCGCAAGGACAATAGGGACAAACTCATTTGAACGAGAGACATAGGGGAGCATGGAGCTCACCGGAATGTGTCGCCGGAGTTGTTCGGTTCTGCGGCGGTGCGAGCGAGAATTAGAGGAGCCTGGCGGCGCTTTGTGTTGGCTAGGTGAGGGGAAATGGCCGCGAGGGGGTGGGGGTTTAGTAGCTGGAGCAGGGACGAGGATTACGCGAGCAATCAATGCAAATTAATTGAATTCAACCGCGACAGTCACTGCGGGGAAGAAACGGCGGAGCGCCTGGTCGTGGGCGGAGTTTGGGGACGATGACCTGACGTGGCGATGGGTCCACTGGCAGTGAGAGACGGGGTGCGCGCGCGGGTGAGAGAGAGAGGGGGAGGGGAACCCGGGTGGGCTTGCTAGGCCGCGAGTGAGGTTGGTCCAGATAGGTAGCGCCTGGTTTTATTTTTTTTCTTTCTCCTTTTTCTTTTCTCATTTGATTTTCCAAATGGCATTTGAATGGCTTATTCAAATCCAATTGAATTCAAACCTTCACCAAATTTTTGTATGGTGATCCTAGCATTCAAATGCGTGACAAACACATGCAATTACTCAAAAACCATTTTGAGGTCATAAAATAAAATAGAAACCATGCCCCATACATATATATAAGGGTATAAAAATGGTTCTATTAGGGTTTATACTTTGAAATTTTTTATGCAAGATCAAAATTCCATGATGATATAAATGCAGTGACATGACTTTGCATTTAATGAAATTTGGAATGTTACAATTCATATGATGATTTATTCAATCATGTTCTCCATCTTCCTTGTTTGCACAAGACACTTATCTAAATGAGTATTACTTTGAAAGCTATCATTGTGAAAAACCTTTTATGTTTGAGCAAAGAGTACTCTTGTTGTAAACTTCTTTACAAAAGATTTATTTGAAAACTGTTTGCCAACTATTCTCTAACCAAGAACAAAGTTTTCCAATCCCAATTATGATTTATCTTTATGCATCCTTATTGTGACTCCCATACTTGCTGCAAGCTAAGTTATATAATGGTGAGTTGCTTTCTTTTATGAGTTGTGCATTGGTAAGTGTGATGCTTCTTGTCTGTATTCCTTTTATCGACACTTCACTCCATAAACCTATGGACATGTTTACTGAGCTCAGTTTTTGCTTGGGGAGAAGCGAAGGTCTAAGCTTTGGGGGGGGGAGTTGATACGTCCATTTTGCATCACATTTCTATATCATAATTTGCCTCTATTCATGATATATTTCTTATTAAGAGGTGTTACTTATGCCTTTTCATCTGTTTTTGCATGTTGGATGATTCTTGGAGGATGAACTGCTGGAGTCAGGATTCTGATGGAAAAAAGAGGTGTTTTGATGCAATTTCATGAAGATCAGAAAAATACCAGAAAAACTATGGAAAATCCTATTTTCCCAGAAGACAAAGAATGCCAGAAGGGGAGGTGGAGTTGGGCCACAGGAGGCCCACACCCCCAGTCACGGGCCACCCTAGGCTGCACCTACAGGGGGTGTGGCCACCCTGGCCCACCTCCGGCTCCGCCCTCTCGCCTATATCTTATCCTTGGAACCCTAATACAAAGGGAGCGACCACAAAAAGATTCCGCTGCCTCTGCGGGGCGGAAAACACAGAGAGAGAAAGAGCTGTCCGGTAGACAGATTTCTGCCGAGGAAATTCTTTCCCGGAGAAGGGAGATCATCGCCATCAACACCATCATCAAGCTAGGCTTCATCGGGATCATCATAATCATAATCCACACCATAATATCCACAAGCACCATCATCACCACTCCATCCCGCTGTAACAATTGTGTTGGATCTTGCATTAGTTCTTAGGGGAAACTTTCCAGGTGTTGATTACTATTGTAGTTGATGCTTGTGAGTGGAACCATTGGATTATTGTTTATGTTTAGATTGTTATCCATCACCATATCATCTTTGATCTTGATCCATATGATGTCTCGTGAGTAGTTTGTTTAGTTCTTGAGGACATGAGAGAAGTCATGTTGTTAGTAGTTGATTTGTGTTAAGGTATTATTCAATGGTTTAGTATTTAAGTTGTGGTGCTATTCTTCTAGTGGTGTCATGTGAACGTAGACTACATGATACTTCACCATTTATGGGCCTAGGGGAATGCATTGTGTATTTGGCTACTAATTGTGGGGTTGCCGGAGTGACAGAAACCTAAACCCCCATTAGGAAACCATTGTACAAGGGAGTGTAGGATCTCAAAGTTTAAGGCTGTGGTTAGGTTTATATCTTAATTGATTTCTTGTAGTTGCGGATGCTTGCAATGGGTTTAATCACAAGTATGTATTAGTCCAAGTAAGGTCGATACATTAGCATAGGTTCACCCACACAACACTTATAAAACCAAAGAAGATTACTCAGCTATATGAAACAAAAGCACTTGACAGTATTCCCATGTGTCCTCGAGAACGTTTGGTCCTCATAAGTATTTCCACTGGCTTTTCCTTTGCTAAGAAAGGATTGGGCCACTGCTGCAATTATTTGCTATTTTTATTTACTTGCACTTTATTTCCTTGCTTTATCAGAAAACCCCTAAAAATCCGTTTGCTAATTATTTACAGAGATTTCCTGCTCCTTACCACTAGTCAACACCTTCTGCTCCTCGTTGGGATCGACACTCCTATTTATCGAAAGTACTACGATACACCCCCTATACTTGTGGGTCATCACATCTCTATGTGTGAGTAATTCTCCTTGGGCTAAGGGCTTCGGCCTAGCCATGTAGCTTTTGTCCATGTTATTTATCATAGATGGGATCATGTATTAGTTTGTATGACATGATGATTGTAGTACCCTCTCTTTCCTCAATCTAAGGACTTGTCAGGTACCCAATACCCCGAGGATTGGTCCAGGTAAAGGGAGTGTGAGTAACGACTGATCTGCATGATAGGAACCCCAGTGACAGAAAGGGTAATACGACTATATGTGAGGAACTTACTTGGGATTAATGGTGACATCACTATGCATATCATTAGTTCTCTTTCTTCTATGGATGAGACTAGTAGGTTATTGCCATAAGAGGTTGCGGAGGTGATAACATTTATGGATGCACTGCCCACATATAATTATCCTGCTCTAACAATTACATGAGTACTTTATTATCATCTATTATTCTCATAAGATGTTTTGCACAACTACTGGTGAAAACCGAAGACCCTAGGCCCTGTCTCTCCATCGATAACAACAACAAGATCACAAACTCTTGGTCCGGTGAAAACGCAATAGGAATTCTAAAACTCTCGAAGGTCCGTTTAAGTAATATCACTTTGCTTTTTTGCTTCCCGAGGATTCGATAAACCTAGGTCTACTAGGGAAAAAGAGCTATACTACATCTTAATCCGGATTGAAGGTATCAGCCTGCTACTATTCTGGCTTGTTACTGTTTTGGCCATTTAAGGTTCTGTCCCTTTACTTTTCTGGTCCCTTACTGCTTTGAGAGTTACTATTTTGGCCTGTTACTGTTTCGGCCTGTTAGTGTTCCGGCATGTTACTGTTTAGAGCTATTACTATTTCGGCATGTTGCTGTTTCGGTCTGTTACTGTTTAGGCCTGCCAATATTACGGCATGTCACTGTTATAGACTATTACTATTACTAATCTCGCTTGTGGGTCCGCCCCATTAATTTTATGGTCTTTTATGTTTTCTACATTTTTTGATCCCATTTCGATATCATAAAAGATGTACAACTTGTGAGCATTTTACTGTTCATCGTCGGCCTAATACAAGATGGGCAAATACAAAGCATGATACAGTACCTTAATCAACCTGGCTAGAGCAGGTATGGTACTGCCCACCGCTATGTCTGGACAGCATCAACTACATGCCTACATGGCCTATGCAATTAGTATAGATATTACATCAAATGCAAACTACTTAAAATTATTACATATTATCAACTGAAGGGAAAGAAAAATCGGCATTTCATTTGACAATCGAGTTGATAGAAGTCCTCAATTTGCTTTCTCCATCACCCGCATCTCCCTTTTGAGTGTGACATCTACATTGGAAAAGAAACTTGAGACATGATCTTGCAACCCCCTCTTTGGTGGTGATAGCAATATTTGCAGTCTGAAACTAAGTAATAACAAGTTAATACATCAAACAAGGCAAACTAATCATTGAATTGATACGACACAAGCTATGAATTAGAGTTCACTACTGGTCAATGGTTCAAATATATTGACCATCACGTCAAACAAACAGGACAACAAGCATTAAACAAGTGTGCCTACTGTGAAACGAGAAATATAACAATGTGTGTGGCTTAGAAATTTCAGTAGATATAAACTAGCCAAGTCATTTCAACAAATATATATAGAATAATGAACCAAACAATGGCATGTAGTTACTATCATAGCTAAGAATGAACAAGACAGAAATTATAACAGCATCATGCGAGAACTTGTAGAGCAGGAATGCAAACCACAAATGAACTATACAATAGATGATAGTTAGGTCGTTTCTTAGGACGAACCAGAACTATATATGAAATATAATGGCGTCACATGTGAACCTGTAGAACAGGATAGGAAAGAATTATACAAGTGTGCCTACAATGAAATGATCAGTCAAACAAAGTGTTTCTTAGAATTTCAGCAAATATAAACTAGCCAGGTTATTTCAACAAATATATATGAAAGCAGTTGTATATCCTGAAAAGCAAGAGACGTTGGTTGACTCAAAATTTGCGGTGAGCTACACAATGGTATGCAGTTACTGTCGTACCTAAGAATGAACTAAATAGAAATTATAATAGCATCATACCAAAACTTGTAGAGCAGGAACATAAACCATGAATGAACTACACAGTAGAGGATAGTTGTGACGTTGCTTAAGGATGAACCAACACCAAATTAGAAATATAATGGCGTCTCTGGCAAACCTGTAGAAGAGTACAAGCAAACATTAGACAATGGTGCCTACAATGAAATGAGTGGTCAATCAAATTGTTTCTTAGAATTTCGGAAAATATAAACTAGCCAGGTCATTTCAAAAATATATATGGAAGCAGTTGTTTATCCTGGAATGCAAGAGACGTTGGGTGACCCAGAATTTGCGATGAGCTACACAATGGGCATGCAGTTACTGCCGTAGCTAGGAACCGAAAAGAAATTATAATGGCATCATTAGAGAACTTGTAGAGTAAGAATGCAAACCACGAATGAACTATATATAGAGGATAGCTATGTCGCTGGTTAGGACGAACCATTAGATATGAAATATAATGGCATCACTTGTGAACCTGTATAACAGGACAGACAAGCATTAGGCAAGTGTGCCTACAATGAAATGAGTAGTCAAAAAAGTGTTTCTTAGAATTTCAGCAAATATAAACTAGCTAGGTTATTTCAAAGAATATATATGGAAGTAGTTGTATATCCTAGAAAGCAAGAGATGTTGGTTGACTCATAATTTGCGGTGAGCTATACAATGGAATGCAGTTACTGTCGTAACGAAGAATGAACCAGATAGAAATTATAATGGCATCATACCAGAACTTACATAGCAGGAACACAAACCATGGATGAACTACACAATAGAGGATAGTTATGTCGTTGCTTAGGATGAACCATCACCAGATTAGAAATATAATGGCGTCTCTGGCGAACCTATAGAAGAGGACAAGAAAGCATTAGACCAGTGTGCCTGCAATGAAATGAGCGATCAATCAAAGTATTTCTTAGAATTTCAGCAAATATAAACTAGCCAGGTCATTTTAACAAATATATATGGAAGCAGTCGTTTATCCTGGAATGCAAGAGACGTTGGGTGACCCCGAATTTATGGTGAGGTACACAATGGGCATGTAGTTACTGTCGTATCTAGGAACCGCATAGAAATTGTAAAGGCATCGTAAGAGAACTTGTAGAGCAAGAATGCAAACTATGAAGAACTATATATACAGTAGAGGATAGCTATGTTGCTGTTTAGGAGAAACCATTAGATATGAAATATAATGGAATTGCTTGTGAATCTATAGAATAGGACAAGCAAGCATTACACAAGTGTGCCTACAAATTAATTAAGTAATCGAACAAAGTGTTTCCTAAAATTTTAGCAAATATAAACTAGCCAGGTCATTTTAACAAATATATATGGAAGCAGTAGTATATCCTGGAATGCAGGAGACGTTGGGTGACTCAGAATTTGCGGTGAGCTATACAATGGGCATGCTGTAACTTTTATATCTGAGAATGAACGAGGTAGAAATTATAATGGCATCATGCGAGAACTTTCAGAGCTTGAATGCAAACCACGAATGAACTACACAATAGAGGATAGTTATGTTGTTGCTTAGGATGAACCAGCACCAGATTAGAAATATAATGGCGTCTCTTGCGAACCTGTAGAAGTGGATAGGCTAGCATTAGACAAGTGTGCATACGATGAAATGAGCAATCAATCAAAGTGTTTCTTAGAATTTTAGAAAATATAAACTGGACAGGTCATTTCAATAAATATATATGGAAGAAGTCGTTTATCCTGGAATGCAAGAGATGTTGGGTGACCCAGAGTTCGCGGTTAGCTACACAATGGGCATGCAGTTACTATCATAGCTAGGAACCAAATAGAAATTATAAAGGCATCATAATAGACCTTTTAGAGCAAGAAAGCAAACTATGTATGAATGATATATACAGTAGAGGATAGCTATGTCGCTGCTTAGGACGAACCATTAGACATGAAATATAATGGCATTGCTTGTAAACCTGTAGAACAGGACACGCAAGCATTACACAAGTGTGCCTACAAATGAATTGAGCAATCGAACATAGTAGTGTGGAGTGTTCAAGATATGTAATGAAACCTTGTTTGACATGGTAAGATCAAAGGTGTAATTTATAAAACTGCCATTAAATTTTGAATATTAAAGCTTTAGTGATTACCGCTTTTAAACCGAAAAGAGCTCCATCGTGATCCGTCGAAATGACACCATATAAGTTATGGTTTGGGATAAAACCCAAGTTGTCCTTTCTTAAACATTGGTATGCTAGGCATAAGTAAAATGTTTACAACCAAAGTTTGATGAGAATCTCTTTGTAGGTTGTTTTGAATAACCGTTGGGTATTCCTCCATAACACCAAAGACAAAAGTGTTTATCGCTTAGAACGTCAAGTTTCTTTGGAATGAATTTTTCATGAAAAGTGAAGTGGGAGGACAATAGAACTTTGATATGATTATTGAACCTTATATATATGTGCAGAGTTGTGCAACACTGGAAAGTGTCCCGGAGGCAGCAAAAATGCTCATGGCTCATGTGCCTCAAAGGTTGTGGTCACGAAGGTCTAAGTTCCTATTGAACCAAGTAGGTCGGGTAAACAATCAAATACTAAGATTCGAGAGTAAATAATTATTTTTTGACAATGATGAACCGACTACATGCAAAGAAGCAATGATGGGCCCTGACTCCGTCAAATGGCTTGAAGCCATCAAATCCGTGATATTTCCATAAATGAAAAATCAAGTTTTTGAACATGGAAGACCCTCCGGAAAGGTATAAAACCTAGCGGTCGTATTTGTATCTATAAATAGACATGGATGTTTCACATCTATGAATTAGTCGACATGTCAGAAAAAGAGTTTACAACAATATTCAAAAGGTTGACTATGACAAGTTTTGATCTTTCATAGCCATCTCATTGGGGAATGAGTGATGCGTAGAGACGCAAATACATGCAATTACACACGGACCTGAAAGTGTCGGATCCAAAGATTAAGTTAACCACTAGAAACCGTGTATATACAACACCAGAAAGCCATAGGTGTTGAATGCACAAGTTTTTCAAAACTTGATTATTAACTCTAGTGCAAGTGAGAGACTGTTGGAGATATGCCCAAGAGGAAATAATAAAGTGGTTATTAACATATCTTCATGTTTATGATAAATGTTTACATCCCATGCTATAATTTTATTAACCGGAAACATTAATACTTGTTTGTTTTGTAAACATAAAAGATTCCCTAGTAAGCCTCTTGTTAAACTAGCTTGTTTATTAATAGATGACCATGGTTTCCTGATCATGACATTGGATGTTATTAATAACAAGGTCATATCATTAGAAGAATGATGTGATGGACACACTCCTATAGTTAAGCATAGCATAACATCAAGTCATTTAAAACTTTGTTTGCTATAAGCTTTCAAATACATAGTAACCTAATTCGACCATGAGATCATGTTAATCACCATCACCGGATGGATATTTTGATGACATCAAACACCACTTCGTAACTGGGTGGTTATAAAGGTGGCATTGAGTAATCTGAAAGTATAGTGGGATTTGTCCATCCATATGACGGATAAATATACTCTGGTCCCTCTCGGTGGAATGTCATCCAATTGGCTTGCAAGCATGTGACTAGGTCACAAGGGATAACATATCACGGAATGAGTAAAGAGTACTTATCAGTAACGAGGATGAACTAGGTATAGACATACCGACGATCAAACCTCGGATAAGTAAAGTACCGTACGACAAAGGGAATCAGTATCATATGTAAATGGTTCATTCGATCACGAAGTCATCGTAGAAATATGTGGGAGCCATATGGATTTCCAGATCCCTCTATTGGTTATTGATCGAAGAGGTGTCTCGATCATGTCCGCATACTTCACCAACCGTAGGGAGACACACTTAAGGATTCGATGTTGTTTAAAGTAGATATGGAATATGAGTTGGAGACCGAATGTTGTTCGGAGTCTCGGATTGGATCCAGGACATCACGAGAAGATCCAGAATGGTCCGTAGAATAAGATTCATATAAGAAAACTGGTTTTTCGGGGTTCGGAAATGTTTTCGGTGATTTCACCGGAATCTTCTAGAAGGTTCTAGACGGTCCACCACCCCGGGAGGGGTCACTTGGGATGTGGCATGCCCTAAAGGGCTGGAAGCACCAAACCCTAAAGGGTCAATTTGGCTAAGACTAGTAGAAGGGTCAAACCCTAGTTTGAATAGTCAAATCCTAGTTTGAAAAGTCAAACTCTAGTTTGAAAAGTCAAACTCTAGTTTTTGGTAAGAGGGAAGTCTTGGTGGAAAAGGTTTCAACTTATTCCTTTCGTTTCTGAATTGGGGAGGGACTCCACTAGGGCTAGGAACACCCTTGGCCGCCCCCACCTATATAAGGAGGGGTGGGGCGCACCCTAAGTACCCCTTTTCCATGGCGACTACAACCCTAGCCGTCGCACCCCTCTCTCCTCCACCACACTTCTCTGGCTTAGGCGAAGCCCTGAATAAATCTCTCCTCCTCCACCACCATCACCACACCGTCGTGATGTTGGGATTCCGAGGAGAACTACTACCTCCGCTGCCTGCTGGAACAAGGGATAGGAAGGTCTTGATCGACTATCGTAAGTGTGACCGACTGCGAAAGCGCTGCCGGAGCGTGGCGCTGGAAGAATCGTCTACACGATCTTGAGATCGTCAAGTGATCGACTACATCAACCACGAGAATCTGATCTCGTTAAATGCTTTGGATCTAGGATGGTTAGTTCTCCATAATCTCGTTGCACTGATCTCGTAGACTTGATCTTGGCTTATCTATAGATTGGATCTTGGTTTTATGCGTTCTTGCGATAGAAATTTTTTGTTTTCCATGCAATGAACCCTACACTACTCATCTTTACCTAGGGCATTTCCAATGAGAAAGATGTTAAATGTCTGATTTGTGGTAATACGACTCGTCCTAATTTTGTTAGTGGTCATCGCACTGTTCACACATATTCTTCTAGATTTGGCTGTCTGGTGTTCTCGAAAGACCCTAATGTGTTACTACATCGAGGTAAGCCATGGACAAGGGTTACTGACCTTGGAACATACTCTCTTTTTCTTGGAGTGAACTATCCGATCATCATGTTGGTAGTTGGCGCTGATGTTGCCCAAGGATATCTGATGAGAAGCAACTCTGTCTACACTTTGCACTATACAATATGCCTTTACGAGCCACCGCTTCCTGAAATATGCCGCTTCAGTCTGAATGGTACGACGCATCTGTTGGTTTGTCAACAAACACTGCCTTCTCATCAGATAATATGTTAAATGAAACGCATTGACCCTTCATTCGTGAAGACTCCGCTTTGGTTCATCGCATGCTTCGCTAACGCCCTAGATTGGAACCAGTCTGGCGGTGCATTTCAAAAAGAAAAAAGGCTATGTGACCAATGTATTTGCTACTGAAATGTTGTATAATACAGGAGTAGTAATCCGTATGTAGTGGGAGTAGCTCCCAGTTGGTTGTTGAACTATTTCTTCTGTAGTATTCCATATGGAGTAGAATGATTTTTAAATCTAGTTTCATGTTCTTGTATCTTTACTTGATTAAACATAATTTTGTATATAATCACAGTTTAATACAGTATATGTAGTACGAAGTACTCTATAATTTGAACTGCACGTCTAACTAGCATACTGAGTGTCCCCAGTTTCAAGGTCGCCGCACAAGTTGTACTGTACGTAGTCCTCTCCGTCCCATATATGTATACAAGTATAGAGTGGAGTACTTTCTAGAGTACTAGTACTAGCGAATAGAAACTGGTCAAACTGATGCGACCAGACACTAACTACAGCAGTCGCCCACAAGTTCCCAAGCATCGCCAGAGCAAACGCGCCACTCATACCTCTGCCCCCAGTACCCCACCCCCGGCTCGCTCTCCCCCTCTCTCTCTCTCTCTCTCTCTCTCTCCACCGCCATTGCTATGAAGCACCCTTCTTCTTTCAGCTGCATATCAGGAATTGAGGCAGAATGGATCTTCCAGAGATTCGGCAGGCAAACCGACTGGATCTTCCACATGCTGGATAATCTTAACGAGCCCGAGGTCCACCGTATTATAGAGACTGCCACATTGTCTGCCAGCATGGAGATCGCGGTGGCCACAAAGTCTGTATTTGTTTCTGACCCTTCGGTGGCGCCAACTTCTCCGATGGCTTGATCACCATCCTTCGTTGCACTGTCTATTCCGCTGGAGGCTCCGTCTTCGCTGACGGACCTGGCAGCATCTCCCTCGGCACTGTCTTCTCCCGCGCCGGCACCAACTGCTTGTGTGGCCAAGGACCCATCACCCGCGTAAATGTATTCTACGGCGGCGGCACCATCCAACAAGACCGTAAGTATTCCTAAACTCACTAGGATGGATGTGAGTGTAAGTATTTTGCTGTTTTTTTAGTTTCTTTGTACTCACTCCGATCCAAATTTTAATGGACTCAAATTTGTCTAGATACATATGCATTTTTTATAAAACTATTAACTACTAGTACGAATAACTTTGAATATTAACCGTTAGATCAAGACTGGCAAATCCCAACCTTTGCCACAAAGTGTAGCCAAAAGCGGTTCCATATTTGCTTTTTGGCTTTTGGAACTAGTTCCCTACACTCTGGAGGTGGTTCCAAATTGAGGAAAAGAGGGAACCGGAGCAAGTGGGTGCTCCGATGCCAAATATAGTTCAAATTTCTTAGCCAATCATATGTATGACATGTTTCCTCTACTCTCATATCTTGACAAAAAATAAGGCTATTATTGTCAACGGTGGGACCGCATGATGCAGAAATTTAGAATAGTTACATTGTGAAGGTCTAGCCAAATTGCATGGTGAAGCCAAATTCAGTTTTCTATTAGATTTAGCTATAGCAACATTGTGGCTGCCCAACTTTTTCTAGATACGCACTAGTACGAATAACTTTGAACATTGACCGTTAGATCAAGACTGGAAAATCTCAACATTTACATGTTATAATTTTAGTCATGATATCTCATACTAGTATTTATAATATGTAGTATTATTTATAACTTACCACTTGTTTACAAGTACACAAGATGATTGAAAAAATGAACCAGCTATGCTATTTTAAGACCCCACCTTTATAAAGGTAAAGGTCCCTGTGATTGCAATGCTAGTCCCTGGATCAAATGCTAGCATCCACAATTTAAGATGAAGTACATAGATACAAAGTTCTTTATTACATCGTCATTCCAGATATAAACATATTATTTTACAACTCCATAGCCAAAGGCTAGTACAAGAGTTCATAACATAAGTAAATAAAGTAAAGTCTTCATCTTCATGTGCTACATGCAAGCATGTTGAGTGTAGACTCATAACCCTAATCCTCATCAGAGTAACCTGCAACATCATAAGTTACAGCCACAGTGGGTCAATACATTTGGAATTGTATAGTCAAGTGATACCATAGTAGAATAGTAGTATCTAGCATCTATATGAATTTGGCTAAGTGTAGCTTAGGTTTGCTTTGCTCAAAATAGATTTTTCCTATCAGTTGAAAAACACTAAGTTTTTGTTCAACAAAAACTCCCAAGGAACCACCAATAGACATTAGTGAACCTTAACCGTTGTTCAACCACAAGTTTTAACTTAGAAAATTGGGATGAGGAGATCCTTGATAGCTTCAATGTCTTGATGCTCAAATTGTCCGTTGCCGGGGACACAGCTAAGTACTTAGCTTTTTCCTTCTCGAGAGGTGGTGCACTTTCCTCACAAGACTCGACATGCATCGAGACGAGATCTTTCAGAAGCCTTCCTTTAGACCAAATGGACGCGTTCCATCCTATCACCCTACCACCATATGTCCATCTCGCTAAGTTATAGCAACCTATATGATCAAGGCAGAGCCCATATGCCATGTGGTTGCACTAGAAGCTTCTAAACACTAAGTATCTCAAATCCCTTTGTTGCTGGGTGGATTTCCATAAGTGTGATACACCATAGACATGGGCCTTGTGTAACCACTCAACATAACCCAATGATACCATTCCACCCAGGAGACTCATTCACTTAGTTGTTTTATTAAGTAAAAACATAAGTCAAAGACTTAGCAAAATTTCCATAGCATGTATACAATCCACCCTTGTTTTCTACTAGCTAGGCTAAGAATGACAACATAACAAGTATCTTAACTTAGATAAAATTCTACCAAGACTGCAACTACTAGGATTTCCCATGGCATAGCATATAGATACTTAGCAAAAATTTCATGCAAGCGCTATACAAAATATCGCAAGTGCATAGTCAAAATAATAGGACAAATACATGAAGCACCACTTGCCTTGGTAGTTGGGGGAGTAGCAACAATCCTCACAATCACAATCACCACTAGCACCAAAATCTACACATAAAATGATAGCACCAAAATTTACATTCAAATAATCAAGAAAAAAATATGAATACATGAAAATGCAATGAAATTAATTTCTACACTAATCCAAACAAACCAAACAGTACTTGAAACAAAACTAACTATTTACAGTCTAAATAAACTTAATTTTGCTTTAAAAACATTTTATATATAATTTATATAGTTAAAATTAGCCTATAATTGTTTCTGCACAAAATTCCATTTTTATAGAAGCAAAATACAAATTCAAGCCTACAGTAGTGTAGGGATCATTTTTCGGATTCCAATGATATCTTATTTGCATTTTTTGGATAACCATAACAAAAGTTATGAATTTTACAAGTTTGAATCTCTAATAGATATAAAAACAGATTTTAAATAAAAATCCCAGACTTGTGGCTGAATCTGATTGGCCCGTACCGCTTCGCGCGGATCGGCCAACATGGAGCATTGGTTCTAAGTGACTCTATACGGTTCATATCAAACAAAAAACGATTCGCTTAAGTGATCTAACTTAGCTACTAGATCGGGATCTAACGGCTCCCAATGCTTCAACCAGGAACTGGCGACGCCCGTGGCTACAGCGGCTGTGCTACTGGCGGTGGCATTCTGGCGAGGCTAGGGGGTTAGGGGGAACATGCAGATGCTTACCGAGCTTGCGTGAAGATGGTGAAGCTCAACATGGTCTTTGCTTGGACAGGGGCGCACTGGCACGGCCAGAAAACCTCGTCGGAGTTCCTACCCGCGTCGGGTGTTCACTGCCGGGGACGAAGTCGACGTTCTACGGTGCAATAGGATAAACAAAAGGCATTATAATATGCACAAAGGCATGGAAAACACAATCGTATGGATTAGGGGTCAAGGGGCCGTCGGAATTTACCGTGATTGTTTGCCGGAGTCGAGCCGTGCTTCGTTCGTTTACGGGGTTTGACGGATACGACGACCTGGGGCGATTCAGAGCAAACCAAAGGTGTGAGAAGATGCGAAAGGGTTTGACAAGCAAGCTCGTATGAACGAGAGGCAAAGGGGAGCACGGGGCTCACCGGAATAGGTCGCCGAAGCTGTTTGGTGTTGCGGCGGTGCAAGCAAAAATTTGTGGAGCCTCGCGGCGCTTGGGGCTTGCTGTGTTGGGTGAAATGGTCGCGAGGAGGAGGGGTTAAGTAGCCGGAGCTGGAGGGGAGTTATTCAGCGAATCAACGGCAATTTACTTGCGCATTCATCGGCAGTGACGGGGGGAGGAAACGGCCGTGGAGCTGGTCGCGGGCGTGGGGTTTGGGGAAGAAGATGAGGTTGCAGTGGGGGCCACTATCAGCGAGTGCGGAGTAAGGCGGGTGCGGGTGAGAGAGAGGGGAGAGGGGGAAACATCCGGGTGGCTTGTTGGGCTGGTTCTGGCACTGGGCCGAATTGGTGGCACTATCCCTTTTCTATTTCTTTTCTTTTTTTCTATTTCTATTTGGATTATCACGAATCATTTTCAAACCCAAATCAAATGAGTTTGAATTCAAATTTTCTTAGGATTTTTGTAGTGTGAACCTTGCACCTAAATGTGTGTCAAACACCACAGTCTATTCAAATATCCTTTGAACCTTTGAAATTAAAATAAAACCATGCCTTAATATTATATATGTAATAGGCATATAATTGGTTTTATTTGAATTTTGATTTGAAACTTTTTGTGCAAGCCAAGAATGCTATGAATGCAAGTATGAAATGCAAGCTATTGTAATTCATGAATTTTGGGATGTTAGAAATCTAACCCCCTTAAGGTGAATCTCGCCCTCGAGATTTGGATTTGCTAGCAAATAGGTGAGGGTGATCTTTCTGAAGGTCGTCTTCTCTTTCCCAAGTTGCTTCTTCTTCGGAGTGATGGTTCCACTGAACTTTGAAGAATTTGATAGTCTTGGTATGAGTAACTCTTTCTGCAGTCTCAAGAATCTTGATAGGTTTCTCCTCATACGTGAGATCACTCTCCAACTGAACCTCTTCCAAGGGTATAGTATGCTTCAAAGAAGTTTCCTCCATTTTCGGATGGAATTTCTTTAATTGACTCACATGAAACACATTGTGAATAGCAGACAGAGACTTGGGAAATTCAATCTCATAAGCTACTTCTCCCTTTCGGATCAAGATCTTGAATGGTGCAACATACCTTGGTGCCAATTTTCTTTGACTCCAAAGCTTTTCACACGTCGAAGTGGTGCGACTCTAAGATAAGCGCTATCACCTACCTCATAGATGACTTCTCTATGCTTTGGATCCGCGTAGCTCTTCTGTCGGGACTGTGCTATCTTCAATCTCTCCTTTACCAATTTGAATTTCTCTTCAGCTTCCTTGATTAATTCTGGCCCGAACAAATTTCTTTCTCCAACACCACTCCATAACAATGGTGTAGTACACTTTCTTCCATAGAGAAATTCAAACGGTGCCATCTCAATATTGGCTTGATAGCTATTATTGTAAGAGAAATCTGCGTAAGGCAGACTGTCATCCCAACTAGCACCATAATCTAGGGAACATGCCCTCAACATATCTTCCAAAATCTAATTGGTCCTTTCTGTTTGTTCATCAGTCTAGGGGTGAAAAGTTGTACTGAACTCTAGTCTCGTTCCCAACAATTCATGCAGTCGTCGCCGAAAATGCGAAGTGAACTAAGTTCCTCTACCAGTCACAATACTCTTGGGTACTCCATGCAGACATACAGTCCTATTCATATAAATCTTGGCTAACTTAGCACTTGTATATGTTGTCTTCACAACTATGAAATGAGCCACCTTAGTTAGGCGATCTACAACCACCCAAATAGAATCATATCTGTATCTAATCCTTGGCAGTCCGGTGATAAAATCCATGCCAATCTTATCCCACTTCCAATCAGGAATGGGTAGTGGTTGTAATAACCCTGCCGGTTTTTGATGTTCCGCCTTCAGTCGAATACATACATCACACAAGGCAATATGCTCCGCAATATCTTTCTTGAGGTTGTTCCACCAAAATCTTTCCTTCACATCCATGTACATTTTGGTGTGACCTGGATGAATGGAATATGGTGAGTTGTGTGCTTCTTGCAGGATCAGTTTCCTAAGCTTCGGATCTTTCGGAATGCATATACGTTTTCCATACCATAAAGTACCATGTTTGTCTTCAGGGAATCCTTTAGCTTTCCCTTTGCTAATTTTCCTTTAATCCCTTCAATTTCCCTGTCCAACTTTTGAGATTCTTTGATCTTGTTCAACAATGTGGGTTGAACATCCAATGACATAATATGTCCTTCAGGTACTATCTCCAATCTGAGATCTTTGAATTGGGCACACAGATCATCTGGCAATTCTCCCTTAGTAAGACCATTCACATAAACCTTACGGCTTAAAACATCCGCTACAACATTTGCTTTACCGGGGTGATATTGCAAACTCAATTCATAGTCCTTGATGAGTTCTAGCCATCTTCTTTGTCTCATATTGATTTCCTTCTGAGTGAGAATATACTTCAAACTTTTGTGACCTGTGAGCACTTCACAACGCTTTCCCAAAGATAATGTCTCCATGTTTTGAGTGCATGGACAACAGAAGGTAACTCTAAATCATGATTAGGATAGTTCACTTCATGAGTTTTGAGTTTCCTCGAGGAATAATTGTAAGATCCCTCCCTTTATAAAGGTAAGGATCCCTATGATTGCAATGCTAGTCCCTGGATCAATGCTAGCATCCACAGTTTAAGATGAAGTACACAGAAATAAAGGTCATTATTACATATCATTCCAGAGACAAACATAGTCTTTTACAAACTCCATGGCCACAGGCCTAATACAAGAGTTCAATTATAGAATAAGATAAATAAGTCTTCATGTTCATGTGCCACAGGCAAGCATGTTGACTATAGACTCATAACCCCTAATCATCATCAGAATAACCTACAACATCACAAGTTACAGCCACAGTGGTCAATACATTTGGAATAGTATTGGCAAGTGATACTTTAGTAGAATATTAGCATCTAGATACTACATGCATTTTGGCTAAGTGTAGCTTAGGATTGATTTGATCAAAATAGGTTTTACCTATCATTTGAAAACACTAAGTTTTTCTTTGACAAAACCTTTCCAAGGAATCACCAATAGACATTAGTGACCTTCACCCTTGTTCAACCACAAGTTTTTACTTAGAAATTGGGATGAGGAGATTCTTGATAACTTCCATGTCTTGATGCTCAAGTTGTCCAATACCAGGGACATGGCTAAGTACTTAGATTCTTCCATCTGCAGAGGTTGTGCACTTTCCCCACAAGACTTGATTTTCACCAAGACAGGACCTTTCAGAAGCCTTCCCTTAGACCGAATGGACGCGCTCCAAACCTATCATCCCACTACCACCAACTATCCAAATGGCTAAGTTATTGGAACCTATATGATCGAGGCAGAGCCCATAATGCCATGTGGCTGCACTAGAAGCTTCTTAACATTTGGCATCTCAAATCCCTTTGTTCCTGGGTGGCTTTCCACAAGTGAGATACACAAGGTAAACCATAGAAATGGGCCTTGTGTAACCACTCAACACAAACCATTCTTTCCATTCCACCCAGGTGTTTCATTCACTTAGTTGTTTTATTAAGCAAAAACACAAGTTAAAGACTTAGAAATATTTCACATAGCATGAATATATAACCACCCTTGGTTGCTACTAGCTAGGATAAGCACGGCAATGGTAAGCATCTTAACTTAGAGAAATTTCTAACAATTCTACAACTACTAGGATTTCCCAAGCATATCATATAGATACTTATCAAAATATTCATGCAAGTCCTATACAAATTCTAGTGCATAGTTGAAAAATATAGGAATAAAATTATGAAGAACCACTTGCCTTGGTAGTTTGGGGAGTAGCAACAATCTTCACAACCACAATCACTATTTGCACCAAAATCTACACATAAAATGTTGGCACCAAAATAACATATCAAAATATACAATCAAAAATATATGAATGCATGCAAATGTCATGTGATGATTTTTCTACACTAAACAAGACAATTAAACAGTACTAAAACATAAACAAGTCCAAGATACTCAAAATAAACTCTATTTGATCCTTAAATCATTTATATAACCAAAATAAGCCTACACAAGTTTCTGCAAAAACAGCCATTTTTACAGAAGCAAAACATTAAACACATTGCATAAACAGATAGGATTTTCTCTCCTGATTCCAATGATATAAAATTTGTAAAATTTGAATGTGTGGATCAAAAGTTATGAATTCTACAAGTTTGGTTAACTAATAGATCAAATTTCTGTTTTAAATTTGAACTCAGGCCACGCGGCGCTTTCTGATTCGTCGGTACCGCTTCGCACGGATCGACCAGCGTGGGCACGATCTAAATGAAATCGCACGGCCAGATCTAACTCGTACCGCTTCGCTTAAGTCATCTATCAGATGCGTTGGATCTAGATCTAATGGTCCAGATCTAACAGACCTAAAACGGGCGGCGCTGCGACAGTGGCTGGCGGCGGCGCGCTCGGGCGGTGATGTTGCCGGCGATACAGGAAGCGAGGAAGGCAGTGGAATAGCTCACCGAGTTCGCGTGATGACGCTGGTGCTCGAGGTGGTCTTCGTTGGCGAAGGGGCGCACCGTGGAGGTTGCTGGGGCTCGTCGGAGTTGTGAGCGGCATCGGGTGCTTGCAAACGTCGACGTTGCCGAAGATTTGAACCGCCCTAGCACGAACTAGATGTATCAGGGGGTGCACAAGGTCACGACGAGCATGATAGTATCAAGGAGAAGACAAGGGGCGCTCGGGGATTACCGTGATTTCTCACCGGAGATGAGAGAGGCGTCGGGCTCTTGCGGTGGTTGTCGAATCCGTCGATCTGGGTCACGAGAAGACAAAACAAGGGCATGACACGAGTCGCGTGAGAAAGGAAAACATGCTAGCGTGAACGAGACAGAGTGGGGTGGACCGAGCTCACCGGAATCGCACGCCGGAGTGGCTCGGTATTGCGGCGGTGCAAGCGAGATTGTGGGCATCCTGCTGGCGGAGTGGGGGCGCTGAGTGAGGGGAAATGGTCACAGAGGGGTGGGGGTTAAATAGCCGGAGCAGAGGCGAGAATCACGCACGGCATCAATGGGATTTAAGAGCATTTGCGTCGGGAGGAAACAGCCGCGGCGGCGCTAGTCGCAGGCGTGATTTTGGGGACGACGAGCTGACGTGGCTGCGGGGCCCAGTGGTCAGCGAGGGGGGTGTGCGTGGACGCGATGAGAAACAGAGGGAAAGGGAGGACCCCGGGTGAGCTGTTTTGTCTGTTGGGCTGGAATGGTGGCGCCAGGCCCAGTTTGATTTCTAATTCCTTTTTCTTTTTTCCAAATTGATTTTTAGGATTCCTTTTCAAACAAATTCAAAAGCATTTGAAATCCAAACTTTTCTGGATTTTTGTAAAGTGCAACCTTCATATTTTTGGGCATAAAACCCTGCTGTCTCATTAAATTTGCTTGGTCTTTTTTGAAAATTCAAAATAAACAGTGCCTTAGCACATGATTTGATGAAGACAAATAAATGGTTTAAAAACCATATTTTGTTTTGGGAAAATTTGTCCAAGCTTGGAACTCATCAAACAATCCCATGAACACACAACAATGTTTTTAAAACAAATAATCTCTTACTAGAGAGTAGCATTGGATCAAAGTTTGTTCACATGAAATAATAGCATCCATTCTTTGAAATGACTTGAAATTGAACCCTAAATAATCATGAATGCATGGATGATATGCAAAGCTTGAAAACATGATTTTAGGGATGTTACAAATCTAACCCCCTTAAGGTGAATATGGCCCTCGAGATTCGGATTGGCTAGCAAATAGGTGAGGGTGGTCTTTCCGAAGATCATCTTCTCTTTCCCACGTTGCTTCTTCTTCGGAATGATGGTTCCATTGAACTTTGCAGAATTTGATAGTCTTAGTACGGGTAACTCTTTCTGCAACCTCAAGAATCTTGATAGGTTTTTCCTCATAAGTGAGGTCACTCTCCAATTGAACCTCCTCCAAAGGTATAGTATCCTTCAAAGAAGTCTCTTCCATCTCTGGATGGCATTTCTTAAGCTGACTCACATGAAACACATTGTGAACGGCAGACAATGACTCCGGCAATTCAATCTCATAAGCTACTTCTCCTTTACGACTCAGAATCTTGAATGGTCCAACATATCCTGGGGCCAATTTTCCTTTGACTCCAAATCTCTTCACTCCACGAAGTGGTGATACCCTAAGATAAGCTCTATAACCTACTTCATAGGTGACTTCTCTACGCTTAGGATCTGCGTAGCTCTTCTGTCGGGACTGTCCTATCTTCAATCGTTCCTTAACTAGCTTGACTTTCTCTTCAGCCTCTTTGATTAGTTCTGGTCCGAACAAATTTCTTTCTCCCACACCATTCCATAGCAATGGGGTGGTACACTTTCTCCCATAGAGAAACTCAAACGGTGCCATCTCAATACTGGCTTGATAGCTGTTATTGTAAGAGAATTCTGCGTAAGGCAGACTTTCATCCCAACTGGCTCCATAGTCTAGGTCACATGCCCTCAACATATCTTCAAGAATCTGGTTGGTCCTTTCTGTTTGTCCATCAATCTGAGGATGAAAAGCAGTGCTGAATTCCAACCTTGTTCCCAATGACTCATGTAGTTGCCTCCAAAAATGAGAAGTGAATTGAGTTCCCCTATCAGACACAATACTCTTGGGTACTCCATGCAGACATACAATCCTACTCATGTAGATCTTGGCTAACTTAGCACTTGTATAGGTTGTCTTCACGGGTATCAAATGAGCCACTTTAGTTAGGCGATCCACTACTACCCAAATAGAATCATATCCTAACCTGGTCCTTGGCAATCCGGTGATGAAATCCATGCCTATCTTGTACCATTTCCAATCAGGAATAGGTAGTGGTTGTAGCAATCCTGCTGATTTCTGATGTTCCGCTTTCACTCTACTACATACATCACACAAAGAAATATGTTCGGCGATGTATTTCTTGAGATTATTCCACCAAAATCTTTCCTTCATATCCATGTACATTTTGGTGTTACCCGGATGAATAGAATATGGTGAGTTCTGTGCTTCCTGTAAAATCAGTTTCCGAAGCTTCGAATCTTGTGGAACACATATACGTTTTCCATACCATAAATTACCCTGTTCGTCTTCATGGAATCCTTTGTCTTTTCCTTTACCAATCTTTTCCTTAATCTCCTCAATTTCCTTATATGTCTTTTGGGCTTCTTTGATTTTGTCCAACAAAGTGGGTTGAACATCCAATGACATGAGATGTCCTTCAGGTACAATCTCCAATCTGAGATCTCTAAATTGGGCACACAGATCATCTAACAACTCTACCTTAGTAAGGCCATTCACAAAAACCTTACGGCTTAGAGCATCTGCTACAACATTTGCTTTACCGGGGTGGTATTGCAAACTCAAGTCATAGTCCTTGATGAGTTCTAGCCATCTTCTTTGTCTCATGTTGATTTCTTTCTGGGTGAAGATATACTTCAAACTTTTGTGATCTGTGAACACTTCACATCTCTTTCCCAAAAGATAATGTCGCCATGTTTTGAGTGCATGGACAACAGAGGCTAACTCTAAATCATGAGTAGGGTAATTTACCTCATGAGTTTTGAGTTGTCTCGAGGCATAAGCCACAACTTTCCCTTCTTTCATTAGCACTGCACCTAATCCATGATGAGATGCATCGCAATATACTTGGAAATCCTTCTCCAAATCTGGCAGACATAAGACTGGTGCTGTCACTAGTCTCTTCTTCAATTCTTGGAAACTGAGTTCACATCCTTCAGACCAAGCAAATTTCTTCTCTTTCTTTAGTAACTCTGTCATTGGTTTAGCTACCTTAGAGAAATTTTCAATGAACCTTCTGTAGTATCCTGCCAAGCCAAGGAAACTACGAACGTCCAAGCAAATCCTACATGACTACCTCTAGGCCTCTCTCCTTGTCATCATGCATGAGCTTGAAGGTGATAGTCTCCATGGCTAGCTCAGTCTGGCGTCCTGGCTGAGTAACCTTGAAGCCCCAAAGGTCCTTCCTCTCGAACTTGGTGAGGGGAAGCATCATGATGCTAAGAAGCGGAAGATTGAGCACACTAGTGAGATCAATAAGACGAGTGCCAAAACGAGTTCCCTTGAACTCTTCAGCCGTGCTGATAGTAACATTAGGCATCTATTTTATAAGATAGAGAAAAGTTAGAAATAACATCAATAGAAAAACACAAAACAAGGTAGCATAAGCATATCATTTGCAAACCAAACACACAAGTCATAGTATACATAAATCCATTACAAGCATCCAAGGTTCAACATAACTTAGACAAAATTTTGGAAAGGAAATGATAAGTGTGGTGGTCCAACTAACGAAGTACGTTACAACTCTCACTCACTAGACAAAATGGCTATCAAAGCATCCTTAGTAGCCATCTGCCTATCTTGTTCACAAGATTCCAAAATCAAGTCTATGATGTCTTCCCTTAGTTGTTGGTTGGTAGTTTCCAACTCTTGGGTATGCTTCTTTTCTTCCCTAAGGTCATTTTGGGTGTTAAGAATACTGCACTTGAGTCTTTCACCAAGCTCTTTGATGGCCTTCCAAGCTGCATCCCTTGCAGAATCAAAGAATGTGGTGTGCATCACTGAGTTGGTGACCACGCAGAATCCTGATTCTTTGTGGTTGTCTTCCTTGTTTTTGTATAAGTGAAGTTGCACCCACCAATATTCTTCTCCTTCATCCATCACAGGGAATCCTTTGTACACAACTGCACCATGTATCCCCATGGTAACCATAAGGTTCTTGAGGGCTTTTGGAAATTTAGTCTCACACTCTAAGGTCATGGTCATGAGTGGTCCCTTCCTTACAGCTTCGTTGATGGAGTTCATCTACAAATAGAGATGAGAAAGAAGAATTAGAAAAGTTTACGAGAAGAAAAGACAAGTGTGGTAATTGTTGAAATTTTTTCCTTAGTGGTTTCTAATCCAATCCTAGGGTCATAATCCTACAGGCAACACAGTTCTCTGATACCATCTGTAAGATCCCTCCCTTTATAAAGGTAAGGATCCCTGTGATTGCAATGCTAGTACCTGGATCAATGCTAGCATCCACAGTTTAAGATGAAGTACACAGAAACAAAGGTCATTATTACATATCATTCCAGAGAAAAACATAGTCTTTTACAAACTCCATGGCCACAAGCCTAATACAAGAGTTCAATTATAGAATAAGATAAATAAGTCTTCATCTTCATGTCCCACAGGCAAGCATGTTGAGTGTAGACTCATAACCCCTAATCATCATCAGAATAACCTACAACATCACAAGTTACAACCACAGTGGTCAATACATTTGGAATAGTATTGGCAAGTGATACCTTAGTAGAATATTAGCATCTAGATACTACATGCATTTTGGCTAAGTGTAGCTTAGGCTTGCTTTGCTCAAAATAGGTTTTACCTATCAGTTGAAAACACTAAGTTTTTCTTTGACAAAACCTTCCCAAGGAATCACCAATAGACATTGGTGATCCTTCACCCTTGTTCAACCACAAGTTTTAACTTAGAAATTGGGATGAGGAGATTCTTGATAGTTTCCATGTCTTGATTCTCAAGTTGTCCAATACCAGGGACATGGCTAAGTACTTAGATTCTTCCATCTGCAGAGGTTGTGCACTACCACCAACTATCATCCCACTACCACAAACAACACATACATGATAGAATCATAAAGATAAAACCATTAATCAAACCAACATAATAATCTCAATATCCATCGGATCCCCGCAAACACAACATGCATGATTACAAATAGATTAGATCTTGATCATGAAAAGAGCTCACAATATCTATACATGAAAGCACAAAGGAGAAGATACAACCATCTAGCTACTACATGGACCCATAGTCCAAGGTGGAACTACTCACGAATCATACCGGAGAGAAGGCCTCTTGGATGATCTAGGGATGATGCTGGCTGCAGCTACAACGGTTTCGTGGATTTCTGATCGGGTACTCCGGGTGTGTGCATTGGGGGATTCTTATAGGCGAAGGGGCGAGACCGGGAGACAGCCAGGGTGCCCAAACCCTAGCCAGGCACGGGGCTGGGCCCACCCGCGCCTAGGGTGGGTCTAGCCCCCCTGGCTGGTGTTCCGAGCTCCCCTCTAGACTTCTTGTTCCCCATGGAAAGTTATTGACTTTGTCCTTCGTCCCGTCCAATTCCGAGAATATTTCTTTACTAACTTTTCTGAAACCAAAAATAGCAGAAAACAAGCATCTAGCACTGTTGCAACTTTTTAATAGTTTAGTACCAGAAAACATGTAAAAAGCACCTCAAAGTGTGGACAAGTAAAGCTAAGTAGATACTAAACAAGCATGGAGCATCAAAAATTATAGATACGTTTCCAACGTATCAATGACGTTGGTCCTATTTGTGTCAAGGTGTCTAATAAGGCCCTCGAGGTCCTGGAGGAACAGACGAACTGGCTCAATCGTCTCTCTAGTAGCGCCCTCATACACCAAAGCCTCTCCCTCCTCGTGACGTCTCCTAAACGGGTGGAAGTAGAGGACTCTAAGCTCGGTGGCGTGGAGTCTGTAGAGGCGTCCGAGTAGCTCCTACATGACTACATCTAGACCCTTCTCATTGTCATCATGCATCAGCTTGAAGGAAATCTCCTCCGTGAGTGGCTCCGTTTGACGTCCTGGCTGTGTGACTCTAAAACCCCAAAGGTCCTTCCTCTGAAACTTGGTGAGCTGGAGTGCCTTGATACTAGGAAGTGGAAGGATGAGCACACTAGTAAACTGCACGATGCGTGAACCAAAATGAGTTCCATTAAACTCCTCGGCAGTGCTGATCACAAAGCTAGGCATCTAATGTAAGATAGAGAGATATTAGAACATCACAAGTAAGACAAAAACAAGACAGTAAAATGAAAGTAAAAGCATACATCACCCATAAAACATACAAGTCATGGCATACAAAGTCTACCACAAACACTAAGGTTGAACATAACTTAGATAAATTTTTGTGAAAATACGACAAGTGTGGTGGTTCAACTAGCGGAGTACGTTACAATTTTCACTCATATGCTAAGTCTATGATATCTTCCCTTAGATGTTTCATGGCGGTCTCTAAGTCTTGGGTATACTTCTTCTCCTCCTCCAGGTCATTTTTAGTGTTGAGGATTATACACTTGAGTCTTTCACCAAGCTCCTTGACAGTATTCCAAGCTGCATTTCTTGCAGAGTCAAATAATGTTGTATACATTTATGAGTTGGTGCCCATGTAGAATCTTGACTCTTTGTGGTTGTCTCCCTTGTGTTTGTACAAGTGAAGTTGCACCGACCAATATTCTTCTCCTTCATCCATTACTAGGAATCCTTTGTACACGGCCTCACCATGTATTCCCAAGATAACCATAAGGGTTTTGAGTGCTTTGGGAAACTCCGTCTCACATTCTAAAGTCATGGTGGCCATCTAAAAATTGAGATGAGAAAGAAGATTAGAAAGGTTTACGAGAAGAATAAGACAAGTGTGGAATTTGCAAAGATTTGCATTTTTCCTTAGTGGATTTCTTACTCTAATCCATCATAGGGTCATAATCCTACAGGCAACATAGTGCTCTGATACCATCTGTAAGACCCCACCTTTATAAAGGTAAAGGTCCCTGTGATTGCAATGCTAGTCCCTGGATCAAATGCTAGCATCCACAGTTTAAGATGAAGTACACAGATACAAAGGTATTTATTACATCGTCATTATAGAGATAAACATAGTCTTTTACAACTCCATATCCAAAGGCTAGTACAAGAGTTCATAACATAAGTAAATAAAGTAAAATCTTCATCTTCACGTGCCACATGCAAGCATGTTGAGTGTAGACTCATAACCCTAATCCTCATCAGAGTAACCTGCAACATCATAAGTTACAGCCACAGTGGGTCAATACATTTGGAATTGTATTGCCAAGTGATACCATAGTAGAATAGTAGTATCTAACATCTATATGAATTTGTCTAAGTGTAGCTTAGGCTTGCTTTGCTCAAAATAGGTTTTTCCTATCAGTTGAAAAACACTAAGTTTTTGTTGGACAAAAACTCCAAAGGAACCACCAATAGACATTGGTGAACCTCAACCCTTGTTAAACCACATGTTTTAACTTAGAAAATTGGGATGAGGAGATCCTCGATAGCTTTAATGTCTTGATGCTCAAATTTTCCGTTGCCGGGGACACGGCTAAGTACTTAGGTTTTTCCTTCTCGAGAGGTGGTGCACTTTCCCCACAAGACTCGACATGCATCGAGACGAGTTCTTTCAGAAGCCTTCCCTTAGAACAAATGGAAGCGTTCCATCCTATCACCCTACCACCATCTGTCCATCTCGCTAAGTTATAGCAACCTATATGATCAAGGCAGAGCCCATATGCCATGTGGTTGCACTAGAAGCTTCTAAACACTAAGTATCTCAAATCCCTTTGTTCCTGGGTGGCTTTCCACAAGTGTGATACACAAGGTAGACCATATACATGGGCTTGTGTAACCACTCAACATAACCCAATCATACCATTCCACCCAGGTGATTCATGCACTTAGTTGTTTTATTAAGTAAAAACATAAGTCAAAGACTTAGCAAAATTTCCATAGCATGTATATAATCCACCCTTATTTTCTACTAGCTAGGCTAAGCATGACAACATAACAAGTATCTTAATTTAGATAAAATTCTACCAAGACTACAACTACTAGGATTTCCCATGGCATAGCATATAGATACTTAGCAAAAATTTCATGCAAGCCCTATACAAAATATCACTAGTGCATAGTCAAAAATAATAGTACAAATACATGAAGCACCACTTGCCTTGGTAGTTGGGGGAGTAGCAACAATCCTCACAATAACAATCACCACTAGCACCAAAATCTACACATAAAATGATAGCACCAAAATTTACATTCAAATAATCAAGAAAAAATATATGAATACATGCAAATGCAATGAAATGAATTTCTACACTAATCCAAACAAACCAAACAGGACTTGAAACAAAAATAACTATTTACAGTCTAAATAAACTTAATTTTGCTTTAAAAACATTTTCTATATAATTTATATAGTCAAAATTATCCTATAATTGCTTCTGCACAAAATTCTATATTTACAGAAGAAAAATTCAAATTCAAGCCAGTAGTGTAGGGATCATTTTTCTGATTCCAATGATATCTTATATGCATTTTGTGGATAACCAGAACAAAAGTTATGAATTTTACAAGTTTGAATCTCTAATAGATATAAAAACAGATTTTAAATCAAAATACCAGACACGTGGCTAAATCTGATTGGCATGTACCGCTTCACGTGGACCGTCCAACGTGGAGCGTTGGATCTAAGTGACTCTGTATGATTCAGATCAAACAAAAACAATTCGCTTAAGTGATATAACTTAGCCATTGGATCTGGATCTAACGGCTCATAATGCTTTGACCAGGAACTGGCGGCGCGCGTGGCTACAGCGGCGGCGGCGCAACTGGCAGTGGCATTCCGGCGAGGCTAGGGGGTTAGGGTGAATGTGCAGATGCTTACCGAGCTCGCGTGAAGATGGTGAAGCTCAACATGGTCTTTGCTTGGACAGGGGCGCACTGGCACGGCCGGAAAACCTCGTCGGAGTTCGTACCCGCGTCGGGTGTTCACTGCCGGAGATGAAGTCGACGTTCTACAGTGCAATAGGATACACAAAAGGCATTAGAAGATGCACAAAGGCACGACGAACATAGTCGTATGGATTAGGGGTCAACGGGCGATCGGAATTTACCGTGATTGTTCGCCGGAGTCGAGCGGCGTTTCGGTCGTTTGCGGGGTTTGACGGAGATGACGACCTAGGGCAATTCAGAGAAAACCAAAGGTGTGAGAAGATGCACAAGGGTGTCACATCCCAAAATTTTCCAAATTTTGTAATGTGAAAAATAAATAAACAAAATAAACAATTGTTGAAATTTAGGGTGAAAAGAAACTTTTGTTTCTAAATGGAAACTTAAAAATCCCATCTTGAACAAACTTTAGTAATGTTTGAATCCAACTAAATTCAAATCAAGTGAAATGCATTCTTCCTAAATGCATCTGGAAATTTAAACACTTGGAAAATAAACCAAAACCCTAAAACCCTAATGGAAGAAAATCATTTCAAAAGATATCTCTAAGACCATGGTTTTGATCCATATAAAATTTTGTCAACAAAAATTTATAAATGATCAAGAATGACAAATAGAAATATTATAAAACCATATTAATTGGTTTCACTTAATTTGGAGCCATAAATAATATCTTATGAACTTAATAAGATAAGGAAATTGAATTTCCAAAGCTAATGAAGCACCTATCAAGAAATCCACACCAAATGGTGAGAAAATAGTCCTAAAGGGATTTAAAAGGATAAACAAATATTAAAAAAGATTTTACAAATTGGAATCACCAAGTTTGGATTTATAAATAAAAAGATATGGATTTTATGAGATAAAGAAAGAAATATTAAATGAGGATTATTAAAAAGGCCAAATTAAATCTTGACCTAATCCATAAACAAATGGAATAAATATAATCCAAATCCAAATAAAATAATGGATAAAGAATTTTCAAATTAAATAAAATGGCATTAACCAAATTCTATTTCCATTTGAATAAAGACAAAATCCCTATTAGAAATAATTAATTAAATCATGGGAAAATAATATTTGGAATTTACCCAAGTGGAATAAAAGTTATTTAATTAACTTAAATAAGATCAAAGAAATCACCTAAATAATACCCAAGTGGAATAAAAGTTATTTAATTAACTTAAATAAGATCAAAGAAATCACCTAAATAAAATCTATGGAATTTAAAACCAAAATTGATTTCATTTGGAATAAAAACAAATACCCAATTCAAATGATTTATAAATCATATTAAAAATATTCCAATAATTCAAGGTGAATTATTTGACACCCTAATAAATAAATAAAACTTACTGAAAAAGGTTTTGTGAAAATTGAAATTAAATAAGGACTAAAAATATATTTGATATTATTTCAATTTAAAGCAAGGGATTTATTTTAAATAATTAATATACCCTAAAAAGAATACAAGAAATATCCTAAATTTGACTTGAAAATGTATAAATAAACAGTATTTGAATATACTCAAGGTTTGGTTGAAGTTTGAAATCAAATTGTTGTTTGAAAAGTTTAAACAAAATCAAAACAGATTTATAGAAAAAGAAAAGGAAAAAAACAATCAGTACAAAAAAAATAAACAAAGCAGCAGCCCATCAAACCCAGCCCACTGGCCCAGCAAGCCCATCTCCCCACCCCCCGAAGTGAATCGTTTTTCACTCGCGAATTGACCTCCACCGTCGCTGACTAGAAGGCCCCACCTCCTCCCTCTCTCTCACTGTCAACTAGACCCCACGACCACGTTGTCGTCTTCCTCACCGTGCTAACCTCGCCCGGCCGTTCTGTCGTCGTTTCTTCGAGTAAATACGCAGTAACGACACCATTAAATAGCCCCGCGACCACGCCTTCTTAACTGCCTCTCCCTCCTCTCCATTTCCCCTCTCTCGCCCAGCTCTCTTTGCCCCCAGGTCGTCCCCAATTCCACCTGCACCGCCGCGGACTCAGAAAAACTCCGACGATGATTCCGGCCATCCTCCACCGCACCTTACCCCCTCGACCACGCTAACTTGTTCCCCATCAACCACTATGCCTCCCAGTAGTCTCATCTTGCTCGCGCTTGACCCACAGCGTAGGCGACGACGACAACTTAGCATCACCGTCGTCTGCCTCGACTCCGGCGAGTCCTCCTGGTAAGCACAGACCCCCCCTTGCCCTACTTTTGATGCACACATGTCCGTGACTCCCGTACGAAGCTAACCGCATCCTCCGTTTGCTCTCTCGTGCTTCGTAGCGTCGCCCTCGACGACGAATAACCGCACCCGACGCCATGCATCTCTCCGGCGAGCAATTACGGTCAACCCCGTGCGCCCCTCGAGTAGCCGACCCCACCTCGAGCTTCAGCAAGTCTCTGCGAGCCTGGTAAGCCTCGCCATCCTCTCCCTCGCTTCCTACTTCACCGGCGACACCACTGACAGACCGCGCGTCACCACTCGCCGCCGCCAGCGCCGCCACTCGATGGTCGTTTGATCGCCAACTGTAGTATTTAGATCCAATGCAGACGATAGAACATAAACGAAGGGGTATAGACCGATCTGTGCCGTGCGATTAAGTTAGATCCCGCGGCCTGTATCTGTTGATCCAGGCGAACCGTTTTTGCCCAATAGGAAGCAGCCATGTGGCCAGCCTTTTGTTTTAAAAACAGAAACTATTCTATTAGATACTCAAACTTGCAAAATTCATTACTTTCAAACCACACCTCTATCAATGGAATCAGCAAGACAAACCCTATCCAACCATGCACTTTGTTTAGTAAATTGCTTCTGTTAAATTGGGTGTTTTTGCAAAAACTTGTGTAGGCATATTTTGAATATAAAATTCATTCTAAAATTATTTTTGTGATAAAACCTTTGGTAAATTGGATTGTTTAAATATACTGACCATCTAAACCAACTTGTGGTTTCAAAAACATATTTTTTGAAGCAAAAGAATAAATATTTGATTTAGAACATTTCTAGTCAAATAAAAATAATGTTTATTTATTAAAAATGCTTTTTGGAGAAAATATTTGGGAAATGATTTGGATTAAACTCTCTGACCCTAAACACAAAGATTTATGATTTGAAAATATATTTTGTGAACCCTACAAAAAATTATTGCTTTGCTAAAGGCATTTTCAACCACATAAAATATTGATTTGGTTTAAAAATGATTTATAAGTAAAATCTTTTACAAATGATTTTGTCACTTATATAAAATGACCAATAGGTGTTTTAGAATGTTTATAACCCATTAGAAACCACTTTTCCAAATAAACAATCTTTTGCATTCTTGCAAGCATTTCTTTGGTTTTATTATTTTATGTGAAGTTTGCTTGAATGGTAGATTGAAATTGTGCCTTGCTTGATTGAATTGTAGTGACATTTGAAGAGTGTAATTATTGCAAGATCAAGGAGTGAACTTATATTCTCTACCAAAAATTCAAGTGATGCTTCATACTTTTGTCCCATTATTTTCACTATGCATTAGTGATATTTCTAAGTAGGACTTGCATGGAATTTTTGCTAAGTATAAACTATGCCATGGGAAATTGTAACATCCCAAAAATCATAGTTTCAAAACTCATTCATTTCATCTTTGCATCATTCATCCATTTAGGGTTTTTCTCAAAAATCATTTAGAGACAGAAGTTTGAGCTATGATTTCATGTGGGCAATTTATCTCAAATGGCCATCACCCTTTGAAATTTGAATGTTAGGTACTTGTTTGCTTGCCTCCATTGATGGAAGGATTAGGTGAAGCTTTTAACCCAAGATTCCAAATTGAGAAATAGTTTCAAAATCTTTTTTCAAATATTTGCAAACTAGAGCAAATCTCTGTTTACTTTGAAACCCAAGCTTGACCAAGCCTTGCAAAGTAACCACTTAGTTAAAATGACTGTTTTTGAACCCACAAAACCCTGCAAAAATTCCCAAAGCAGTTTGGATTCAAAAGGATTTGAATTCATATCAAATTCATACCAGAAAATGAATTTAGAAAAAGAAAAGGACTCCTCAATGGAAAAAGGCCGCGCGGCCAGAATCTGGCCCAGCAGCAAATCGAGCCCAGCAAGCCCACCCGGGGTCTTCTTATTCTTCTCTCACGCGCAAGCGCACGCGCTGAGCCGCTGACAGGCAGACCCCACCTATACTCCGCGCACCTCGCTGATAAGCGGGCCTTCTCCATGTCAGCGTCGTCTCCACCCGCACGACCCGTTCATCCCCAAATCAACGCGGGCGTTTCTGTGTTCAATTCGCGGCGTCAATTCGATTTATTGGCCGAGTGATTCTCGCTCACGACCAGGCTATATAAACCCCCTCTGCCCCCTCTCTCTTCTCCCTCAAACCCCGAACCCAGAGTGCCACCAGGCTGCGAGCATTACCCTCTGTAACCCCGCCGTCTCCGGCGACTGCGCCGGCAAATTCCGGTGAGTTCTGAGCTTCCCTCTGCCTCTCGTTCTTGCAAACTAGTTCAGCGAGCCTCTGCGCTTCTTTTAACACATTTCGTTTACCCTCGCATGAACCGTAGCTCCGGCAGCATCGTCGACTGGCCGCCACCGTCTTCTGTACGAACTCCGGCGAGCTCTAGTGGTAAGCCCCGACCGCCCCGCGTCTTCTAGTTCAGTCACACGACTCTGCCTTGACTCTGTGAATCTAACCGTGTCCTCGTCTTGCCTTGGGGTGGTTCACAGCGACGTCCACAACGACCACCCGACACACCGACGCCATCCTCCACTCCGGCGAGCAATCGCAACCGTGCCCGGGCGCCCCTTGACCAACCGCGAGCACGACGACCTTCGCCGTGACCCCCTGAGCCCGGTGAGCTACTCCTCGTTCTCACTTACCCCCTGTAGTGCCGCCTCCGTCGTCGACCGACAGTTCCGCCACCGGTAGCCACCGCTCCGCCGCCAGTTCTTGGCCAGGACAATAGCAGCCGTTAGATCTGTATCGTAGCGCTAGGATAGATCCACTTAACCCCGAAGCGGTACGTGATCTGAGCCGCCAGATTTCATTTAGATCCTACGGCTGTGGAGCTCGATCCAGTGCGAAACGGTATGGGCGAATAAGAACATGACGCGTGGCTAGGTTAGATCTAAAATTAGATTTAAAATCAGAAATTTGTTCCAAATTCAAATGCTTATAACTTTTGAATGCCACGTTAGATTTTTGCAAACTTTATACCGTTGGATTCAGTGAAACAAGACCTTTCTGAATATCCAATTTATTTAGCATATAGTAACAGTTAAAATGATTTTATTTGTAGAACAAGTTTAAGGCTATTTTTAGATATGGATTTATTTTGGTAAATTATATTGGGGCCAAATAAGTTTAGTTGACAAACTTGTGACATGTTAAGTTTCTGTAGACATGAGCATACTTGGTAGAATTTTCAAAAATCACCACTTAGTAAATTCTTGCATGCATGCATTCATATTATTTTTGGTTGTATATAATTGTGTGTAATTGTATGCTTTAATTTCTTGTGTACATTTTGCTAGTGATTGTGATTGTGAAGAGTGCTACTCTCCCCACTACCAAGGCAAGTGATATTTACATGAATAAATTTGTCCTATGTTTTGAACTGGCATTAGATATTTTGTTATAGTATTGCATGTTATTTTGTCTAATGCAAAAGATGGGAAATCCTATGTAGTCTAGTAGAATTGCTAAGGAATTATCCCTAAGATAAGTTGCCATACTTTGCTTAGCCTAGCTTATAGCAAAACAAGGGTTGGTGAAAAACTACACTTACTACGAAGAAAATATTTCTAAGTCAAGAGACTTATACTTTTCTAATAAAACCACTAAGTCAAATGAACCTCCTTGGTGGAATGGAAAGTATGGGTTATGTTGAGTGGTTACACAAGGCCATGGACTTGGGTTGTGTATCTCACTTGTGGTAAGCCACCTAGGCACAAAGGGATTTGGAGGCCAAGTGTTGAGAAAGCTTACAGTGCAACCACTTGGCAATATGGGCTCTGCCATGATCATATAGGTTGCTAGAACTTAGTCTTTTGGACAGTTGGTGGTAGATGGGATGATAGGTTGGAACGCGTCCATTTGACTAAGGAAAGGCTTCTGAAAGGTCCTGTCTTGGGAAACCAAGTCTGGTGGGGAAAGTGCACAACCTCTGCAGATGGAAAACCTAAGTACTTAGCCTAGTCCAAGTTAATGGACACTTTGAGCATCAAGACATGGAAGCTACAAGAATCTCATCACTCCAACTTCTAAGTAAAAAATTGTGGGTGAACAAGGGAGAAGACCCCAATGTCTATTGGTGGTTCTTAGGGAATGTTTTTGACAAAGAAGAATTTAGTGTTTTCAACTAATAGGAAAAACCTATTTTCAAGCAAAGCAAGCCAAGCTACACTTAGCCAAAATGCATATAGTATTATAGTCCACCTAAAATATACTAAGGTATCACTTGCCAATACTATTCCAAAGTATTGAACCTCTGTGGCTGTAACTTGTGATGTTGCAGGTTACTCCGATGATGAGTAGGAGTCATGAGTCTACACTCAACATGCTTGCCTGTGGCACATGAAGATGAAGACTTATGTTTATTTACTTGTTCCTTAAAACTCTTGTATTAGGCCTACGGCCATGAGTTGTAAAAGACTATGTTTTATCTCTAGAATGAATGTAATAAACGACCTTTGTATCTGTGTACTTCATCTTAAACTGTGGATGCTAGCATTGATCCAGGGACTAGCATTGCAATCACAGGGATCCTTTCCTTTATAAAGGAGGGGTTTAACAGATGGTATCAGAGCCAGGTTGCCTGTAGGATTATGACCCTAGGATTGGAAAACCACTAAGGAAAAAGTTTTCAACTACTTCTACACTTGTCTATTCTTCTCGTAAAACTCTTCTAATCTCTTTCAACTTCTTTGTAGATGAACTCCATCAACGAAGCCGTGAAGAAAGGACCACTCATGACCATGACCTTGGAGTGTGAAACTGAGTTTCCCAATATTCTCAAGGACCTCATGGTGGCAATGGAAGCACATGGTGAAGTTGTGTACAAGGGCTTTCCAGTGATGGATGAAGGAGTGGAGTATTGGTGGGTGCAACTTCATCTATACAAAAACAAGGAAGACAACCACAAAGAAAGGGGATTCTGCATGTACACCAACACTAAAATGCACACCACATTCTTTGAGTCAGCCAGGGATGCAGCTTGGAGGACTATCAAAGAACTAAGTGCTAGAGTCCAGTGCAGAATGCTCAACCTCCAAAAGGACTTAGAGAAAGAGAAGGAGCTTACTCAAGAGTTGGAAGCAACCAACCAAGAGATAAGGGGAGATGTTATAGACTTAGTGATAGAGTCAAGAGAGCAAGATTGGTGGATTGCCTCTAGGAACATTGTGTTTGCTAATAGATCCCGTGAGATTGGATTGTAAGGGCACTTCGTTAGTTGGACCACCACTTATCACCTTATTTCCAAAAATGATACCTTAAATAAGTTGGACCTAGTTTGATGTAATGGATTTGTGTATGCATAACTTGTGTGAAATTTGTGTTCCATGGTTAAGTATGAGATGGTTGTTTTGTGTTCATCTTAAATAGTGTTGTTCTAACTTTTCGATTTTATAAATAGATGCCTATTGCCGTCAGCACTGTTGAGGAGTTCCAGGTTACTCGTTTCGGACCCCGTATCGTTGAGCTTACCACTCTGCTCGATCTCCCTCTTCCCACCATCACGGTGTACCCACTCACCAAGTTCGAGAGGAAGGACCTCTGGGGCTTCAAGGTGAACCAGCCCGGACGTCAGACTGAGCCTACTACGGAGGCCATCGTCTTCAAGCTGATGCACGACGACAGGGAGAGAGGCATGGAGGTAGTCATGCAGGACCTGATAGGACGACTGTTAGTCCGTCACTCCCGACAGGTTAGGGGCACTCACTTCCACGCCTTCGGAAGGCGTGATGTTGATGGAGATTCCATCGACTTTGAGGACGACTCGAGGAGCACTGCAGAGCCGATACGTCTCTATCTTCAGGACTTAGAGACTCTTCTCAGGCACGTGGACACGGATAGGACGAACGTCATGCTTGGCAATGACGAACTTCAGGTACAGCTACGCGAGAAGGACAAGCTTTTTGCGCAGCAGGATGAGATGATCAAGGAAATGGAGACAAAGTTCGAGGCCCAGGACCGCAAGTTCAAGAGTCAAGAGAAACGCGTCCAGGATAGGAACAAGAAAATCCGGGACATGACCGAGGAACTGAAGTCCAAGGACTTCGAGCTTGAGCAGCAGCAGATGGTTATTGAGAGGCTTCGCTCCCAGAAGAGGGCTCTCAAGGCCAAGGTCGATTCCTTGACCACTACGATTGAGGAGAACAAGACCGCGATGGAGAACGCAGGTCTTACCTTCGTCGAGGAGGAGATTGATGCTGATGAGTAGACTTGACTACTCGTTTACCTTTCATATTCATATTTGTTGTTGTGAACTTATTATTGGACCATCCGACATGTGGATGGCTTGCCACTTGTGTGTTTTACTTCATGAGCTTGTTATGTGGTTGTTGAACTTTTATTCTTATGTTGCTTGTTATGTGTTTGCTTATGATGTATTGTGCATGAAACATCTATGGGTATCTCATTCTTATCTATTTGAACAAACCACAGATGCCTCCCCGTCGCGCAAACCCCAACCCCAACAACATCACCCCGGAAATGCAACAAATGATGAATGCGCAAACACAGCTTATGCAAATGATGACAACATTCATCCAGAACCAGAATAACAACAACAACAACAACCCCAACAACAACAACAATAACAACAACAACAACAACAATAACCCTCCGGGTTTTGATATGCTCACCAGATTTCTGCGTCTGAGGCCAGCAAAATTTTCGGGAACAACTGATCCCATGGTAGCCAATGACTGGCTACGTTCTGTGAACAAAGACTTAGTGACGGTGGGCTGCACGGATGCTGAAAAAGTCAGATTCGCAGCACATCTGTTGGAAGGACCAGCCGCCACATGGTGGGACAACTTCCAAATCACCACTCCTATTGATGAGGTGACTTGGGCTATCTTTGAAGATGGCTTTCGCACTGCTCATATCTCATCAGGAATGATGAGTCTGAAAAAGAAGGAGTTTCACAACCTGAAACAGCGCCACCGCAGCGTGGCAGAATACATAGAAGAGTTCAACAATCTGGCACGCTATGCACCGGATGAGGTGGATACAGATGCAAAAAGAAAGGAAAAGTTCTTGGAAGGTTTGAATGATGAGCTGAACCTACAGTTGTCTGTGGCATATGTTCCAACTTATCAGTCTTTGTGTGACAAGGCTGCTATTTTGGAAAGTAAAATGAAACAAGTCGAGAGTAGGAAGAGGAAACACTCCGACAAACACAGCTCGGGATCGTCTCACAAACGATCTCACTATGATGACAGTGGCAACTCAGGATCCCATAAACATGGGAAATTCAGCAAGCACAACCACAACCGTCATGACAACAAGCATCACCGCAGTCATGACAAGGACAAGTACAAGAACCACAAGGGTGGACATAAGAGCCACTATGGTGGAAATGGTAGTGGAAGTGGAGGCCAACCTCCTAAAAAGGACATCAGTCAGGTTGAGTGCTTCAAATGCAAGAGGCTGGGGCATTACGCTAATGAGTGCCCTGAGAAGAAAGTTGAAGGACCTAACAAGCCAAATCCTTTTCAGAAAGGACAGGTTAACCACATCAATGTGGAGGAGGTCTATGAAGAGCCTGATGCTGTTGCTGGTAAGTTCAGACTCAACTCAATTCCAGCATTTGTACTCTTTGATACCGGTGCATCTCATTCATTCATATCAAAGACATTTGTTGAAAGAAATGAACTACCGGTAGAAACCATTGGGTGTCCTATAAGAGTAAGTTCTCCGGGTGGAGAAATGATAGTAAACTCAGGTTGCCACGACTTAGTCCTAGGGTTTGGAAAACATAAGTTTCCAGTGAACCTAATAATCCTAAATTCCCAAGGATTGGATGTGATTCTAGGAATGGATTGGATGGCTAAGTACGAGGGAGTATTAGATTGTGCTAATCGTACAGTTGCACTCACAACCCCAGAAGGAAAAAGAATAAAATTCAAGTCAAACTTTGAATCCAAAGGAAGTAAGCTGAATTCTCTTAAGGGGGTTAGCATGGACAGTGTGCCAATTGTGTGTGAGTATCCGGATGTGTTTCCGGAAGAATTACCAGGAATGCCACCAGATAGAGATGTGGAGTTTCTGATAGATTTGGTACCAGGTTCTGGACCAATAGCTAAGAGACCGTACAAAATGTCAGTTGATGAACTGAAAGAACTCAAGAAACAGCTAGGAGAATAGTTGCAGAAAGGGTTTATTCAACCAAGTTCTTCATCTTGGGGAGCCCCAGTATTGTTCGTGGAAAAGAAGGATAGAACACAAAGATTGTGTATTGACTACCGTTCACTCAACGAGGTGACCATCAAGAACAAATATCCTTTACCAAGAATCAACGACTTGTTTGATCAGCTAGAAGGAGCATGTGTATTCTCGAAGATTGATCTCCGGTCAGGTTATTTTCAGCTCAAAATAAGAGAACAAGACATACCAAAAACAGCATTCACCACAAGGTATAGATTGTATGAGTACACTGTGATGCCTTTTGGTTTTACCAACGCTCCAGCATACTTCATGAATATGATGAACAAGGTGTTCATGGAATTTCTTGACAAGTTCGTTGTCGTTTTCATCGATGACATCTTAGTCTACTCCAAGAGCAAGGAAGAACATGAAAGACACTTGCGCATGATACTTGAAAAGTTAAGGGAGCATAAACTTTATGCCAAGTTTAGCAAGTGTGAGTTTTGGTTAGAGGAAGTTGGTTTTCTTGGTCACGTTATGACAAAGGATGGTGTGGCAGTTGATCCTGCTAAAGTATCAGCTGTGACAGAATGGGAATCACCCAAGAATGTGAAAGAAGTTCGTAGTTTCCTTGGCTTAGCAGGTTACTACAGAAGGTTCATTGAAAATTTCTCGAAGGTTGCTAAACCAATGACAGAATTACTAAAGAAGGACAAGAAATTTGCTTGGACTGAAGGTTGCGAAGTCAGTTTCCAAGAGTTGAAGAAGAGACTTGTGACAGCACCAGTTCTATGTCTGCCTAATTTAGAAAAAGATTTCCAAGTATATTGTGATGCGTCTCATCAAGGTTTGGGTGCCGTACTTATGCAAGATGGTAAAGTCGTAGCCTATGCTTCGAGACAACTCAAAACTCATGAAGTAAACTATCCTACTCATGATTTAGAGTTAGCCTCTGTCGTCCATGCACTCAAAACATGGAGACATTACCTTTTGGGTAAGCGGTGTGAGGTGTTCAGCGATCATAAGAGCTTGAAGTACATCTTCACCCAGAAAGAAATCAACATGAGGCAAAGGAGATGGCTAGAACTTATCAAGGATTACGACTTAAGTTTGCAATACCACCCCGGTAAAGCAAATGTAGTAGCCGATGCTTTAAGTCGTAAGACATTTGTAAATGGCCTTACCAGAGGGGAATTGCTAGATGATCTGTGTAAGCAATTCAAGGAACTCAGATTGGAGATTGTACCAGAAGGACATCTCATGTCCTTAGATGTTCAACCCACTTTATTGGACAAGATCCGAGAAGTTCAGAAGACTGATAAGGAAATTGAAAAGATTAAGGAAAATATAAGTCTAGGGAAAGCCAAGAGTTTCCATATAGACGAACAAGGCACCTTATGGCACGGGAAACGTATTTGTGTTCCACAAGATCCAGAGTTGCGGAAACTGATCCTGCAAGAGGCTCACAACTCTCCATATTCTATTCACCCGGGAAACACCAAGATGTACATGGACATGAAAGAAAGATTTTGGTGGAACAATCTCAAAAGGGACATCGCCGAACATATTGCTGTGTGTGATGTGTGTAGCAGAGTCAAAGCGGAGCACCAGAAACCAGCAGGTTTGCTTCAACCACTGCCTATTCCTGAATGGAAGTGGGAAAGTATTGGTATGGATTTCATTACCGTATTACCAAGGACCAGGTCAGGGTATGATTCCATATGGGTGGTAGTGGATCGCCTAACTAAAGTGGCTCATTTTATACCCGTGAAGACAACTTATACAAGTGCCAAGTTAGCAAAAATCTACATGAGCAGAATTGTATGCCTTCACGGTGTGCCTAAGAGTATTGTGTCAGATAGAGGAACCCATTTCACTTCTCACTTTTGGAGACAACTTCATGAATCGTTAGGAACGAGATTGGAATTCAGTACTGCCTTTCATCCTCAAACAGATGGACAAACAGAAAGGACCAACCAAATTCTTGAAGACATGTTGAGAGCCTGTGCTTTAGACTATGGAGCAAGTTGGGATGAAAGTTTGCCTTACGCAGAGTCCTCTTACAACAATAGTCATCAAGCTAGTATTGGAATGGCACCATTTGAATTACTCTATGGAAGGAAGTGTACCACCCCATTGTTATGGAATGGTGTGGGAGAAAGAAGCTTATTTGGACCTGATCTTATCAAAGACGCCGAAGAGAAAGTCAAATTGGTTAAAGACAGATTAAAGATAGCACAGTCCCGACAGAAAAGCTACGCGGATTCTAAGCGTAGAGAAGTCACCTACGAAGTTGGGGATAGAGCTTATCTTAGAGTATCGCCACTTCGTGGAGTGAAAAGATTTGGAGTCAAAGGAAAGTTGGCACCAAGATATGTAGGGCCATTCAAGATTCTAAGTCGCAAGGGAGAAGTTGCATATGAAGTTGAATTGCCAGAATCTCTATCAGCAGTCCATAACGTATTTCATGTGAGTCAGCTTAAGAAATGTCACCCAGAAATGGAAGAGTCTTCTTTGAAGGATACCATACCTTTGGAAGAAGTTCAGCTAGAAAGTGATCTCACTTATGAGGAAAAGCCTGTCAAGATTCTAGAGACCGCAGAAAGAGTTACCAGGACCAAGACTATCAAGTTTTGTAAAGTGCAATGGAACCATCACTCCGAAGAGGAAGCAACATGGGAAAGAGAAGATGATCTTCGGAAAGACCACCCTCACCTATTTGCTAGCCAACCTGAATCTCGAGGGCGAGATTCATCTTAAGGGGGTTAGATTTGTAACATCCCAAAAATCATAGTTTCAAAACTCATTCATATCATCTTTGCATCATTCATCCATTTAGGGTTTTTCTCAAAAATCATTTAGAGACAGAAGTTTGAGCTATGATTTCATGTGGGCAATTTATCTCAAATGGCCATCACCCTTTGAAATTTGAATGTTAGGTACTTGTTTGCTTGCCTCCATTGATGGAAGGATTAGGTGAAGCTTTTAACCCAAGATTCCAAATTGAGAAATAGTTTCAAAATCTTTTTTCAAATATTTGCAAACTAGAGCAAATCTCTGTTTACTTTGAAACCCAAGCTTGACCAAGCCTTGCAAAGTAACCACTTAGTTAAAATGACTGTTTTTGAACCCACAAAACCCTGCAAAAATTCCCAAAGCAGTTTGGATTCAAAAGGATTTGAATTCATATCAAATTCATACCAGAAAATGAATTTAGAAAAAGAAAAGGACTCCTCAATGGAAAAAGGCCGCGCGGCCAGAATCTGGCCCAGCAGCAAATCGAGCCCAGCAAGCCCACCCGGGGTCTTCTTATTCTTCTCTCACGCGCAAGCGCACGCGCTGATCCGCTGACAGGCAGACCCCACCTATGCTCCGCGCACCTCGCTGACAAGTGGGCCTTCTCCACGTCAGCATCGTCTCCACCCGCACGACCCGTTCATCCCCAAATCAACGCGGGCGTTTCTGTGTTCAATTCGCGGCGTCAATTCGATTTATTGGCCGAGTGATTCTCGCTCACGACCAGGCTATATAAACCCCCTCTGCCCCCTCTCTCTTCTCCCTCAAACCCTTAACCCAGAGCGCCACCAGGCTGCGAGCATTACCCTCTGTAACCCCGCCGTCTCCGGCGACTGCGCCGGCAAATTCCGGTGAGTTCTGAGCTTCCCTCTGCCTCTCGTTCTTGCAAACTAGTTCAGCGAGCCTCTGCGCTTCTTTTAACACATTTCGTTTACCCTCGCATGAACCGTAGCTCCGGCAGCATCGTCGACTGGCCGCCACCGTCTTCTGTACGAACTCCGGCGAGCTCTAGTGGTAAGCCCCGACCGCCCCGCGTCTTCTAGTTCAGGCACACGACTCTGCCTTGACTCTGTGAATCTAACCGTGTCCTCGTCTTGCCTTGGGGTGGTTCACAGCGACGTCCACAACGACCACCCGACACACCGACGCCATCCTCCACTCCGGCGAGCAATCGCAACCGTGCCCGGGCGCCCCTTGACCAACCGCGAGCACGACGACCTTCGCCGTGACCCCCTGAGCCCGGTGAGCTACTCCTCGTTCTCACTTACCCCCTGTAGTGCCGCCTCCGTCGTCGACCGACAGTTCCGCCGCCGGTAGCCACCGCTCCGCCGCCAGTTCTTGGCCAGGACAATAGCAGCCGTTAGATCTGTATCGTAGCGCTAGGATAGATCCACTTAACCCCGAAGCGGTACGTGATCTGAGCCGCCAGATTTCATTTAGATCCTACGGCTGTGGAGCTCGATCCAGTGCGAAACGGTATGGGCGAATAAGAACATGACGCGTGGCTAGGTTAGATCTAAAATTAGATTTAAAATCAGAAATTTGTTCCAAATTCAAATGCTTATAACTTTTGAATGCCACGTTAGATTTTTGCAAACTTTATACCGTTGGATTCAGTGAAACAAGACCTTTCTGAATATCCAATTTATTTAGCATATAGTAACAGTTAAAATGATTTTATTTGTAGAACAAGTTTAAGGATATTTTTAGATATGGATTTATTTTGGTAAATTATATTGGGGCCAAATAAGTTTAGTTGACAAACTTGTGACATGTTAAGTTTCTGTAGACATGAGCATACTTGGTAGAATTTTCAAAAATCACCACTTAGTAAATTCTTGCATGCATGCATTCATATTATTTTTGGTTGTATATAATTGTGTGTAATTGTATGCTTTAATTTCTTGTGTAGATTTTGCTAGTGATTGTGATTGTGAAGTGTGCTACTCTCCCCACTACCAAGGCAAGTGATATTTACATGAATACATTTGTCCTATGTTTTGAACTGGCATTAGATATTTTGTTATAGTATTGCATGTTATTTTGTCTAATGCAAAAGATGGGAAATCCTATGTAGTCTAGTAGAATTGCTAAGGAGTTATCCCTAAGATAAGTTGCCATACTTTGCTTAGCCTAGCTTATAGCAAAACAAGGGTTGGTGAAAAACTACACTTACTAAGAAGAAAATATTTCTAAGTCAAGAGACTTATACTTTTCTAATAAAACCACTAAGTCAAATGAACCTCCTGGGTGGAATGGAAAGTATGGGTTATGTTGAGTGGTTACACAAGGCCATGGACTTGGGTTGTGTATCTCACTTGTGGTAAGCCACCCAGGCACAAAGGGATTTGGAGGCCAAGTGTTGAGAAAGCTTACAGTGCAACCACTTGGCAATATGGGCTCTCCCATGAGCATATAGGTTGCTAGAACTTAGTCTTTTGGACAGTTGGTGGTAGATGGGATGATAGGTTGGAACGCGTCCATTTGACTAAGGAAAGGCTTCTGAAAGGTCCTGTCTTGGGAAACCAAGTCTGGTGGGGAAAGTGCACAACCTCTGCAGATGGAAAACCTAAGTACTTAGCCTAGTCCAAGGAAATGGACACTTTGAGCATCAAGACATGGAAGCTACAAGAATCTCATCACTCCAACTTCTAAGTAAAAACTTGTGGGTGAACAAGGGAGAAGACCCCAATGTCTATTGGTGGTTCTTAGGGAATGTTTTTGACAAAGAAGAACTTAGTGTTTTCAACTAATAGGAAAAACCTATTTTCAAGAAAAGCAAGCCAAGCTACACTTAGCCAAAATGCATATAGTATTATAGTCCACCTAAAATATACTAAGGTATCACTTGCCAATACTATTCCAAAGTATTGAACCTCTGTGGCTGTAACTTGTGATGTTGCAGGTTACTCCGATGATGAGTAGGAGTCATGAGTCTACACTCAACATGCTTGCCTGTGGCACATGAAGATGAAGACTTATGTTTATTTACTTGTTCCTTAAAACTCTTGTATTAGGCCTACGGCCATGAGTTGTAAAAGACTATGTTTTATCTCTGGAATGAATGTAATAAACGACCTTTGTATCTGTGTACTTCATCTTAAACTGTGGATGCTAGCATTGATCCAGGGACTAGCATTGCAATCACAGGGATCCTTTCCTTTATAAAGGAGGGGTTTAACAGATGGTATCAGAGCCAGGTTGCCTGTAGGATTATGACCCTAGGATTGGAAAACCACTAAGGAAAAAGTTTTCAACTACTTCTACACTTGTCTATTCTTCTCGTAAAACTCTTCTAATCTCTTTCAACTTCTTTGTAGATGAACTCCATCAACGAAGCCGTGAAGAAAGGACCACTCATGACCATGACCTTGGAGTGTGAAACTGAGTTTCCCAATATTCTCAAGGACCTCATGGTGGCAATGGAAGCACATGGTGAAGTTGTGTACAAGGGCTTTCCAGTGATGGATGAAGGAGTGGAGTATTGGTGGGTGCAACTTCATCTATACAAAAACAAGGAAGACAACCACAAAGAAAGGGGATTCTGCATGTACACCAACACTAAAATGCACACCACATTCTTTGAGTCAGCCAGGGATGCAGCTTGGAGGACTATCAAAGAACTAAGTGCTAGAGTCCAGTGCAGAATGCTCAACCTCCAAAAGGACTTAGAGAAAGAGAAGGATCTTACTCAAGAGTTGGAAGCCACCAACCAAGAGATAAGGGGAGATGTTATAGACTTAGTGATAGAGTCAAGAGAGCAAGATTGGTGGATTGCCTCTAGGAACATTGTGTTTGCTAATAGATCCCGTGAGATTGGATTGTAAGGGCACTTCGTTAGTTGGACCACCACTTATCACCTTATTTCCAAAAATGATACCTTAAATAAGTTGGACCTAGTTTGATGTAATGGATTTGTGTATGCATAACTTGTGTGAAATTTGTGTTCCATGGTTAAGTATGAGATGGTTGTTTTGTGTTCATCTTAAATAGTGTTGTTCTAACTTTTCGATTTTATAAATAGATGCCTATTGCCGTCAGCACTGTTGAGGAGTTCCAGGTTACTCGTTTCGGACCCCGTATCGTTGAGCTTACCACTCTGCTCGATCTCCCTCTTCCCACCATCACGGTGTACCCACTCACCAAGTTCGAGAGGAAGGACCTCTGGGGCTTCAAGGTGAACCAGCCCGGACGTCAGACTGAGCCTACTACGGAGGCCATCGTCTTCAAGCTGATGCACGACGACAGGGAGAGAGGCATGGAGGTAGTCATGCAGGACCTGATAGGACGACTGTTAGGCCGTCACTCCCGACAGGTTAGGGGCACTCACTTCCACGCCTTCGGAAGGCGTGATGTTGATGGAGATTCCATCGACTTTGAGGACGACTCGAGGAGCACTGCAGAGCCGATACGTCTCTATCTTCAGGACTTAGAGACTCTTCTCAGGCACGTGGACACGGATAGGACGAACGTCATGCTTGGCAATGACGAACTTCAGGTACAGCTACGCGAGAAGGACAAGCTTTTTGCGCAGCAGGATGAGATGATCAAGGAAATGGAGACAAAGTTCGAGGCCCAGGACCGCAAGTTCAAGAGTCAGGAGAAACGCGTCCAGGATAGGAACAAGAAAATCCGGGACATGACCGAGGAACTGAAGTCCAAGGACTTCGAGCTTGAGAAGCAGCAGATGGTTATTGAGAGGCTTCGCTCCCAGAAGAGGGCTCTCAAGGCCAAGGTCGATTCCTTGACCACTACGATTGAGGAGAACAAGACCGCGATGGAGAACGCAGGTCTTACCTTCGTCGAGGAGGAGATTGATGCTGATGAGTAGACTTGACTACTCGTTTACCTTTCATATTCATATTTGTTATTGTGAACTTATTATTGGACCATCCGACATGTGGATGGCTTGCCACTTGTGTGTTTTACTTCATGAGCTTGTTATGTGGTTGTTGAACTTTTATTCTTATGTTGCTTGTTATGTGTTTGCTTATGATGTATTGTGCATGAAACATCTATGGGTATCTCATTCTTATCTATTTGAACAAACCACAGATGCCTCCCCGTCGCGCAAACCCCAACCCCAACAACATCACCCCGGAAATGCAACAAATGATGAATGCGCAAACACAGCTTATGCAAATGATGACAACATTCATCCAGAACCAGAATAACAACAACAACAACAACCCCAACAACAACAACAATAACAACAACAACAACCCTCCGGGTTTTGATATGCTCACCAGATTTCTGCGTCTGAGGCCAGCAAAATTTTCGGGAACAACTGATCCCATGGTAGCCAATGACTGGCTACGTTCTGTGAACAAAGACTTAGTGACGGTGGGCTGCACGGATGCTGAAAAAGTCAGATTCGCAGCACATCTGTTGGAAGGACCAGCCGCCACATGGTGGGACAACTTCCAAATCACCACTCCTATTGATGAGGTGACTTGGGCTATCTTTGAAGATGGCTTTCGCACTGCTCATATCTCATCAGGAATGATGAGTCTGAAAAAGAAGGAGTTTCACAACCTGAAACAGCGCCACCGCAGCGTGGCAGAATACATAGAAGAGTTCAACAATCTGGCGCGCTATGCACCGGATGAGGTGGATACAGATGCAAAAAGAAAGGAAAAGTTCTTGGAAGGTTTGAATGATGAGCTGAACCTACAGTTGTCTGTGGCATATGTTCCAACTTATCAGTCTTTGTGTGACAAGGCTGCTATTTTGGAAAGTAAAATGAAACAAGTCGAGAGTAGGAAGAGGAAACACTCCGACAAACACAGCTCGGGATCGTCTCACAAACGATCTCACTATGATGACAGTGGCAACTCAGGATCCCATAAACATGGGAAATTCAGCAAGCACAACCACAACCGTCATGACAACAAGCATCACCGCAGTCATGACAAGGACAAGTACAAGAACCACAAGGGTGGACATAAGAGCCACTATGGTGGAAATGGTAGTGGAAGTGGAGGCCAACCTCCTAAAAAGGACATCAGTCAGGTTGAGTGCTTCAAATGCAAGAGGCTGGGGCATTACGCTAATGAGTGCCCTGAGAAGAAAGTTGAAGGACCTAACAAGCCAAATCCTTTTCAGAAAGGACAGGTTAACCACATCAATGTGGAGGAGGTCTATGAAGAGCCTGATGCCGTTGCTGGTAAGTTCAGACTCAACTCAATTCCAGCATTTGTACTCTTTGATACCGGTGCATCTCATTCATTCATATCAAAGACATTTGTTGAAAGAAATGAACTACCGGTAGAAACCATTGGGTGTCCTATAAGAGTAAGTTCTCCGGGTGGAGAAATGATAGTAAACTCAGGTTGCCACGACTTAGTCCTAGGGTTTGGAAAACATAAGTTTCCAGTGAACCTAATAATCCTAAATTCCCAAGGATTGGATTTGATTCTAGGAATGGATTGGATGGCTAAGTACGAGGGAGTATTAGATTGTGCTAATCGTACAGTTGCACTCACAACCCTAGAAGGAAAAAGAATAAAATTCAAGTCAAACTTTGAATCCAAAGGAAGTAAGCTGAATTCTCTTAAGGGGGTTAGCATGGATAGTGTGCCAATTGTGTGTGAGTATCCGGATGTGTTTCCGGAAGAATTACCAGGAATGCCACCAGATAGAGATGTGGAGTTTCTGATAGATTTGGTACCAGGTTCTGGACCAATAGCTAAGAGACCGTACAAAATGTCAGTTGATGAACTGAAAGAACTCAAGAAACAGCTAGGAGAATAGTTGCAGAAAGGGTTTATTCAACCAAGTTCTTCATCTTGGGGAGCCCCAGTATTGTTCGTGGAAAAGAAGGATAGAACACAAAGATTGTGTATTGACTACCGTTCACTCAACGAGGTGACCATCAAGAACAAATATCCTTTACCAAGAATCAACGACTTGTTTGATCAGCTAGAAGGAGCATGTGTATTCTCGAAGATTGATCTCCGGTCAGGTTATTTTCAGCTCAAAATAAGAGAACAAGACATACCAAAAACAGCATTCACCACAAGGTATGGATTGTATGAGTACACTGTGATGCCTTTTGGTTTAACCAACGCTCCAGCATACTTCATGAATATGATGAACAAGGTGTTCATGGAATTTCTTGACAAGTTCGTTGTCGTTTTCATCGATGACATCTTAGTCTACTCCAAGAGCAAGGAAGAACATGAAAGACACTTGCGCATGATACTTGAAAAGTTAAGGGAGCATAAACTTTATGCCAAGTTTAGCAAGTGTGAGTTTTGGTTAGAGGAAGTTGGTTTTCTTGGTCACGTTATGACAAAGGATGGTGTGGCAGTTGATCCTGCTAAAGTATCAGCTGTGACAGAATGGGAATCACCCAAGAATGTGAAAGAAGTTCGTAGTTTCCTTGGCTTAGCAGGTTACTACAGAAGGTTCATTGAAAATTTCTCGAAGGTTGCTGTTAGACCCCTCCTTTATAAAGGAAAGGATCCCTGTGATTGCAATGCTAGTCCCTGGATCAACGCTAGCATCCACAGTTTAAGATGAAGTACACAGATACAAAGGTCGTTTATTACATTCATTCCAGAGATAAAATATAGTCTTTTACAACTCATGGCCATAGGCCTAATACAAGAGTTTTAAGGAACAAGTAAATAAACACAAGTCTTCATCTTCATGTGCCATAGGCAAGCATGTTGAGTGTAGACTCATGACTCCTATTCATCATCGGAGTAACCTGCAACATCACAAGTTACAGCCACAGAGGGTCAATACTTTGGAATAGTATTGGCAAGTGATACCTTATTATATTTTTTTAGTGGACTATATTACTATATGCATTTTGGCTAAGTGTAGCTTGGCTTGCTTTGCTTGAAAATAGGTTTTTCCTATTAGTTGAAATCACTAAGTTTTCTTTGTCAAAAACATTCCCAAGGAACCACCAATAGACATTGAGGTCCTTCACCCTTGTTCACCCACCAATTTTTATTTATAAGTTGGAGTGATGAGATTCTTGTAGCTTCCATGTCTTGATGCTCAAAGTGTCCATTTCCTTGGACAAGGCTAAGTACTTAGGTTTTCCATCTGCAGAGGTTGTGCACTTTCCCCACCAGACTTGGTTTCCCAAGACAGGACCTTTCAGAAGCTTTTCCTTCGTCAAATGGACGCGTTCCATCCTATCATCCCATCTACCACCAACTGTCCAAGTGACTAAGTTCTAGCAACCTATATGATCATGGCAGAGCCCATATTGCCAAGTGGTTGCACTGTAAGCTTTCTCAACACTTGGCCTCCAAATCCCTTTGTGCCTGGGTGGCTTACCACAAGTGAGATACACAACCCAAGTCCATGGCCTTGTGTAACCACTCAACATAACCCATACTTTCCATTCCACCCAGGAGGTTCATTTGACTTAGTGGTTTTATTAGAAAAGCATAAGTCTCTTGACTTAGAAATAATTTTCTTTATAGTAAGTGTAGTTTTTCACCAACCCTTGTTTTGCTATAAGCTAGGCTAAGCAAAGTATGGCAAAATATCTTAGGGATAATTCCTTAGCAATTCTACAAGGCTACATAGGATTTCCCCATCTTTTGCATTAGACCAAAATAACATGCAATACTATAACAAAATATCTAATGCTAGTTCAAAATATAGGACAAATTTATTCATGTAAATATCACTTGCCTTGGTAGTGGGGAGAGTAGCACTCTTCACAATCACAATCACTTGCAAAATCTACACAAGAAATAATAGCATACAATTACACACAAATATATACAACCAAAAATAATATGAATGCATGCATGCAAGAATCTACTAGGTGGTGATTTTTGAAAATTATACCAAGTATGCTCATGAGTACAGAAACTTAACATGTCACAAGTTTGCCAACTAAACTTATTTGGCCCCATCATAATTTACCAAATTAAATCTACATCTAAAATAGCCTAAAACTTGTTCCACAAATAAAATCATTTTAACTGTTACTATATGCTAAACAAATTGGATATTCAGAAAGGCCTTGTTTCACTGAATCCAACGGTATAAAGTTTGCAAAAATCCAACGTGGCATTCAAAAGTTATAAGCATTTGAAGTTTGAATCTAAATCTGGTTTTAAATTCTGTTTTTAGTTTAAACCTTGCCACGCGTCACGTTATTACTGGCGCGTACCGGTTCGCACCGGATCACCCTTCTGTGCCGTTGGATCTAACTAACGCTGCACGGCTCAGATCTGTCCATACCCCTTCGTTAAGTGAAGTGTTTCCACGCGTAGGATTCTGATCTAACGGCTAAAAATCTCCTAACCAAAATCGAGCGGCGCTACCGGCGGTGACAGGCGGCGGCGCGTCAGTCGGTGGCGGTGCCGGCGTTCTAGGTCGCCCGGGGAAAGGAGGAGATGCTTACCAGAACCGCAGGAGGCTGCTGATGCTCAAGGTGGCAATGGCTTGAAAAGGGGCGCACGGGGTTGTCGGGGATTCCTCGCCGGAGTTCGCGAATGCGTCAGCCACGGTCAGTCGTCGACGTTGGCGAGGTTCCTCGTCGCGCTAAGCCAAAATAGGGATACTGTCAGATGCGCAAGACGATGAGGATTCTAGGCGTATCAGTCAGAGGGCAAGGGGCGGTGGCTACTTACGGAGGGAGGTCGCCGGAGTTCGTGCAGAAGGCGGTGGCGGTCCAGTCGTCGCTGTTGCCGACGCTGTGGTTCATGCGAAGGAAAACGGAGAGTGTCAAAAGAAGCGCAGGGGCTCACTGATCCAGTTTGCAAGAACGAGAGGCAGAGGGAAGCGCAGAACTCACCGTAATTGGCCGGAGTAGTCGCCGGAGACGGCGGGGTTGCAGAGAGAAATGCGCGCAGCCTGGGGGCGTTCTGTGCTTGGGTTTTGGGGGAAAAGAGAGAGGGGACAGAGGGGTTTCTTATAGCCTGGTCGCGAGCGAGAATCATTCTGCCAATAACTCGAATTGACGCCGCGAATTAAAACCAGAAACGCCCGCGTTGATTTGGGGATGAACGGGTCGTGCGGGTGGAGACGACGCTGACGTGGAGGTGGTCCGCTTGTCAGTGAGGTGCGCGAAGTGAGTGTGGGGTCCGTCTGTCAGCGGCTCAGTGCGTGCGCTCGCGCGTGAGAGGAGAAAAAGAAATCCCCGGGTGGGCTTGCTGGGCTTGATTGGCTGCTGGGCCAGATTCTGGCCGCGTGGCCTTTTTCTTTTGTTTAAGCCTTTTTCTTTTCCTGAATTCATTTTCTGGTTTGAATTTGATATGAATTTCAAATCCTTTTGAATTAAACTGTCTTGGAAATTTTTGCAGGGTTTTGTGGATTCAAAAACAGTCTTTTTAAACCAGTGGTTACTTTGCAAGGCTTGGTCAAGTTTGGTTTTCAAAATAAACAGAGGCTTGCTCTAGTTTGCAAATATTTGAAAAAGGATTTTGAAACCATTTCCAAATTTGAAAACTTGGGTAAAAAGCTTCACTTACACTTTCCTACCATGGAGGCAAGTGAACAAGTATTTAAACTTTCACATTTCAAAGGGTGATGGTCATTTTGGAATAAAATGCCCACATGAAATCATAGCTCCAACTTCTGTTTCTAAATGATTTTTGAGAAAACCCTAAATGGATGAATGATGCAAAGATGATATGAATGAGTTTTGAAACTATGATTTTTGGGATGTTACAAATCTAACCCCCTTAAGATGAATCTCGCCCTCGAGATTCGGGTTGGCTAGCAAATAGGTGAGGGTGGTCTTTCCGAAGATCATCTTCTCTTTCCCATGTTGCTTCCTCCTCAGAGTGATGGTTCCATTGTACTTTACAAAACTTGATGGTTTTAGTCCTTGTGACTCTTTCTGCGGTCTCAAGTATCTTGACAGGCTTTTCCTCATAAGTGAGGTCACTTTCTTGCTGAACTTCTTCCAAAGGTATGGTATCCTTTAAAGAAGACTCTTCCATTTCTGGGTGACATTTCTTAAGCTGACTCACATGAAATACGTTATGGACTGCTGATAGAGATTCTGGCAATTCAACTTCATATGCAACTTCTCCCTTGCGACTTAGAATCTTGAATGGCCCCACATATCTTGGTGCCAACTTTCCTTTGACTCCAAATCTTTTCACTCCACGAAGTGGTGATACCCTGAGATAAGCTCTATCCCCAACTTCGTAGGTGACTTCTCTACGCTTAGAATCCGCGTAGCTTTTCTGTCGGGACTGTGCTATCTTCAATCTGTCCTTAACCAATTTGACTTTCTCTTCGGCGTCCTTGATAAGATCAGGTCCAAATAAGCTCCTTTCTCCCACACCATTCCATAATAATGGGGTGGTACATTTCCTTCCGTAGAGTAACTCAAACGGTGCCATTCCAATACTAGATTGATGGCTGTTATTGTAAGAGAACTCCGCGTAAGGCAAACTTTCATCCCAACTTGCTCCATAATCCAAAGCACAGGCCCTCAACATGTCCTCAAGAATTTGGTTGGTCCTTTCTGTTTGTCCATCTGTTTGAGGATGAAAAGCAGTGCTAAACTCCAATCTCGTTCCTAAGGATTCATGAAGTTGTCTCCAAAAGTGAGATGTGAACTGGGTTCCTCTATCTGACACAATACTCTTTGGCACACCGTGAAGGCATACAATCCTGCTCATGTAAATTTTTGCTAACTTGGCACTTGTATAAGTTGTCTTCACGGGTATAAAATGAGCCACTTTTGTTAGGCGATCCACTACTACCCATATGGAATCATACCCTGATCTGGTCCTTGGTAATCCGGTGATAAAATCCATACCAATATTCTCCCACTTCCATTCAGGAATAGGTAGTGGTTGAAGCAAACCTGCTGGTTTCTGGTGCTCCGCTTTGACTCTGCTACACACATCACACAAAGCAATATGTTCGGCGATGTCCCTTTTGAGATTGTTCCACCAAAACCTTTCCTTCATGTCCATGTACATCTTTGTATTTCCCGGGTGAATAGAATACGGAGAGTTGTGACCTTCCTGTAAGATCAGTTTTCGCAACTCCGGGTCTTGTGGAACACATATACGTTTCCCGTGCCATAAAGTGCCTTGTTGATCTATATGGAAACTCTTGGCCTTCCCTAGACTAATATTTTCCTTAATCTTTTCAATTTCTTTATCGGTCTTCTGGACTTCTCGGATCTTGTCCAATAAAATGGGTTGAACATCTAAGGACATGAGATGTCCTTCTGGTACAATCTCCAATCTGAGTTCTTTGAATTGCTTACACAAGTCATCTGGCAATTCTCCTTTGGTAAGGCCAATTACAAACGTCTTGCGACTTAGAGCATCGGCAACTACGTTCGCTTTACCGGGGTGGTATTGCAAACTTAAGTCATAATCTTTGATAAGTTCTAGCCATCTTCTTTGCCTCATGTTGATTTCCTTCTGGGTGAAGATATATTTCAAACTCTTATGATCGGTGAACACTTCACAACGCTTTCCCAAAAGATAATGTCTCCATGTTTTGAGTGCATGGACGACAGAGGCTAACTCCAAATCATGAGTAGGATAGTTTACTTCATGAGTTTTGAGTTGTCTCGAAGCATAGGCTACGACTTTACCATCTTGCATAAGTACGACACCTAAACCTTGATGAGAAGCATCACAATACACTTGGAAATCTTTTTCCAAATCTGGTAGACATAGAACTGGTGCTGTTACGAGTCTCTTCTTCAATTCTTGGAAACTGACTTCGCAACCTTCAGACCAAGCAAACTTCTTGTCCTTCTTTAGCAATTCTGTCATAGGCTTAGCAACCTTCGAGAAATTTTCAATGAACCTTCTGTAGTAACCTGCTAAGCCGAGGAAACTACGAACTTCTTTCACATTCTTGGGTGATTCCCAATCTGTCACAGCTGAAACTTTTGCAGGATCAACTGCCACACCATCCTTTGTCATAACATGACCAAGAAAACCAACTTTCTCTAGCCAAAACTCACACTTGCTGAATTTGGCATATAGTTTATGTTCCCTCAGTTTCTCAAGTATCAAGCGTAAGTGTCTTTCATGCTCTTCCTTGCTCTTGGAGTAAACCAAGATGTCATCGATGAAAACGACAACGAACTTGTCAAGGAATTCCATGAACACCTTGTTCATCATATTCATGAAGTATGCTGGAGCGTTGGTTAATCCAAAAGGCATCACAGTATACTCATACAATCCATACCTTGTGGTGAATGCTGTTTTTGGTATGTCTTGTTCTCTTATCTTGAGTTGAAAATAACCTGACCGGAGATCAATCTTCGAGAATACACATGCTCCTTCTAACTGATCAAACAAGTCGTTGATTCTTGGCAAAGGATATTTGTTCTTGATGGTAACCTCGTTGAGAGAACGGTAGTCAATACATAATCTTTGTGTTCTATCCTTCTTCTCCACAAACAATACCGGGGCTCCCCAAGATGAAGAACTTGGTTGAATAAACCCTTTCTGTAACTATTCTCCTAGCTGTTTCTTAAGCTCTTTCAATTCATCAACAGACATTGTGTACGGTCTCTTAGCTATTGGTCCTGATCCTGGCACCAAATCTATCAGAAACTCCACATCTCTATCCGGTGGCATTCCTGGTAGCTCTTCCGGAAACACATCCGGATACTCACATACTATTGGTACACTGTCCATGCTAACCCCCTTAAGAGAATTCAGCTTACTTCCTTTGGATTCAAAGATTGACTTGAATTTTATTCTTTTCCTTTCTGGGGTTGTGAGTGTAACTGTACGATTGGCACAATCTAGTACTCCTTCATGTTTAGCCATCCAATCCATTCCCAAAATTACATCTAGTCCTTGGGAATCCAGAATTATTAGGTTCACTGGAAACTTATATTTTCCAAACTCTATGACTAAGTCATGACAACCTGAGTTTACTAACATTTCTCCCCCCGGAGAACTTACTCTTATAGGACACCCAATGGTTTCTACCGGCAGTTCATTTCTTTCAACAAATGCCGTTGATATGAATGAATGAGATGCACTGGTATCAAAGAGTACAAATGCTGAAATTGAATTGAGTCTGAACTTACCAGCCACGGCATCAGGTTCCTCATAGATCTCCTCCACATTGATGTGGTTAACCTGTCCTTTCTGAAAAGGATTCGGCTTGTTAGGTCCTTCCACCTTCTTTTCGGGGCACTCATTTGCATAGTGTCCCATCTTCTTGCATTTGAAGCACTCAACCTGACTGATGTCCTTTTTAGGAGGTTGGCCTCCACTTCCACTACCATTTCCACCATAGTGGCTCTTATGTCCACCCTTGTGGTTCTTGTACTTGTCCTTGTCATGACTGCGATGATGCTTATTGTCATGACGGTTATGCTTGCTGAATTTCCCATGTTTATGGGATCCTGAGCTGCCACTGTCATCATAGTGAGATCGTTTGTGAGACGATCCCGAGCTGTGTTTGTCGGAGTGTTTCCTCTTTCTACTCTCGACTTGCTTCATTTTACTTTCCAAAATAGCAGCCTTGTCACACAACGACTGATAAGTTGGAACATATGCCACAGACAACTGTAGGTTCAGCTCATCATTCAAACCCTCCAAGAACTTTTCCTTTCTCTTGGCATCTGTATCAACCTCATCCGGTGCGTAGCGCGCCAGATTGTTGTATTCTTCTATGTATTCTGCCACGCTGCGGTGGCGCTGTTTCAGGTTGTGAAACTCCTTCTTTTTCAGACTCATTATCCCTGATGAGATATGAGCCGTGCGAAAACCATCTTCAAAGATAGCCCAAGTCACCTCATCAATAGGAGTGGTGATTTGGAAGTTGTCCCACCATGTGGCGGCTGGTCCTTCCAACAGATGTGCTGCAAACCTGACCTTTTCAGCATCCGTGCAGCCCACGGTCACTAAGTCTTTGTTCACAGAACGTAACCAGTCATTGGCTACCATGGGATCAGTTGTTCCCGAAAACTTTGCTGGCCTCAAACGCAGAAATCTGGTGAGCATATCAAAACCCAGTGGGTTGTTGTTGTTGTTATTGTTATTGTTGTTGTTGTTGTTGTTGTTGTTGTTGTTGTTGTTGGGGTCGTTGTTGTTGTTGTTGTTATTCTGGTTTTGGATGAATGTTGTCATCATTTGCATAAGCTGTGTTTGCGCATTCATCATTTGTTGCATTTCCGGGGTGATGTTGTTGGGGTTGGGGTTTGCGCGACGGGGAGGCATATGTGGTTTGTTCAAATAGATAAGAATGAGATACCCATAAATGTTTCAAGCACAATACATCATAAGCAAACACATAACCAGCAACATAAGAACAAAAGTTCAACAACCACATAACAAGCTCATGAGGAAAACACACAAGTGGCAAGCCATCCAAATGTCGGATGGTCCAATAATAAGTTCACAATAACAAGTATGAATATGAAAGGTAACCGAGTAGTCAAGTCTACTCATCAGCGTCAATCTCCTCCTCAACGAAGGTAAGACCTGCGTTCTCCATCGCGGTCTTGTTCTCCTCAATCGTAGTGGTCAAGGAATCGACCTTGGCCTTGAGGGCCCTCTTCTGGGAGCGAAGCCTCTCAATGACCATCTGCTGCTGCTCAAGATCGAAGTCCTTGGACCTCAGTTCCTCGGTCATGTCCCGGATTTTCTTGTTCCTATCCTGGACACGTTTCTCCTAACTCTTGAACTTGCGATCCTGAGCCTCGAACTTCGTCTCCATTTCCTTGATCATCTCATCCTGCTGTGCGAAAAGCTTGTCCTTCTCGCGTAGCTGCACCTGGAGCTCGTCATTACCTAGCATGACGTTCGTCCTGTCCGTATCTACGTGCCTGAGAAGAGTCTCTAAGTCCTGAATATAGAGGCGTATCGGCTCTGCAGTGCTCCTCGAGTCGTCCTCAAAGTCGATGGAATCTCCATCTACATCACGCCTTCCGAAGGCGTGGAAGTGAGTGCCCCTAACCTGTCGGGAGTGACGGCCTAACAGTCGTCCTATCAGGTCCTGCATGACTACCTCCATGCCTCTCTCCTTGTCGTCGTGCATCAGCTTGAAGATGATGGCCTCCGTAGTAGGCTCAGTCTGGCGTCCGGGCTGGTTCACCTTGAAGCCCCAGAGGTCCTTCCTCTCGAACTTGGTGAGTGGGTACACCGTGATGGTAGGAAGAGGGAGATCGAGCAAAGTGGTAAGCTCAACGATACGGGGTCCGAAACGAGTAACCTGGAACTCCTCAACTGTGCTGACGGCAATAGGCATCTATTTATAAAATTGAAAAAATTAGAACAACACTTATTTAAGATGAACACAAAAACAACCATCTCATACATAACCATGGAACACAAATACCACATATGTCATGCATACACAATCCATTACATCAAACAAGGTCCAACTTATTTAAGGTATCATTTTGGAAAATAAGGTGATAAGTGGTGGTCCAGCTAACGAAGTGTCCTTACAATCCAATCTCACGGGATCTATTATTAAACACAATGTTCCTAGAGGCAATCCACCAATCTTGCTCTCTTGACTCTATCACTAAGTCTATAACATCTCCCCTTATCTCTTGGTTGGTGTCTTCCAACTCTTGGGTAAGATCCTTCTCTTTCTCTAAGTCCTTTTGGAGGTTGAGCATTCTGCACTTGACTCTAGCACTTAGTTCTTTGATAGTCCTCCAAGCTGCATCCCTGGCTGACTCAAAGAATGTGGTGTGCATTGTAGTGTTGGTGTACATGCAGAATCCCCTTTCTTTGTGGTTGTCTTCCTTGTTTTTGTACAAGTGAAGTTGCTCCCACCAATACTCCACTCCTTTATCCATCACTGGGAAGCCCTTGTACACGGCTTCACCATGTGCATCCATTGCCTCCATGAGATCCTTGAGAATATTGGGAAACTCCGTTTCACACTCCAAGGTCATGGTCATGAGTGGTCCCTTCTTCACGGCTTCGTTGATGGAGTTCATCTACAAAGGAAGTTGAAAGAGATTAGAAAAGTTTTACGAGAAGAATAGACAAGTGTAGAAGTAGTTGAAAAACTTTTTTCCTTAGTGGTTTTCCAATCCTAGGGTCATAATCCTACAGGCAACACAGTGCTCTGATACCATCTGTTAGACCCCTCCTTTATAAAGGAAAGGATCCCTGTGATTGCAATGCTAGTCCCTGGATCAACGCTAGCATCCACAGTTTAAGATGAAGTACACAGATACAAAGGTCGTTTATTACATTCATTCCAGAGATAAAATATAGTCTTTTACAACTCATGGCCATAGGCCTAATACAAGAGTTTTAAGGAACAAGTAAATAAACACAAGTCTTCACCTTCATGTGCCACAGGCAAGCATGTTGAGTGTAGACTCATGACTCCTATTCATCATGGGAGTAACCTGCAACATCACAAGTTACAGCCACAGAGGGTCAATACTTTGGAATAGTATTGGCAAGTGATACCTTATTATATTTTTTTAGTGGACTATATTACTATATGCATTTTGGCTAAGTGTAGCTTGGCTTGCTTTGCTTGAAAATAGGTTTTGCCTATTAGTTGAAATCACTAAGTTTTCTTTGTCAAAAACATTCCCAAGGAACCACCAATAGACATTGAGGTCCTTCACCCTTGTTCACCCACCAATTTTTATTTATAAGTTGGAGTGATGAGATTCTTGTAGCTTCCATGTCTTGATGCTCAAAGTGTCCATTTCCTTGGACAAGGCTAAGTACTTAGGTTTTCCATCTGCAGAGGTTGTGCACTTTCCCCACCAGACTTGGTTTCCCAAGACAGGACCTTTCAGAAGCTTTTCCTTAGTCAAATGGACGCGTTCCATCCTATCATCCCATCTACCACCAACTGTCCAAGTGACTAAGTTCTAGCAACCTATATGATCATGGCAGAGCCCATATTGCCAAGTGGTTGCACTGTAAGCTTTCTCAACACTTGGCCTCCAAATCCCTTTGTGCCTGGGTGGCTTACCACAAGTGAGATACACAACCCAAGTCCATGGCCTTGTGTAACCACTCAACATAACCCATACTTTCCATTCCACCCAGGAGGTTCATTTGACTTAGTGGTTTTATTAGAAAAGCATAAGTCTCTTGACTTAGAAATAATTTTCTTTATAGTAAGTGTAGTTTTTCACCAACCCTTTTTTTGCTATAAGCTAGGCTAAGCAAAGTATGGCAAAATATCTTAGGGATAATTCCTTAGCAATTCTACAAGGCTACATAGGATTTCCCCATCTTTTGCATTAGACCAAAATAACATGCAATACTATAACAAAATATATAATGCTAGTTCAAAATATAGGACAAATTTATTCATGTAAATATCACTTGCCTTGGTAGTGGGGAGAGTAGCACTCTTCACAATCACAATCACTTGCAAAATCTACACAAGAAATAATAGCATACAATTACACACAAATATATACAACCAAAAATAATATGAATGCATGCATGCAAGAATCTACTAGGTGGTGATTTTTGAAAATTATACCAAGTATGCTCATGAGTACAGAAACTTAACATGTCACAAGTTTGCCAACTAAACTTATTTGGCCCCATCATAATTTACCAAATTAAATCTACATCTAAAATAGCCTAAAACTTGTTCCACAAATAAAATCACTTTAACTGTTACTATATGCTAAACAAATTGGATATTCAGAAAGGCCTTGTTTCACTGAATCCAACGGTATAAAGTTTGCAAAAATCCAACGTGGCATTCAAAAGTTATAAGCATTTGAAGTTTGAATCTAAATCTGGTTTTAAATTCTGTTTTTAGTTTAAACCTTGCCACGTGTCACGTTATTACTGGCGCGTACCGGTTCGCACCGGATCACCCTTCTGTGCCGTTGGATCTAACTAACGCTGCACGGCTCAGATCTGTCCATACCCCTTCGTTAAGTGAAGTGTTTCCACGCGTAGGATTCAGATCTAACGGCTAAAAATCTCCTAACCAAAATCGAGCGGCGCTACCGGCGGTGACAGGCGGCGGCGCGTCAGTCGGTGGCGGTGCCGGCGTTCTAGGTCGCCCGGGGAAAGGAGGAGATGCTTACCAGAACCGCAGGAGGCTGCTGATGCTCAAGGTGGCAATGGCTTGGGAAGGGGCGCACGGGGTTGTCGGGGATTCCTCGCCGGAGTTCGCGAATGCGTCAGCCACGGTCAGTCGTCGACATTGGCGAGGTTCCTCGTCGTGCTCAGCCAAAATAGGGATACTGTCAGATGCGCAAGACGATGAGGATTCTAGGCGTATCAGTCAGAGGGCAAGGGGCGGTGGCTACTTACGGAGGGAGGTCGCCGGAGTTCGTGCAGAAGGCGGTGGCGGTCCAGTCGTCGCTGTTGCCGACGCTGTGGTTCATGCGAAGGCAAACGGAGAGTGTCAAAAGAAGCGCAGGGGCTCACTGATCCAGTTTGCAAGAACGAGAGGCAGAGGGAAGCGCAGAACTCACCGTAATTGGCCGGAGTAGTCGCCGGAGACGGCGGGGTTGCAGAGAGAAATGCGCGCAGCCTGGGGGCGTTCTGTGCTTGGGTTTTGGGGGAAAAGAGAGAGGGGACAGAGGGGTTTCTTATAGCCTGGTCGCGAGCGAGAATCATTCTGCCAATAACTCGAATTGACGCCGCGAATTAAAACCAGAAACGCCCGCGTTGATTTGGGGATGAACGGGTCGTGCGGGTGGAGACGACGCCGACGTGGAGGTGGTCCGCTTGTCAGTGAGGTGCGCGAAGTGAGTGTGGGGTCCATCTGTCAGCGGCTCAGTGCGTGCGCTCGCGCGTGAGAGGAGAAAAAGAAATCCCCGGGTGGGCTTGCTGGGCTTGATTGGCTGCTGGGCCAGATTCTGGCCGCGTGGCCTTTTTCTTTTGTTCAAGCCTTTTTCTTTTCCTGAATTCATTTTCTGGTTTGAATTTGATATGAATTTCAAATCCTTTTGAATTAAACTGTCTTGGAAATTTTTGCAGGGTTTTGTGGATTCAAAAACAGTCTTTTTAAACCAGTGGTTACTTTGCAAGGCTTGGTCAAGTTTGGTTTTCAAAATAAACAGAGGCTTGCTCTAGTTTGCAAATATTTGAAAAAGGATTTTGAAACCATTTCCAAATTTGAAAACTTGGGTAAAAAGCTTCACTTACACTTTCCTACCATGGAGGCAAGTGAACAAGTATTTAAACTTTCACATTTCAAAGGGTGATGGTCATTTTGGAATAAAATGCCCACATGAAATCATAGCTCCAACTTCTGTTTCTAAATGATTTTTGAGAAAACCCTAAATGGATGAATGATGCAAAGATGATATGAATGAGTTTTGAAACTATGATTTTTGGGATGTTACAGTTGCTAAACCAATGACAGAATTACTAAAGAAGGACAAGAAATTTGCTTGGCCTGAAGGTTGCGAAGTCAGTTTCCAAGAGTTGAAGAAGAGACTTGTGACAGCACCAGTTCTATGTCTGCCTAATTTAGAAAAAGATTTCCAAGTATATTGTGATGCGTCTCATCAAGGTTTGGGTGCCGTACTTATGCAATATGGTAAAGTCGTAGCCTATGCTTCGAGACAACTCAAAACTCATGAAGTAAACTATCCTACTCATGATTTGGAGTTAGCCTCTGTCGTCCATGCACTCAAAACATGGAGACATTACCTTTTGGGTAAGCGGTGTGAGGTGTTCAGCGATCATAAGAGCTTGAAGTACATCTTCACCCAGAAAGAAATCAACATGAGGCAAAGGAGATGGCTAGAACTTATCAAGGATTACGACTTAAGTTTGCAATACCACCCCGGTAAAGCAAATGTAGTAGCCGATGCTTTAAGTCGTAAGACGTTTGTAAATGGCCTTACCAGAGGGGAATTGCCAGATGATCTGTGTAAGCAATTCAAGGAACTCAGATTGGAGATTGTACCAGAAGGACATCTCATGTCCTTAGATGTTCAACCCACTTTATTGGACAAGATCCGAGAAGTTCAGAAGACTGATAAGGAAATTGAAAAGATTAAGGAAAATATAAGTCTAGGGAAAGCCAAGAGTTTCCATATAGACGAACAAGGCACCTTATGGCACGGGAAACGTATTTGTGTTCCACAAGATCCGGAGTTGCGGAAACTGATCCTGCAAGAGGCTCACAACTCTCCATATTCTATTCACCCGGGAAACACCAAGATGTACATGGACATGAAAGAAAGATTTTGGTGGAACAATCTCAAAAGGGACATCGCCGAACATATTGCTGTGTGTGATGTGTGTAGCAGAGTCAAAGCGGAGCACCAGAAACCAGCAGGTTTGCTTCAACCACTGCCTATTCCTGAATGGAAGTGGGAAAGTATTGGTATGGATTTCATTACCGTATTACCAAGGACCAGGTCAGGGTATGATTCCATATGGGTGGTAGTGGATCGCCTAACTAAAGTGGCTCATTTTATACCCGTGAAGACAACTTATACAAGTGCCAAGTTAGCAAAAATCTACATGAGCAGAATTGTATGCCTTCACGGTGTGCCTAAGAGTATTGTGTCAGATAGAGGAACCCAGTTCACTTCTCACTTTTGGAGACAACTTCATGAATCCTTAGGAACGAGATTGGAATTCAGTACTGCCTTTCATCCTCAAACAGATGGACAAACAGAAAGGACCAACCAAATTCTTGAAGACATGTTGAGAGCCTGTGCTTTAGACTATGGAGCAAGTTGGGATGAAAGTTTGCCTTACGCAGAGTCCTCTTACAACAATAGTCATCAAGCTAGTATTGGAATGGCACCATTTGAATTACTCTACGGAAGGAAGTGTACCACCCCATTGTTATGGAATGGTGTGGGAGAAAGAAGCTTATTTGGACCTGATCTTATCAAAGACGCCGAAGAGAAAGTCAAATTGGTTAAAGACAGATTAAAGATAGCACAGTCCCGACAGAAAAGCTACGCGGATTCTAAGCGTAGAGAAGTCACCTACGAAGTTGGGGATAGAGCTTATCTTAGAGTATCGCCACTTCGTGGAGTGAAAAGATTTGGAGTCAAAGGAAAGTTGGCACCAAGATATGTAGGGCCATTCAAGATTCTAAGTCGCAAGGGAGAAGTTGCATATGAAGTTGAATTGCCAGAATCTCTATCAGCAGTCCATAACGTATTTCATGTGAGTCAGCTTAAGAAATGTCACCCAGAAATGGAAGAGTCTTCTTTGAAGGATACCATACCTTTGGAAGAAGTTCATCTAGAAAGTGATCTCACTTATGAGGAAAAGCCTGTCAAGATTCTAGAGACCGCAGAAAGAGTTACCAGTACCAAGACTATCAAGTTTTGTAAAGTGCAATGGAACCATCACTCCGAAGAGGAAGCAACATGGGAAAGAGAAGATGATCTTCGGAAAGACCACCCTCACCTATTTGCTAGCCAACCTGAATCTCGAGGGCGAGATTCATCTTAAGGGGGTTAGATTTGTAACATCCCAAAAATCATAGTTTCAAAACTCATTCATATCATCTTTGCATCATTCATCCATTTAGGGTTTTTCTCAAAAATCATTTAGAGACAGAAGTTTGAGCTATGATTTCATGTGGGCAATTTATCTCAAATGGCCATCACCCTTTGAAATTTGAATGTTAGGTACTTGTTTGCTTGCCTCCATTGATGGAAGGATTAGGTGAAGCTTTTAACCCAAGATTCCAAATTGAGAAATAGTTTCAAAATCTTTTTTCAAATATTTGCAAACTAGAGCAAATCTCTGTTTACTTTTAAACCCAAGCTTGACCAAGCCTTGCAAAGTAACCACTTAGTTAAAATGACTGTTTTTGAACCCACAAAACCCTGCAAAAATTCCCAAAGCAGTTTGGATTCAAAAGGATTTGAATTCATATCAAATTCATACCAGAAAATGAATTTAGAAAAAGAAAAGGACTCCTCAATGGAAAAAGGCCGCGCGGCCAGAATCTGGCCCAGCAGCAAATCGAGGCCAGCAAGCTCACCCGGGGTCTTCTTATTCTTCTCTCACACACAAGCGCACGCGCTGAGCCGCTGACAGGCAGACCCCACCTATACTCCGCGCACCTCGCTGACAAGCGGGCCTTCTCCACGTCAGCGTTGTCTCCACCCGCACGACCCGTTCATCCCCAAATCAACGCGGGCGTTTCTGTGTTCAATTCGCGGCGTCAATTGGATTTATTGGCCGAGTGATTCTCGCTCACGACCAGGCTATATAAACCCCCTCTGCCCCCCTCTCTCTTCTCCCTCAAACCCCGAACCCAGAGCGCCACCAGGCTGCGAGCATTACCCTCTGTAACCCCGCCGTCTCCGGCGACTGCGCCGGCAAATTCCGGTGAGTTCTGAGCTTCCCTCTGCCTCTCGTTCTTGCAAACTAGTTCAGCGAGCCTCTACGCTTCTTTTAACACATTTCGTTTACCCTCGCATGAACCGTATCTCCGGCAGCATCATCGACTGGCCACCACCGTCTTCTGTATGAACTCCGGCGAGCTCTAGTGGTAAGCCCCGACCGCCCCGCGTCTTCTAGTTCCGGCACACGACTCTGCCTTGACTCTGTGAATCTAACCGTGTCCTCGTCTTGCCTTGGGGTGGTTCACAGCGACGTCCACAACGACCACCCGACACACCGACGCCATCCTCCACTCCGGCGAGCAATCGCAACCGTGCCCGGGCGCCCCTTGACCAACCGCGAGCACGACGAGCTTCGCCGTGACCCCCTGAGCCCGGTGAGCTACTCCTCGTTCTCACTTACCCCCTGTAGTGCCGCCTCCATCGTCGACCGACAGTTCCGCCGCCGGTAGCCACCGCTCCGCCGCCAGTTCTTGGCTAGGACAATAGCAGCCGTTAGATCTGTATCGTAGCGCTAGGATAGATCCACTTAACCCCGAAGCGGTACACGATCTGAGCCGCCAGATTTCATTTAGATCCTACGGCTGTGGAGCTCGATCCAGTGCGAAACGGTATGGGCGAATAAGAACATGACGCGTGGCTAGGTTAGATCTAAAATTAGATTTAAAATCAGAAATTTGTTCCAAATTCAAATGCTTATAACTTTTGAATGCCACGTTAGATTTTTGCAAACTTTATACCATTGGATTCAGTGAAACAAGACCTTTCTGAATATCCAATTTATTTAGCATATAGTAACAGATAAAATGATTTTATTTGTAGAACAAGTTTAAGGCTATTTTTAGATATGGATTTATTTTGGTAAATTATATTGGGCCAAATAAGTTTAGTTGACAAACTTGTGACATGTTAAGTTTCTGTAGACATGAGCATACTTGGTAGAATTTTCAAAAATCACCACTTAGTAAATTCTTGCATGCATGCATTCATATTATTTTTGGTTGTATATAATTGTGTGTAATTGTATGCTTTAATTTCTTGTGTAGATTTTGCTAGTGATTGTGATTGTGAAGAGTGCTACTCTCTCCACTACCAAGGCAAGTGATATTTACATGAATACATTTGTCCTATGTTTTGAACTGGCATTAGATATTTTGTTATAGTATTGCATGTTATTTTGTCTAATGCAAAAGATGGGAAATCCTATGTAGTCTAGTAGAATTGCTAAGGAATTATCCCTAAGATAAGTTGCCATACTTTGCTTAGCCTAGCTTATAGCAAAACAAGGGTTGGTGAAAAACTACACTTACTACGAAGAAAATATTTCTAAGTCAAGAGACTTATACTTTTCTAATAAAACCACTAAGTCAAATGAACCTCCTGGGTGGAATGGAAAGTATGGGTTATGTTGAGTGGTTACACAAGGCCATGGACTTGGGTTGTGTATCTCACTTGTGGTAAGCCACCCAGGCACAAAGGGATTTGGAGGCCAAGTGTTGAGAAAGCTTACAGTGCAACCACTTGGCAATATGGGCTCTGCCATGATCATATAGGTTGCTAGAACTTAGTCTTTTGGACAGTTGGTGGTAGATGGGATGATAGGTTGGAACGCGTCCATTTGACTAAGGAAAGGCTTCTGAAAGGTCTTGTCTTGGGAAACCAAGTCTGGTGGGGAAAGTGCACAACCTCTGCAGATGGAAAACCTAAGTACTTAGCCTAGTCCAAGGAAATGGACACTTTGAGCATCAAGACATGGAAGCTACAAGAATCTCATCACTCCAACTTCTAAGTAAAAACTTGTGGGTGAACAAGGGAGAAGACCCCAATGTCTATTGGTGGTTCTTAGGGAATGTTTTTGACAAAGAAGAACTTAGTGTTTTCAACTAATAGGAAAAACCTATTTTCAAGCAAAGCAAGCCAAGCTACACTTAGCCAAAATGCATATAGTATTATAGTCCACCTAAAATATACTAAGGTATCACTTTCCAATACTATTCCAAAGTATTGAACCTCTGTGGCTGTAACTTGTGATGTTGCAGGTTACTCCGATGATGAGTAGGAGTCATGAGTCTACACTCAACATGCTTGCCTGTGGCACATGAAGATGAAGACTTATGTTTATTTACTTGTTCCTTAGAACTCTTGTATTAGGCCTACGGCCATGAGTTGTAAAAGACTATGTTTTATCTCTGGAATGAATGTAATAAACGACCTTTGTATCTGTGTACTTCATCTTAAACTGTGGATGCTAGCATTGATCCAGGGACTAGCATTGCAATCACAGGGATCCTTTCCTTTATAAAGGAGGGGTTTAACAGAAATCCTAGTAGATAAAACCTTAGTAGAAATTTCCTAAGTTAAGATTCCTAGTACTATCATGCTTAGCTTAGCTAGTAGAAAACAAGGGGGAAATATATTCATACTATGGAATATTTCAAAGTCAAGGACTTGTGTTTTGTTTAATAAAACAAGTAAGTGAATGAATCACCTGGGTGGAATGGAAGGAATGGTTTGTGTTGAGTGGTTACACAAGGCCCATTTATATGGTTTACCTTGTGTATCTCACTTGTGGAAAGCCACCCAGGAACAAAGAGATTTGAGATGTCAAATGTTGAGAAGCTTCAAGTGCAGCCACTTGGCATTATGGGGTCTGCCTGGATCATATAGGTTGCAATAACTTAGCCAAATGGACAGTTGGTGGTAGGGGATGATAGGTTGGAACGCGTCCATTCTGGTCTAAGGGAATGCTTCTGAAAGATCTTGTCTTGGTGAAACCGAGTCTTGTGGGGAAAGTGCACAACCTCTGCAGAGTGTAAAATCTAAGTACTTAGCCATGTCCCTGGTAAAGGACAATTTGAGCATCAAGACATGGAAGCTATCAAGAATCTCCTCATCCAAATTTCTAAGTTAAAAACTTGTGGTTGAACAAGGGTTGAAGGATCACCAATTTCTATTGGGAGATGCCTTGGGTGATTTTTTCAAGCCAAAACTTAGTGTTTTCAAATGATAAGGAAAATCTATTTTTGAGCAAAGCAAGCCTAAGCTCCACTTAGCCAAATGCATATAGATGATAGACTCCACTATATTACCATAGTATCACTTGCCAATACAATTCAAATGTATTCACCCTTGTGGCTGTAACTTATTATGTTGCAGGTTTGTTTGATGTTAGTGAAGTGTGTTGATTAGGATTACAAGTCTACAACCAACATGATTTCCTATGGCACTTTGAAGATGAAGGACCCCATGCTATAGTTATATTCGGCTGCATTGTAAAGAGATAGCCAAATGAGCTATTGAAGATGTAATAAATTATTTTATTCCTGGTATAAAGTTGTATTATGACCTTTGTTTCTTGATATTACATCTTAGCTATGGATGCTAGCTGTTGATCCAGGGACTAGCATTGTAAACACAGGGATCTCTACCTTATTAAAGGTTGGGACCTCTACAGATGGTATCAGAGCACTGTGTTGCCTGTAGGATTGTAACCCTAGGATTGGACAAAACCCCTTAGAAAAATAGGAGTTGAAATTGTTCCAAACATATTTACAAACAATCTTGTAAACTATTTCCTCAACCATTTTGGTTTTGATTCTACATCTCTTCTATTTCAAACTTGATGTACAAAGCCTCAACCATGAGCAAAGACTTCAACATGAGCAAAGGACTTCACCAACTCAAGTGACTTCAACCTTAGTCTCAACAAGGACTTCAACTTGGATATCACTAAGGACTACAAGTGAGACAAGAAATATTACTCAAGACTTGAATACTAAGGAAACATAACTTAGATGGAATCATCATCACCTTTGAAGTTTTGTGACCAAGATGCAAGAAATTCTCCAAGGATACAAAGATATTGATCAATAAGAACCAACTAAGAAGGATGGAATGCTCTCAAGTGAACCAAATAGTTGGACCACCATATTAATATTAAATCAAACACACTAACTTATGTGGTGTAACAAAAATATTTTGTTGCCTATAAATGTGCTTGAAACTTGTTGTTTGAGTGGAATGATTGTTTGGGATTGCTTGCACATTGCTTGTGTGAATTGTGATGTGTGTGATTAGAATTATTTCCTTAGAAATATTTTGCCTATTCTAATCCCAATCCAACCCAAACAGATGACTACTCCAAGAAACTCCAAAATCAAGGATAGTGACAACAACAACAACCAAGATATCAACATGATAGAACTCATAGTAACCCAAACCCAGTTGAACCAAGTGACAACTCAGATTTTATCCAACTACAATGAGTTAGACCCAACCATGCAAAGGTTTTTGGAAACCCAAACTCAATTGATGCAAAAGGTGACAAACCAAATGATCAACATGGGAGACAACTCTTTTCAAGGAGTTTGTGACAACAAGGATGTCAAGGATGATATTCTTGAAGGAACCCAAGCTTGCAATGTTTGTGGAGACAAAGATCACACTTCCAAAGAGCATGAAGATCAATTCCCCAATTGTGAAGAGAAACATCCAACAAATCAATGCCCCACATCTCCAGCTACTTGTTTCCTATGTCAAGGAAATAATCATGTCCCTATCCAATGTCCCATCTATTCCATAGTTCAACAAAGGAAACAAGGTGGAGTGCAACAACAGATTGTAGACTTCCATGAGGTAACAACTTCTACCAAGAAGGGTGAAGACAAAGGAAAATCTCAGCTTGCACCTCCATGTAATATGACTCAATTTGATGGACCAAAGAGGAGACATATGTATTACCCAAGGAAAAGATCAAGGAGACCAGGAAACTTTCCCACCTTTGAGATAATATATGAAGAACATGAACTAGAAGCTATCCTAGCTTTGGAGAAACCCATGAAAAAGAAGGACAAAAGTCAAGTGCAGTGTTGCCATTGCAAAGAGATGGGACACTATGCCATGAATGTCCTGAGAAGAAACAAAAATATAACGATATTAACCATGTGTGGTGTAACAACTGCAAAGAGCTAGGCCATTATGTGTCAACTTGTCCACAGAAGATAAGTGAAGAACTCAATCTTGTCACATGTTACAATTGTGGTAATCAAGGACATTATGCAAGCAATTGTCCAGAAAATATGAAGCACAAGATAAAACAAGCCCATGAAGGATCTCAGCCTTGTCACATGTTTCAAGTGTGGAAACAAAGGACACTATGCAGATGTATGCCCAGAGAGATTTCATCAAGATCCCAAGCAAGCCAAGAAGTAATCTAGTTGGAAAATTTTAAGGGTGGTAGTACCCTAGTTGCTTTGAGCGAACTTGTAACCCCTATCTTTCCAAAATCTCGGGACGAGATTTATTTTAAGGGTGGTAGCCTGTCACGTCCCAAAATTTTCCAAATTTTGTAATGTGAAAAATAAATAAACAAAATAAACAATTGTTGAAATTTAGGGTGAAAAGAAACTTTTGTTTCTAAATGGAAACTTAAAAATCCCATATTGAACAAACTTTAGTAATGTTTGAATCCAACTAAATTCAAATCAAGTGAAATGCATTCTACCTAAATGCATCTGGAAATTTAAACACTTGGAAAATAAACCAAAACCCTAATGGAAGAAAATCATTTCAAAAGATATCTCTAAGACCATGGTTTTGATCCATATAAAATTTTGTCAACAAACATTTATAATGATCAAGAATGACAAATAGAAATATTATAAAACCATAGGAATTGGTTTCACTTAATTTGGAGCCATAAATACAATCTTATGAACTTAATAAGATAAGGAAATTGAATTTCCAAAGCTAATGAAGCACCTATATAGAAATCCACACCGAATGGTGAGCAAATAGTCCTAAAGGGATTTAAAAGGATAAACAAATATTAAATAAGATTACAAATTGGAATCACCAAGTTTGGATCTATAAATAAAAAGATATGGATTTTATGAGATAAAGAAAGAAATATTAAATGAGGATTATTTAAAAGGCCAAATTAAATCTTGACCTAATCCATAAAAAAATGGAATAAATATAATCCAAATCCAAATAAAATAATGGATAAAGAATTTTCAAATTAAATAAAATGGCATTGACCAAATTCTATTTCCATTTGAATAAAGACAAAATCCCTATTAGAAATGATTAATTAAATCATTGGAAAATAATATTTGGAATTTACCCAAGTGGATTAAAAGTTATTTAATTAACTTAAATAAGATCAAAGAAATCACCTAAATAAAATCAATGGAATTTAAAACCATAATTGATTTCATTTTGAATAAAAACAAATACCCAATTCAAATGATTTATAAATCATATTAAAAATATTCCAAATAATTCAACGTGAATTATTTGACACCCTAACAAATAAATAAAACTTACTAAAAAGGTTTTGTGAAAATTGAAATTAAATAAGGACTAAAGATATATTTGATATTATTTCAATTTAAAGCAAGGGCTTTATTTTAAATAATTAATATACCCTAAAAAGAATACAAGAAATATCCTAAATTTGACTTTAAAATGTATAAATAAACAGTATTTGATTATACTCAAGGTTTGGTTGAAGTTTGAAATCAAATTGTTGTTTGAAAAGTTTAAACAAAATCAAAACAGATTTATAGAAAAAAGAAAAAGGAAAAAAACAATCAGTACAAAAAAAGAAACAAAGCAACAGCCCATCAAACCCAGCCCACTGGCCCAGCAAGCCCATCTCCCCACCCCCCACAGTGAATCGTTTTTCACTCGCGAATTGACCCGTACCTTCGTTGACTAGCAGGCCCCACCTCCTCCCTCTCTCTCTCACTGTCAACCAGACCCCACGACCACGTCGTCGTCTTCCTCACCGTGCTAACCTCGCCCGACCGTTCTGTCGCCGTTTCTTTGAGTAAATACGCAGTAACGACGCCATTAAACAGCCCCGCGACCACGCCTTCTTAACCGCCTCTCCCTCCTCTCCATTTCCCCTCTCTCGCCCGGCTCTCTCTGCCCCCAGGCCATCCCCAATTCCACCTGCACCGCCGCGGACTCCAAGAAACTCCGACGACGATGCCGGCCATCCTCCACCGCACCTTACCCCCTCGACCACGCTAACTTGTTCCCCATCAACCACTGTGCCTCCCAGTAGTCTCAACTTGCTCGCGCTTGACCCATATCGTCGGCAACAACGAAAGCTGAGCATCGCCGCCGTCTGCCTCGACTCCGGCGAGTCCTCCTGGTAAGCACAGACCACCTTGCCCTCCTTTTGATGCACACATGTCCGTGACTCGCGTACAAAGCTAACCGCATCCTCCGTTTGCTCCCTCGTTCTCTGTAGCTTCGCCCTCGACGACGACTGACCGCACCCGACACCAGGCATCTCTCTGGCGAGCAATTACGGTCAACCCCATGCGCCCCTCGAGTAGCCGACCCCACCTCGAGCTTCAGCAAGTCTCTGCGAGCCTGGTAAGCCTCGCCATCCTCTCCCTCGCTTCCTACTTCGCCGGTGACACCACTGACAGACCGCGCGCCACCACTCGCCGCCGCCAGCGCCGCCACTCGATGGTCGTTTGATTGTCAACCATAGGATTTAGATCCAATGCACACGATAGAACATAAACGAAGGGGTATAGACAGATCTCTACCGTGCGATTAAGTTAGATCCTGCGGCCTGTATCTGTTGATCCACGCGAACCATTTTTTCCCAATAGGAAGCAGCCACGTGGCCAGCCTTTTGTTTTAAAAACACAAACTATTCTATTAGATACTCAAACTTGCAAAATTCATAACTTTCAAACCACACGTCCAAATTTATAAAATTTTATATCAATATAATCAGAAAGACAAACCCTATCCAACCATGCGCTTTGTTTAGTAAATTGCTTCTGTTAAATTGGGTGTTTTGCAGAAACTTGTGTAGGCATATTTTGAATATAAAATTCATTCTAAAATTATTTTTGTGATAAAACCTTTGGGCAATTGGATTGTTTGAACCTACTGACCATCTAAACCAACTTGTGGTTTCAAAAACATATTTTTTGAAGCAAAAGAATAAATATTTGATTTAGAACATTTCTAGTCAAATAAAAATAATGTTTATTTATTAAAAATGCTTTTTGGAGAAAATATTTGGGAAATGGTTTGGATTAAACTCTCTGACCCTAAACACAAAGATTTATGATTTGAAAATATATTTTGTGAACCCTACAAAAAATTATTGCTTTGCTAAAGGCATTTTCAACCACATAAAATATTGATTTGGTTTAAAAATGATTTATAAGTAAAATCTTTTACAAATGATTTTGTCACTTATATAAAATGACCAATAGGTGTTTTAGAATGTTTATAACCCATTAGAAAACACTTTTCCAAATAAACAATCTTTTGCATGCTTGCAAGAATTTCTTGGGTTTTATTATTTTATGTGACGATTGCTTGAATGGTATATTGAAATTGTGCCTTGCTTGATTGAATTGTAGTGACATTTGAAGAGTGTAATTATTTCAAGATCAAGGAGTGAACTTATATTATCTACCAAAAAGTCAAGTGATGCTTCATACTTTTTTCCCATTATTTTCACTATGCATTAGTGATATTTCTAAGTAGGACTTGCATGGAATTTTTGCTAAGTATAAACTATGCCATGGGAAATCCTAGTAGATGAAACCTTAGTAGATATTTCCTAAGTTAAGATTCCTAATACTATCATGCTTAGCTTAGCTAGTAGAAAACAAGGGGCAAATATATTCATACTATGGAATATTTCAAAGTCAAGGACTTGTGTTTTGTTTAATAAAACAACTAAGTGAATGAATCACCTGGGTGGAATGGAAGGAATGGTTTGTGTTGAGTGGTTACACAAGGCCCATTTCTATGGTTTACCTTGTGTATCTCACTTGTGGAAAGCCACCCAGGAACAAAGAGATTTGAGATGTCAAATGTTGAGAAGCTTCAAGTGCAGCCACTTGGAATTATGGGCTCTACCTGGATCATATAGGTTGCAATAACTTAGCCAAATGGACAGTTGGTGGTAGGGGATGATAGGTTGGAACGCGTCCATTCTGGTCTAAGGGAAGGCTTCTAAAAGATCTTGTCTTGGTGAGACCAAGTCTTGTGGGGAAAGTGCACAACCTCTGCAGAGTGTAAAATCTAAGTACTTAGCCATGTCCCTGGTAAAAGACAATTTGAGCATCAAGACATGGAAGCTATCAAGAATCTCCTCATCCAAATTTCTAAGTTAAAAACTTGTGGTTGAACAAGGGTTGAAGGATCACCAATTTCTATTGGGAGATGCCTTGGGTGATTTTGTCAAGCAAAAACTTAGTGTTTTCAAATGATAAGGAAAATCTATTTTTGAGCAAAGCAAGCCTAAGCTCCACTTAGCCAAATGCATATAGATGATAGACTCCACTATATTACCATAGTATCACTTGCCAATACAATTCAAATGTATTGACCCTTGTGGCTGTAACTTATTATGTTGCAGTTTTGTTTGATGTTAGTGAAGTGTGTTGATTAGGATTACAAGTCTACAACCAACATGATTTCCTGTGGCACTTTGAAGATGAAGGACCCCATGCTATAGTTATATTCTGGTGCATTGTAAAGAGATAGCCAAATGAGCTATGTAAGATGTAATAAATTATTTTATTCCTGGTATAAAGTTGTATTATGACCTTTGTTTCTTGATATTACATCTTAACTGTGGATGCTAGCTGTTGATCCAGGGACTAGCATTGTAAACGCAGGGATCTGTACCTTATTAAAGGTTGGGACCTCTTCAAAGGGTATGACAAGCAAGCTCATATGAATGAGAGGCGAAGGGATCACGGGGCTCACAAGAATAGGTCGCCAGAGCTGTTCGGTGCTGCGGCGGTGCAAGCAAAAATTCGCGGAGCCTGGCGGCGCTTGGGGCTTGCTATGTTGGCAGAAATGGTCGCGAGGACGAGGGGGTTAAGTAGCCGGAGCTGGGAGGGGTGTTATTCGGCGAATCAACGACAATTTACTCGCGCATTCATCGGTAGTGACGGGGGAGGAAACGGCCGTGGAGATGGTCGCGGGCGTGGGGTTTGGGGAAGAAGATGAGGTGACAGTGGGGGCCGTTGTTAGCGAGTGTGGGGTAAGGCGAGTGCGGGTGAGAGAGAGGGGAGAGGAGGGAACAGCCGGGTGGCTTGTTGGGCTAGTTTTGGCACTGGGCCGAATTGGTGGCGTTGGCCCTTTTCTATTTCTTTTCTCTTTTTCTATTTCTATTTGGATTATCAGGAATCATTTTCAAACCCAAATCAAATGAGTTTGAGTTCAAATTTTCTCAGGATTTTTGTAGTGTGAACCTTTCACCTAAATGTGTGTCAAACACCACTGTCTATTCAAATATACTTTGAACCTTTGAAATTAAAATAAAACCATGCCTTAATAATATATATGTAATAGGCATATAATTGGTTTTATTTGAATTTTGATTTGAAACTTTTTGTGCAAGCCAAGAATGCTATGAGGCAAGTATGAAATGCAAGCTTTTGTAGATCATGAATTTTGGGATGTTATAGCTATGAAGCTACAAAACATATCAGTACTCTAAAGTCTGAACTTGTGATACAATTTGATTTTTATGTTGTTGATTCATATATATTGTGCTCAACTTTATGTAACACTATGCTCTCTTCAACTTCGATGATGAACTGCCTTTTACTAATTTTGATTGGGATTCTACCCCCTTCCCCTGTTTTATGTTCAGAATTGAGAGGAACACACTGGCCAAAAATCCAATGGTGTCCGACAGGCGTCTTAAGGCTGGGTCACATATAGCGAAAGCGTGAGGGCCAGGCCGCCCTAAAAGGGTTAGCCACCAATTGGCCCCTCCTCAGCCCTCTCGCTTCTACGTGCAACTCAACGAAGAAGACATGTACATGCTAGTCATCCCTAGCGAGTTAAAGAAGCGCCTAAAGGGGATTGCCAGACCTGTCATGCTGAATACTTGCCCTGAGTGCGACTAGTCTGTGCACATCGAGCGCGATAAGAACAATGATAAGCTGGTATTCAACGAAAGTTGGTTATGTTTTACAGATGGGCACGAACTGCAGGTTGATGATATCCTGGTGTTCAAGGTAATAGACAATTCCACGTTTAAGGTGGATATCTATGACCATAACACCTCCACCAAGAGATCGATCATTTGTGATGTGGTAAGTAGCAATAAGCTCAAATTTAGTATTGATCATTCCACGATCGATGATGATTTGTGAGGTCATTGGCCATGTCTCTTGGGTGATCTGTATGCCGATAATGGTTTTTGTTGTTTGCTTGATTGATACTTTTACTCACGGATTATGATTTTGTTAGATGTCTTCGTTTAGGTATTATTTTGTAATTCGATCTGCAGTAGCTTGAGACATTCCCTGATTGAGGCCAAATTTTCTACAGTGTTCAAGCAAGAAGCTCAAGGTTTGATAGAGCTCACTATGAAAGAAGACAAGAGAGAACTCTGCTGCCATCCTGATGCAGAGGCCACTGAAGCATGTTGGGTACGTCCATTGGGAGAAGACCACCGACAACTTCTGCAAAGTGATGAGTGAATCCAGGTTAAATATGCTTGCCGTACCCAGTTTATTTTTTCCTTTTTTTAGGGCGAGTGTCCTCCGACCATCAAGATGAAGACCTCCCCTGCCTGCATCTAGGATGTCCACCTAAAGGAGGAAGATGGAAACATACTCATGGACACAGGATGGCCAGAGTTTGCCAACTCACATGCTTTGAAGAAAGGATAGCTCCTGGTATTCAAGAAGCTTACCACCAGATCCTTGAAAGTAATTTTATTTGATAAACATTATTGTGAGAAGGTGATCAGATGTGTAGGTTATCACCCTAGACCCATCACTAGAGGGAAAATATGAAACATAGCTGTATTAAGTTGGTGCCTGTTCGGTTCAGATCACAACTATTCTGTATAGAGCCGGTCTAAGTATACCCCTCTCTTTGACGTATTCGATCTTATAAATATGTGTGTGGACTGACTATTTGAGAGTATAATATGGTCTCACTTTTCTTTCTAATCATGGAATTGCTACAACAATTGAATTTCAATTTCTACATTACTGAATCTACTAATTATTTTGGTCCATTTTCTATGTACTGCTGAATCGATCACTTTGAAATGCTGTTGAATATGTCAAGTTCTGCTGAGTATGAACCGGGAATCTGTCGATATTTTCGCTCTTAATATGTATTGCTGAATATTTCAAATATACTTAATCTATTAAATGTTCCGTCCTTACTATTACTAAAATATTTTGTAGGGCTGAAAGAAGAACTTAATTCTCTCTATACTACTATTTAATTTCAAGTCTCTTTTGCTGAATCGGTCACTTTGAAATGCTGATGAATCTGCTTCCGAATATGAACTAGGAATTTGTCGATTTTTTTTTATCTTATTATGTACTGCTGAATCTTTCAACTGCTACTAAATCTGTCAAAAAATGTGTCATTGTTACCTGGCTATTTGACTTAGAGCTTTTGCCTTTCTGTCATCGGAATCGTTGGATGTGTTTTGGACAGATATGAGAGTGGTAAAGATACAACGTGATTTGTCATTTGGATATCAGTCTAGTTTTGGCTCGAGCGGAGTGTGTGTCCCTCATTCTTTAGGTTTTTCACATGAATATAACTGTCGAAAGAATTATCCCTTTTTCCTCATCCCATGGTCTTTTTTGCCCACCATTGTTTCTTGGTTTGAGAATATTTTCCCCTCCCTTAGTGAGGTCTTTGTTTTGAGTCCTGCCTTAGAAGATGAGATGAAAGATAGCCCATTCGGCCCATGTTTAGCCCAGAATATTTTAAATTTGCCTTTAGGGGTCATGGGAATGCTGAGCACTACCAAGTGAAATTAGAGAAATGCCCATGCAGCATAGCCCTGAACATTTTAATTTGGCCTTTTAGGGGTCACTGCTGAGAATAGCCAGTGAAATTCGAGAAAGGAGCCCATGGAGTATAGCGCATGTAGAATAGCCAAACTCTTTTAACTTTAAATTTAGAATAAAAATTCTTCCAACCCATATACTTAGAGTAAATTGCAGAAAGCTACCACAATTCGGGCTGTCAGAACGAGTCAGTACCAACATTCTTAATTTTGTCTTGTCAGTACCAATTTTGAGTCACGGCGTTGCAAATCACACTAATTTTCATCTAACAGCATTTTAACATGTTTTCTGACAAGTGGGACCCATATAACAGAGCGGACTAGTCAACAAAAATTGCCACGGTGGAGGATGAGCTGAGCTGGATGTTGGGCCCACTTGTCAGACTGCCGGCTGGTACTGTTCATCCCCTTCTTCCTCACCCCCGATCCGGCCAACTCACCGCGCAAATCAGGCCCCGCCGTCGCCACCCGCGGAACCGGAGCTGCTGCTGGTGATGGTTCTGATGGTGGTGGATGCCGCCACCACCCACACCGCCGGCGCCGGAAGACGAGGAGGAGGCCTCCGCGGCGTCGGACAGCGGGCTCCCGAGGCCGTCAGTCCGCGGCGAGCGCGGCGAGCTGCTGATCTAGAGCTCGATCTCGCGGCCCGAGCATCGCTTGAAGGAGTTGGCGCGGCGGGTACGCCACCGACCACTTCAACCTCGACGTCATCTTCCACAGCCGTGTCCGGCAGTACGCGCGCCTCACCAACGACTCCGCGCGCGCCGCCGCCGTCTTCGTGCCCTACTACGCCGGATTCGACATCGTTGAGCACCTCTGGAGCAACAACGCCATGACCAAGGACGCCGCGCCGCTCGCGCTCGTCGACAGCCTCACGCGGCGGCCCGAGTGGCGCACCATGGGCGGCCGCGACCACTTCTTCATCTCCGGGAGGACGACCTGGGACCACCAGAGGCAGACGGACAACGACTCCGAGTGGGGCAACAAGCTGCTCCGTTTACCGGCGGTGCAGAACATGACGGTGCTCTTCGTCGAGAAGGCGCCCTGGACGGACTTTGACTTTGCCGTGCCCTACCCGACATACTTCCACCCGGCCAAGGACGCTGACGTGCTCCAGTGGCAGCAGAGGATGCGCGGCATGAAACGCGACTGGCTCTTCGCCTTCGCGGGCGGAGAGCGCCCCGGGGACCCGAACTCCATCCGGCACAACCTCATCAGGGAGTGCAACGCCTCCAGCTCCTACAACCTGGTGTAGTGCCAGAAGGGCGAGAGGCGCTGCCTCGTCCCGAGCACCTTCATGCGAGTATTCCAGACGGCGCGCTTCTGCCTGCAGCCACCGGACGACACGTACACGAGGCGGTCGGCATTCGACTCCATGCTGGCCGTCTGAGTGCCGGTGTTCTTCCACCTGGACTCCGCGTACAGACAGTACAGGTGGCACCTCCCCGACGACCACAAGAGCTACTCAGTGTTCATCTCCGAGGAGGACGTGCGCAGCAGCAACGCCAGCAGCATGGAGGAGAATCTCAGGAAGATCCCGAGTGACGCCAGCAGCATGGGGTGAGGAAGAAGGGGATGAACAGTACCAGATGGCATCCACTACCTCGGTGGAGAGGAGTGACGCGGTCTGACAAGTGGGCCCAACATCCAGCTCAGCTCACCCTCCACCGTGGCAATTTTTGTTGACTAGTCCGCTTTGTTATATGGGTCCCACTTTTCAGGAAACATGTTAAAATGCCGTTAGATGAAAATTACTGTGATTTGCAAGGCTGTGACTCAAAATTGGTACTGACAAGCAAAAATTAAGAATGTTGGTACTGACTCGTGCTGACAGCCCGAATTGTGATAACTTTCTGCAATTTTCTCTTATATTTAAGAAACTACTCCATCATGTGGCATTTTATAAATTGAGATGCCAGGAATGATGCCCTTTTATATTTTAAAATAGATATACATGGACACAAAATATATTTTAAGAAGACTAATACATAAGGTGTAGTACCAATAAACGTTTAATGTTATCTTTTCTACAATTACCTTTAGTGTAGTCGTAACGCAATCAGTATATGTTAATTTATTTTGATGAATGTATTTAGTTCGAATCCCCGGTGTATACATATATATATATATCCTTGGTTTGCATTTTCTTCTTCTAGCAATTCACATTACAGAGAGGCTGACATCACAGACCTACCAACTGCAGCGTCCATCGAATTTAATGGACATGTTTGAAAAAAGGTAAATACCTCTACAGAGAGGCTGGTAATAGGGCCCTAGCAGCAAGACCCAACAGCGTGACCAAACGGCAGATTCGTCGAGCAATGTCTAGTTCTTAAACATCCTACGAGTTCAAATCCTAGGAAATTTGTGTTATTATAGAGTCAAGTTTTTTGTACTATGAGGCTAACAAATGGACCCAGAGAAACTGCTGCTGCATCTAGCACGGACTCGACCCAAAAAATCAGTCCAACTATACTTTCAAATAGAGGCTGACATGTGGGACCTAGCATAGAAACGTTTCCGACAAAGAAGGCTGACATGTGAGGCCTAGCAACGTACCAAGGTCAAAATAGTGGTCGTGGCAATTTCTATTACACTATGTTTGGATGTAGGAATTTTAGCTCGGAATTGAATTGGACTGAAAATTCCAAATCCAAGATGGAAAGGAAATGCCCTCTATTTTCTATTCCTTTGTTTGGATGTGTATGGAATTTGCTGTTAGAATCAAAATGCATGACCCAATTCTAAAACATGTTTGGATCTACAAACGATGGAATTGAATGTTTTGACAATATAAACTTGTCTACATGTATGCAAAATAACATGTGTATATCTCATGTTTATATATTATTTTTCACAAACAACAAAGAGTAGCAACACAGATTAATCGAGTAACCTTACTGTTCACAAACAACATAGATTAGAAACAACACATTATTTTTGGGTTAGACTCGGCTACTAATTCTCCAGGGACATGTAGTTCAGAAACAACAAAATTAGCAATAGAACATTTTCAGAACATTAGCAATCGGGGGAGGCATCAGGAGAAGGAGCACAGGTCATGCAATGGGAAGTGAAGGGCCATGGAAGAGTTCAGATTGGGGAGGCCAGGGAGAGGCTTTTGTTCCCCTATCACCGCCGGTTACCCCTCAAACCGCCGTCCCCATCCAGCCTAGTCGCATCTAGGGTTAGGAACGACCTCGCGGACGGGACGACGGTCTCCGGAGTTGCGGGTTTCGGAGGAGGTTGGGATGATGAGAGAAAGGCGGGAGGGAAGAGGAAGAAGAGGGAAGGGAGGGGATCACCGGTTGCGGCGCCTCCGGGTACCTCCAGGTCGCATGTCGTCTTCCATCGGCTGGAGGTGCGAGCACTTCTCTGTCTTCCTCGCGACGAAGGGGTATGCGGGGAACGGGTGGTCATTCCCCTCGTTTCCAAGCGGTTTCGTGGTTCTGACCTCGGAAACTATTGCCACGGGGGGTAGGCATGCGGGGGCCAAGCGTGGAATTTGTGTGCGTTTCCATAAACTATTTCCATGCGCAGTCCAAACAATCGAATCGGTGCCTCTAATTCCAAACGGGCAATTCCGAAGCTCATCTCTGACATCCAAACATAGCATTATTATAAACTAACGCTGACATGTGGGATGCAACAACGAATATTGAGTAACGTTTAAAAAAGGCTAATACCTGGGACCCAGATAAACTACTGTTGTATCTAACAATGTTGCCAATGTAACATACACATGTTTCTTTCAAATGGAGGCTGACATCTGGGACCCAGCCTAGACACGTGTCCTGCATAGAGCGGGCTGACATCTGGGACCCAGCAACGGACCAAGGTCAGAAAAATGGAGACGACCGAAAAGATTCTATCATAGCACGTTTCATTTACAGAGAGGCTGACACGTGGGTCCACCAGCAAGACCTTATACAGGTGCTGCATCGAGCAATGTTTCCAAGTTCGAAACAGGGAGGCACGAGCGAGAAAAAAGTCCAACATGCAGACGTTTCTTCTATTGAGATGCTGACATAAGGGACCCACCAGCCTGAATATACAATAGATTCGTCGAGCAATGCTATCAAATTAATGAGATGCTGACATGTGGGACCAAGAAGCGTGACCAAACGGAAGATTCGTCGAGCAACGCTATCTAGTTAGGAACATGGTAGCCCTAGAGAATAAAAAATTCAATCATATACACACGATTCTTCTAATGAGATGTTGACATATGGGACCCATTAGCCTGAATAAATGGCAGATTGGCCGAGCAACGCTATCAAGTTAACACAGAGGCGCGACCGAGGGCAAAAAATTCATTATACACATGTTTTTCTAATGAGAGGATGACATGTGGGCCCAGCTGTGTTATTAAATTGTAGATGCATCTAGCAGCACAATCAAGTTCGGAATAGTATAGTGGGAGTAAATGAAAAAATCCATCATACACATGATTCTTCTAATGAGAGGCTGGCATGTGGGACCGAGCAGCACGATTAATAGCAGACTAAGGAAAAAATCATCATGCACACGTTTCTTCTAATGTGAGGATGACATGTGGGGCCCAGCTGCGTGATTAAACTGTAGATGCATCTAGCAGCACTATCAAGTTCAGAACAGGGTAGCGGGAGCGAAGGAAAAAATTCTATCATACACACGATTCTTGTAATGAAAGGCTGGCATATGGGACCTAGCATCATGATTAACGACAGGTAGATCTAGCAACGTTATCGAGTTCATATCAGGTAGGCACGAGCCAAGAAATAATCCATCATGCACACGTTTCTTCTAGTGTGAGGATGACACGTGGGACCCAGCAGCCTGATTAAATTGAAGATGCATCGAGCGACGCTATCAAGTTCAGAACAGGGAAGGGAAAAAGTTTTATCATACACACGATTTCTCAAGTGTGAGGTAGACATGCGGGACCCAGCAGCCTGACTAAACAGAAGAGGCATCGAACAACGTTATCGAGTTCAAATCAGGAGGCGCGACCAAAAAGTTTGGCTCACTACAGTCACTAACGTCCGGGACCCACATGCAAAAAATACTTCGGCGATTCAGCATCTCGCGAGGAAGCGGAAATCTTACTTCTGCCACACGCTTATCGAGCTTCCTCCATGTTTTTAGCGGTTTCGTCCCGAAACTAGAAAAAAAATTGCATCGGCCACGGCCGAGCCGATATTTTCTTCGCGGAAGATACACCATCCACGACGACCGAAGGGCACAGTTGTTGCGGAAGGAAACATTTCTTGTAAACCGACGGAGCTCAGGGCCGAATATGCTCATCGAGGCTTCACAAATGTTGTTCTGTTTTACAAAACAGAGCCGATGGAGGGTGGCATGACCATACGGTACATACGGTTTCTGCCCGTAGCGCTGATGACTGCAAGTGGACAGATCATTTGTAGCTAGTTTTGAAATAAATATATCGATTCCACATGGAGCAGTAGGTGAAATACTAAAATGTTTTTGACTAAGACTGAACGAAGTACTTAAGGAATAATTCTAAGATGCAAGAAGAGTAGAATTGTTTTTGGGTTTTTGGTTGATCTAGGCAATAAAGTAAAGTGCAGTAAAACTTAATGCAGAAAGTAGTAATCGCGTGTGTAAGAAAGCTTGGAACTGCAATAGGGAAAAAAGCATTCTCGGGGAGTGGTGGATACACCGCTAGCAATTTAGACTAAGTAATCAAGATTATTATAATGAATATTCTCATGACATGTATGTATATGGGAGGAGCTCCATATATGAACGAATAGGCAGCAACCACTGCTCACATCATCCTTCATAACCATAGCTGACGGATAAACGACACCAATCGTATTATGTCGCTATTAAGGGATTTCTCCTGTGGCATGGACATGGCTTAATGAGTTATCCTTGTTTCCCCAAGTTAGTACGTAAAGGATGACAACTACTTTATAGTCACAATAAGTGCTATCATCCCTTCGTCTATCAACAAGTAATCCCCTTTATCGAGTCCCCGTAAGAGGAAAATATTAAGGAGGTGCACAACTCCCAACATCAAGATGAAGACAATTACCATATACACATAATGATGTATAACATAATAATATCTTCATCTCAATCATATACTAGGGTTTCTCCATCACACCAAGAACTAATGATCTACTCAGACATGGATGCAAAAAACATCATGGCAATGGTAATGGAAACAATTATAGATAAATAGTTCTTGTATAAATCCACAACTAGTGCTAGAATTACAACAAGATATAGATGGGATAGATGGATATGGTGGTGGTGATGATGCAACGGTTGATGATGATGGATATCGTGCCTTGGCCTGCCAGATCTTCTTAGGGAGAAGATGGATCCCTAGGGCAAGTTCCCTCTCTAGATCCCTTCCGGAGGTGAGGTTTTTGGCGATTTTTGGGTGTTCTATATGTCGTCTCTCCGATCCAGTTGCACGGGGTGAAACTATTTGAGGATGCAGTGTCGGTGCCAACTATATGCCCAGAAAAAATATCCCGGCGTATAGTTGGTCCTTAAACCTTTTGTATCCTCCAATCGCTTCGGGGTTTCTTCTGGTATTATTGACATTTCCCAAATAAGCGATTTACATTGTTTTTGGCTCCTTTTGACTCCAATACAACTGGTCCAAGAATTGTGTCCATTGGATCCATCATTTGTCCTAATCCTGGTAAAAATAAACATGAAAGGTGCGTGCGAACGCCGTAAAATACCAAGATCCTACCACTACAATGCAAAATAATAATATAAAACATGATGCAAATATGCAAAATAATAATATAAAACAAGATAATATAAAGGACGAGCAAGTTTAGCTTTAATGGATGTGATCCTCATATTCATGAAGCTGAGTCGATAAAATAAATGAGGCAGTTGTAGCATGCGGTTCTCATATATGATACATAGGATTAAGTTCATGAATAGTACCTTGCTCGAACCATACAAATAATATTAGCAGGCGTCCACACCTTAGCGATCAACAGTTCACAAAAGATGAATCTCAAAATGATGTAAAGTGTTTCGGTTTGACCGAATGAGTTAGCGAGGTAGTCCCAAGTATTTTAGGATTAACATATTCACTTGGGATTCGAAATCTCAAATGTTTCTTTGTCTTTCCACAAGACAATGGTGTATGCCTACTTGCTCTTTGCTCATTCTCTCTTTTTCTTCTTTCTCTTCTTCTCTTTTTTCTTTTTTATATATTCTCAAACTTTTGTTTAAGTTCTATTCAAAGGAGCTAGCCATACAATCCACTTCATGTAGGGATTCAAAGTTTAAAGATATCAATTACCAAATTTCAATTGTATATGAAGAATCTTTATGGCTTGAAGACTTTACCTCGAATTGTTCTCCTCTAATTTGATAGAACTTTTATTTCCTTTGTTCAAGATTTCTTTCTCAACTTAACTGATCAGATTATTTTTCTTTTTGTCAATCAAACCATCAACTTACAACATATTGACTCAATTATCTTTATAAGTTCCATTAATACCAATGGTGTGGAAGGCTCCTATTGATATCATCAGGTGCAAGTAAAATTATACTCAAGCCATTCTTATATCCAATAAGACAAACTCAAACTCAATAATACTCCATATATTATAATAGACTCAGAATTTCATAAATGGGATTGACTATTGCTAAAGGTAATTCTAATGATGCATCTTTATTTCTAAACTCGAACTAATGTGAAACTAAAATAGTAAATTATAAGATTGATTACAAGGTTTGAAAGATCTCCCCAAGCATGGAATCAAGCCAGGCGGGCTCAAATAACTCCTTGCGGGTACCTATTCCTCCTCCTGGGTAGGAAGAGTATTGCCTTCTTCTCCTGTGTTGCAAACTTTAGCTATGCTTGCGAGGCGGATGCTGAGCTCGGCCATGTCATACTGGAGCTTCAAAATTTTCTTCTGGAGGAATTTCTTCTCATCTGTCAACTCAAAAATAGTTTTAATCAAAAAACCAACTCTACCATCGATGGCATTGACCTTTTTCTCAAGGTCTTTGCTCATCATCCCGTAGGAGTCAATCCCTTCTCCAATAGTTTGAACACATGCCTTTGAAGCTTTTTACAATTGATAGATATTATCATGAATGCCATCTTGCCACACCTTCTTGGGTTTAAGAGGTGTCGAACTAAGAGGAGGTTTATAATAAGATCCTATGTTGTGGCGGTAAGGATTAGGGAGATACTTGTCCTTTCTCCTTTTCTGATCCGCTTGCCTCATCATCTCCATCCTTTGCGGGAACATGTCCTCCCAATTCACGAGAGGCTTGATCTCCGAGCTAGATGACGATGATGCTTGTTTTGGTTCTTCTCCCTCGATCCTCTTCGCGGGCTTCTCTTATTTCTTCCTCCAAATCTTATTGACATGGAACGACTGCATGGCTTCGCTGCACGGATGTTGTTAGAAGGGGCTTGTATGTAGATGGCGATGGTTTTTCGAGGCTAGAGGTTGTAGCTTTGTGAAAACTTAATGAAAAAGGTTTGATGCGATCAGTTTTAAAAGGGGAGGTTAAAAACCCTATCCGCCTTTTATAATGAGAAACTATATGGTCGCGGCCCGTATAGATCCCGCCGAATAGTTATGAACCAACTATAGATTTTTTATCTACGACGGTACCAACTATACGACTGCGACTATACGGCCAGGAATTTTCTTCCCGTCGTATAGTTGGTCATTAAACATACTGTATCCTGGCATAGAAATTTGGAGATGGGGTGAATAACTATACTACCGCAACTATACGGCTAGAAATATAATTCCCGACATATAGTTGGTCGTTAAAGCTAATGTATTCATCAACATTTATCTGTTTCTTTGGGAATTATTTATTAATGTGAAAATTAATGAAATACCAAGTTTTGACAGAAAAATGACTGCTTAAATTTTCAACCAAAATTAACTGTAACATCCGAAAAAAAATATTAAACTTGGATCATCAAACTCTAATCATCAAATTAGGGTTAACAAAAACTTTCCCAACTAAAAATATGAAAGCACTCATATGTGTGTGTATTCAAAATTTGAATTCTTTTGAATTGCCATGATTCTGTGTTTCTTTGCTTGCAAAAGCATTCTTAGGTAAAATAAACATCATCTAAACAATCCCCAAAATTTTCCCAAAGACGAACAACTCAAAATAAACAAATGAAGTGAATGGTCACTTTGGCCAAATTAACTCTCATGCCTACTTTGGCTATCCCTAACTTTCATAACTTAACAGAAACATTTGTGGATCTTTGTACCCCTTGTTAGTACTCATAATAAGGTACCAAGGCACACTTTGTGATCATCCAAAAACATTCAAATGCTAAGTTTAAATGACAGTTTAAAATTGAATCTATCTCATATGGGAAGATCCCAATTTTTCAAAAACCACTCAAACCAGCTCAATTTTCAAAGCCCAAGCACCCACAGAATCCCCAGCACATGCTAGCACACACACCAAAAATCTTTTTAAAATTCAAAACTCAAGTTCTTGGGGACATTTCATCAAACAGCTTGCAGATTCAAATCAAACAAATCACAAACACTATAGTGTGCAGTGAATTTGGCCTAACTTGTTCCCTCTCTGGTTGCAACTAGTCTTTAGTAGATCATCTAGCTCAATTGTAAACATATAGCACCACTATGAGCTTGCCTTGCCATCAATGGTGACCAGGCCGAGCCTCACCATGCCACCCCAGCATGGACAGCAAGCTAGAGGAAGAACTAGCTGTGACAACCTTGTCTGGGAGGTAGCCTATGCCTCACCGCCCCCTCTCGACCAGCCCTAGCTCAAGGACAGAGACAAGAACTGCCAGGAACGCAGTGACTGCGCCACTGTCGGCATGACCATGCCGACGCGCACCACCGTGCATGCACCGTTCCCACTCAACCCGACCACCTCAAGCCCTTGCCGCCCGCCAGAATGCCCTCCACCGTCCCAGGAGACCACTAGACATGATCGTTTCATCGCCCGTACCCCGCAGCCACCGCATGCCACGGAGTTCGCTGACTCTGCCTCGCAGAGCACCGCACGTTCCCGACCAACTGCTACTGCCCCTCAACTCGCATTCAAGTCCTAGAGCATCGCCAGGAGACCGCCCGGTGATCGCTAACTTCAGCCATGCCTCTAGCCGCCCGTAGCCATGTTGCCACAGTCGCCTGCCCATCCCTCTCGGTCTCGCCGTCGAGCCAATAAAAGGAGGCCACCCCAAACCATTTGAAGCACACCATCCCACTCCCCTCAGCTCACTGATCCTTCCACCCTCTAGCCGGAGCATGAGAAGCAGTAGCTCGCCGGAATTGCGCCGGAGCAGGCCGCCTCTAGAGAAGAAGGGGGACATTGATTTCGACCACCCCCGGAGCTGCCTCAACCATCCCTGAGCTCGCCGTCGACCACTCGTTCGTTTGCCTGCCTCGCCGTCATCGCTGGAGCCCTGGTATGCCTCCTATGCACCCCCACTGATCCGCAAGGGTTCGAGCTCGCCGGTGACATGTTCATCGTCGACGACGACCCTCAACCGTCGATCACCCTTCTAATCCAACGAACCACACCGCCCCGTACCGCTTCACGTGTTATGAGCCACTGACTGGTGGAACCCCCCTATCAGTTGAGCCCCGCGCTGCGGAGTGACACTGGGCCGGCCCATTAAACACTCCCGCGCGACCCAACAGTTTGAATTTAAACTTTTTCTTTTTAATTCAAACCCAATTCTGTACCTAGTTTCAAAAACCAACCCAGCTCGATCCAATGAACCAAATTGCATGAAACCAATTTTTTAGAAAGGTACTGAAATGCTTAATCCAAGCCCGTTGGATTCAAATCATTTGGATCTGTAGATCACCCTTGGTAAAAATAACAAGTCAGAAGCTTTTCTGCATTCAAACATTTTTCAAATTTCAACCATAATAGCTTTTGAGTTGATTCCAACTCTCAAAAATCACATTTGGTCATACCTTTCAGAATATATAAAACATATGGGTTTACTTATAGAAATAATGTCCAAGTAATAAAAGAATGCCACATAGTCATTTCTAGTCACTTTATTTATTTAAAATAAAAAGGTTAAACCTTATTAAATTGTGACACCACTTTAAATCACATTCCCATATACTGAAATATGTGGTGATGACATGTGTCAACATGATCCCATGTTTGGTTTGGAGAATATTAAATCTTAAGTAGTTTTTCAATGAGTAGAAATTACTTTTCAAAAATAAAATAAATAAGACAAAATCTTTAATCTTGTAATTTTAGTGATGATACTAGATCATCTATAGTACCCCTTTGTGTGATGATTGACAATAGTTAAGTATTGTTTGGTGATTGTGTACCTCGTATTTATTTATAGACGCTAGTACCGACCAAGGATACGAGGAGGAAGGAGGATACTACGAGGAAGAAGCCGAGGAGAACTTCAACCACTGCTCTGCACAAGGCAAGCCTAATACTACTAGTTGATTGAGCAATCTAACACTTGCAAGGTACCTTACTTATGCAAGCTAATACCTGCTTGTTACCATGCCAACTATATGCCTTAAGCATATGTGATCATACCCACTTGATAACCCAATCCTAGTTTTACTTGCAAGCTTTCTACTTTATTTCTTTATCAAATATATTTCTTAGAGTTTACTTAAGTGACTTGTAGATTATAGTAGGATAATTGAAGGTTGCATAAAGAGCATTAAATTTGGCCTAAGCTAGATAATCTTGATGTCATCCTAAGGCATGAGATTGAACTTAATTAATCTCCACTTGTTTACCACCCCTCATTAGTACTCACCCCACTTGTAGATGCTAGTGCTAAGCATAAAACTTGATCAACTTTAGATGGGAATACTTGGTGAAAATGGTTATGAAAACCTTAGAATGATGAGTCATTCTACTGAGATGTTTTGACATGTGTTTCCGAACACCAGATTATTTTGATTATGAAAATGTTGAGGCATGAGCCTTACCCCTTTATAAAACTGATGGTTGTCTAGATGCGATAGCATTCCAATCTTACCGTACAACCACAATACCTGAAAATTCGGTAGGTCTTGACTGGAAACTGATATACCTTAGTATGGCTACCTTGTGAAGATTGTCCACCTGTGCAGTACCCAAGATGACAGTTGATCATGGTTGGGAGGCCAAACTCACAGGAGAGGTGCCTATACTAGGGCGTGTAATCGAAAGGTTAGGATTGATTATCCGCATACTGAGTATGGTGAATTCAGGATTTGTTCCTGACGGATGTATCGAATATTGTGGTGAAAGTGTACAATCTCTGTAGAGTGTCAAACTATTCGAATAGCCGTGTCCGTGGTTATGGATAGTTGGAGTGGCCATACTGTTCCCCCGTCAGATGTTTTCAAAATGACTTATGAAATGAATTGAGACTTTGACTTGACCACAACAGGGTTGTGATATGAAATTCAAATTCCCACTTAGGTGTTATAAAATTTTCAACTAGCTTTCTTTGCTTTTGAACTTAGTAGAGGTAAATCTGGCTTTTTGCAAAACGACCCTAGAGCTTAGTGTCCTACTACAAAAACCCCCTTACCCGTTAGTATTAGTTTGCGAGTACTTAAAGAGTACTCATGGCTTGTCCCTGGCTATTCCCCTGGCCAGACTATGAAGAGGAGTACCAGGATGATGGACGGCACGAAGGTTACGACAACTAGGATCATCTCCCATCGTCAGCATTGCCTGTGACCCCGAAGATGGAGCTTCGCCTACGCTACCTTTAATATTACGTTATTCCGCTGCTTGAGTTGTATTAAGAACTGGATCATGAGATCCTTATTTGTGTAAGACCTTATGTATGGTTTGTAATGGATGATGTACTGTGATATCCAAATCTGTTATGTCTCACAAAAATGGTAATCCTGGGATTGTGATGTATGGCATAATAGGCATCTGGGATTAAAAACCCGGGTGTTGACATTAACATTCACTGAACGAGATTTTTATCACAACTGGATTTCTTCTATTTCACTAGAGATTCAAGTGTTCCTTTATTCAATCTCAAACTTAACTAAAACTTACTTGAAAATTTAAAACTTACTCGACCATTTATTTCACATGGGTTGCCTCCCAGGAAGCGCTCTTTTATGGTCTATAGCTTGACCATAGTATTTCTCACTTCGTCTCGATTTTATCCTTCTTCTAGTTGCCATTCCTTTTATACTTTTGCTCAATTATATCTTCTTTTTCTCAATAATGTTTCAAGCGTTGTCCATTCAACACCCAAGAAAGAGAGGGTGTTTTTCCTTGGAGCTTCATTGCTCCCGATGCATAAGCTTCTTCAACTATATAGGGACCTTCCCACTTTGATCTAAGCTTTCCTGGAAACAAATTAAGACGAGAATTATAGAGCAAAACCTTATCTCCACTTTTAAAGACCTTATTCTCTATTTTTCTATCATGCCATCTTTTTACTTTTTCTTTAAACAATCTAGCACTTTCATAAGCCTCACTCCTAAACGCATCTAAAGCATGAATGTCTAATAAACATTTTTCTCCTACTGCCTTAAGATCATAGTTTAAGTTCTTGATTGCCCAAAAGGCTTTATGTTCCAATTCCAAAGATATATGTCACGCCTTACCGTATACCATCTTATATGGTGTCATACCCATTGGATTCTTAAATGAAGTTCGGTATACCCAAAGAGTGTCATTTAGCTTGTATGACCAATCTTTCTTGATTTATCCATCGTCTTCTTGAGTATGGTCTTTATTTCTCTATTAGAGAGTTCCACTTGACCACTCATTTGAGGATGATATGGTGAAGAAACGCGATGAGTTACTCCATATTTGTAGATGATCTTCCTGAAAGTTCCTTTCATAAAATGAGAACCACCGTTAGTAATTAAAAATCTAGGAACTCCAAACCTGGGAAATATGACATCCTTGATCATCTTCATAGAAGTAGCTACATCTGCATGGTTTGTTGCAATAGCTTCAACCCATTTAGTAACATAATCGCCAGCAACAAGAATATGAGTGTAGCTGTTTGATTATATAAAGGGTCCCATGTAATCCATTCCCCACACATGAAATGGTTCAATTATAAGACTATAATCCATTGCCATCTATTGTCTTCTACCTATATTATCTATTTTATGGGAAGCATCACAATGTTCTACATACTTGTGTGCATCCTTGAACAAGGTGGGCCAATGGAATCCGGATTGCAGTACCTTTGTTGTAGTTCGCTTGCCTGCATGATATCCTCCATACGGGCTATCATGACATGATTGCAAAATTGCATTCATTTCATGATTAGGAACAAACTTTCGAATCATTCCATCAGGTCCATGACGATAAAGACACAAATCATCCCAACAGTAATATTTAAGAGCATTTAAGAATTTCATTCTTTCATTTCTTGTCATACCAGGAGGTACAAATATTCCTGCAAGATAATTTGCATAATCTACAAACCAAGGATTAGCGATTTCAACATTTGCTAAGTATTCTCCTGGAAATGACTCATTTATAGGTACAAGGTCAGTAATTATTCCCTCCATCCTAGAGAGATGGTCTGCTACCGGATTATCCTTACCCCTCTATCTACTATTTGCAAATCATATTCTTGCAGTAATAAAACCCATAATCAACCTAGGATTTGCATCCTTTTTACAAGGAGGTGACGCAAGGCTTGGTGATCTGTATGAACTATTACCTTAGAATTAATAATGTAAGATCTAAATTTGTCACAAAAAAAAATATAGCTAGGAACTCTTTTTCTGTAGTAGCATAACTTTCTGAATCTTATTAAGAGTTATACTAGCGTAATGAATAACATTTAAATTATTCCCGTCTCGCTGTCCTAATACAGCTGCTAAAGCATAGTCACTAGCATCACACATGATTTCAAAAGGTTCATCCCATTTTGGACATTGCATGATAGGTGCTGAAACTAATTTTTTTTAGGATTTTCAAAAGCTACAATACAGTCATGATCTAAGTAGAACAGAGTTTATTTATCAACGAGGTTAGTGAGAGGCATAGCTATTTTAGCAAAATATTTTATAAAACGCTTGTAAAAACCTACATGTCCTAGAAACATTTTTAAGTTTTTAATGTCTCAAGGTATGGGAAGATTTTCTATAGCATTTATATTGGTCTTATCTATTTCTATACCTTTTTCTGAAACATTATGTCCAAAAACTTTACCTTCTCTTTTCATGAATCGACATTGCTCCCAATTCAAAACTAAATTTGATTGCCTGCATCTCTGTAAATCTTTTGTTAAATTATAGAGACAATTATCAAATGTTGTTCCACAAACAACGGAATGATTTGTTAGAACTTCCATAGTCTTCTCAACAAGATCATCAAATATTTTTAAAAGACAATATTGAAAGGTGGCAGCTGCATTACATAAGCCAAACAAAATTAATCTATAAGCATATGTACCATAAGGACTTGTGAAAGTTGTTTTCTCTTGATCTTCGGGTTGTATAGAATTTGAGAATAACCGGAATAACCATCAAGAAAACAAAAATAAGAATTATTGCTTAGTCTTTCTAAAATTCTGTCCATGAATGGTATAGGTTTATGATTTTTCTATGTCTCACGGTTTAGTTTTTTAAAATCGATGCACATGCGATACCCAACAATAGGTCTTATAGGAACTAGCTCACCATCCTCATTCATAGCAGCATCAAGACCCCCATGTCTTGGTATGCAATGAGATGGGCTAACCCATGTACTATCAGAAATAGGATATATTATGCCGACATCTAATAAGCGTATAACTTATTTTCTAACTACTTCTTTCATTTTCAGATTAAGCCTTCTCTGTGTGTCAACTACAGGTACAACATCTTCAAGCATGGTAATCTTATGTGTCACAATGGATGGATCTATTCCCTTAATATCACTTAGAGTATACCCAAATGCTTCATGATGTTTGATCAAAACAAAAATGAGTTTATTTGTTTCATTTTCTGATAAATTTTTACTAATAATAACAAGACATTTATTTTCATTATCTAAAATTTCATACCTCATATTGTCTGGAAGTCATTTCAATTCAATTAGCGGAGATTTTTTGTCTCCTTTTCTTACCAGTTCTTCATTTTCATGTGGGTTTTTTGCTTCCATAATGGAGTCAAGGTAATCATCCATTTTTTCTCTTTCCTCATCATCTAGTGTCTCTTCCCAATTAACTAAGCACCTCTCTAATTCATCTTGTAGATTGCTGAAATGAATTGCGGCTAGCTCGACAATTTTTTCCCTTCCTTGATATCTTCTACTTCATATGGCCTCTTATTTAGTTTAGCGAAGTGGAATGTCATTTACTATTCTCCAAACATCATTGAAATAGTCTCCTTTTTATTATCAATTCGAGCTTTGGTTATAGAGACAAAAGGCCTGCCTAAAAGAATAGGACAAAATGTATCTCGAGGCATACCAACAATATGAAAATCAAGAGGGTACATGAGTGATCCAATAAAGACATAGACATTTCTAATAACACCTTCTGGTTTTATATTAGTTATATTAGAGAATTTAATACTAGTGTCTATCGGTTCCACATCTGGATTATTTAAATTGTAGCGAAGTTCCTCATAAAGTGATGAAGGCATAATATTTATAGTGGAAATAGGCTCACAAATTCCCTGTAAGAAAGTTTCTCCACAATATATAGGATTCATAGGTTTAGAAGTTTCATTACCTCGTATCTTACCTGTGATGAATTCTGAGGTTTCAAAGTCTAGCATGACCACTTCATTCTCCATGGTTTGTGCTTCCATAAGATCCTTAAATATAACAATATTTGCATTGGTAGCTTTAGGGTTCTTCTCTAGTTTCTTTGATCTTATCCTTATGTGTTCTTCCTCCCTGCACTTTTTCTTAAAATTCTCTTGAATAGGTTCAGAGGAAAATTCTATCAATGATGCGTTCTCTCTTGATCATTTATTTTCTTTGAGGGGTTTATAAGGTTCCCATTCTGTAGGTACCTGTAGATTCCCTGGATAATTCTCAATAATTTTCTTTACTGAATAAGAATCAATACCGAGGTTTTTAATTATCGCACAAGTCCTTTCATCTACAAGAAATTCGTTAACACAAGCATGTTCAGAAGAACTACTCATATTGATCTCCTCATTTTTAAGACTATCTGTTGTCTCCCTCATTTTCATTAGTAATTTCCAGGCTTCATCATAGGTATAAGATAGAAAACTACCATTAGAAGCGGTATCTAGGTTTGTTCTATTTTTATTATTAAGCCCTCCATAAAAGGTATGAGTGATTAACCAATCAGGCAAAGGTGATGGGGGAAATTGTCTAGATAACTTTTATACCTTAGATAGCCTTCATATAAACTCTCACCAGGATTATTTTTGAAACTGATAATAATACCTCTCATCTTGTGAGCTTTGCTTTCTAAGTAATATTTTGATAGGAAATTGGTTGTCAATTCCGTCCACGTCCTTGGTGCTTCTACAAATAAGGATCTATACCAATTGCAAAAATTATTGGAGTGAGTATGTCTAAACAACTGGATTTTAATCTTATCAAGGTCACAATCATCAAATATAAAGGAACCAAAAACATCTTCAAAGAATTGTAAGTGTCCATATGGACTCTCTTCATTGGTTCCTGCAAACTCCTTAGAGTTAAGTAATTCAAATAATAAGGGATGGATCTCAATACCATCGGGGTTTATGCTTTTATTGACAGTTATAAAAGCGTCCATGGGCGAACCCATTTTCCTTACTGCCTCAAGCTGATTAAATGTTGAGTGTTGTCCATTGTCATGGTCCTCCAACTCAAATCAAAAATTAGTACAACACAAGTAAATAACTAAAGTAAAGTGACTTATAGCGCTAAGCTCTCTGGCAACGGTGCTAGAAAATAGCTTGATGACTGCAAGTGTACCGATCATTTGTAGCTAGTTTCATAATAAAGATATTGATCCCACATGGAGCAGTAGTCGAAAGACTAAAATGCTTTTAACTAAAACTAAACAAAGTACTTAAGGAATAATTCTAAGATGCAATAGAAATAGAATTGTTTTTGTGTTTTTGGTTGAGCTAGGCAATAAAGTAAAGTGAAGTAAAACTTAATGCAGAATATCAGGTGTGTAAGAAATCTTGGAACTGCAATAGGGAAAAAAGGCGTTCTCGGGGAGTGGTGGATACACCTCTAGCAATTTAGACTAAGTAATCAAGATTATTATAACGAATATTCTCATGACATGTATGTATGTGGGAGGAGCTCCATATATGGATGAATAGGAAGCAACCATTGCTCACACCATCCTTCATAACTACAACTGACAGATAAACGACATCAATCGTATTATCCCGCTATTAAGGGATTTCTCCCGCGGCATGGACATGGCTTAATGAGTTCTCCTTGCTTCCTCAAGTTAGTACGTAAAGGATGACAACTACTTTATAGTCACAATAAGTGTTATCATCCCTCCATCTACCAATAAGTAATCCCCTTCATCGAGTCCTCGTAAGAGGCAAATATTAAGGAGGTGCACAACTCCCAACATCAAGATGAAGACAATTAACACATACACATAATGATGTAACATAATAATCTCTATTTCATATCAATCATATACTAGGGTTTATCCATATCCCCAAGAACTAATGATCTACTCAGATATGGAGGCAAACAACATCATGGCAATGGTAATGGAAACAATTATAGATGAATAGTTCTTGTATAAATCCACAATTAGTGCTATAATTACAACAAGATCTAGATGGGATGGATGGAGTTGGTGGTGGTGATGATGATGCAGTGGTTGATGAAGATGGAGATCTATCCCTTGGCCTCCAAGATCTTCTTAGTGCGAAGATGGATCCCTAGGGCAAGTTCCCCCACCAGATCCCTTCCGGAGGTGAGGTTTTCGGCAATTTCTGGGTGTTCTATATGTCGTCTCTCTCATCCAGTTGCACGGGGTGAAACTATTTGAGGAGGCCGTGTTGGTGCCAACTATACTGCCAGAAAAAGTATTCCCGCTGTATAGTTGGTCGTTAAACCTTCTATATCCCCCAATCTCTTCAGGGTTTCTTCTAGTATTATTGATACTTCCAAAATAAGCGATTTACGTTGTTTTTCGCTCCTTTTCACTCCAATATAACTGGTCCAAGAATTGTATCCATCGGATCCATCACATGTCCTGGTCCTGGTGAAAATAAACATAAAATGTGCGTGCGAACACCGTAAAATACCAAGATCCTACCACTACAATGCAAAATAATAATATAAAACATGATGCAAATATGCACTCATGAACTACAGGATGTTAAACCCTCTATACTCTATAGTGTTTTGGCCACCATTTCTTCAAATGGACTCCGATTGAGGTGTTCTTTGGCTAGTTGGATTCATATGGAAGAGGACTACAACACCATGGCCTTGGATATTCATTTGGGTTTTATGGAAAAATCCACTTTTTCCTCCCCTCAAATGGCTAAGTCTGGTGCCTCCAACTCCTCCATATTGCATCCTCTTGGATCCTTTTCTCCATGAGTGTCCATAGCACCTACACAAAAGTCAAATACAAGGAAAAAGTAAATAAAATCATACTAAACTACTAGTTGTGCAAAGGGTATCTGAAAATGAATGCGAACTAGTAATCATGCATAATGGGCATAGTTTTAGCTAGATATAACATGTGATGAGTGACAATATGAATAATATGTGTGCTTAAATATGCATAATAATTGCACTCATCAACATGCCCAAGCTAAATGTTGCTCGTCCTAGAGCAAGAGAGTATATAAAAAAATAATGCTATCATCTAGCTTACCATAGAAGATCGATGCCTTGTATCCTTATTTCCCCTACAAGCTCAAAGTAAAATATAACATATTCATACAAGGCAACACAAGCTCAGTTATGTCAATCCCTAAAAGATCAGTTACAACTTAAGTGCTTGATACCTTCGATCCAGATTCACGGATCTAGTATAATATATTTTTCCCTAGAATACCTAGGTTTAATCGAACCTTTGAAAGCAATGCTAAATGGAAATAAAAAGGACACGTTTACAAGACTTTGTTTCTTTGTTTTACCTTGGTTTATCGGACCAATCTAGTTAACTTTTATAGGTGGTTGAATAAATGGATGGAGATAGGCTAGGGTTGAAGATCCACCCGCAACTCCACATCATATGGCATGAAAGATAATAAAAAGCATAGTCATGTATAATGTTTGAATGAAGTTAATATCTTGTGGGCATCACATCCTAATATACTAGAGCCCCCGTGATGCAGCGGGCATAGCAATAGTCTTTTAATCCAACCGAGTGCACACCGAAGCCACGGGTTACAAACGATTATTAAGTGAAGAACACATATTAAAGCATTAAGTAGTGATGTTGTTGTGATCCTGAATGGGTCGCTAAGCGAAGACCGTACTACCCTTTCTGTCACTACGGTTCCTATGAGATCACTGCTAGCCAAGCATCTCACATCAAGCCCCTAAAGTTTTACTCTAATAAAAAGCTTTACTCTAACTAAATTAAATTACTCCCATAGGCATGGCATCTTAGCAAATCAACCAAGTAATATAAACAACTCAAACTTTAAAAGTGGGAGACATAGGACATACCTTTCATAAGCGACTTCATGATTCTCTTCCTTATAGGGATGTGTTCCTTCAAAACTCAAACACGATTACTCTCATAATAATATAAAAGCAAATATGCAAAGTGCGAATTCACATTTACGAAAAAAGAAATAACGAAAAAGATAGGGATTAAAGAATAGGAAAGATCTTACGACCATGCAAGGGTTCTAAGAAAAGAAAAACAAACGAAAAAAAGCAAACTAACAAGCAAAGGAAAAAAAAAGCGAAGTGTTTCAAAGCTACCAAAGAGCTGGAGTACAACCTCGTTATTACACAAATTAATTTGCGAGGGAAACACATCCCCAAACTCAGGATTTTGCAAGCCCTTTTGTTCCTCATTGTGGTGGAGGTGGATAATCTCCCATGCTCCATTGGCTATGCCAATCATGGAACTGGGTGGCGAGGCTTGCAGTAGCATCTCAAAGGTTGATGGAGAGGTTGTTCATGTTTTGAATATTTTCTTAGAGTGTGTAGATGTATTCATAGGTGGTTTAGTAGTTTGCTAGATGTTCATCTTTTTCGGGTCCTCCTTGTTCTACTTCATCATCTTCTCCTCCTCCTCCCACGGGTATATCTTGTTGGGGTAGATTAACCTCAATAGATAATAGACCATTCGACAAAGGAGTTGGGATCAAGTGATCCACTCCAGGTATATCAATGAAATATCTACCATGAGTTTTACAAAACCATACCACGTGCTCTTAGAGTAGGGAGTGATACGTCAGAAATGTATCTATAATTTTTGATGCTCCATGCTTGTTTAGTATCTACTTTGCTTTGCTTTGCCTACAATTTGAGGTGTTTTTTCTGGAACTAACCTATTAAAAAGTTGCCACAGTGCCAGTTGCCTGTTTTCTTCTGTTTTTGGTTCTAGAAAGGCAGAAAATCAATATTCTCCGAATTGGACGGGACAAAATCCAAAGTAAATAACTTTCCATGGGGGTCAAGAATCCAGAAGACGAGACGGAGATGCGAGCCAGGTCGGCCAAACACCCCTATGTGCGGGTGGGCCCTGCCCTGTACCTGGGTAGGGTGTGGGGCCCCTGGCCGCCTCCTAGCCTCGCCTCTTCGCCTATAAGAAGCCCCTGATGCAGAAACCCTAAGTACTCGATAAATATTCCACAAAAACTTTTGTAGCCGCCACCACCGTCGTCCCTAGATCGGGGGGGGGGGATCTGAAGTTCTTCCTGGCACCCTGCCAGAGGGGATATCATCCCGTAGGCCTTCTCTCCGGTATTATGCGTGAGTAGTTCCACCTTGGACTATGGGTCCATTTAGTAGCTAGATGGTTGTATATCCTCCTTTGTGCTTTAATGTATAGATCTTGTGAGCTCCGTTTATGATCAAGATCTAATCTATTTGTAATCGTGCATCTTGTGTTTGTGGGGATCCGATGGATATTGAGATTACTATGTCAGATTGATTAATGGTTTTGTCTTTATGATTCTATCATGTGTGTTTTGTTTGTGATCTTGCATGCTCTCCGTTGTTAGTAGCTATCTTGGCCAAGTAGTTGCTAGTGACTCCAAGAGGGGGTATTTATGATCGATAGTGGGTTAATGCCTCTAGTTTCCAAGGGAAGTGACAGAAATCTCTTCGGTTGTAGATGTGTTGTTGCTACTAGGGATAAAACAACGGTCTCTTGTTCATGGAACATGTGGACTATTTACCTTACACACTTTGCTTAAAGCAGTTGTCTGTTGCTTGCAACTTAATACTGGAGGGGGTTCGGATGATAACCTGAAGGTGGACTTCTAGTCATAGATGCAGTTGGATGGCAGTCTATGTATCTTGTTGTATTGCCCAATCAACCTCATAGGATCTTTCTGACTAGTAATTGCAATGTGATGCCTTGCTCAGTTCATGTAAATTGCCCTGCTGTAATTTGTTTACCCTTCATGCCATGTTGTTTATCTAAGGAGAGCACCTCTACTGAACTATGGACCCCTGTCCAATATTTACCATTAATACATGTTCCACTGTTACTTGTTTACTTGATGCAAACCATTACCTTCCACACCATACGGTTTATTCCTTTGTTACAGCAAACCGGTGAGCTTGACAACCTCACTGATTCGTTGGAGAAAAGTCTTGAGTTTGTGTTGTGCAGGTCTCCGTGTTGCTTGCAACACCTGTGTGAGGTTTCCTTCCTCCTACTGGTCCGATCCCCTTGGTTTCTTCAGTGAGGGAAAACTTGTTGCTGTGCTGCTTCACACCTTGCTCTTGGAGTTCCCAACGAAGCGCTCCTATATCAACTAAGCGCCATCAGGGAGACCGAGATGGTGACGTCCTACCAGCGGTTGGATGTAACCTTGGTTGATGTGAAGTGCGCATGCAAGAACGGTCACAACTCCCCCTCCTTATATGGGTCCACGAGATTGAAGAGCCTGATGCTTAAGGTAAAACACAAGAAAAGCGCCCAAATTTGGCATTTAGTTACAATTAACAATAGCAGCTTTTGCGAGGATCAACATGTCCTCCTCATTAACTCTAGTAAACTCACCACGTGTCTGCAAGGTATTAGCAATCACGTAAAATAGATATCGAATAGCAGGGTGATCAATTTGGTTTGCCTTGGGTGTATTTCCATGAATTCTCATCAAATTAAAGTACTCCCAAGGTTCAGGATTTAAAACAAAAGTAGTTGTGCGTACATCAGTGGCGTTTTCGACAAACCCAAAACATTGAGCCCATTGGTTGAGTGTTAGGATGTACTCATGGTTGAGTGTTGAGCACAATTATGTTCCTCGGTACAATAGTAATGGTCCACCGTATGCGTCAAGGTGCCGAAGAACTCAAGTATCAATAGGGGATATGTGGCGACCTCCTAAAAGACAAAGTCATACAAACCAACATAGTTGCAAAATAAATCAAAATCAGCATGAATGCCAAGTTGGTTCAGGATATAAGGACACGCCCACTTGGTGGACTTTATTTCTCGAAGCATGAGACGATTGAAATGGTTCATCTGAAATTCCCCAGTGAACTCGATACCAAGTGACTCAGGGGTCAACGTATCAACAGGTGGTGCGGAAGATTCCATAGGCATCACACATGTACGTCTCCTCATGTTCTTCTAAAAATAATAAGATAGAATAAATAAGTCATAATAAAAATTGCTAATAGTAAACTTTTGATCCAATAAACACATAATATATGTGATTCCCTACGCTAATTACAAAAAATACTTCTCTAAAACAATACTAAGTGTGCTCAACATCAATATTGAATCAAGAACAAGACCTATGTCTAGATTGACAATGGTGAATGATTGAGTAAAGCTTTTGCAAAAAATAAGTTGAGGACAGGAGGAGAATCATACCTTATATCGATTGAGTGCGAGGAATAAAAGAAAGATTGAGTAAATTTTAAGATCCAATGAAGGTGGTTTAGAGTTTTGAGGAAGAAGAAAGAGAGATTGATATTTGGGGATTTTTAGGTTACCTCCTTGGGGTGCTTTATGCTGGCAGTGTACGTTCTACGGGTAGGAAGTATGGCCGGAGCCCACCCGTACCAGGTGACTTATCTTGGGGGTGACGGCTTCTCCCAAGCGGTGCACTCGGTACAGGCGCACGGTATGGTCGAGCGCGCCCGTACTGCTGGTCGTTATCGACACGGTATGGTTGCTCCAAAATTTGATATTTTCTCAAGGGTACGGTACGGGTGCACCGTACGGGTGCATCCGACTGTACCACAGGTTGTTATCAGCACTGTTCCCTACTGCAAAAATCAAAGTTTCTATTTTTCTCACACTTGAGGTGGTACGGGCGCAGGGTATGGTCACTCCCGACCGAACCACAGGTCGTTAAGTGGACTATGAGCCGCAAAACTTTAAGAATTTAATTAGAAGCTCCGTACACCTTTGCACATCTCATCATAAGTAAAAATAATGGAAAACATACTTTATAAAAATTCAGGAATACTTCTTAGGCCACGTGTTAGTGAAAATAAAAGATCGAGAATTATCTTATTCCTTCTCCTCTCTCCAAAGGTCTTCTTGAACACTCTTTATTTAAAACATAACAAAACAAAAACAAAACTAACAAGACTAACACAAAAGTAAAATTTATTTCACATGGGCTGCCTCCCATGAAGCGCTTCAAGTTAAGGTCAATTAACTTGGCCCTGATGGAAATCATTTAGGTTTGAGGAGTGGAATACCCACTCCAAAATACTTGGCTTTCAAAGTAATTATACCATCATCATCATTAGGCTTGATCTTATTTTTCGTAGGGAAGTGAACTATAAAAGGATCTCTAGATGCTAGCCCAATTCTTACATTCCCCTCATGTACATTAATCAAATCTTTAATAGTTCTTAGGAATGGCCTACCTAAAATTACAAGTGCTATGGGATCTTCAAGAATGTTGGAGATATGCCCAAGAGGCAATAATAAAGTGGTTATTATCATATCTTCACACTTATGATAAATGTTTACATACCATGCTATAATTGTATTAACCGGAAACATTAATACTTGTGTGATTTGTAAACTAAAATAAGAGTCCCTAGTAAAGCCTCTTGTTAAACTAGCTTGTTGGTTAATATATGATCATGGTTTCCTGATCATGAACATAGAGATGTTATTAACAACAGGATCATATCGTTAGGAGAATGATGTGATGGACATACTCCTATAGATAAGCGTAGCATAAAGATCAAGTCATTTCAATAGTTCAATTGCTATATGCTTTCTGATACATAGTAACCTAATTCCTTCGACCATGAGATCATGCATATCACCTTTACCGGATGGATGCTTTGATGACATCAAACACCACACCGTAACTGGGTGGCTATAAAGGTGGCATTAAGTGTTCGGAAAGTATTGGTTGAAACACATGGATCAAGAGTGGGATTTGTCCATCCATATGACGGATAGATATACTCTGGGCCCTCTCGGTGGAATGTCATCCAATTAGCTTGCAAGCATGTGACTGGGTCACAAGGGATCACATATCACGGGAACGAGAAAAGAGTACTTATCGGTAACGAGGTTGAACTAGGTATGCAGAGATACCGACGATCATAACCTCGGATAAGTAACATATCGTGAGACAAAGGGAAATTGGTATCGTATGTAAGTGGTTCATTCGATCGCAAAGTAATCGTAGAAATATGTGGGAGCCATATGAATTTCCAGATTCCTCTATTGGTTATTGTTCGGAGAAGTGTCTCGATCATGTCCGCATAATTCACGAACCGTAGGGAGACACACTTAAGGATTCGACGTTGTTTGAGTAGTTATGGTATTATGAGAAAGAGACCGAATGTTGTTCGGAGTCTCGGATGGGATCCGGGATATCACAAGGTGATCCGGAATGGTCCGGAGAATAAGATTCATATAAGGAAAGTCCCGTTTCGGAGTTCGGGAATGATTCCGGTGTTTTCATCGGGAATGTTCTAGAAGGTTCCGGATTGTCCGGCACTCCGGGGGGAAGGGTACATGAGTGTGTCATTGAATGATTGCATCATGTACTAAGTGTTCTTGCTGTTCCAAAAACATGAAAGTCAAATTGCCAGTTTGAAAGTCAAACGGCTAAAACAGGAAACTGTGGAAAACAGGAAACTGTGGGAAACAGGAAACTGTGGGAAACAAGCAAGAGGAGGTTGAAACCAACTTGGAGGAGGAGTTCCTCTCCTCCTTGGCCGGCGCCCAGCCCTAGGCCGAGTTGGGGAGGGACTCCCTCCCTCCCTGGCGCGCCAAGGCCCCTCCACCCATAAAAGGAGGGGCAGGGCTCCTCCTTGAGACACACAAGTTTCTACCTCTAATCTCTGGTTTAGAGCCGTTTTGGTTTAGAGCTTCTAATTGCTTTAGCCTGCGGTTTAGAGCCTTCTAATTGGTGTGTCTAAACTCTAGACCACTAATATCCCTCTCTCATAATCCACCATACTCGCTCCGGCTTAAGGCGAAGCCCTGCGAGATCTCCCCTCTACTTCCGGTACCACGCCGTTGTGCTGCCGGAATCGCGAGGAGAGTGCTACAACCTCCGCTGCCTGCTGGAACAAGGGAGAGGAAGGTCTTCTTCGAGTACCGAACGTGTGACCGACTGCGGGAGCGCTGCTGGAACGTGGCGCCGGAAGGATCGTCTACGCGATCTTGAGATCGGAAAGAGTACGACTACATCACCCACGAGAATCTGCTCTCGTTAACCGCTTTGGAATCTTCGAGGGTAAGTTATTCCAAACGACTCGTTGCTACAATCTAGTAGATAGATCTTGGCTTGTTTGTTTGTATGCGATAGAAAATTTTTGTTTTCCATGCTACGAACCCCTATAGTGGTATCAGAGCCGTGTCTATATGTAGATCTGTTGCACGAGTAGAACACAATGGTCATTGTGGGCGTTGATGCTTTTATTGTCGATTGCTTCTTGTGTACTTTGCATCTTGCGGTATGTTGGGATGAAGCGGCCCGGGCTAACCTTACATGACATCGTTCATGAGACTTGCTCCACGCTTGACATGCAACTTGTATTGCATAAGTGGCTTTGCGGGTGCCTGTTTCTCCTAGCATAGTTAAGATCCAATTTACAACGGGTAATCAACAATGATAGTATCAATGTTGTGGTTCTTGTTCGTAAGTTAGAACGACACTTATTGAAAGCCCCAAACCACGTAAAATATGCAAAGAAAGTAGAGGCGTCTAACTTTGTTTTGCAGGGGTGTGCAGTGATGTGATATGGCCATGATTGTGATTATATTTGATGTATGCAATGTTCCTTATTGTAAGTTGGCAACCGGCAGGAGCCATATGGTTGTCTTTAATTTATGTTAAGACCCGCGTGTCTATTCAAAGTAGTTGTAATAGTTGAAGCTGGTGGAAGACAACCATGGAGAAGCGTCATTGACCTTGATGCAATGCCGGTGATGATGGAGATCATGTTCGTGCTTGAAGATGGAGATCAGAAGCACAAAGAAGAAAGGCCATATCATATCACATATTATGAATTGCATGTGATGTTAATCCTTTATGCATCTTGTATTGCTTAGTAGACGACGGTAGCATTATAAGATGATCCCTCATGCACATGAATTTCAAGTTCGAAAGTGTTCACCCTTAGTATGCACCGTTGCTAATGCTTGTTGTTTCGAAGCACCACGTGATGATCGGGTGTGTTAGATTCCGCAAGTGTATACAACGTAAGCAAGCCAGATTTGCTTATGCGGTAGCTAAGGTTTGATCTTGACGAGCCTAGCATGTACAGACATGGCCTCAGGAACACGGATTACCAAAAGGTAGAGCATGAGTCATATAGTAGATATGATGAACATGTTGATTGTTCGACGTTGAAGCTATATCAACTCTCGTGATGATCGGTTTTGATGTGGTGGATTTGGTTCGTGTAATCACTAAAACAATGTGAGGGATATTGTTTTGAGTGGGAGTTCACCTAGATTAATTTAATTATTAATTAGAACTCAATTTATCATAAACTAAATCAAAGTGAATTTGCATAGTTGTTGTAGTCATTGGCATCCGTTTACCACCTTACGCTTAGTTATAATTGAGATGATAGAACTATAGAATTCTGGTTACTTACTTTACGAACTGGTATCGTATTGTTTTTGGAAGTGTTAATCTAAAGTCTAAAATTCCTATTGCAAAATTTTAGTAAGTTCCGGTTACTCCATGAAGTTTAATAATTGGTATTAAAACAAGAGTGACAATTCCAAGTGTTAGTGTATCATGTTTGTCTCCATGATTCTTGATATTCAAAGAATTGTCTTAATATCAAGGTTATCTAGGATCTGAAAGAGTTGTTTCAGAAACCATGATGTGTGGAAGATATTGTGATATCTGAAACGAAGTTTTGGTTGCAACATGATAGGGTATAATATGGCAAAAGTCATGTTCTCATATTTGATGAGAATTTGCAAAAGGTTGGAGACACTTGTTGTCCTAATCCTCCAAATGGTTTTGGATAGCAACATTATACTCATAATTCATCGTTATAAGTTAAAAGTAGCTTGATCATGGAAGATTCCATGATAAGGGTGAATATTTGATGTAGGTAAAATGTTTACTACACCAAGAGATTACTAAAGAAAGGAATTTGAAAGAACACCAAACATTTGATGATGGTGATCTACTTCAAAGTGCAAGTCCAAAGACATTGGTATTTAACTATACACGCTTTTGGACTATATGTCATATGTATGACTCCACTATTGATATTGATAGATTCTTTCAAACAGAAAAGGAAATACTGGAAGAGAATCTCATAAATATATGGCAGAAAAGAAAAGACTAGAATTTTTCAGTTTAAGTATATGGATGATATACATGTTATGGCTATATTCTTTGCTTATTAAACAATGTGGTTCTTAAGTATTTAATACTGAATTTGTTGGTGTGAATCGTCATACGAAACAACACAATTCATGAACTACAATGGCCTAAGTAACTAGCAAAAGAATATGTGATGATGTTCATCGAGAACAAATAAAGGGTTATTGTGTTGCTCGTTAAACATCAAAGCTTGCCTTCAAAGATTTGTTTTATCAGGTATTATGAGAACAAAAGGGTTGTTCAAATAATTGTCGTAATCCATAAAAGATGGATGATTCACAAATCACGTTGGAGACATCACATCCATAAAACTAGTGCTAAAAATGTCGAAAGACAAATTGATTGAAAGATCACTTCGGAAGTGACATCGCCGTTTAAATTATATTTGAAAGAAAACATGAAGAAACTCCATGTGGATGGAATTTTGGAGTCTTTTGATTTTTGATCAAATGACGCTTGTGAAACTTTCCTAGAGATAATTAAAACTTTGTTCATAGGCCAAAAGGGAACGAATGACTAGCTTATTGGAACTTGTACATATTGTTGTATGAAATCCATTATGTGTAGTCAAAAGCGATGGATTTCAACTTCATATGCTTTCTCCAAAAATTTGAGTGAATATATGAATATTTACTTGATAAGGATAAAGTATGAAACACTTGAAAAGTTCAAAGACTTTCAAGATGAAGTGCAAAATCATTGTAACAAGAATATGAATAGTTTATGATAAGATCATAAAGGAAAATATTTAAGTTACAAGTTTAGCATAATACCTAAGATTTAAGGAATCGTTCCGTGGATTTGCATTTTCCCGAAACACCATAAGTGTATGGAGCGTTCGAGATATGTAATTAAACCTTGTTTGACATGGTAAGATCAAAGGTATAATTTATAAAACTGCCATTATATTTTAAAGATTAAAAGCTTTAGAGATTACCGTTTTTCCACTGAAAAGAGCTTCATCATAATCCGTTGAAATGACACCATATAAAGTTATGGTTTGGGATAAAACCCAAGTTGTCCTTTCTTAAACATTGGTATGCTATGCATAAGAAAGATGTTTGCAACCAAAGTCGAATGAACCTGTCTTTGTATGTTATTTCGAATAACTGTTAAGAGATCCTCCATAACATCGGAGACAAAAGTGTTTGTCACTTAAAACGTCAAGTTTCTTTGAGAAGGAATTTTTCGTGAAAAGTTAAGTGGGAGGACAATAGAACTTTGATAAGGTTAAAAGAACCTTAGCTGTATGTGCAGAGTTGCGCAGCGCCGAAAAGTGTTCCGGAGGCGGCAACAATGCTCATGGCTCACGTGCCTCAAAGGTTGTGGTCACGGAGATCTAAGTTCCTATTGAAACAAGTAGATCGGGTAAACAATCAAATACCAAGATTTGAGGGTTGAATCATTATTTGAGAATAATGAACCGACTACATGCAAAGAAGCGATGATGGGCCCTGACTCCGTCAAATGGCTTGAAGCCATAAAATCCGTGATAGTTCCATACACGAGAAATCAAGTTTTGAACTTGAAGGACCCTCGAGAAAGGTGTAAGACCTTACAGTTGTGTCTGGATCTATAAAGAAATAGACATGGATGTTTCACATCTATAATCGACATATTGGGAAAGAGTTCACAACAATGTTCAAAGGTTGACTATGACAAGATTTGATCTTTCATAGTGATATTTAGTCTAGACGGATTAATGTAGCAACCACTACATATAATTTGTTATATGGTAGTTGAATAAACAAAACAAGTTCTTCTAATAGAATCGTTGCCTAGGACATGTGCATAACACGGTCCATAGGGTTTTGTTAAAATTCAAGGGATGCTAAAAACATATGCAAACTTCAATGGTTGAAGTAAGCATAGCGGAGTTGGAATCTTCACTGTGATGAAACTGTTAAAGGAGTTTAAAAGTTCATCAGAGACGATGGAGATGCTTGCATTTGCAAGAAATTAAGTGGGAGCGCTAAGACATGTTTCTAATACATTATGTGGAAGACATATTGTTGATTGGAAATAATGTATCTTTTATTAACACATATTAAGAATTTCATCCCGATGAAAGACTTAGGCAAAACCCAAATATTTGGCATCAATAGACGCTAATATGGTTGTGCCAGAAGTACATAGACAAGATATTGAATGAGTTCAATATAGAAACTACAAGAGAGGTTCTTGTCACACAGAAAGGATTGAATAAGTTCAATGTTGATGATATATTCAAGTGTATTGACATTTGGTAAAGTTAAACAAATAATCAAGTATAGATTGATACTTGATGTATGAAATCACAAAGAGTATTTATATCAATCATACTGTGATATGTACAAATCCAGATATGTCCTATGCTCTAAATGTTGTGAGCATATACCAGAATGATTCGTAAGATGATCATTGGACAATAGTAAGGATATTCTTATGATCTTTTGAAAGAACTAAGAGTATAATATTTGTAGAAGTGACAAATAGATGGTTAGTTCATTGTAAAAGTACTACATTGATACTAGCTTTGTCACAAAGTACAAATTAAGTTTATCTCAATCTAAACTAAGGGTGGCACAATATAATGGAAAGTGAGTTCCATAATGGATTTGGATGATTTCCAAAGTTAAGACATTGTGACAGATACTACAACAAAAGGCTAAGTATATGACTGCTATTATAGCAGCAAAAGAGGGCATTTGTGTCAAGAAGTTTGTTATCAAACTAGGTGTAGTTCACAGTGGGATAATACTATGAAGATATATTGTGCGACAATATTATCAACATATTTTAACCCCAAAGAGCTAAAGGTCACACCAAAAGACCAAATTTGTACAAAGCCATCTCATTAGAGAATGAGTGATGCGTAGAGACGCAAAGACATGCAATTACACACGGACCTGGAAGTGTCAGATCCGGAGATCAGTTGACCACTAGCAATCGTGTACATACAACACCGGAAAGCCATAGGTGTTATATACACAAAGGTTTGAAACTAGATTTTTGACTCTAGTGCAAGTGGGAGACTGTTGGAGATATGCCAAGAGGCAATAATAAAGTGGTTATTATCATATCTTCACACTTATGATAAATGTTTACATACCATGCTATAATTGTATTAACCGGAAACATTAATACTTGTGTGATTTGTAAACTAAAATAAGAGTCCCTAGTAAAGCCTCTTGTTAAACTAGCTTGTTGGTTAATATATGATCATGGTTTCCTGATTATGAACATAGAGATGTTATTAACAACAGGATCATATCGTTAGGAGAATGATGTGATGGACATACTCCTATAGATAAGCGTAGCATAAAGATCAAGTCATTTCAATAGTTCAATTGCTATATGCTTTCTGATACATAGTAACCTAATTCCTTCGACCATGAGATCATGCATATCACCTTTACCGGATGGATGCTTTGATGACATCAAACACCACACCGTAACTGGGTGGCTATAAAGGTGGCATTGAGTGTTCGGAAAGTATTGGTTGAAACACATGGATCAAGAGTGGGATTTGTCCATCCATATGACGGATAGATATACTCTGGGCCCTCTCGGTGGAATGTCATCCAATTAGCTTGCAAGCATGTGACTGGGTCACAAGGGATCACATATCACGGGAACGAGAAAAGAGTACTTATCGGTAACGAGGTTGAACTAGGTATGCAGAGATACCGACGATCATAACCTCGGATAAGTAACATATCGTGAGACAAAGGGAAATTGGTATCGTATGTAAGTGGTTCATTCGATCGCAAAGTAATCGTAGAAATATGTGGGAGCCATATGAATTTCCAGATTCCTCTATTGGTTATTGTTCGGAGAAGTGTCTCGATCATGTCCGCATAATTCACGAACCGTAGGGAGACACACTTAAGGATTCGACGTTGTTTGAGTAGTTATGGTATTATGAGAAAGAGACCGAATGTTGTTCGGAGTCTCGGATGGGATCCGGGATATCACGAGGTGATCCGGAATGGTCCGGAGAATAAGATTCATATAAGGAAAGTCCCGTTTCGGAGTTCGGGAATGATTCCGGTGTTTTCATCGGGAATGTTCTAGAAGGTTCCGGATTGTCCGGCACTCCGGGGGGGAAGGGTACATGAGTGTGTCATTGAATGATTGCATCATGTACTAAGTGTTCTTTCTGTTCCAAAAACATGAAAGTCAAATTGCCAGTTTGAAAGTCAAACGGCTAAAACAGGAAACTGTGGAAAACAGGAAACTGTGGGAAACAGGAAACTGTGGGAAACAAGCAAGAGGAGGTTGAAACCAACTTGGAGGAGGAGTTCCTCTCCTCCTTGGCCGGCGCCCAGCCCTAGGCCGAGTTGGGGAGGGACTCCCTCCCTCCCTGGCGCGCCAAGGCCCCTCCACCCATAAAAGGAGGGGCAGGGCTCCTCCTTGAGACACACAAGTTTCTACCTCTAATCTCCGGTTTAGAGCCGTTTTGGTTTAGAGCTTCTAATTGCTTTAGCCTGCGGTTTAGAGCCTTCTAATTGGTGTGTCTAAACTCTAGACCACTAATAGCCCTCTCTCATAATCCACCATACTCGCTCCGGCTTAAGGCGAAGCCCTGCGAGATCTCCCCTCTACTTCCGGTACCACGCCGTTGTGCTGCCGGAATCGCGAGGAGAGTGCTACAACCTCCGCTGCCTGCTGGAACAAGGGAGAGGAAGGTCTTCGTCGAGTACCGAACGTGTGACCGACTGCGGGAGCGCTGCCGGAACGTGGCGCCGGAAGGATCGTCTACGCGATCTTGAGATCGGAAAGAGTACGACTACATCACCCACGAGAATCTGCTCTCGTTAACCGCTTTGGAATCTTCGAGGGTAAGTTATTCCAAACGACTCGTTGCTACAATCTAGTAGATAGATCTTGGCTTGTTTGTTTGTATGCGATAGAAAATTTTTGTTTTCCATGCTACGAACCCCTACAAAGAATGTATACATTAAAAAGATCAATAAGAGCGGGACTGCCTCTAATTTCTATAACTATATTTTCTTTTATCCCAACAGCTTGTTTATAAGTTGAATACACTAGGTGGAGTCTTAATTCAGTAGTAATGAATGGCCCCAAGTTTAATTTATCAAATAAGCTTTTGCAAATTGTTGAGACGATCGCACCAAGATCACAAAGTGCGGATATCTCATTAACTCCCAACTTAACTTTAATAGTGGGATCAAATATATCATCTAGCTTAATAGGAAGCTTATCTTCTATACTTTTATACTCCATCTCTAGCTCACGAACTTTAGATGCTACTTGTTGTATAAATTGTTGGTACATAGCATCATTACCTTGTTCTATACCTGGATTCTTTACGATGATCATCTTCAATAGAACTTCCATGGTATACTCTGGCGTTGGCGCATTTTTGTAATCCAGCTCTTCAGGTTTCTCTTCATTGGTTACCACCCTCATCATCTTGAGGTCTTCTTCCGAATTTGGCTCAGGTTTTTCCAGAAAACTTTGCTAGTATGAGAGCTTGGATCTCAGCTACTTTGCCCAGTTGAGCCTCCATGGTCTTTCTCCTTTCCTGTAGATCCTTCACATCATTTCTAATTGCAACGGCCTGGTTAGATAATTTTCCTATACTACTCTCATGGTTCTCCGTGATTTTAAGAAGCATATTGTTTTCCTCAATTTGAGATTGTATAAAAGTTCTAACAGTTTGTTCCAATGAGAGATTTCCATGATTTGCTCCATTAATATTATCATAACTATTATAAGGAGCTCCTGCATGATTAAGATAATGTTTTTGAACATTATAAGCATAATGATTTCTCCATGTAGGATTAAAAGGAGTGCGAGCTATAAAATTGACATCATTAACATTGGTAGCGGTAGCATGAACTTGGGTATCATCTTTTCCTTTTACTATGCGAAGCAGCTCGTCTACTTTAGATGTAAGATCTTCATTATTTACCTTGGTGATTGAACTTACTCTCTTCGAGGTTATTTCCACATGCCATTGGGCATGGTTATTTTGCATATCATTGGCTAGTTTCTCTGCAACACTCACTTGCTTTCCCATGATTGTTCCTCCTGCTACAGTATCTAGTATAGACTTAGACATTGTGTTAAGACCATTATAAAACAAATTTAATATAATCCATTCTTCCATCCCATGACTAGGACAGTTCATTACGGCTTCTTTCATCCTTAGTTTACCTGAAAAATCTAGTTTACTTTTTATAGTTGGTTTAATCAATGGATGGAGATAGGCCAGGGTTGAATATGCACCTGCAGCTGCACATCATATGGGATAAAATATAATAATAAGCATAGTCATGTGTAATGTTTTAATGGAGATATTCTCTTGTGGGAAACACATTCTAATATACTAAAGCCGCTGTGATGCAACGGAGATAGCAATAGCCTTTTAATCCAACCGAGTGCACACCAAATCCACGGGCTACAAACGACTATTAAGTAAAGAACATAGATTAAAGCATTAAGTGGTGATGTTTTCGTGATCCTGAATGGTGTGCTAAGCGAAGACCGTACTACCCTTTCTGTCACTGGGGTTCCTATGAGATTGCCGCCAGCCAAGTATCTCACCTCAAGCCCTTATCAATCTATGGGATATTGGGTACCTACAAGTCCATAGATCGATACAGAAGACAAAGAAACAAAAGATACAAATCTCAATTGCAAACAAAATACAATAATCCCATGATTCGATGCACATAGTTGTTGCGAGGTTTCTCCCTAACCCGTAGCCCTTGAGGACTACTCACTCATAACAAATAGATCAAGGATAGAAAACATTGTGCAAAATACTTAGATTGAAATCAAATATTCTTACAATGGTCGCCAAATCACAAGGAGATCTAATGTACAAAGTAAAGGCTATGGCTAGTGGAGGGATGGATGGTGGAGTGGATGAACAATGGTGTGGATCTCCTTTGGTTGTGTTGTGATGAAATCTAAGAATGGTGGCTCTCTAGGCGACGGCTGGAGCCTCAAAATATAGGCGTCTTCACAAAAGTTCTAGGGTTTGACGAGACGAAGCCTCTGGCACCCCATACAGGTGGGCCGTACAGGTGGGGCCCGCCCATACCGTTGGTCGTTATGAGCACTAACGCCGGGAATTTGCTTCCCAATTACTTGGCCATGTGTACTTCCTCAAATTCCTTCATTACTACACCTGATGTCGCATTAAAACCCGTGATTTCCTATGCAACATAAATCAAAGCAGGATTTTGCACATCTTTGCAATTATTAGTCATTAGTGGCAAACATTGAGGGTTTCTTGTTAATTGATTGACTAAAAACAATTTTTAAAAATGGAAAAGATGGAAAATTTCAGAGTCATCAATACGTTCTACGCCGACATCAACATAGACTCGTAGAAAGTGGAGGTCAATGCGGAAGAGCTCGAGACTACTATGAAGGAGATCGAGGAGGATATCGAGCGTGAGGAGCACGCCGACAAGGCTGTCACCTCCCATCATGTGCTAGTCGCCATCGGGAGTGTGATCAAGGAAGACAGACTGAGGATGCTTCGCCAAAGCCACGTGACACTGGGAAGGCAGCGGCTGAAAATGCCGACGATCATCTGGCAATGGACACGCCTCCTCTAGTTATCCTCGTGCAATAGCCACAGGAACTTTCCACCGGGCCTAGCAACGCCAATACGGCAAATCTGCCACCACCGCCAACTACGTATGTGGCCGCCCAAATCACTCTAGTAGATAGATTGATGTGCGACAATCTACTCACTGAGCCCATGACTGTGGCCCATATACGGTTCGTCGTCCAGCTCAATGAGAAGCGGCAGCAGCTTCTAGAGGAGGCAAAAAATATCACAGAGCATGGCGCAAAGTTAGATAGAGATCTTCCTAGAGCATAGAATTTGATCAAGGTGGCTAAAACCATGGAGACAGAATACAAGAATTTTCTCAAGCAGCAGAAGAACAAGAAGGCTCCGGCTCACGTGTACAATAATCCCGGCGTATGTCGTAACTTGGGTTGGGCTCTGACAAAGCCGGCACAAGCTAAGAAATACATTGAAAAAGATGGAAAGTAGGTCATGCCTACACCCGCCCTTAACATGGCCATGGCCAAGACTTTACTTGAGTAGGATCGATCGCCCCCAACGCTGGATCAGGTCTATGACCTCGTCGCCAAGGCTGTCAAACAGTAGGAAAATGCCACCTCTCAGAGGCCTGAGTCTGACCCGTCATATTGCCAGTCTAGCACCCCCAAACAGCACAGGGCACGATCTCCTCACAATGTCAGATATCACACGGGTTCATCAGAATGAAGACAGGGGGATGCACGCAACAGGACTAATGCTATCCCCATATCCTCCGACCATGGAGGTAAAGCTCAGCCCCCTCGCTCGCCCCCACCTTCCCGGCATTCCCGGCATCACGAGGACCTAAAGGCTCACCACCATACAAGCATGCCTCCACCTAGATGCCAAGAGGGTGGTATCATTATTTATGATAATGTGGAGTAGCCTCGGTATGATGGAGAGCATAGTGGAAACAACGGGCACAGGAGCAGGTCGCACCATGACCCTCCACGTCCAACAAGCAACCGCGACATGCATGAGGGGTCGTAGGAGGGTAACAGCAAGAAGGCTAACCCACCACCGCCACCGCCATAGTAGTCGCCTAGCATCCACCATGGCGTATGCAGCCCTTCCCATGGCGGCGATAAGCACAAAGGAAACCCGGAGCCGTATGACACACCCTCGCGCCTCGACAAGACTTTATAAGACCCGGAAGGAAAGTACCTGGGACCTCATTGTTTCGGCCCATTGATACTGGCCACAACTTAACCCAAGGGTTTCTGGATTGACAAGACGATCAAGCCCTATGATGGAACTACCAGGCCAGCCACATGGTTGTAGGATTACAGTGAGGCGGTGGAAATCTCACGAGGAAACCCCAACCATGCCGTCAAGTACCTCCCATTAATGTTGACCGGTACCACCCACCAATGGATCAACTACTTGCCGGAGAAGTCCGTATGCAATTGGTTGGACATGCATGAAGCGTTCACCAAAAACTTCCAGGGTACGTATAAACGTCCCTGCAATATCGATGACCTACATTGGTGCATACTGGAAAAGGATGAGTCATCTTGGGCCTACCTCTCTCGTTGGCTCGATATGAAAAATTCCTACGTAGGAGTGCATGATCAAACCGCTATGGACGCCTTTATCGATGGATTTGAAAAATAAACCTTGCTCCGACATACATTGAAGCGCCTGCAGGACAATCGCAAGCTAGATCTCAATCAAATGATCTCCTTGGCCAGTGAGTTTGTGATTGTCGATGATGATGCTCGTGGATCCTTACCTGCAGTGGCTATCCCCACCCAAGCCAAGAATAACAACAACAATAAGTGGAAGAATCTGCCCGAAGAAAAGCCCGCATCCGACATGGTCGCCATGATGTTCGGTGGCATAGGTGAAGGTGAATAGCGTGGCCGAGGCTAGGGCTGGTCATGGGAAGCACCGCGGTAGTGAAACTACCCCGGCAGCGCCCCGCGTTCCCTAGACGTATGAGGAGTACCACGATATGACGTGCTTCGCCAACCTCGATGCCAACGGCAAAGCCACTCATACCAACCGCCGATGCAATTTTGTCAACGATCTCAAGGAAGACCTGGAGTCCAGCTACAAGCGAAGCCGGAAGAACCGATCGCGAGGCAAGGGCAAAGGAAAGAATAAGGAAGAGGAGTCCAAGGAATCAAGTGACATGGATGAGGACATGGATCCCAAACACGCCGACAAAGGCGATGGCAAGGGCAAGAACCCCTTCGAGAAGAAGGCCCCCATCTACCACACTTTCCTTGGCACCCCAACTATCCGGGCACAGAAGACCTCACTAAGGATATTGATGGCCACCCTACCCGTAGTTCCCCAGTACCTCCGCTGGTCAGAAGTTCTAACTACTTGGCATAAGACAGATCACCTCGACCTTGTTCCAACAGAGAACTAGTATGACATGGTCATCAACCCCCTGATTGATGGAAGCGATTTCACCAAGTGCCTCGTGGATAGTGGAAGCAGCATCAACATCATGTACCTAGATACACTGCACAAGATTAACTTGACAGAGACCAACCTAAGATGGACCAGCACCGTGTTTCATGGCGTCGTTCCTAGCCGGGAGGCTCAGTCCCTTGGGTGCATCACCCTTCCGGTCGCTTTTAGTGATGTCAAGAATTATCGCCAAGAGCGCATGACCTTTGAAGTGGTACCCTTCAAGAGTGTTTACCACGTCATCTTCGGACACGACATCTTCCACTCCTTCATGGCCAAACCATGCTTTGTATACAACAAGATCAAGATACTCGGACCAAATGTTTTCATCACCGTTACCGAAAGCTTCACAAAGGCAAGGGAGTGCAATCTAAGCGAAGCCGCCTTTGCCGCAGTCATTTTTTACGGTGAAGAATTTAAGGAGATCCAGCGCCAGGTTGATGCCTTGGATATTCTGGCACCAAAGAAGAAGATTTCTGACTCTGAACCTGCATTCAAGGCCACCATTGAAACCAATCCGATGGAACTTGTGGTAGGAAATGCCTCCAAGACCACTACCACAGCGCTGGACCTCAAATAGGAAAGCGCGCTCATCGAGTTCCTTTGTGAGAACAAGGACATCTTTGTCTGGCAACCTGCCGACATGAAAGGTGTTCCTAAGGAACTTGACAAGCACAACTTAAACATCGATCTTAAACACAAACCAGTAAAACAACCTCTACAATGCTTCGGGGACGAGAAGAGACGCGCCATTGGCAAGTGAAAGGATACAGATGGCGCCTAGAGGGGGGTGTGAATAGGCGGTTCAAAACTTTTCTGACAATGGCTTGACAAAGTTGGAATTAAACTAGTGTTTACTTTGTCAAGCACAACCTAGAACAACTAGGGTTCACCTATGTGCACCAATAACTTATGCTAAGCAATACAAGAAACAGTGTGATAGCAAGATATAGATTACTTCACGCACAAAGGCTATCACAATGTAAAGTGCATAAGTAAAGATCTCGGATATAGAGATAATCGAGGCACGTGGGGACGACGATATTTTACAGAGTTCCTCCCAACATGGAGTATGTCTCGTTTCGAGAAGGGGTGGTATCAAACCACCAATGCCACAAAAGGCCTCCCTTATTCTCCTGTGAATCTCACCCCAACGAGATTGATCCACACTTCCACTAATGGTACACTTGTCGGTGGCAAACCGGAACCTCTCACAAGGTTGGGGCACTTCTCGACAACTTAATTGGAGGCTCCCAACAAACGCCACTAAGGCCACAAAACTGTCTAGGATTCCAAGAACCCAAGAGGTACAAGCTTCTATGAGTAACACGAACCAAATCCTCCGAGGAGAACTCAAACCAATGCACCGAATGCAAATGGCAAGAACACCACAAAGATGCTCCAATCCCTCACTCTCAAGTTCTAACAAAGCTACTAAAGCTATTGGGTGAACAAAAGAGGAGGAATCAAAGGGGAACACAAAATCCCCCAAAATCTAGATCCCCAAAGATACACTCACAAAGAGATGTTTTGGTTTGGTCAAAACGTGGATCTAGATCTCCTCTCTCTTCCACTCAAATATGGGCAAGAATAATTGGAGGGGAAGAGATTAATCAAGCTTTAAAATCTAGAGCAAATGGGGGCAAAGCTTAGACCAATATAGGAGGAAGAAGCAACCCAAAAAGACAAAGGAGAAAGCTATTTAAAGAGGGGCCAAATATCTGCCCGTTGGGGCATTTTTCCTGGACGGACCGGTAGTACCGGTTTGGGCCGGTACTACCGCCCCACCGACAAAACGGCTCTAGGAAAGATGGGCAGCAGCGGTCAAATCTAGGTTGGTAGCGCGCAGTGGCAGCGAGCGAAGCGGGCTGGAGGTGCAAGCAAGCTGGGTGATTCTGGGCACCAGACCGGTAGAGCCGGAAGTGGGTACCGCGGGAGAAAATAGTTTTCCTTTTCCTTTTTGAATTAAATTGGCAGATATTCAAATGGCAATAACTTTTGATTGGTAACTCCGATTGACCTGATTCTAATTGCGTTGGAAACAGGACGACACTTGGTGAGAAAGTATCAAGTATAATAATGTGATATACCTCACTTGGTGAGAAACCGGAAAGCCGCCAAAATCAAAATCGCAACAAGATACAAACGGAAGATCCGATTTTGATGGAACAAGAGCTTGTTACAGATATTACCACAAGCTCTAAATCCTCACATGGATAATACCAAACAATAACCAAAGATGATGATGCAAGTATGCAAAGGTTTGAGCTCTCTCCGAACGATATGATCGAGTTACTCATTCGAGAGGCCCTCTTGATAGTACGGTTATCTATCCTAAACCCGGTATCCCACACACAACATGAGACCGGCAAAAGGAAAACCTATCAAGATTACACCTTTGCCTTGAGCATTCCACCTGAGCTCGATGTAGACTAACTTGACCTTCTCAAGATGGAAAGCCTATCTTGATTCCTCATCATCGATCCATGATCACCGAGAATGGCAAGCATCAAACATGAGATCTTCTATAGATGGCACATTTTGAGCTTGCATAACATATCTTCTTTGCATTTCATCAACCTTGAAGCCAGCACATTCTCCAAGCGATGCCAATGGACAATTCCTACAAGTACAATTTAATACACACATTATTCCATGAAGATTGTCATTAATTAACAAAACCACACATGGGGGCCCACATGTTCTTTCAGCAAGGACATAGCTAGGTTACTTAAGGCTAGATTTATCCGAGAAGTCCTTCACATCCAATGGTTGGCCAATCCTGTACTTGTGCCTAAAAAGGGAACCAAAGAATTAAGAATGTGTGTTGACTACACCGTCTTGAACAAAGCATATCCAAAGGATACATTTGCTTTGCCTTGCATTGACCAAGCCATTGAATCGAAGGCTAGCTCGGAACTTCTGTGTTTTCTTGATAAATACTCAGGATGCCACCAGATCAAGGTGCGAAAGTCGGACCAATTATCCACTTTGTTCATCACACCATACGGCACTTATTTCTATGTCACAATGCCCTTTGGGCTAAAAATGCAGGTGCTACATACCAGTGGACAATGCAATGTTGCCTCCATGATCAAATTGGTTGGAACGTTCATGGTTACATGGACGACTTCACGGTGATGTCAAAGAAATCAAAAATCTCATCACTGACTTAAAGGAAACCTTTGATAACCTCCGAAAGTTTAACATGATGCTTAACCCTAAGAAGTGCATCTTCGGGGTTCCTGCCGGCAAATTGTTAGGCTTCATCGTTTCCCATTGATATGTCGGAAACGTATCTATAATTTTTTGATGTTCCATTCTTGTTTAGTATCTACTTTTCTTTGCTTTGTCAACACTTTGAGGTATTTTTATATGTTTTATGGTACTAACCTATTAACAAGATGCCACAGTGCCAGTTGCCTGTTTTCTTCTATTTTTGGTTCCAGAAAGGCAGAAAATCAATATTCTCGGAATTGGACGGGACAAAAGCCAAAGTCAATACTTTACCATGGGGAACATGAAGCCAGAGTACGAGACAGAGGAGAACCACTAGGGGCCAAACCCCCTGGCCGCGCGGGTGGCCTACCCCGTGCCTGGGGGGTGCGGCCGCCCTGGCGCCCCTCCTGCCTCGCCTCTTCGCCTATAAATACCCCACGATATAGAAACCCTAAGAACCTGATCAATATTCCATGAAACAGTCCGTAGCCGCCGCTACCATCATACCTAGATCGGGGGATCTAAAGCTCTTCCCGGCACCCTGCCGAAGGGGAGATCATCTCGGAGGCTTTCTTCTTCATCATGTCAGCCTCCGGTATGAAGTGTGAGTAGTTCCACCTTGGACTATGGGTCCATGTAGTAGCTAGATGGTTGTATCTCCTCCTTTGTGCTACCATGTTTAGATAGTGTGAGCTCCATTCATGATCCAGATCATCTATTTGTAATCATGCATGTTGTGTTTGTGGGGATCCGATGGATATTGAGATTACTATGACAGGTTTATTAATGGTTTTGTCTTATTGATTCTATCGTGTATGTCTTGTTTGTGATCTTCCATGCTCTCCATTCCTAGTAGCTATCTTGTCCAAGTAGATGCTAGTGACTCCAAGAGGGGGTATTTATGCTCGATAGTGGGTTGATGCCTCTATTTAATCTAAGGAAAGTGATAGAAATCTCTAAGGTTGTAGATGTGTTGTTGCCACTGGGGAGAAAACAACGGTCTCTTGCTCATGGAACAAGTGGATTGTTTACCTTACACACTTTGCTTAAAGCAGTTATCCGTTGCTTGCAACTTAATACCGTAGGGGGGTCGGATGATAACCTGAAGGTGGATTACTAGTCATAGATGAAGTTGGATGGCGGTCTATGTATCTTGTTGTATTGCCCAATCAAATATCATAGGATCATGAATGTCTAGTATTGCATTTTTATGCCTTGTTCAGTCCTATAAATTTACCTGCTGTAATTTGTTTACCCAGTATGCCATGTTTGTTTATCTTAAGGTGAACACCTCTAGTGAACTATGGACCCCGGTCCAATCTTTACCATCGATATATCTTCTACTATTACTGTTTACTTTCTGCAAACCACTATTATCTCCACACCATACAGTTAATCCTTTGTTTTCAGCAAACCGGTGAGATTGACAACCTCACTGTTCATTGGGCCAAAGTCTTGAGTTTGTGTTGTGCAGGTTTCCAAGTGGCTAGCAACACCTTTGAGTCATTTCCTTCCTCCTAATAGTTTGATAACCTTGGTTTCTACCGAGGGAAATCTTCCTGCTGTGCTCATCATACTTTCCGCTTGGGGTCGCCCAACATCAACAATGCGCCATCAACAAGTTTTCTGGCTCCGTTGCCGGGGAAGCTAAGGACGTCTTCACAAGGGGAGTCCTTCACAACCTTTATCTTTACTTTGTTTTTGTTTTGCTTAGTTTCTTTTGCTTGGTTTTGTTTGCCTTTTTTTATCAAAAACTCCAAAAAATAGTTTAGTTTGGTTTGCTTTCTCTTATCAAAAACACAAAAAATTATCTCCTACTCTAGTTGTCACCCTGCTCTAGTTCACCATGTTGATCCCCAAGTTCACCCTGAAAGACCTTTCAATAGGTAGTGGCTCCATAATTGGGAAAGAAAATATTGAAGAATTCTTTAATCATGTTAGCAAACATGAGGATATTGAGGATAGATCTATAGCAGAACTTGCTCCTAATTATGAAATTGTTGCAGCTTCTTTAGTTCATATGTTGGAGGCTAGGTTTTTTAACCTTAACCCCATGATTCAAATTTTGTTTCTTAAACTAAAAGAAGAAGAGGATCCTAAAAAGAGAGATTTTATCCTAGAAACTTTACTTAAAGAGTTCAATGATGTTGCTAAGGAAGCCAAAAAGGTCTTTGAACGTTTTAATATGCTAGGATCATGTGTATATGTTATGGGTACTTTATATAAAACCAACCCCAGAGAGGAAATTAAGATACCCATAGATGTTAAACTTGTAGGAATGCATGAAGCCTTAGAAAAGAATTTTGATTGGATTGTTCCTGAAAATCCATTTGATGAAAGTAGTGAACATAAGAGAGATGAGAAAGGATCCTATAAAACTCATTTGTATGAGATACCTTTCCTAGTTGAAGAGATTTCGAGTATTGATCTTAATGCTTCTTTATTTGAAAATACTTGATTCTTCCTTCTTGTGCCTAACTTAAAGGCGTTAAAGAAAAGTACTTATTGAGAGATAACCCAAAAGTTTTTTTTGAGTCTTGGAAGTTATTAATTCATTAATTACCTCTCCTTATCCTTTTTATTTGTTTTTTGTGCCAAGAATAACCTCTAATGAGAGGGAAGTAAGATTTGGGGAGTTGCTGTCCCAAAACAGATTTTTGTGCTCCACCATAAAAATTCGTGTAAAATCTCTATAAGTCGGATTGATCTTATATTTTCTGAATACATCCCCCAGTATGTTAGATAACTTTCATTAGTTCAACACGTTTTGATTTGAGCAACATAAGGTATTCTAAAAAATCAGTTTCTACCTGCTGGTCTTTTTTGACAGATTTCTGCCATTCTTTGCATTTGCTTCTTATTGATTCCTTTTTGGGTTATTTTTGGGAAATTGAACTTTTTGAGGGAATTTTTACAGTAGCTTGTGTTTTTAGTGAAAGTTTTGCTGTTCTAGAGCAAAACCCAAAGGTCTATTATCTTTTGAATACTCTAATGTTGCTAATGAAGATTGTGTGAAGTTTTGTATGAAGGAAAATTTTCAGGTGTAGAGAAAGAATGATGTAATGAGATGAAGAATGGACAAAAGCTCAAGCTTGGGGATGCCACCCCGTGTCACCCCAAGAAATATTCAAGAGGTACAAGCGTGAAAGATTGGGGATGCCCAAGGCATCCCCTTCTTCATCAATAAAAATCTCAGGTCTTTCTAGACAGTTCGTTTTTATTATTTTCATGCACAGTTGTGCTATTCTTGGAGCGTCTTAGTTTTCGTTTTAGTTTGCTTGAATAAAGTAGTTTGTGAAGGGTTCGCAGCATAGAAAACAAAAGATTTCCTACGATGGGAACAACTATGTACCAAGATCTATCTACTAGATACAAGCAACGGGTGGATATATATCCATAGAATACATACCCTGGAAGACCGAATAGCGTTAAGGAGGTTGTACTCGTGGATGATGTAGTCGAACGCTTGCCGACCTCAAGATCATGATGAAGTCCATCTGGTCCAGCACCATCAAGTCCAGCACCACAAAGCAGTGGTGCATCTGTGATCGCACACACGTACGGGTACCCTGACAACCTTCGCGCCCTCGCTCCAGCGAAGCAGCAGAAGCAAAAAATTCTTCCATAAAAAGCCACCGGGAACATGTATCTCACTGATCTGAGACCATGGGGAAATTCTAAAGGAGGGAGAGAGATCCTTCACGAGGAGGTGTGAGAGTAGAGGAGGAGAGGGAGGCCTTTTATAGGGAAAGGGGGGAACCCAAGGGGAATGGTGCCCAGCCATGGTGGCTACCCCCACCTATTCCACATTCATGTGGGTGGATCTCCCACTCAAAATGAAAAGCCTCCGCTAACATAAACATGCCTCCACTCAAAAATCCACTCACATGCATTAAATTTCCACCAAATTTAATGCAAGCTCTCATTTAAATAAAACTCTTTTATTTATTTATTCAGAATTTTGTTAATTACTTGAATTAACAAATATTCACATAAAACCCCTTACAACATTTCAATTTCACATGCAGAACCAGTTTTAGCAATTTCAACCAAAACGATTCCGGTGTCTAGTGAAATAAATTCCTGCGCTTTGTAATTCTTTCTCTAGCATATTATTTGCTCAAATGGTGTCGGTATCCCTTAAGTGTGTCACCCTAAGGTTCGCGAATAATGCAGACATGATCGAGACCCCTCTCCGATCAGTAATCAGTAGCGGGACCTGGAGATCCGTATTGACTCCCACATATTCAACGATGACTTTTGTGATCATGTGAACCTTATACGCATGTAACTCAATCCCTTTGTCTCGCGATATATTACATGTCCAAGATTCGATCATCGGTATCTCCATACCTAGTTTGATCTCGTTACCGACATGTACTATTTTCTAGTTCCCGTGATATAACATTCTAGTGATCAAACCACTTTCTTGCAAGCTAACCAATGTGATATCACCGAGAGGGCCCATAGTATATCACTCCGTCATCGGGATGCACAAATTCCACTCTTGATCCATGGGCCTCAACATAACACCTTCGTAGCACCGAGCCCATCTTTATAGTCACCCTGTTACGGTGTGACGTTGAATGTTATCAAGATACTCTTCTGGTGTTAGTGATTGACATGATGTCATGGTCTAAGGACTAAGACTACTTCGTATGATGGTATAGCAATATAAACACAATGACCTTGATTGTAATGCTATACTTTAGATGAATGTTCATCACATCATTCCACCAATGTTGTGACCTTGTTATTAACAACATCCAATGTCCATGATCAGGAAACCTTTGATCATCTTGTTAATCAACGAGCTAGTTTATAAGAGAGGCATAACTAGGAACTTTCTTTTTGTTCATTAAACACACATGTATTAACGTTTCTGTATTAATACAATTAAGCATGCAAAATAAACATTTATCATAAATAAGGAGTAAGATAATAACCACTTTATTATTGCCTCTCGGGCATATTCCCTTCAGTCTCCCACTTGCACTAGAGACAATAATCTAGTTTGAAAACTTTGCGTATTGAACACCTATGGCTTTCTAGTGTTCCATATACGCGATTGCAAGTGGTTAACATAATCTACGGATCTGATGCTTTTAGGTTCGTGTGTATTTGCATGTCTTTGCGTCTTCACGCATCACTCATTCTCCAATGAGATGGCATTGTATAAATTTGGTTTTTTGGTGAAACCTTTAGTTCCTTGGGGTTAAATCATGTCGATATACTATTGTCGTACAATATATCTTTAGTGTTATCCCATTGAGAACCACGACTTAGTTTGATAACAAACTACTTGACACAAAATCCCTCCTTTGCTGCTACTATAGCAGTCATATACTGTCACATCCCAAAATTTTCAAAATTTTGAAATGTGAAAAATAAATAAACAAAATAAATAAATGTTGAAATTTAGGGTGAAAAGAAACTTTTTGCTTCTAAATGGAAACATCAAAACCCTTCTTGAACAAAATTTGAATGAAAAGGGCATCCAACAAAATTTCAATCAAGTGAAATGCATTCATCAGTGAATGTATCTTGAAATTTAAACACTTGGAAAAGTTAAACCAAAATCCTAAATCTTAATGAAATAAATCATTTCCAAAATCTCTCTAAGACTATGGATTTTATCCATATAAAAATTTAGAAACAAACATTTAAAAATGATAAAAATGATAAAAAAATATATTATAAAATCATAGAAATTGGTTTCATTTAATTTGGAGCCATGTATAAAAACTTATGACTTTAATAAGATAAAGAAAATAAATTACAAAGCTAATGAAGCTCCTAGCTAAAAATCCATACCAAATTTTGAGCAAATTAATCCTCAAGGGATTTAAAAATATAAACAAATATTCAATAAAATCATACAAATTGGAATCACCAATTTTGGATCTATAAATAAAAAGATATGGATTTTATAAGGCAAAGAAATAAATAAATAAGGATTATTTAAAAGACATTAAATCTTGGCCAAATCCATAAAAAAATGAAAGTTTACTGAATAATAAAAAGGAATAAAAGATTATTTAAAAAAATTATATGGATTGAACCATATTCAATTTTATTTAAATAAAGATAAATTGCCTAAACTAAATAAATAATAAATCACAAGAAAATTATTTAGAAGACAATCTAAAACTTGAATTAAATCCATAAGCAAATGTAATAAATATAATCCAAATAAAATAAAGGAATAAATATTATTTGAATAAAACTTATATGGACTTGAACCATATTTAATTTTAATAAAGACAAAATTCCTAATTTAAATAATTAATTAAATCATGAGAAAATAATTATTGAAATTGCCAAAGTGAATTAAAAGTTATATAATTAACTTAAAAAGAATAAAAAAATAATTAAATAGAATTATATGGTTTGGAACCATATTCAAATTTTATTTGAAATAAAGACAAAAGCCTCTTTTAAATAGATATTAAATCATAATCAAATATTAGAAATAATTCAAAGTGAATTATTTAAACACACTACTAAACAAAATGAACCTACTGAAAAGGCTTTGCAAAAATATTGAATTTAAATTGAATTTTCAGTCAAAGGTTTGAATTCAAAACAGAAATCAGAAATGAAAAAGGAAAAAAGAAAACCGAGAAGAAAAAAATAGAAAAGGACCAGCCCAGCTAACCTACCCCAGCTACTAGGCCCAGCAAGCCCAACAGCAGCCCACCCGGCAGCCCCTCTCTTCTCCCCCGCGAAATGTTTTCTCACTCACATGCGTACCCTCTCATTCACTAACGAAGCGGCCCCACCTCTGCCTAGTCATCGTCGTCTTCACCAGCTGACCTCGCCCCTCTCCCCTCACTCCCGTTGCTGCCCATGGATTAATTCTCGTAAATTCATGTGAATGCTGCCAGTAATCCCTCCAGCGACCAAGCCCTCTTAAGCGCTCCCCTCTCCTATCTCTTTCCCCTCACTCGCCCACGCACGAACGCTACCAGGCTGCCCCAATTGCTGCTCCCAACACCACTGCTCCGACGAGCTTCCTCGTTGAATTCCGGCAATGTAGACCCTCCCCTTGCCCCCTAGCTCACGCGAGCTCACTCCCCATCACCATGCGTATCCGCCGGTGGCCTCAGGTTGCTCGCGCACGCCCCAGAGCGTCGGCTCCATCTTCACCCGTGCGTCACTGACGACCCCGCAAACTCCGGTGAGCCCTAGCACTCGACCCTGTGTGTGCCTCAACCTGTGACTCATGCCATCTGGTTCGTTTGTGTCCTGTGAATCTCGATATGCTCGCAAATCATTCGCGCGTGACCTGCAAGCTCGTCTCCGACAAGGCCCGTGTATGCCCGACTCTAGCAGGAACGCCGGCGAGCAATCGACGTCGAACCCGTGCGCCCTTCGACCAACGAAGAGCACGTTGAGCATCAACACATTGCTGCGAGTCTGGTAATCCCCTCCCTTCTCTCCTTTGTTTCCAGGTTGCACCGGACCGCCTCTGTCTAAGCGCCACCACTGCTCTCCGACGCCAAGCACTGCCAGTTCCTGGTCGATATGCTGAGAGCCGTCAGATCTAGATCGTAGGGATACGATAGAATAACTTAACGAAGAGGTACGAATCAATCTGCACCATGTGATTTTAGTTAGATCCAACGATCCACATAGTGCGATCCTCACGAACCGGTATCAACCAATAGGAAAAAGACACGTGGCCCTGCCTGTTGTTTTAAAAACAGAAAAGGTTCTATTAGATGTTGATTTTGTAAAATTCATAACTTTTGTTATACATATGCAAAAATTACAAATTTTATATCAATGGAATTCAGAAAATGTGAACTTTGCAACCATGCCCTTATTTTAGTATTTTGCTTCTGTAAAATTAGGTGTAATTGCAGAAACATTTGAAAGGCTATTTAGGTTATAAAAATTGTTTTAAAAATGGTTTGTTTTGAACTCTCTGACCCTAAACACTAACTTTTGTATTTAAAAATATATTTTGTGACACTAAGGAATTATTCCTTTGAATAAAAGAATTTCTAGTAAAATGAAATATTGTTATGATTTAAAAATGATTTTTCAGTGAAACCTTTTGCAAATGGATTTGTTTTAAACACTTTGACCATAAACACTAACATTTGTGTTTAAAAAAAATATTTGGCTAACACTAGAAATTATTCTTTAATAAAATCATTTCTAGCAAAGACAAAAATGATTTAAAATGGCCATTTTCACTAACTTGATTTCAAATGGTTTTGCCACTTTTATAAATGACCAATAGGTGTTTTAAAATGTTTATAGCTTATTAGAAAACACTTTTCCAATAAAACAACCTTTTGCATGCATGCATGCATTGTTTTGTTTTCATTATTTTATGTGATGAATTGTTTGAATGCTAGTTTTGAATTTGTGCCCTGATTGAATTGTAGTGAAATTTGAAGAGTGTGACATTTGCAAGATCAAGGAGTGTATCTATATTCCCTACTAAAAAGTCAAGTGGTGCTTCATACATTTTGTCCTATTATTTTAACTATGCATTAGTGATATTTTAAGTAGGACTTGCATGGAATTTTCTATGTGATAACTATGCCTTGGGAAATCCTAGTAGATGATGCATTAGTAGAATTTTCCCTAAGTTAAGATTCTTGCTACTAGTATGCTTAGCCTAGCTAGTAAAAACCAAGGGTGGATTATTCATGCTATGAAATATTTCTAAGTCTATGACTTATGTTTTGCTTAATAAAACAACTATGTAACCTGGGTGGAATGGAAAGAATGGGTTATGTTGAGTGGTTACCCAGGGCCACATATTTATGGCCTACCCTATGTATCACACTTGTGGAAAGACACCAAAGAACAAAGAGATTTGATATGTTAAGTGTTGAGAAGCTTCTAGTGCCGCCACATGGCAATATGGGCTCTGCCTGGATCATACAGGTTGCAATAACTTAGCCAGATGGACAAAAGGTGGTAGGGTTATAGGTTGGAACGCATCCGTTTGGTCTAAGGAAAGGCTTCTGAAAGATCTTGTCTCGATGCATGTCGATTCTTGTGGGGAAAGTGCACCACCTCTCGAGAGAGTAAAATCTAAGTACTTAGCCGTGTCCCCGGCAATGGACAATTTGAGCATCAAGACATGGAAGCTATCAAGGATCTCCTCATCCCAATTTCTAAGTTAAAAACTTGTGGTTGAACAAGGGTTAAAGGATCACCAATTTTTATTGGTAGATGCCTTGGGTGATTTTTGACAAACAAAAACTTAGTGTTTTCAACTAATAAGGAAAACCTTATTTGAGCAAAGCAAGCCTCAGCTACACTTAGCCAAATGCATATAGAAGATAGATACCACTTTTCTACCATAGTATCACTTGCCAATACAATTCAAATGTATTGACCCTTCTGGTTGTAACTTATTATGTTGCAGGTTTGTTTGATGTTAGTGAAGTGTGTTGAATAGGATTACAAGTCTACAACCAACATGATTTCCTGTGGCAAATGAAGATGAGGGACTCCATGCTATATAAATATTTCTGCTGCTTTGTAATGAGATAGCCAAATGAGCTATGTAAGATGTAATGCATTATTTTATTCTTGGTTATAAGTGTAATATGACCTTTGTTTCTTGATATTACATCTTAAACTGTGGATGCTAGCTATTCGATCCAAGGACTAGCATTGTAAACACATGGATCTCTGCCTTATCAGGTTGGGACCTCTATAGATGGTAACAGAGCACTATGTTGCATGTAGGATTGTAACCCTAGTATTGGACAAAACACCTTAGAAAAATAAGAGTTGTATTTGTTCCAAACTTATTTACAAACAATCTTGTAAACTCTTTCCTCAACCTTTTTTTGATTCTACATCTTCCCTCTTTTCAACTTGATGGACAAAAACTTCAACATCACCAATGACTTCAACTTCATTTTCACCAAGGACTTCAACTTGGACATCACCAAGGAATTCAACTTGGACATCACTAAGGACTACAAGTGAGACATGCAATATTACTCAAGACTTGAAGACTAAGGAAACACAACCTAGAAGGAACCATCATCACCTTTGATGTTTTCTGACCAAGATGCAAGAATTTTCTTCCAAGAAAACCATGATCTCATTCAAGAAGAAACAACTAAGAAGAATGGAATGATCAAAATTGAATCCTATAGTTGGACCAACATAATAGTGTTTAGTTTGATCAACTTAATGATCACACCAACTTATGTGGTGTAGCAAAAAAATATTTTGTTGCCTAAAATATGTTTGAACCTTGTTGTTTGATTGGAATGCATGATTGTGATTCCTTGCACATTGCTTTGTGTGAATTGTTGTGTGTGAGTAGAATTCTTTCTCTAGGAATCTTTTTCCTCGTCTAATCTCAATCCAACCCAAACAAGTGACTTCTCCAAGAGACTCCAACATCAAGAATGGTGACAACAACAACCAAGAGATGCACATGAGAGAACAACTACTAGCAAACCAAGCCTAGTTGAATCGAGTGACAACTCAGTTTTAGCCAACAACAGTGAGTTAGACCCAGCCATACAAAAATTCTTGGAAACCCAATCTCAATTGTTGCAAAGGATGACTAATCAAATGATCAACATGAGAAGAAACCTTTCCCAAGGAGATTGTGACAACAATGATATCAAGGATGATATTATAGAAGGAAATCAAGCTTGCAATATCCGTGGAGACACAGGACACACTTACAAAGAACATAAGGACCAATGCCCTAACTGTGAAGAAAAACATCCAACTAAACAATGCCCCACAACTCAAGTTATTTTTTTCCTATGTGAAGGAAATAATCATGTCCCTATCCAATTCCCCATCTATCCTATAGTTCAACAGATGAAACAAGATGGAAAACATCAAATGTTTGGAAACCTCCATACCAACAAGGATGAAGACAAAGTCAAATCTTAGTCTGCACCTCCATACATTGTGACTCACCATGGTGGACAAAAGAGGAAATATGGACGTTATCCTAGGAATCATTCAAGGAACCAAGGAAGTTTTCCCACATTCACAGTGAAATATGAAGAACATGAACTAAGAGCCCTTTTAGCTTTGGAGAAACCCAAGAAGAAGACGAAATGCGCCAACCCTAGCAAGAAACACATTATTCAGGAGAAATGTCACAATTGCAAAGAGAAGGGAAACTATGTCAATGAATGTCCAGAAAAGAAGAAGAGCCAAGGAAACAAACAAGCAATAGTGAAACCAAAGATGAAGAAGGATATTAGCCAAGTGATGTCCAGCAACTTCAAAGAGCTAGGCCATTATGCATCTTATTGTCCAGAGAAGATACCTCAAGATCTCAACCTTGTCACATGTTTTAAGTGTGGTGACAAAGGACATTATGCAAACAACTGTCCAGAGAAGATACTCCAAGATCCCAAGTAAGCCAAGATGTAATCTACTTGAAAATCTTTTAAGGGTGGTAGTACCCTAGTAGTTTTGAAGCCAACTTGTAACCTCTAACCTTCCTAAATCTAGGGACGAGATTTCTTTTAAGGGTGGTAGTCTATCACATCCCAAAATTTTCCAAATTTTGAAATGTGAAAATTAAATAAAAAAAAGAAATAAATGTTGAAATTTAGGGTGAAAAGAAACTTTTTGCTTCTAAATGGAAACATCAAAACCCTTCTTGAACAAAATTTGAATGAAAATGGCATCCAACAAAATTTAAATCAAGTGAAATGCATTCATCAGTGAATGTATCTTGAAATTTAAACACATGGAAAAGTTAAACCAAAATCCTAAATCTTAATGAAAGAAATCATTTCCAAAATCTCTCTAAGACTATGGATTTGATCCATATCAAAATTTAGCAACAAAAATTTATAAATGATCAAAATGATAAACAAAAATATTATAAAACCATGGAAATTGGTTTCATTTAATTTGGAGCCATGGATATAAACTTATGATTTTAATAAGATAATCAAAATAAATTCCAAAGCTAATGAAGCTCCTAGCTAAAAATCCACACCAAATTGTGAGCAAATTAATCATCAAGGGATTTAAAAAGATAAACAAATATTAAATAAAATCATACAAATTGGAATCACCAATTTTGGATCTATAAATAAAAAGATATGGATTTTATAAGGCAAAGAAATAAATAAATAAATAAATAAGGACTAAAAGAAAAATTAAATATTGGCCAAATCCATAAACAAATGAAAGTTTACTGAATAATAAGAAGGAATAAAAGATTATATAAATAAAATTATATGGATTGAACCATATTCAATTTTATTTAAATAAAGATAAATTGCCTAAACTAAGTAAATAATAAATCACAAGAAAATTATTTAGAAGACAATCTAAAACTTGAATTAAATCCATAAGCAAATGGAATAAAGATAATCCAAATAAAATAAAGGAATAAAGATTATTTGAATAAAATTTATATGGACTTGAACCATATTTAATTTTAATAAAGACAAAATTCCAAATTTAAATGATTAATTAAATCATGAGAAAGTAATAATTAAAATTGCCAAAGTGGATTAAAAGTTATCTAATTAACTTAAAAGAATAAAAAATTAATTCAATATAATTATATGGTTTAGAACTATATTCAAATTTTGTTTGAAATAAAGACAAAACCTCTTTTAAATAGATGTTAAATCATAATCAAATATTAGAAATAATTCAAAGTGAATTATTTAAACACTACTAAACAGTATGAACCTACTAAAAAGGTTTTGCAAAAATATTGAATTTAAATTGAAGTTTAAATCAAAGGTTTGAATTCAAAACAGAAATAAAAAATGAAACAAGAAAAACATAACAGAGAAGAAAAAAATAGAAAAGGACCAGCCCAGCTAACCTACCCCAGCTACCAGGCCCAGCAAGCCCAACAACAGCCCACCCGGCAACCCCTCTCTTCTCCCCCGAGAAAGTTTTTCTCACACGCGTGCGTACCCTCTCATTCACTGACTAAGCAGCCCCACCTCTGCCCAGTCATCATCGTCTTCACCCGCTGACCTCGCCCCTCTCCCCTCGGTGTCGTTTCTACCCGTGGATTCATTCTCATAAATTCGCGTGAATGCTGCCAGTAATCCCTCCAGCAACCAAGCCTCCCCTCTCCTCTCTCTTTCCCCTCACTCGCCCACGCATGAACGCCACTAGGCTGCCCCAATTGCTGCTCCCAACACAACTACTCCAACGAGATTCCTCGTCGAATTCCGGCAACGTCGACCCTCCCCTTGCCCCTAGCTCACGCGAGCTCACGCCCCATCACCGTGCGTATCTTTTGGTGGCCTCAGGTTGCCCGAGCACGCCCCGGAGCGTTGGTTCCATCTTCACCCGTGCGTCACCCGACCACCCCGCAAACTCCGGTGAGCCCTAGCACTCGACCCCGTGTGTGCCTCGACCTGTGACTCATGCCATCTGGTTCGCCTGTGTCCTGTGAATCTCTAGGTTCTCGCAAATCATCCGCGCGTGACCTGCAGATCGTCTCCGAAAAGGCTTGTGCATGCCCGACGCTAGCAGGAACTCCGGCAAGCAATCGACGTCGGACCCATGTGCCCCTCGACCAACGAAGAGCATGTTGAGCATTAACCACTACTAGGAAAACGGCTATAGGTAATCAGCACATCCGTGGCTCACATGGCTGAAGTGCCCCACGGCTAGAACAGGCGTGGCTCACCTGTGGGCAGTGCCCTAATAGTAACTAGAACAACCGTGGCGCACATGGTCATAGTGCGCCACAGATATGTGTGGGCCAGGGCCCTACTGGCCGCATGCCGCATACACGTAGCGCACATGGGGGAGGTGTGCTACGGTTGTTAGGGATAGCCGTAGCGCACATGTGGCAAGTGCGCTACACCTATGTGAAGCCCCCTCTGCTCCTTAAATGGGTAGAAACATCCGTGGCGCACTCTGGCATGTGCGCCACGGATGTGATTTTTCCCTGTGGTGCACTAGCACCATGTGCGCCACGGATGTGTCGACCATGCATGTGCACATGTGTCATCATGTGATCATCCCACCACACTTCACTTTCACCTTCTTCTTCCTCCTTAGATCTAGTCGGGATCCTTCTCCTTCCCACCTCAATTTCTCCACTCATTCACCATTTTTAGCATGTGGAACTTTCCTTGGATGTTACATACGTAATAGAGGAAGCTCTTCGGTCTCTCATCTCCTTCTCCGGCTGGTCTCGATCGCGCGCACCTCTCCTTTCCATCTTCTCGCGATCTCGGTCTCTTATCTCGATAAGCTATCCATGTAAGGATGTGTTCATGTGTATATGGATGATATGCTCATATGTATGTAGATGATTGATGCTCATGATGTATGTATGGAGAGGATCGATGGTCATGTGTGTGTATATATATGGAGAGTATCGATGCTCATATGCATGTGTGTATGGAGAGGATAATGATATGTTCATGTGTGTATGGATCGGTCTCTCTCTCTTGTGTTTGTGTGTGAACAAGTTGCCATTTGTTTTGCCAAAATGTTGATTCATTTCCATTTTGGAAAGACTTTGGCATTTCTCAAAGGTCCTAATTTTAGGATAGGTCATGCCAAAATTTTCTATCGACCATTGCACGCATGCATTCATTATGTGGTTCTAATAGACTTCTAATTGTACCGCCGTGTACACCGTGCAGGAAAAAATGGTCCGCATAATGAGCGAAGGAATTGTGGCTAGATTTTTGAAATGTGCGATGGCCAACATGATACGAAATAACAAGACGGATATAAGATGTCCGTGCAGAAGATGCAAACTCAACTGGGTGATCGACCCATATTCCGGGAATCTACAGGCGCACCTGCTCCGCCATGGTTTCATGGATGGATACACTCGTTGGATAAGCGATGACGAATATGATGGAGACGGTGAAGGTGGGCAACATGATGATGATCATCATGGCAAGGACGGGCGAGATGATGAAGAGTCTCCTAGAGATGGTGAAGGTGCGGAAGCAGACCAGGATGATGATGATCTAGATGCCGGAGGAGCAGACGATGATGGAACAACGTCAGGCTGTGTGCGGGACCCTTATGTCCAAGAGCTACTTCTCAAGCAGACGAGTAACGTCAGGGCTGCCGCTAGAGATAAAGCCAAGCTTGCGTAACTTGATAAAGACGCGGTTACTCCATTGTATGAAGGATGCAGGCCCGATGAAAACTGGTTGAATGTAACGCTCAAGGCTATGGAGATGAAGGAAAACACAAATTGAGCGACGCAAGCTTCGACGATATGATGGCATTCTAGCACGATTGTCTCCCAGAGGGGAACACGTGTCCAACTAGTATCGAGGATGCCAAGAAAATCGTCTGTCCTCTCGATCTACCGCGTGTTAGATATCACGTATGCATCAACGATTGCATCATTTATCGGGGCGAGGACGCGGAGAAAACCACATGTCCGGTGTGCGGCATGAGTCGATACAAGAAAGGGAAGAAAGCACCTCGAAAAGTGGTATGGTACTTTCCTATCACTCCTTGTACGCAGCGCTATTTCGCGGACCCTAAGGAAGCAAAGCTCATGCGATGGCATGCGGAAAGGAAGAAGCCAGGAGATGACGATGATCCCGAAAAGGATGAGCTGCTGACGCACACTTCAGATGCTAGCCAGTGGAAAGCATTGGACCTCGAATTCCCAGAATTCGGTGGAGATTCGAGGAACAACAGGCTTGGTGCGAGCACCGATGGACTCAATCCGTTCGGTAGCCAGAGCAGCACGCACAGCACTTGGCCCGTGTTTGTATGGATGTACAACCTCCCTCCATGGTTGTGCATGAAGAAGACGTATATACAAATGAGTATGCTAATTCAAGGGCCGAAACAACCTGGTACCGACATCAATCTGTAAATCGGGTTGTTGAAAGAGGAGTTGGCCACGTTATGGGAATCTGGAGCCAATACTTACGACACCGTCGCACAAGACTATTTCACTATGAGAGCCACGTTGGTCACTACGGTGCAAGACTATCCAGGTTGCGGGTATATCTCGGGGCAGGTTATCCAAGGATTCTGCGCATGCGTTAGGTGCATGGATAACACAAGTTATCTCCAACTAGAGAAAGATCCAGGGTCTTCGAAAACCGTGTTTATGGCGCACCGGAGGTGGCTCGGCAAGAATGATCCATGGAGAAAATGTGGAGACCTGTTCGATGGCAAATCCGAGACCCTAGGAATCCCAGAGCGTAAGAGAAGCGAAGAAGTGCAAGAGTTGCTGAAAATCTGGAAAGATTGTCCTAAGCCTAGAAAGAAGCAAAAGAGGCAGCAAGACAAGCCGCTGATGAAGGTATGGAAAACAAGGTATGTTTTCTGGGAATTTCCATACTAGAAGTTTCTCCGCACGCCTCATAGCCTCGACATCATGCATATCACGAAAAACGTGTGCGAGAGTCTGGTCGCCACCATAATCAACATGCCAGATGGGACGGAAGATGGTCCGAAAGAAAGGTACGACCTGATATTCATGGGTATCCGGAAAGAGCTTCACGGAGGACGCACTACTCATGATGATTAGGAAGATGACGAGGATCATGAGTCGGAGACGACACAAGGTCGTCGAAAGGGTAAAAAGTTCAAGAAGAACAAATATTACTGCCCTCCTTCTTGCTTCACTCTAAGCCAGGATGAGATCAAACAGTTTTTCAAGTGCCTTCTAGGATTCAAATTTCCTTACGGCTACGCAGGCAAGATAAACAGACACCTAGACGAGGTGAAGCAGAGGTTCAGTGGCATCAAGTCTCACGACTGTGCCGTGCTAATGATGCAGGTACTTCCGGTTGCACTAAGAGGGATAATGGATGAGCACGTCTGTGAAACATTATTTTGCCTCTCCAAGTTTTTCGATGTCATCTCTAGGAAGTCGATTGGCGTGAATTAGCTCGGGAGGCTACAGGAGGAGATCGTGGTGATACTATGCGAGCTTGAGGTCTACTTCCCGCTCGGATTCTTCGACATTATGGTGCATCTGCTGGTCCATGTCGTGGAGGACACCGTCCAACTCGGGCCGATGTTCCTCCGCAGCATGATGGCGTTCGAAAGGATGAACGGACACATCAAACGATATGTTCGCAACAGGTCCCGTCCAGATGGAAGCATAGCCAAGGGCTTTCTGGCCAAAAAGTGCATCTCTTTCTGCACGAATTATCTAGACATCGAGAACCCTGTCGGTCTTCTCGTCAACAGGCACCTTGGCAAGCTCGACGGATCTGGTCACCGAGAGGGTCGTCTCATCCTGCATGCAGACTTCGATTTTCGATGCACAGACTTTGATCGAGCAAACCTCGTCACGCTACAGCATTTAGAACTGATCGATCCTTGGGTACAGAAGAACAAAAGGTTAATCGAGAAGAAGTACAGTGACCAGGGCATACAGAGGACGCAGGGAGAAATAATCAAAGAGCACAACTCAGATTTCACGCGTTGGTTTAGGTAGACGCTCCTTGATAATCCCCCGCGATCGCATTCTTCTGACACGGAAAAGATCATATTCACCTTGTCGCAGGGACCGATGCAAAACCTGGTGACCTATCAGGCATATGATATCAAAGGCTACACATTCTACATGGAGGAAAAGGACAACAAGTGTGATTATCAGAACTCAAACGCAACGTCGGAATTCTACACCGATGACAATGTGAAGGAAAGATTCTATGGAAGAATCGAAGAGATCTTGGAGCTCGACTACTATGGAGAAAAGGTGCTGATGTTCCGTGTCAGATGGGCAAAGAGCGTCGAAAGAGAAGACCGGTATTTCAAAACCATGGTTATACCCGAAGCAGCCAAATCCAAGGCCGCCGGTGCGAACGTGGCCGCGAAAAATGAACCATGGGTACTGGATAACAAATTGGACCAATGTTTTTTCATTACCGACCCGACAAATCCTAGTCGTGTTGTCGTGAGGAGAGGAAAAAGAAACATCATCGGAATGGATGGAGTCGCCAACGAGCAAGACTTCGACCAGTACGGCGATCGAAAGATTGAAGATGACGATGACTACGATGCATCAACATACATCACAAGAAGAAAAAGGACAACCCTACCGAAAAAGGGTAGCCCGTTCGAAAGAAGAAACATTAAAGTGCCGGGGCTAAATTATTCAACCACGACAAAGAAGGGAAAAAAGATTGTAAAACGCTAGCTCAAAAAATATTGTAAAACGTGTGGTCGAAAAAGATTGTAATATTCATGGACAAATTATTATGAAATTTAGTTATACTTTGAATCATATTTGTACCACTTTTATGACATATATTATCACTTTTGGGCATTTTTGGAATATTTAAAAGTATTTTAAAAACAAAACAAAACTTCTATGGCATATTTCACCACTTTTGGGCATTTTTTGGAACATTTAATAGTATTTTTGAAATAAAATTAAAAACGGTGGGCACCAGGATTCGAACCTGGGTTCTCATAGATTGAGAATAGAGCTAAGGGCGGAACCAGTGGGATAGGCTAGTGTAGTTGTTAGACAGTGGAGCTACAGCCATCTTATACAGTCGATAAATGCCGATAGGCGTAGCGCACTATGCCCAAGTGCGCTACAGATATCTGTAGCGCACTATGCCAGAGTGCGCTACGCCTATCTGGGCACGGCTGGTCCACCGCGCCACGTCCGCCTCCATATCAGACACCATCTCAATCAAGCCCGAGCCCGAGCCCTGTGCCGCCGCGCTCTCGATCTGTTGCCTCGCTAGCCGCCGCCGCTCAAGGAGCAGGAGGAGGCCCGTCGCCGCTCGAGGAGGAGGCCCGCGCGCCAGCCATCGTCGTCCGCCCGCCCGCCCGCCATCGTTGTCCTCATCTCAGAGGTGAGCGTCACCCCTCCCCTCTCTCCCTCTCTCCCCTCTCTCTGCTCAAATTAGAGGTTAGGGTTCAGATTAGAGGTTAGGGTTTAGAGAAGGCCATGGTTAGGGTTTAGATTAGAGGTTAGGGTTCAGAGAAGTGAACGATTATCGTAGCATTTCTACCCACGATTTGCTACTAGTATATTGTTACGACATAGTAGTATGAGTCATTTGGTTAAAGGTAGAGACAACATCACTGATTTAGTACTGAATGACTATACTGCTGCTATTACTACTACTAAAATCTTGCTCCCAACTTCGAAAAGACCTTCTAACCCCTTAATACTTGCTCTAAATTATGAATGGTGAATGATAGTACTCCTATATACATGTTGCCTCAAAACTATAGTTTGTGCATCAAAGCCGAAAGAAAGTAAGCTCCATGATTGTGTAGTGTTTTTTTTTCACATTCTGACCAGGGTATTATTCCACAATACAAACTTGCTGTTTTGCATATATCAGAAGTTCAGAACGCTTAGGTCCTATTGATTATGTTCCAGATTTTATATGGCCAACAACTTTGCAGCAAGCCAACAAGGCAGGAATTTTATATGGCATATCTCTGTCCTCATATATGTCTGATTCTATGATACGTAAATTACCAAGTGTCAACAAATCCCATATTGCAAGTTTGCAACAATTGGTCTACATTATAGTTTGCGCATATGTCGATGATTAGTTATGTAACGATTAGGGTTCAGATTAGGGTTCAGAGAAGTGAAAATATGGTTTCTAACACTCTAAGTACTAGTGATGGTGATGCATGAAAATCTGGGTTCTAACACCCTAAGCCATTGTCACATACTACTAATATGTGATCACAGTCACACCTGATATGGCCAGCACTAGCTCAATGCTGCATGTTGAATGACATTTCTGTCACACGGACACTCCATATGCAGGGAGTAATAAAATCAGTACTTACAGAGTGGTTTAGGTGATAAATCTACATGCAAATGATGAAGTGCTGCCATCATTTGCATGTTGTCATTTGATATCATCAAGCATTAGTTAAGTTCTGAGATAGTTGTTTGGAAGCTAGCACTTGGTTATGATCAGAAGCACTTGGTTATGGTATATTCTCATTTTTGTTATTGTTGTAGCACTTGAAATTGTGCTTGTGCTTGTACGAAGCACTTTATTATGTCGTGTATGCAGGTTCTTGTATGAAATGAGTCCCGATTTTTGCCAGAATGTTGATTAACTTCTGTTCGGCAGAAATCGGGCACTCCTAGTTTAAGAAAATTAGCAAAGGTCAAGCCGGATTTTTCCATGCATTTAAACAATTATTTGTTTTTTATTAGTGCAAAGATGTGTGACAACGACGAGGCTGGATGTTCTAAGCGCATCAGCGCTGGAGGAGAACTCAGACCTCCGAATAAACAATTGACATTCTGGAAGGCGTCCCAGCGGCTAGAAGACGATGAAGAATACCATCCTTCGGAGAGCGAGGATAATGAGATGGAAGACGCAGAGGAAGAAGCCGAAGGAACGGCGGGTGATGAAACCACTGATGGCGGCGAGGACACATGGAGTGGTAGCAATCCTCTTAAGAAGAAGAAGAAGCCGAAGGAACAGCGCCCGAACACGATCGGCACCGTCAGGGAGGAAATTACCGAAGTGAGCCCAACAGGGGTTCCTTTGGAGCCCGACCTTGTCATTAGAGGGTACGGTGGGCAAGTGGCGGCGATCGCCCGGACAACCATCTCGATCAACATCGAGAATCTCCGACATAAAGATAATGGCCACTTGCGCACACTCCTCTTTGAGAAGCTGCACGCAAGATACAAGTTCCCCGCTGAGTATCAGAACACAAATTATCATGGGAACGAAGTAAACAAATCCGCCCTCACAAAGATGAGAACCACCCTGGCCAGCTGGAGAATCCGAATAAAGAAGAAGATCTATAAATAAGGCAAAAGTCTCAAGGAGATCCAGAAGATTGACCCGCAGATCACCGAAGATCAGTTCCCGGAGTTCAAGGAGAGGTGTGAATCCGAAAGAGCCCTGGCCAATAGTAATCGGGGAAAGGTGCTGCAGGCGATGAATATAGGTCATCACCATCTTGGATCTGGTGTATACAGAACCGCGGAGGCCAAATGGAATAAGGAGGACGAAGAGTATAGATCTAAGGGGATAGAAAACCCCTTTGCGAAATTCGAACCCGGGAAGATTTGAAACTTCATCAGGGCCCGTTACCATGTGGACCCAAAACCAAACATCTCACCGCGGATCCCGCGGTGAAGGAATTCGAGGAAATTTTGGTAAGTAATCTAATTACGGCGGATCAACTCGATTGCATTCTAATCAATGAAGTCTATTTTCTAAACGATTCACTGTTACTTCTTACGTAGGAGGTGGAAATTGTTGCTAGTCATGGATCCCAGGGTTCCTCATCCCAGGGGTCGACGGCGGCCACCCGGTGGGATAACCCTTTTAACAGGGTGATGAACCGGGCCAAGAAAATAGAGCCAGTTATGAAGAAGCCGTCGTTGGCTGGCCGTCTGTCCGGCCTCGGGGGTAAGAATTGGGTGGATCATTTTGGTCCACCGTCGAGGACGCGTGTGGCGCCATCGGGAAGGAGTGAGGAGGAAAACCGCGAGGTTCAAGAACTTAAGGAACAAGTGACGCGGATCCCGCAGATTGTCCAAGACAACCTGGCAATCACCCTCATGTCCATCCTGCCTACCTTGGTGGAGTCAATAGCGAACTGGAGTGCGGGTGGTCGAGTAGGGTTGTGCCCGATTCCAAGCATGGTCAGCAGCCACTCGAACAACGTGGCACCGATGAATCAGGTGAACTACGTGTTCGTGACTCCGCCCGCTAGCAACGCGGCACCGCAAGTGTTGGTGACTCCCCCTGCCATCACCGCGGCGCCAGACATGTTTGTGGCCCCCCTGCCATCTTCACGGCGGCACCGGAGCTCCAAGCACCCGGTAGGGAGAATACACCGGCGGCCAAAACCACGCCATCAAGCAGCCCCTCCGTCTCTTCCATGCCCGTCGCCGTATGCGGTGCCTCGACATTAGCCGATCTCGACGCCATCACGGTAAACAAATTGCTTTACCGCCTTTCACGCCATCTATTACTCTTATGGCATCTCTGACGACGCCGTACATGTTTTTCGAAGACGGATGTTCCTTGCACTCTCTTATGCTACGTGAACAACGAGCTGAGGGATGTTGCCAAGGGTACCATTGTTCAACCCTTGCAGCGCACGTTCCACTCAAGGCCGATGCCAGATAGTGTGCACATGGTTAAAATTAGTCGGGTGATAAGGGGCTGCGACGACCTGGAACCTCCCATTCAACCCCTAGGAGCGGATGAAGAAGATCCGGCTGTCCTCAGAAGTTGCTTCGGCTTATTCTTGCAATGACCAAAGAACATGATCTGTTTGGGGACGGCGAGGGCCATCACGCCACCGACAACATCACCGCCTGTCGTGCCAGCGACAAGCGGTGTCAAGGCCCCCTTACCGCCCTCGCCGTCACCTCCACGCGGTGGGTCGGATGATCATGTTGATGATATGCACATGGCGCAGGATCCGGCCGAGGACGACGAAGACTGGAATGATCACTTCTTCAACACTCAGTTTAGCAATGAAGACCTAGATGGTGGCCCCACAGAGAAAGCCACTATCACCAAGCATCTGTTTGGTTCTCAGGAGATGCCTCCAGCTTGCGCCTTTATAGAGCCAGCTGATACAACCAACCGGCCCTTTATTCTAAGCCCTGACACACTACATAGGGCGGACGGTGCTCAGATTGCGGTGCCTGCCCGCTCTCCAAAAGGAAAAAAGGGCAGGAAAAGAAAATCTAGCAGCTCGAGCCAGCCGGTGGCGTCAACTGCGAATCCGATCAGGTTTCGGGATGGGCCACCAAGACCCGAGGGTATTATGTGGAGGATTCATGTGGCGGGTGAGACCATGCTACCTAAGAATTTGCGGAGGCTCACCAGTTCGGAACTGCAGAGTGTGCATGATGGCGTGCTGACGACAGAGAGACGCCTTCTGGCGGAGAAAGATCCCTCGCACCCGGTATTCGTGTTTAAGGTGCCACCAGGCTTGGGCTTCGTCGACAATGCCCCTGCGGATCTGTTCTTCCTGCGGTTCAACGACATCTTCAATATGTTCCACCTATACCCGCTGCACTATACCATGGTCCGCCTATTTTCTCTCAGCCTGGCCATGCAGATCATTAGAGAGAACACACCGGGCATCGCTATAGTGGACCCCTACTACATGCGTGACGGCTGCTTGGGTTCCCTCGCTGAACGACGTATCGTGGACTCGTACCTAAAAATAATCCTCGTGGCGAACAAGACAAAGGAATACATTCTCGTGCCTTACTTTCCCGAGTAAGTCGTTATTCACTCGCCACCGTCGATTGGCTTTATTAGATTATCATCATTCTTTTTCCAACACATTCCATTTGAATTTTTTGCACAGAGATGAACACTGCACGCTCATCTCCTTATCGCCGAAGCATTCCCACGCCACGTATTTCGACTCGGGGAGTCTAGAAAAGAAGAAAAACTACGACAAGATCAAGGAAGTTCTGGATGATGCTCTCACTGGCTATGCCTCGACGGAAGGCACCACCTTCGTCCGTACGAAGGTAAAGTTTGGCAGGCACGGCTTCAACCATGTAACGGAGTTCCCCTGCGTGAAGCAGCCGGAAAATAGTAAGAAGGAAGCCTACTACGCACTCCATCACATGAGGGCCTTCCTACTAGACCAGCAGAATTCTACGCTGCCAGATCATCTCAAACAGTGGGCCGAAGCAAAGGCCAAGATCACTGATTCAGATATTAGACAAGAGATGTATCGCATCCAGCAGCAGTTTGGGGCAATCATCTTTCGTAATGTCATGACTTCAGGGGGGATCTTCTACGGAGGAAATATCCCGAATAACCGTGACATAGAAGATCGCCTAGAGATGCAGGGTGACTATAGGAAGTTCATGACGAGACAAGGAGTCCTCCCGTTCCCTAAGCCGAGCCAGAAGGCTTGATGTTGGCCTAGTTGTAGTTACAAACTATAGATGACCTTTGTGTGTGTGGACAAGTGTACATGCTACTACTTATCTTATTAGGTTTATGAATCATCGCTTACTTCTTTTGCTTATTATTATTATATATCAATCAATGCTTGGTTTTTTTGCTTACTCTTTGGTCCTTTGCTCACTTTGGTCCTTCTTTTTTTCCTTACTTTATTAGTCTTTTTTCGAGAATAATGCCGATGATTGAAATGTCGTGGCACACTATATATGTGAATGTGCTACGACGGGATTGTGAGCCTTGTAATATGCACAAGTCCAGGTGTTGTGCATCCTACTTGGCTCACAGTTCCATCGTAGCATATTCCTATGTTCAACGACCTATGTATATATATATGAGGCATTCTTTTTGATTTACTTTGGTCTTTTTCAATAATAATGCCAATGATTGAAATGTCGTGGCACACTATATATGTGAATGTGCTACGACGGGATAGTTAGCCTTGTGATATGCACAGGTCCAGGTGTTGTGCATCCTACTTGGCTAACTGTTCCGTCGTAGCATATTCCTATGTCCAACGACCTAGCTAGTTATATATGAGGCATTCTTTTCGAGTTACTTTGGTCTTTTTCGAGTATAATGCCGATGATTGAAATGTCGTGGAACACTATATATGTGAATGTGTTGTGTTGGGATTGTAAGCCTTGTGTTATGCACAAGTCTAGATGTTGTGCATCCTACTTGGCTTACGGTTCCATCATAGCATATTCCTGTGTTCTAGCTAGTTATATATGAGACATTCTTTTCGAGTTACTTTGGTCTTTTTCAAGAATAATGCCGATGATTGAAATGTCGTGGCACACTATATATGTGAATGTGCTGCGATGGGATTGTACGCCTTGTGCTATGCACAAGTCCAGGTGTTGTGCATCCTACTTGGCATACATTTCCATCGTAGCATATTCCTGTGTCCAACAACCTAGTTATATATGAGGCATGATTTTTGAGTTACTTTGGTCTTTTTCGAGAATGCCGATGATTAAAATGTCGTGGCACACTATATATGTGAATGTGCTGCGATGGGATTGTCCGCCTTGTGCTATGCACAGGTCCAGGTGTTGTGCATCCTACTTGGCAGACGGTTCCATCGTAGCATATTCCTGTGTCGAACAACCTAGTTATATATGAGGCATGCTTTTTGAGTTTGGTATTTTCGATTTAGAAGTACTTTCTATAAGTGTATATTCATATGCGACTTTGATTATACATGTTTTTTTTCAATCACCGGTTAATTATTATTGTCAACTTGTAGATGACGTGGTACGTCGTGTACAAGAGACGGGTTCCCGGAGTCTACGATGATTGGGAAGACTGCCGGAGATAGGTGCACCATTTCAGCGGCAATAGCTACAAAGGGTACAACACTATGGCGGAGGCAGAAGCTAGATACACGCGCTATCTAGCGAGAGTTAGGACGAGGAACCGGATGAAGACCTACACCTTTGTCGTGGTGATCATGCTTATCGTCTTTAGTTGTTTATCCCGAGTTTGTGTCTAGCTAGTTTAGATGTCTAGGCAAGCTTCCGAGCTCTAACTTGTTCGAGACACATGTATTCGCATGTCACCAACTAATTTGTAACTTGATCGAAACAATGTAACTTATACTATGTATTCATGTATGAGACTTATCTATATGTATTTGTTTCAATCTTGTTTTGCGAATTATGTATTTATATATATAACTATATATCTTATATCTGTGTATATATCTGCCTGTAATATTGTATATAATCTGTATTGTATATCATCTGGCTCTGAAATTAAAAAAAAACACCCGTGGCGCACATGACCTAGATTTTGTGGCGAACTACATCTAAAGCGCACCTGCGCAGCTTAGTGGCGCACTGCAACGTGCGCCACAGAAGATCCAAAGCATAGCGCACCTGCCCACATAGCCGTGGCGCACTAGAAGGTGCGCTACGCCTATCTCGACACAACCGTGGCGCACCAGGCAGTGCGCCACGGCTAGGAGATAGCCGTAGCGCGAGGCCTATGGCGCACACCTAGTGCACCACAGATGCTGTTTACAGGTGCGCCACAAACGACCTATTTCCTAGTAGTGAACACATTGTTGCGAGTCTGGTAGTCCCCTCCCTTATCTCCTTTTCTTCCTGGTTGCACCGGACCGCCTCTGTCCGAGAGCCACTACCGCTCGCCGTCGCCAAGCGCCGCCAGTTCCTGGTCGATATGCTGAGAGCCGTCAGATCTAGATCGTAGGGATACGATAGAATAACTTAACGAAAAGGTACGAGTCAATCTGCACCGTGTGATTTCAGTTAGATCCAATGATCCACGTAGCGCGATCCTCACGAACCGGTATCAACTTTTGATGGCGCCTTGTTGACGTGGGAGCTTCTTTCTTTATTCCCCGGCAACGGCGCCAGAAAGACTTGATGGTGCTCGACGTCGAACTTTGTTGGTAACCCCAAGCGCAGGGTGTGAAGAGCAAGCAGCAAGTTTTCCCTCAGTTGATACCGAGGTTATTGAACTAGAAGGAGGAAGGAAATATCACACAGGTGTTGCAAGCAACGTGGAGACCTGCACAACGCAAACTCAAGACTTTGCCCCAACGAACAGTGAGGTTGTCAAGCTCACCGGTTTGCTGTAACAAAGGATTAAATGTATGGTGTGGAAGGTAATGGTTTGCAGCAAGTAAACAAGTAACAGTGGACGATGTATCAATGGTAAAGATTGGACCGGGGTCCATAGTTCACTAGAGGTGCTCTCCTTAGATAAACAACATGGCATGAAGGGTAAACCAATTACAGCAGGGCAATTGGCAGGAACTGAGCAAGGCATAACAATGCAATTACTAGTCAGAAAGATCCTATGAGGTCGATTGGGATATACAACAAGATACATAGACTTCCATCCAACTACATCTATGACTAGAAGTCCACCTTCAGGTTATCATCCGAACCCCTCCAGTATTAAGTTGCAAGCAACAGACAACTGCTTTAAGCAAAGTGTTTAAGATAAATAGTCCACATGTTCCATGAACAAGAGACTGTTGTTTTCTCCCTAGTAGCAACAACACATCTACAACCGAAGAGATTTCTGTCACTTCCCTTGGAAACTAGAGGCATGAAACCACTATCGAGCATAAATACCCCCTCTTGGAGTCACTAGCAACTACTTGGCCAATATAGATACTAACAACGGAAAGCATGCAAGATCACAAACAACACAGACATGATAGAATCATAAAGACAAAACCATTAATCAAACCAACATAATTATCTCAATATCCATCGGATCCCCGCAAACACAACATGCATGATTACAAATAGATTAGATCTTGATCATGAACAGACCTCACAAGACCTATACATGAAAGCACAAAGGAGGAGATACAACCATCTATCTACTACATGGACCCATAGTCCAAGGTGGAACTACTCACACATCATACCGGAGAGAAGGCCTACGGGATGATCTCCCCTCCGGCAGGGTGCCGGGAAGAACTTCAGATCCCTCCCGATCTAGGACAATGGTGGCGGCGGCTATAGACGGTTTCGTGGATATTTGATCGGGTGCCCAGGGTTTCTGCATCGGGGGCTTCTTTTAGGCGAAGGGGGAGACCGAGGCGGCTTCCAGGGCGACCAAACCCTAGCCAGGCGCGGGGTGGGGCCCACCCAATCTTGGGGTGGGTCTGGCCCCTCTGGCTAGCCCCTCCGGCTCTCCTCTAGACTTCTTGTTCCCCACGAAAAGTAACTGACTTTGTCCTTTGTCCCGTCCAATTCCGAGAATATTTCTTTACTAATTTTTCTGAAACCAAAAACAGTAGAAAACAGGCATCTGGCAGTGTTGCAACTTGTTAGTAGGTTAGTACCAGAAAACATGTAAAAAGGACCTCACCTAGCCAGGGCGACCAAACCCTAGCCAGGTGCGGGATGGGGCCCACCTGCTCCTAGGGTGGGTCTGGCCCCTCTGGCCGGCCCCTCCGGCTATCCTTTGTACTTCTTGTTCCCCATAGAAAGTAATTGACTTTGTCCTTTGTACACAGTTGATATCATGCTCTTTTGTCTATGGATGTCGTCGGTGTGAAATAAAGAGAAAGCTTGTAAGTCCATGGAGTTATGTGTGTTAGAGAAATGCCTGGGCCATTAGCCTAAGCCATGCCTAATCATGGTGGAAACTTGCAGCATCACCATAATGACATCTATGAAGCTTTGTTCTTATAAAAAAGAGAGACATATTGAAAAGAGGAAAGGGAGAAAAAACAACATTTTCCCATGGTAAATAAGAAGATTGCTGAGATGATCATTGTCTGCTTGCCTTGTCATTTTGATTATGGGATAGCTCTTGTATCATGTGCAAGGGGTACCCGTTGGAGGTTCTCTATGATACACATGTACTTACTATGACAAGAACTTATAGGTGACTAAAATTGAGTAGCATGAGGTGCGTGTAACATCCCAGCATTAGAGCTTAGAAATAAGCTGAACCCAGATGTGTGCACTGCATTCATGCATAGAAAATCCAAATAATTTTCACGCTTTTAAAACAGAACTTGTCAAATTGATTGAAGCTTCTCTTAACTTGATGGAATTGAAGTAGATCATCAAGTTAACTGTGATAAGTTTCAATATGACTTTTTCTAAAACCTTATTTAGTTAAACATGATTTGGTCTAGGGGTAGACCAGATATAATAAAATGTCACTCATAATACATTGCTTAAATGATTCATATATGATCCTTAAGGGATGATATCATACTATTCATCGTATCAACCTATGAATACTAAGTTAAGATTACCACTAAAATAATAAAAATGCAATGATTAATGCTAACCTATCTTATTCTTATCTATTCTTACTATGAGTATCATAGTAATACCTAACCTTAAACTCTTTAATGAGTTGGAGTTGGAATGAGACTAAGTCAAGATCATCCACTATATATCTTTCTTTCTATAGAAATCTTTATGGAACTTATCTTAATATATGTTGTTCATCAAAGTTGGGTAATTCCCCATTGATTCACAAATTCTTTAACTATCAATCCTTGATCTACTATTTCTTGATATTATCATAACATCTACTTAAACCTTTTAAAGAGGGCATAGTCCATAAATAACCTTAATCCAATATGAGATACTAAGAAGATAATTTCAAGATTATGGAAAAGTAGGATTGATAAAGCCTTGCTTAGACAACTAAGAACTTAAGCAATAAATGATTAAAGGACTATAATGGTGATGCTTTAGCCACCAATATTGAATGCTTATATTTAGTATAAGTAATACTGGTAGGTAGAACATGATTTGAACCTTAGTAGAGATAAGTTATCCTAGAGTAGTCATTGCAAGCCACATAAATATAATTTAGGGTTGGAGTAAAGTGAATATAGGATGATACTATTCAATTAAAGCTAGTATAACATAGAGTTATAGAAGTGGTGTTATTCATCTTAAAGGATAGTCAACTTTAGAGAAAGTTAGTTGGATGCATACAACTAATAGAGATACATTAGTAATGAATGATTAGGGAAGATTATGAGTGGAGTTTGAGGGAATTATTTGTTGGATGGAAGGCTATCAACAGTAGAGTAGTAAATACAACCAAGCAAGGACATAAGGAAGTTATGAAATCCTTTAGTATCACACTCATTGGAATCATCCATGAGTTTAGAAGGTTAATCAGTGAATGAGAATAGTACTATGAAGTAAAACTCATCATGTTAATCATGATGATAGCTACAAAAAGGTAGTATATCTAGGAAAGGAATTCCTTAATAAGAAGTCTAGAATTATGAATTATGGAAGATAGTAGTTCGTGGTAAACAGTCAACTCTAAATCTTAAAACCAAGTATAATTGTCGTGGGAATGGTCACGGCGGATGCTGCAATCGGCAGCGAGTAGTAGAACGAGGGCAAGGGCGGCCAGCCATTTGCGGTGCGAGATGAGGGCGGAGACATAAGGTTTTACCCAGGTTCGGCCCCCCGGAGGGTAAAGACCTACTCCTGCTAGATTGTATTATGATGGTGGTACAATGGGCGAGCTCGGCGGCTAGGCGGCGAGTCGCTTGGGTGTATGATGGAACGTATCTCTACACGCCCTGTAGGGAGGTTTATATAGATTTACCTCCCCTAGGGTTTACATATCTCAACCGAATCAGTTAAGGCTTCGGTACTTGTTTAACCTAATCCGACTGGGCCTATCTACTCGCCTGGGCCTTCAGCTTCCAGTCGCTTAGATCCACACCGGGCCTTGATCCAGTCGCCGTCTTGCAGGCCCACTCGCCAGTTCCTGGGCCAGTCAGAAATGTCCTGCTGGGTATACCCTGGTAGGCATATCCCCATCAGTAGTCCCCGTGGCCGTCATTGATTGGGCGCAGGTGGTTGCTGGCAGTCGGAGTATACGGCTTCAAAGTAGACATCCAGTCGAATCGTCGGCGGGCTCCTGAATAAAGGAAAAAACTAATCATTCTGATTGGCCAGATGAAGCCACTTGGAGTACTTGAAAGCAGACATCCACACCGGGCCTTGATCCAGTCGCCGTCTTGCAGGCCCACTCGCCAGTTCCTGGGCCAGTCAGAAATGTCCTGCTAGGTATACCCTGGTAGGCATATCCCCATCAGTAGTCCCCGAGACCGTCATTGATTGGGCGCAGGTGGTTGCTGGCAGTCGGAGTATACGGCTTCAAAGCAGACATCCAGTCGAATCGTCGGCGGGCTCCTGAATAAAGGAAAAAACTAATCATTCTGATTGGCCAGATGAAACTAATCATTCTGATTTGCCAGCCACTTGGAGTACTTGATTGGCCAGATGAAGCCTGCAGCGAGTAGACGCTGCACCTCCTCGGCGATAGCTCGGCGGGGCTCTTCATTGAAGGGCCGCAGCGACTGTTTGACGGGTCGCACTTTGGGGTCGGCGTTTAGTTTGTGCTCAGCGAGTTCCCTAGGGACATCAGGCATGTCAGAGGGCTTCCATGCGAAGATGTCCCTGTTCTCATGGAGGAACTCGATGAGCGCGCCTTCCTAGGCTGGGCTCATCCCTGTTCTGATCGTCACCGTCTGACTGGAGTCGCCTGGGACCAGCTCGACGGTGCGGGTGTGCGTCGTTGCCTCGAAGGCTAGGGTGTTTGCGCCCTCCGAATTGGTCTTCTTGAGTATGGTGGGGTCGTCATTTTTCACCCTGCTCACGTACTTGGCGAGCTCGTCGGCGTGGTTGGCCTCTGCCGCGATGACGGCGTCGGCGAGTTTGGCTCCTTTGGCCTCACACTCGGCGGCCATGTCGGGGTCGCTGTTGATAGTGATGACGCCGCACGGCCCGGGGAGCTTCACCGCGTTGTACGCGTAGTGTGGCGCTGCCATGAATTTGGCGAACGCCTGGCGCCCCAGGACGCAGTGGTAGGGGCTGTCGAAGGGTACCAACTCGAAGACGATCCGCTCGCTGCGGAAGTTTGCTGGCGTGCTGAAGGTGACTGGCAGCGTGACCTTTCCGATCGGGTACGCCTTCCGACCGGGGACGATGCCGTGGAACGTGGTGTGGGTCGTCTCGATCATCGACTGCGGGAGCCGCAGCCGCCTGAAGGTGTCCAGGTACAGGATGTTGATGGAGCTGCTGCCGTCCATCAATGTCTTGGGGAGCCAGTAGTCGCCCACCTTTGGCTTGACCACCAGGGCGACTCGGCCTGGGTACTCGATGCGCGGCAAGTGGTCCTGGCTGCTCCAGGTGATGGGCTGCTCCGATCAGTTGAGGAACTGGGGAACATCCACCTGGGCCACCGTGTTGATGGCGACGGCGCGGGTGATGACCTTCTTCTCGCGCTTCGTGTTGAAGCCTGTGAAGGTATGGAGCGTGCCGGCCACGTTGCAGAATTTTCCGCCATTTGGCGGGTTGTTGTCGGGGTCCTGCCGTGCTCGCCATGCCTTCTCAATCTCCCTGAGGGTGTGGCAGTCGGCGGTCGTGTGCGTTGCGGGTTTCCCTTCCCTGCTATGAAACACACAAGGTTGGTTAAGGAGGGCCGCGGGGTCGAACCTTGGCTTGGCCTTGTAGTTGCCGCCGTCGCGGCGTTGTCCTCCGTCGCGGCGGAAGCTCTTGGGCTCGCGTTGTGCGTGCCCGGCGTTGGCGATGAAGTCGACTCGCCCGTCACTGCGGCGCTTGCCAGTGAGGCCAGTGTTGCTGTAGTGTAGGTCAGACCGTCGTCCGTTGTCGTTGCCGCTCGTAGCGACCAAGGGCTCGTAGCGGCACGAGGTCTTGAAGCAATGGATCGCGGTGTCCGGGTGGATGCCGACCGCGTTGTACCAGAGTTCTTGCCACCGCTGGACCCAGTTGCGGGTCGACTCGCGGGGTCCCTGGACGCATCGCTCCAGGTCCTCGATGGTGGTGGCGCGGGTGTAGGAGCACTCGAAGTGCCTGACGAAGGCGTCGCGCATCTCCTCCCAGGAGTCGATGCTATCCTGGGGAGGGTGTTGATCCACTGTCTTCATGTCCCCTCCATCATCAAGGGGAGGTAACGGGCGGCTAGCAGGTCGGTGTGGCCTGCGATCCCCATTGCCATGAGGTATGTATCGAGCCACACGGAGGGGTCGTACGAAGGGTCGTACTTTTCTATCGCCTTCGGCGCCTTGAAGTTTGGAGGGTACTTCTCGCCTCGGATCATAGGTCCGAAGCACCTGGGACCGAGTCGACTTAGCGACCCGATCGGCTCGCCGTCGCGGCGATTGGTTAGGGTGTGTCGCAGGTCGTCGGGCTGGCGTGCGCGCCAGCTTTGGTTGTTGATGATGTGGGTGCGGGCGTCGATGGGTTGACCATTGGCGGCAACGAAATTGGTCGCTGGCTTGGGGTCGTTGGTGGAGAGTGTCGCGTTCGCTGGTCAGTGTTGGAGCTGCAGTGGCTCTGGTGGCGGGCAGTTGAGGGTGTTTGCCGCCATTGGGCGGCCACTTGAGGCCGCTCTGCTTCCCGAAGAACGCGAGTACACTCGACCCTGCGAGTCGGCGCCTGCGTTTTGCTGCTCGACGTCCTTTGCGAGCAGGGCCCTGACATACTGGATCTGTAGGGCGCCGTCGCCGGTGGCCGTGATGTTGTCAGCTGCTGCTCGGCTCGCCACGAGGTTGTCCATCGGGGTGGAGAACAATGGGAGGTCGTTCGCGTCTCGCTCCCGTGAGGAGACTACTATCCGCGGCTGGTCCCTGGGGGGTGTGCGGTTGGGTGGAGGTGGGGCGCCCATCGCCGTCGACCCTGGCGGGGGCCGGGCGCTTCCTCCTGGTGGCGCGTTCTCGCAGATCGCGCGCTCGGCCGCGCGGGCCGGGTCGTTGTCGTCGTCGAAGTTCAGGGCGCGCCCCTGGACGGTGGGGCTCAGGCGCGACCTGATTCGCTGCTGGTGGTAGCGCGACAGCTCCTGCGCCGTCACCTGCTCGAGGCGAAACTTTTCGCGCTCGGCTTGCTCCTTGCGGACTGCCTCCGCCAGCTTCAGGCGGAGTTCCTCGACCTCCGTTGCCGTGGCGTTAGGAGGGATTTGGGTGGAGAAGGGATCCTCGAAGTCTCCCATGTTGGAGACCTGGGTGATGGAGCCCGCGGGTGAAGTCGCGGTGATGGATCCGGCGAGTGACGCCGGGGTCGCCGAGTCGGCGTCATCGTTGAGGGCCGCGTCTTCCACGGCCGCGGAGTTTTCGGCCACGTTGCTGTGGGCCGAGTTGTACTCGGAGGCGAGGCGATGGATCATGCGTACCTGGCTCTCGGAGAGCCGATCGTGTGGCGGCAACTCGCGGATGCGAGCCGAATCCTCCGAGACGATGACGTCGGTGAGGCCGACGAAGAGGCTGATCGTGCCGACCGGCAAGATCATGCTGTGTGTGACGGGTCGCGCTGCCGGGACGTAGCTGCTCGGCAAGATCTGGAGCATCTCGTCGATCGCTATCATGCGGCCAGTGGCGATCGTCTCGTTGATGGGTAGATTGGATCTCGCCGCAGAACACCGGCCAGACCGGCCAGGCCCCACGGTGGGCGCCACTGTCGTGGGAATGGTCACGGCAGATGCTGCAATCGACAGCATGTAGTAGAACGAGGGGCAAGGGCGGCCAGCCATCTGCGGTGCGAGATGAGGGCGGAGACACAAGGTTTTACCCAGGTTCGGCCCCCCGGAGGGTAAAGACCTACTCCTGCTAGATTGTATTATGATGGTGGTACAATGGGCGAGCTCGGCGGCTAGGCGGCGAGTCGCTTGGGTGTATGGTGGAACGTATCTCTACACGCCCTGTAGGGAGGTTTATATAGACTTACCTCCCCTAGGGTTTACATATCTCAACCGAATCAGTTAAGTCTTCGGTACTTGTTTAACCTAATCCGACTGGGCCTATCTACTCGCCTGGGCCTTCAGCTTCCAGTCGCTTAGATCCACACCGGGCCTTGATCCAGTCGCTGTCTTGCAGGCCCAGTCGCCAGTTCCTGGGCCAGTCGGAAACGTCCTGCTGGGTATACCCCGGTAGGCATACCCCCATCAATAATATTCATTTCATAGTAAGAATTCCTCATCTTATATCTATATCACTTGATAGGAACATTTCCCTACATCAAATCACATAAACACATCTCTGACAATTCCAACCATCAGAATTAAATGTGCTTAGGAGTATCTTTATCACTTCCTTTCTATAAAACATTCAAAATATAACTTTCAAGTACTAAAGGTGATGTCATCAAATAACCAAACAAAAAACAATATGCTTAGATATTAAATTTTTACTCACATCCATAAAGGAATCTAAGTATATTAAAAACCCTAAACCCTAGGGTAAACATTCATAATCCAAAATCCTAAACCTCTTTGGTTATCATAATAGAATATATACATTGTCATTTTCAAATTAATGGAAGTAGTAAGAACCATATTAATTTATTTCATATTTCATGCAACAAATAATGATATAGGATCATTATACATATAAAAATTTATATTCAAACTCTGAGCCAACTAGAGTCAAGTCTTATAAACAAATAAGAATACATCATTCAAGAAATCCATAATTAAAAGAAGAGAGAAAAATAATAAGAAAAGTTTCTACAAATTAGTAAAAGGGGGTTCATATTGAGAAAATAAAATAAATATAAAAAGATTATATAATAAAAGTTCACAAATGATACTAAAGATATTTTAGTATTATTGCAACTATCCAGCAAATTAATCCTACAAAGAAAAGTTCAAAATATAAATCAAATTCAAATCTGAAAAGGAAAACAGAAAATAGAAAAGGGTAAAACAAATAAAAACATTACCTGGCCATGGCCCAACATTTCTTTCCTTATCTGACGCCCATGTGTAGCCCACAATGACCCAACAGCCAGCCCAGCTCTTTCTCTCATGTGACTGACAAGTGGGGCCAGGGAAGGACTGCGGGTTGAGAAGAAAGAAACGCCAGGGGGTTATCCGCAAAACAACATGTTGTCGTCATCCTCACACAGACAGCTCGCTGGAGGAGCTCGCCGTTGCTTGATGCCGTCATCATCGTCCTTGCGCCAAGATCAACGCCGTCGTCGCCAGGAGAGGATAAGGAGGCCACCACAACATCCCTGCTCGTCCTCATCCTCAATATCGCTCTCCAGACTCACTTCCTTTCCTCACCCGAAACCCTAGCTCGTCGGAGTTCATCGTTTCGGTCACGTCCGACCACCCTCGCCTCGTAGTAGCCACCGTTGGACGCGCCGTCGTGGACTTACTCACCTAGGACCAAGTACGGGAGCCCGCACGCCGGGAATCATGTGAAATCGAGCAATCCTTCTCCTCGGCCGCCGTGACCATTATCGTCGATTCACCATCGTCACGCCTCCCCAAGCCTCCTCGACCGCTCTATCGTCATCAGTGTAAGCTTATGCATCTCTGGACCCTAATTTCGCTTGCTAAATCTCACCGTAGGTCTAGTTTCGTTGAGCACCGCTGCTGGCCGCTGCAGAAGCTCGTCGCTGGTTGCCCTCCGATGACCATTAGATAGCGGCGCCACAACCAATAGGTTCGCATCGATCTCCTCTGTCCAACAAACCTAGCCACAGCCCCGTGCATGCACCAGATCGATTGATTGATCCTCAACCAGTGAGGATCAACTCGAGTGACGTCATGCTCACCTCAGGTTTGAACCACGTCAGCTAGTTTGACTGGTCTTTGTCTCGCGTGGCTGATGACATGGCCTTGGGCCCATATGTCATTGACTGGAGATAGAAACAGAGTCAGTAACAAATACATTTTCTTTAACCAGTGTGCTGAGGTGGTCACTGGCCCACCAGTCAGTGACTGAGGCTAGCTTTAGGTGCGGTGTAAAAAGTATTTCCTGTTTAAGAAATAAATAAAATGATATAACCCAATAATAATATTCCAGAAATCAAATAAATGATTAAAACTTTTTTAATTAATAACTTTTGATTTATAATTCAGAAAAATGTGTATAATATATGAAAATTTGTAGAAAAATAAAATATACAACTTAAAATTATTATCAAATATTATTATGATGATTATTTAAATAAATATTACTTAATAAAGGTTTTACAAGTAATAAAACTTTGATAATTCATATTTTAATAATTGTAAATGTTAATAATATGAATAAAATACCAAAAATCTTAGCACAATAAGAATTATAATTTAAAATTATGATCATGCATTATTATTCCACTTAATTTAATATTTATTATTTATTAAGTAATTATAAAGTAATAAGAATTGTAAAAATCATATCTTATTATTTATAAATCACAAAAAAATATAATATACCAAAATGATCACAAAAATAATACCTACAGAATAAAAATAAAATATTCCACTTTTGAGTTAAATAAAAATTCAACTATTTTAATAACTCAATTTTAAACTTATTTACTTAGTTTAAAATTCATATAAGTGTAAATAACACTTATTAATATTTCTAAAATTAGTCAATTAAATTTAATAAATAGTAGGAGTCTTGAGTATTAATAATATAAGCCATAATCGTTTAAAACATTACAAGTACCTTAGTATTAAATTATCTTCTACTTTAAGTAAGAATTATATTTAAAATGATTTCCATTTATAAAATTAACCTTAAAGAACAACTTATAAATACACCAAATCCTTTCCATCTATGTTAACTACCAGATTACAAAAACTACCACCACACTATAGTAAATTCATAAGTAGTTAAGTAATATTATATTCTGGTTTATAAACTATACACACTCATCGATAAAAGGTAAATGATACTATTCCATTATATAATCAAGAAATGACTACAACAAGTAAAAAAAATATAAGAAAACTTAAGTAACCTAAAGGAATCATTCCTTTAGGTAAGTATTATAAGTATTATACTTTCAAAACTATCTTTATTTTAAAGTTAACTTTAGTCTACAAGAGTCTAAATATAACACTATATGCATTATTATATGTTTTATATATAACGTTGGTCTAAACTAGTTAAGTTATAAAACATATCAAGTCAAAACTATTCAAGCAAACACAAATAACATCAACCACCACTAACTAACCACAAAGCTTGTTTAGACCTTAGAAGAGAAACCTTTTCTTCGAAGGTTATTCTTTTTGCCACTTCAAACAAGAACTCTTATATAAGCAATCTTGACTATCATTTCATAAGTATATATATCTTATTGCTACATATGTGTTGCTCACAACCACTCATAAGCTCTAATAGAAGCACAAATGTGAAACTTATCTAAAAGGACCACACATTCCAAGGTAACCATTTCCGAAATCCAAACCCTAGGACAACATTATCCCTGGGATTTGCGTTTAGAACGTGCATCACATTACTTATGCATAAAAGCATATTGCTTCTTTAAACATTAGTCCTTACCGGACCAATGATGCTGATTTTAGATTTTGGATCTTATACTGACCCGAAGACCGTGAGTGCATAATCTTGCAATCACAAAAGGCAAGTTCACACTTGCTCATGTCCTTTGTTTATTTTCTATAAAGTATTTTACAAATCCAGTGTTGTCCTCACCTGCATTTGAAAAAAGTTCAGAAAACACTATTTTCTATAATATTGTGAACTATTGGTTACTGATCCAGGGTGATCAGCTAATCTAATAAATCTGACAGTTGGAATACCACTGTCCAGAACTATACCACATTGGACTTAACAACCAATGTCGCTAGTGATTCTTGCACCGTATATTACGCGTTGACCATGAGATTTGGAATGGGACGAAGCAGTCAGCTGTATCTTCTTCCTCTCGCATTAAGACGGATGTGCAGGTCGTGGCTGTTATCCTCGTAGCATGCATATTAATTGGTAATTCATAGAGGATATGCAGCATATGGGTGGGAACCCTCATCGTCCCACGATAGTTCTGGCATCTAACGGTTTGTACAAACCATTGTCGTAATCCAATATATGGGCATGGTGTACACCAAGGAGGCATGCGAGGTCGCGAAGGGGGCAGTGATTGGCTTGGATCATCTTCTGGGCCCCACATCATGGAATTGTGGACGGGAATAAGCTACCCGGTTATGCAACAAAGAATTGATCTCTCATGGGTAAAGTGACGCACCTCTGCAGAGTGTAAGAACTGTAACTTGTTACTCCCTGTTCCGGGAAGGAGCTGTGAATGTGGCGGGAAAGGAACTCCATGAAATTTCTGGTAAACCCATGAAGGCTAACGGACATAGCTTTTCAGAATAAAAGCAACCTTTGAAGAAATGTTTACGAAAACTTGCATTGCCTACGACCTACGGTCTGTGGTTGTAGTTATAGTGCATCAAACACTCCTTTTCTAGTGAATTTGCTGAGTACGCTCGTACTCAAAGTATCTTATTAACCCTTGCTAGATTCTGAAGCCGGAATAGACAACAACCACATCAAGTTATGCTCCAGGACTTATCTTGTAAAGCTAAAGCTCTTTAATGAAGACAAGGAAGTCAACATATACCTCAAATCAAGTTAAGACAAAGTTACTAATTAGATAGGAATACAATCTCTAGCCAAAGAACCTAATTCTGTAGTGTATTGCAATAGCAGCAATGCCAATTCCTTAGTTAAAATACTAGTTTTAGTAGTATAATAGTTCTTGCATTGTTTATATTTGATTCTTCTCCGTAAGAAGTTCTTTCTCTCTCTTTAACCTAGAGTGTTCTCTGGATCTTGTGTAAAGAGTGAGTTGTAACCATTAGCCATGTATTGGACCCGCTGTGTTTCTGTGGTGCCATTCTGAGGGATGTAATACTAGTGAACGTTGTTTCATTGGTGTTATGTCAATGACTATAGTATACTACATCATGCGGTGGTATGCTGGGTCACCGTAGTGCGGCCCTCGTATTAAGGGACATGAGATTGCCAACTTATACTTTGTCAAGCATATACTCCATCTTTGTTCACTTTAACCTTAATCACTTCAAGATGCTTATGATAGGGGCAATGAGGGCTGAAAGCTAACAAGTACCATAATTTTTGGAAGCTCTTTTTGAAACTTGAAATCCCTGCTTCCCCTATGAAGGACCTTTCTTCCACTATTATATTGAGTCTTCACCTTCTATCCTTAGGCACCAGTTAAGAGAGCATAGTTACCATTCTTAGTTCTATGTGCATTGTCCCAAAACTTATTGATTGATGCATATTGTTGATATTGCTTGTTCTTGTGCTATTTGTATCTAGTCACTCTTATGAACTTTGAAGGTGTCTTATGCATCTATTTGCTACGGGACAAGCTGAATGCCACTATGCTATGTTTTCTATATGTGAAACAAACAAACATTTTTCAATGCATGTTATTCATGATATTTGTTTGTAATCTTTCATGTTGCATGCATAGTTACTCTGTCTTACTATTAGAACTCCATATTTCATGCTCATGTTTAGAGTTCTTTGATCCCATCTTTCAATGCTTGCAAATGGTTTGATCTTGATTTTGATGGTGCATGTCACCTCAAAAATGTTTCTTTTTATCACTTACCTACTCAAGGATGAGCAGGAGTTAAGCTTGGGGATGCTTGATATGTCGGAAACGTATCTATAATTTTTGATGCTCCATGCTTGTTTAGTATCTACTTTGCTTTGCTTTGTCTACACTTTGAGGTGTATTTATATGTTTTCTGGTACTAACCTATTAACAAGATGCCATAATGCTAGTTGCCTGTTTTCTTCTGTTTTTGGTTCTAGAAAGGAAGAAAATTAATATTCTCGGAATTGGACGGGACAAAAGCCAAAGTCAATATTTTACCGTGGGGAACACGAAGCCAGAGTACGAGACGGAGGAGAGCCACCAGGGGTCCACACCCCCTAGTCGCACGGGTGGGCCCACCCCGCGCTTGGGAGGGGGGGTGGTCGCCCTGGCGGCCTCCCTACCTCGCCTCTTCACCTATAAAAACCCCCCGATACATAAACCCTAAGAACCCGATCAATATTCCACTAAACGGTCTGTAGCCACCGCCACCATCGTCCCTAGATCGGGGGGATCCGAAGCTCTTCCTGGCACCCTGCCGGAGGGGAGATCTTCGCGGAGGCTTTCTTCTTCATCATGCCAGCCTCCGGTATGAAGTGTGAGTAGTTCCACCTTGGACTACGGGTCCATGTAGTAGCTAGATGGTTGTATCTCCTCCTTTGTGCTACCATTTTTAGATCTTGTGAGATCCGTTCATGATCAAGATCATCTATTTGTAATCATGCATGTTGTGTTTGTGGCGATCCGATGGATATTGAGATTACTATGTCAGATTGATTAATGGTTTTGTCTTATTGATTCTATCATGTATGTGTTGTTTGTGATCTTGCATGCTCTCTGTTTCTAGTAGCTATCTTGGCCAAGTAGATGCTAATGACTCCAAGAGGGGGTATTTATGCTTGATATTGGGTTCATCTATTAAATCTCTAAGGTTGTAGATGTGTTGTTGCCACTAGGTAGAAAACAATGGTCTCTTGTTCATGGAACAAGTGGATTGTTTACCTTACACACTTTGCTTAAAGAAGTTACCCGTTGCTTGCAACTTAATACCATAGGGGGTTCGGATGATAACCTGAAGGTGGATTACTAGTCATAGATGCAGTTGGATGGCAGTCTATGTATCTTTTTGTATTGACCAATCGAATATCATAGGATCATGAATGTCTAGTATTGCATTGTTATGCCTTGCTCAGTCCTGTCAATTGCCCTGCTATAATTTGTTTACCCAGCATGCCATGTTTGTTTATCTTAAGGAGAACACCTCTAGTGAACTATGGACCCCGGTCCAATCTTTACCGTTGATATATCTTCCATTGTTACTGTTTACTTTCTGCAAACCACTATTACCTTCCACACCATAACGTTAATCCCTTGTTTTCCGCAAACCGGTGAGATTGATAACCTCACTATTCATTGGGGCAAAGTCTTGAGTTTGTGTTGTGCAGGTTTCCAAGTTGCTAGAAACACCTTTGAGTCGTTTCCTTCCTCCTACTGGTTCGATAACCTTGGTTTCTACTGAGGGAAACTTGCTGTTGTGCTCATCATACTTTCCGCTTGGGGTATCCCAACGTCAACAACGCGCCATCACCCATCGCGGAATCAAGGTCAACCCAGAGAAGATCAATGCCATCCTCAACATCAAGTGTCTGACATGCCTAAAGGACATCCAACGGCTCATAGGTTGCATAGCAGCAGTAAGTCGGTTCGTCGGCCGACTTGGAGAGAAGTCCATGCTGCTTTACAAGTTGCTGAAAAAGGTGGACAAATTCATATGGACGGATGAAGCAGATGTAGCACTCCAGGAGTTGAATAGGATACTCTCCTCCGCACCTATACTTGCAGCACCGGAGTCAATGGAAACTATGTTAATCTACATGGAGGAAACCAACTAGGTTATTAGCATCATCATCGTGGTGAGCGGCAGGAACCAATGCATGAGTACGGCATGCAACGACCAATTTCCAATGTAAATGAGGTCTTGACGAATTCCAAGTAGCTAGCGTTACCCGCACTACCAAAAGCTAGCTTACGGAGTTTTCCTTGCTTCTTGGAAGCTAAGGCACTACTTCCAAGAGCATCTAACAAAAGTAATGAGCAAGACTCCACTGTCCGACATCATCAACAACAGTGATGCTACAGGGAGAGTGGCAAAGTGGGGCATTGAGATTTCCGCCTTCGAAATTACCTACAAGAGACGTGACACTATCAAATCACAAGCATTGGTAGATTTTATTGCAGATTAGACTGAGCTGCCAGAAGATACTCCTGTGCCAAAACAAGAATTTTGGGTAATGCACTTTGATGGATCAAGGCTACTCAACGGCTTGGGGGCTAATGTATTGTTGCAATCACCAGCATGAGAGAAACTGCAGTATGTCCTGCAAATCCACTTCAGTGCTACAAACAACATGGCGGAATATGAAGCACTCATTCACGGACTTTGCGTAGCCAAGGATATTGGCATCAAGCGCATAGTTTGCTATGGACATTCCAACTTGGTTTCCCAGTAGGTGGCTGGCACCTAGAACACACGGAATCCTATGATGGAGGCATATCGATACTAAGTAGACGAGATAGGCAAGTGCTTCGAAGGCTACAAATTCAAGTATGTCAAAAGAGACGAAAATGAGGTGGCAGATCTGCTATTAAAGCTTGGATCCGCCACCAAACCAATTCCAGCAGGCATTTTCCTGGAGCATCTACGGACCCCATCCATGAAGGGAGTGGCCCCCGAGAATGCGGATAGAGTTGACTCAATTGTTAATGTAGTAATAGTGGTCCCTCCGGCTTGGACGAAACCGTTCATGGACTACCTCAAAGACGGAACTTTGCCCTCCGATGAAGTCGAAAGCGACAAATAGTATGTTGACCAAAAGGCTATACCATAATAAATGGGAAGCTATACAAAGAAGCACCACAAGAGTATTCTTAAAGTGCATTTACCAATAGCAAGGTATGGATATCCTTCGTGAGATCCATCTCGGAGATTGCAGGCATCACGCCACTCCCTGATCTTTGGTCTCCAAAGCCTTCTGGCAAGGATTCTACTGGCTGACCACGAAGGCGGATGCTGACAAGTGATGGAGCCCAGCACTGTCATGGGACACTTCGTTGGAAACCCCAAGAGTAAGGTGTGATGAGAACAACAACAAGTTTTCCCTCAGTAAGAAACCGAGGTTATCGAACCAGTAGGAGCAAGTAAACATCTCAAAGGTGTTCCAAGCAACATGGAAACCTGCACAACACAAACTCAAGACTTTGCCCCAACGAATCAGTGAGGTTATCAAGATCACCGGTTTGCTGTAACAAAGTATTAAACGTATGGTATGGAAGATGATGGTTTGCAGCAAGTAAACAGGTAATAGTGGAAGATGTATCAATGGTAAAGATTGTACCGGGGTCGATAGTTCACTATAGGTGCTCTCCTTAGATAAACAACATGGCATGAAGGGTAAACAAATTACAGCAGGGCAATTGACAGGAACTGAGCATGGCATAACAATGCAATACTAGACAAAAAGATCCTATGAGATTCGATTGGGCAATACAACAATATTCATAGACCGCCATCCAACTGCATCTATGACTAGAAGTCTACCTTCAGGTTATAATCCGAACCCCCTCCAGTATTAAGTTGCAAGCAACAGACAACTGCTTTAAGAAAAGTGTGTAAGGTAAACAATCCACTTGTTCCATGAATAAGAGACCGTTGTTTTCTCCCTAGTGGCAACAATACATCTATAACCGAAGAGATTTCTATCACTTCCCTTGGAAACTAGAGGCATGAACCAACTATCGAGCATAAATACCCCCTCTTGGAGTCACTAGCAACTACTTGGCCAAGATAGCTACTAACAACGAAGAGCATGCAAGATCACAAACAACACAGACATGATAAAATCAAATAGACAAAACCATTAATCAATCTGACATAGTAATCTCAATATCTATCGGATCACCGCAAACACAACATGCATGATTAAAAATAGATTAGATCTTGATCATGGACGGAGCTCACAAGATCTATACATGAAAGCACAAGGAGGAGATACAACCATCTAGATACTACATGGACCCGTAGTCCAAGGTGGAACTACTCACGCTTCATACCGGAGAAGAAGGCCTCCAGGATGATATCCCCTCTGGTAGGGTGCCGGGAAGAACTTCAGATCCCCCTTGATCTAGGGACGATGGTGGCGGCGGATAAGAAGGTTTCGTGGAGTTTTGATCGGGGTGCCTAGGGTTTCTGCATCGAGGGGCTTCTTATAGGCGAAGGGGTGAGCCAGGGGGCACCAGGGAACCACACCCTACCCAGGCGCGGGGTTGGCCCACCCTCTCCTAGGGGGGGTTTGGACGCCCTGTGGCGCCCCTCCGTCTCGTCTTTTGGCTTCGTGTCGGCCACGGTAAAATATTGACTTTGGCTTTTGTCCCGTCCAATTCCGAGAATATTGATTTTCTTCCTTTCTGGAACCAAAAACAGAAGAAAACAGGCAACTATCACTATGTCAACTTGTAAATAGGTTAGTTACAGAAAAGGTATAAAAACACCTCAAAGTGTAGACAAAGCAAAGCAAAGTAGATACTAAACAAGCTTGGAGTATCAAAAATTATAGATACGTTTCCGACGTATCAACAAGCTGGTTGAGATATGCATTGGGTGTCAGTATTATGCACGACAACTACATGTTCCACCTGAAGAATTGCGAACTATACCAATTACTTAGCCATTCGCAGTCTGGGTTCTTGACATGGTTGGGCCACTGCAGACGGCACCTTGTGGGTTTATGCATTTGCTTGTAGCAGTTGAAAAATTCACTAAATGGATAGAAGCTAAACCCATTAGAAAGCCTGGCGGGGCAACAACCCTTAAGTTTGTCCGGGATCTAGTGGTGAGATTTTTTCCCCACATAGCATCATCACCGACAATGTCAACAACTTGTCACTCAGAAAAGTCGAGGCTTACTGTCATGAGAAAGGCATCCACCTTGACTTAGTATATGTGGCACATCCATAGTCTAACGGTCAAGTTGAATGGGCCAATGGATTGATTGTGCAGGGAATAAAGCCACGTCTAGAAGCACCACTACACAGAGCAGCCGGAGCCTGGGCAGAGGAATTGCCATCTGTTTTGTGGAGTTTATGAACTACTCCCAACAGATCCACCGGCTACACCCCTTTCTTCATGGTTTATGGAGCAGAAGTAGTCCTATCCTCCGACGTCCTCTATGATGCACCAAGAGTCGCTGCCTGTGACGAGGATGACGCTAAAGAATCCAGACGTTTACTATGGACCTGCTCAAGGAGAAACGTGTTCTGGCATGCTAGAAATCTGCCATCTACCAGCAGAAGCTATGCAGCTACCATAGTCACCATGTTAGGCATCGCTTGTTTAAATAGGAGGATCTAGTACTCTAACTTAAGCATAAAAAGTCACACAAATTATCCCCACCATGGGAATGACCATTCATCATAAGCAAGGCACTGCTCAATGGTTCCTATTACCTCATCGATAATTGTGATTTGAAAGATAGGGAAAACAAAGATCATAAGTGCAAGCGACATGAATCTCACTATGACTATCCGGGGTTTGATCAGCCATGGAACATAGCACATCAACGTCCCTTTTACACTTAGCATAGTTTATTATATACTATGTACCTTTATATGATCAATGAAATAAAGCATTTGGTTCACTCATATGCTTGAGTTTTTTACCTCCTTTAGTGTTCATTTTTGGATCATGGAAAACCCTTTATGCACAAGCTTTGCAATTGCACTTGTGGAAATTTTTCCTATGGTCATTAGCTTAAGTTTTTTGTACTACACGTTCTTTTGTTATTTTTCTATGGATTCTGGAGTAGTGACTTTTGCCACTCGAATCCGGCAATTATGTACTTAGGTTCTGGATGGTGCCATTAGGCATCATCGCCTAAGTGCATGGTTCTGTGCTAAGGGTCTTCTGACTCACGAAAGGTCAATCATAAAAACCAGAATAATGGATAAGCCGTCATATCCTTACAACATATACAACTATATACATGCTGGAACTAGATAAAAAGTAGCAGGAGGCTTATACCCAAGTTTTCCGCTGTATATTTGGAATTGTTTTCCGCATACGCATATTACATGACCAGAGAGACAAATAATACAAAGTGTTTTTCACTCTTCTGGTGCAGGAGACTTTGAATCTGCATCATCGGATATCGGAGATCCATCTTGTGATTCATCTACAAAGTCGGTGGTTTTTAGTGACTTGGAGGCTGTTGTGTCATTGTCGATGATCTCCAAGGGCACGAAGACGTCCGCCATGACCAACTTGGAAACCCTGGTAGCATAGCTGTCAAGGGAGTCCTAGATAGCATCACTATCGTCCTTGTGTCCCTCTTCATCCATGTCAGGCATACCAGTGGTCACCATGTTAATGTCGGGGTTGTCGTAATGTGCCTTGACCATCGTCAACGCCATCCTAGCGCCGGCCCGGATATAGGAAGCTTTCTAGTTTATAATATGCTCAGGGGCTCGGCGGAGGATCTCCGAGTACTTCATCACCGAATCCACTGCTTTGATGTTGATGTCCAGGGGCTTGGCAATCTCTTTGGCCTGGGTGATGGAAGTGTTGATGATGTTTCCTACAAGAACCATGCACTCCTTCTGAGGTGGAACATTCTCACCCAAGTTGGCTAGGACAATGGGAGCTACATTTCCGACAAAAGACAAAAGGGTCAAGAGTTCAAGAATTATGTTAAGTACCTGACTTGTAGAAAAGTGAATTGAAGATAGAGGAAGCTTACCAAATATGCTGGTCTCATCTTGCTGGCAAATCTCCGCCAATGAGTCCCGTTCCTTCTGGAGAACCTTGTACGCCTCAAGGCCACGTACATTTTGCTCGTCGGCAGCTTTCTTCTATTCCTCGAGGAGCTCGATTTCTTCCTTTAGGCGGTTCATCTCAATGTTTGCAGATTTTTTCAAGGCTTTCATTGATTCTTCATGCATCTTGAGAGTATCAGTCTTTTCCTGCTTCAAGATTTTATTTTCATCATTGAGCTCCTGGATATGCTTGGATTGCTCGACGATGCTCTTGGCTTTGGAAATAGCTTCTGCAAATCGGAGAAACAACAACATAATGAGTACTCGGAGACTGCAGGATCGAGAGAAAGTTGAGAATGGAACTAAAAATAAAATAGACTCTTGTTTTTGGTGATATGTTCCTTCAAGAAGGCAGTTTTACCCTTTTCAGCTTCTCGGTCCTTGCGGATCTCGGCAAACTTCTCGTTGGCAGCAACCTTTCGAGCATTCTCATTCTACAGAAAATAAAAATGCTTAGTCTACTTAGAGCATCTAGCCGGAACTATTCAGTTATACCTAGAGGCTTGGGGGCTACAGTATGAGTTTTTACTCTAAATCTATACTTCGTCCTATTTCAAGCATCTAGTTAGAGCTAATTAGCCTACAATATCGAAATTTTCAAACACCATGTATGCTACTCTGAAAGTATCTAGTCAGAATTATTCATTCAAACTAAATACTTGGGGTCTACAGTATCAAGTTTCTTGCTTAATCACTCTTAGAGCACTTAGACAAAAGATCTATGGTTTTTCGTCTAAGTCCTCGGGGGCTACAGTGGGGTATTATACGTCAAATGCAAAGGTATCAAAGACTTGCAAAGGCAATGACCTTGAGGTTATTGGCGGCCTCCGTGTATAGAGTACTGAAGATAATTGTATTTTTCCAGAGGTTCTTTGCCTGCTTAAGCAGCTCCTGAAGACCATATGTCAGAGAAGTCGAGGCCATGCTAGGAGTACTAGGTGCCGATGTAGAAGCAACTCTAATCTTCCTTGGTATGATTGTCGGGCTTATAGGCTTGGAGGCTTCCGCCTGGCTCTTGGTCACCATAGACCCGCTTCCTGCCACTATCTCCTTCCCGTTCTCGGTGGCATCCTTAGCCGGAGCTTCATCCACTTGAGAGGAGGTGCTTTCCTGAGTCACCTGGACGTCGGGAACAATGACCATATTGACAATGTTTGGGACATCCTGCGTAGGATTGTTGTCGACCTCCATGCCGGAGGGTTCAGATGCAGCGGTAGTCGGCGATCCAGTGGGAGTGGCAGAAGGCTGGACAAAGGGAGTAGGGGGAGCGATGGCGGTAGAGGCCTAGTTCAGCATATCATGAATATTTTTAGAAGATCTAGAACTCTTGGAGGTATTATTCAAACACAATTTGGTCTTTTTCCTAAAACATACAAATGACAAGTATAAATACAGAAAGAAGCAATGCAAACGACAAAGTCGCAGGAAAAGAGGCTTACACAATAGTTGGCGCCTTGGTCAAAGGGATGCCAACAACTTATCTTTTCTTTGCCTCCAAGGAGGTGGTGGATTTATTGGATACTCCACTCTCCGTCTTATTTTCTTGCCCACAGCAGCAGCGTCAGAGGTGGAGCTCTTCCACTTTCGCATTGCCAGAGCGTCACCGTCGGATACGGAAGTGACATCCTTCATCTTGGGGTCATAGACTTTGGAGGTCATGTAGGTCTCATCCAAGTCCCCCAGCTATTAGATGGTTATCATGTTAGACAAACTGATGCATCAAAGGAAGAATAACTAGAGTATATATCTGCAATGAAGGAATCAAAAGTGCCTTTGGGCGTTGCCGTCCTCGAACATGTCATAAGTGCTGGTGAAGCCACGCTTCATGTCCTTCACTTAGATGATATCCCTGAGGCGGAAATTGATGGAGTCACTGGATAAGTTATCCTCAGAAATCTTAAGGGTATCCTTCATATACTTTGTAAACTGACACATCAGCTTCTCGTGGTGCTGTAGGGGTTGGATCCGCCTTACGAACCAGCACATGGCTAGGTCCATGCCGGTCAGGCCGGTGTCAACGAGCCATTTGATTCGCCTTACGGCGCGAGAGGCTTCATCCTCGGACGACAGAAGGGCCTGGGACCACCACATGGTGTCTTTGGCGGTGGACCCATTGATGAAGTCTGGGTACGAGCCTTCTTAGCCAGCTAGAGGGATATCTGGGCCATAGAAGTAGCTTTGTTGCTAGTTCTTGCAGGACTCGTGTCCTATGATGTCGGGGAACCATCGGCCATGCTAGATCTTAAAGCAAATCATCCCGCGGTTTCTAAGTTCATATTTTCCATCTCCGTCTTCCCTCTTGGTGGTAAAGAATTAAATAAACAGATCTAACCTAGGCCTAATCCCTAGTTATCCTTCGCACAATTCTACAAAATTGCTAAGTGCAAGAATGTTGTTGGGAGAGAGGTTATGAGGAAGAACCTGGAAGTGTTGCAGGACCTATATGTAGAAGTCAGAGACGCGGAGGGCAACGCTGCGTACCAGCTGCGCCTTGAGGTATACCTTCTCTCCGACATGGGGAGAAGGTACCACCTCGCCGATCGACACCGGCTGCCAGATTAGGTCCTCCGCCGAGGGGAGGTACCCATCGGTGACCATCTCCTTGATGTCAATGGCGGTGATGTCCGAGCCCCTCTAGACCCCCTTATGGGAGTCTGTTTCCTCCTCTAGCAGATCGAACACCACCAAATTTTGGTCACTGCCATCGGTTTCTACCACCAAAATTTGGTCACTGCCATGGCATCAAGATTCGTGCGGAATGAACCAACAGTCGACGCGTGGACGACGTGTGTGCGAGTGTGTGCCACGTTACACCTGTTGCCGCTTGACATTTTGGATTTCACACGCGAGAAAATCGCTATGATTATAACTACTGTCATAAGTGAGTTTCGAGGTGACATAGGCTATACTCTACGTCATCTTACTGATAGCAGCAGACAAACAGTCCCATCTGAAGATTCTGACATGGACGGATCATGTCCGGCTATGATAAGAGTAAGATGGAAAACTCAGTGATTCTCCAACTTACATATTGGAAGATGGAGAATATTACAGGGTTCTTTGGAGGACCACAAGATATTTCTTGACGAATTTCCGAAATCACCTAGACGGAGCATTCAAACTAAAGGGCAAGACGGCGCAAGATCTTGGAGTTCTCGGGGAGCTACTATTGGGGATATGCTAAATGGGTGTCACCATTGCATGTCTCTAATCCAGCTAACTCGGGTGTCCCACAGTTGGTAGCAAGGCCAATGGCCTGCTGGGCGGCCCAGTTAGACGGATATAGAGGGGAGGCCCATGCCAGATAAAGGAAGACTACAATGCATTTATCAACCAATCTGGAGCCTTGGAGTGCAAGACATGTAAGAATAGTTTGTGTTAGTGTAGAACTATGTAACCTGTTGAGCTAGGAATTTTCCCTGTAACCCTAGGTTCTGGTGCCTTTATAAGAAAAAACTCTGTGAGCCTTTAGGGCATCGATTCACATAACTCGCATAGCCAACCAATCCTTGTAACTCAACGTATTGCCATTATAGTGATGTATAGAAGGAGTAGGATTCCGCCATCGTTGTGGGATCTGAACCTAGGTAAGCTGTGTTACCTCATATCGGCCAACTCGCCTCCTTTCCACACCTCTCTAAACACGCTCTATGAGTACCCCCTCTATGGCTTACATGTCGGCAATACCACAACAATCACCGCTAAACTTCATTTCAATTAAACAACTCCTTTCAAGAGTGTCATCAAGTCCTCTATGGGGTTGAGTATCTATAATGCTAGACTCTTAAGATAATTAAACATCACTCGATATAATTTTAATCATGCCAAGTGTACAAATCAAGGAAATTTATTATAGGGGATCACAATATTCTTCTCAAGTTGGATAAAGATTTTAACATAGTGCATCAAAGCTCTGACTCAACTCTTATGAATCCTAACAAAAGCAAGTGCATCCCTTATATAACTATGAAACTTATCTTACCTAAGAAGGCATTCGAAAGCTTCAGGATACATGATTGCACAAAAATTTCATCGAACAAGAACATTGCACAAGACTCTACACATGTAGAAGTAACTTCCCCAAGCTAGAACTTTTGCATGAACCAAACTTGAATATATTAACACAAGAAAAGAGAAAATCTAGTTATCAAAAGAGAGTGTGAGAAGTGGTTACCCTCAAACTTGAATAAATCAAGGGTGAATCACTTTATCGTTGATGTATGAATAACCTCACTTTTGATGGACATGGATCTTTGGTTCAATGAATACTTCCTTGTTGAAATGTTGAGTTGAAACAACCAAGTGGCTTATGCAAGTATTTGCACGGTTGGCACAAACCATGCACGTCATCACACAAAGTTCAAGTCCCTGCGAAAATAACAAACAAAGTAAAAGAAAATGATTCGGTGTATGAATGGATTTCATTCACCTAACCATGAAAATAAAATTAAAAGAAACATGAAACACTATATAGAATTATAGGCTAGGGAGTTTTGAAGGTAGGTAAAATAAAATGAAGTAAAAGGGAACACGTAGAAGGTAACCCACTGATCTGAGGTTGTCAAAATAAAAATATTGGAGGGGTTATAACCTTTTTTCTACATGTCCATTCCCTTGTTGTGTGGTACTGCTCCTTGGTATGGGCGCGTGGTATGGGCACGTGCCCGTACTGCACTTCGTCTTATCCTTATTTTATTTTCTCCTTTTTTTGGCTCCTGTCAAAGTTGGTATGACTAAGTGGTACGGGAGGATTGTGCCTGTATGGGTGGTCATCAAAACCTCTGGAAAGTCTTCACGTTTTTTGAGCCTGGTTACGAGGTTCGTATGGGCGGGCAGTACAAGTACGTCCCGCCGTACCAATGCTCATTAACTGTTCAGTAACTTTGTTGGAAAATTTTCTTCTTTTTCGATGCCTCACATGAGTGGTATGGGCACATGGTACGTACGGGTCTGCCCGTACTACTGCTCGTTAAACTCACTATAAACTCCGAAACAAGTTATTTTCTCTGAATTTTTTATTATAGACATGAAACATTAGTCTAGCAACCAAACAAAGTAAACAAATATTTTTGTTGAGAATATTTAACCAATAGAAGCAACACATTATTAGAGCAACAAAAAATTCTACCTTTCAAAAATAGTCCCAAGCCAATGCAACATGAATGCAACTAGACTCAAGACACAAAATTAAGAAAGACACCTAAAATCTTTCGGGTTGCCTCCCGGGAAGCACATTCTTTAAAGCCATAAATCTAGACTTAGATGCTCCATTAATTTATCCACCTGCAGGGGATATCAATTCAAGATGTAATGTTACTTATCTCTAGAAAATGGTTGGAGCATCTCATAGTAGAGTACGATCAAAGTTGTACCCTCTTATGGTGCATCAACATCATATAGATAAATAAGTTATCGCTTCCAAGCGAGCATGGATGCACAAAGTTTGGTGAGCATGCCTTCTTATGTAGCTGCAACGAAAGTATTAGTGATTTAAATATAATTTTTGAAATTTTACCATGGTTACCATTAAAGGGGAACACTTCATAGTATTTTTCCTTTACCACGAGGAGTAAATAAGGTCCCTACATATTAGCATCGAAAGATTCATAGCAAGGTTCTATCTCTATCTCATCATTAGTAATGCTCTCCTCATGGGTGTCTAGGCACAAGGCCTCCGCAGATAAATTACAACCAGTTTTAACATTATAAGAATCATTACTAGAGAGAGAGGCATCATTATCAAACACAGTATTTGTAGTGTGATAATCTTTGTCAACCTCACCTTTTTGGTGTTCCACCTCTTTATCTTGTGGTTCCTGCAAAATGGTTATCTTTGGGCACTACGGATTTAAACCACGCCTTACTCTCTACCACAAGTGGATTACCACTAAGATGTTCTTGGCAATAAGATTGTAACATTGGTAAGTTTCATATGAAGCATACTATGACTAATCTTTCTTATGATTGAATCTTTTGAGAGTAGATCATGGACACCTTTATAAACCAAAAACTCTATGACTTCATATCTAGTGTGAGACACTAGGGACTCTTCAAGAGTAACAGAACATTGAAAACTAAAGTGCCCAACTGTCATACAAATATCACAAGTCTCATGATATGAATTACAAAAGTATTTTGCACAACCATCTAGCTGATCATACAAGTTAAACAAATCCATACTGAAAGAATACAGATGCCGCCTAGAGGGGGTGAATAGGTGGATTAAAACTTTTCTGAGAGTGGCTCAACAAAGGCGGAATTAAACTAGCGTTTACTTTGTTAAGCATAAAACTAGAACAACTAGGGTTCACCTATTTGCGCCAACAACTTATGCTAAGCAAGACAAACAATTATGTGATAGCAAGATATATACTTCAAGCACAAAGGCTATCACAAAGTAAGGCACATAAGTAAGAGCTTGGATATAGAGATAACCGAGGACGCGGAGACGATGATATTTTACCGAGTTCCTCCCAACATGGAGTATGTATCGTTTGGAGAGGGGGTGGTATCAAACCACCAACACCACAAGAGGCATCCTTTTTTCTCCTGTGAATCTCACCCCAACGGGATTGATCCACACTTCCACTATTGATGCACTTGTCTGTGGAAATCCGGAACCTCTCACAAGGTAGGGGCACTTCTCCACAACTCAATTGGAGGCTCCCAACAAACGAGCTTGGGGAAAGATTCACAACTTAATTAGAGACCCCAAGTAATACACAATCCTGCAAAACAACCAAACTGTCTAGGGTTCCAAGAACCCAAGAGTAAAAAGCTTCTCACCTTTCACTCAATCGAATCCTCACCGATAACTCAAACCGATGCACCAAATGCAATGGCAAGAACACAATAAGTGCTCAAGTCCTTCTCTCCCAAATTCCACCAAAGCTACAAAAGCTTGTGGGAGAATAAGTGAGCAAGAACAAAGGAGGAAATCCACAAAAGACTCTAAGATCTGGATCCCAAGATGTTCCCCTCACTTAGAGGAGAGATTGATTGGTGGGGTTGTAGATCTAGATCTCCTCTTTCAAATCCCTAAAGTATATGCAAGAATCATAGGAGGGATTGAAGGGAATCAAGCTCAAGAAGGTCAATAATGGACGGAAAGGCTTGCAGAACTCGTGCCTAGTCGATTGGGGAAAAGGGGCCATTTATATAGGCCCACTGATTTCTGACCGTTTTCTGCCCGTTAGGGAATTTCCACACCTGAGACTCCGGTCTGACTTTGTCTCACACCGGAGACTCCGACCAATATACGGTCTATCTCCGGACCACCATGCAGAAAGTCCTTGGCCTGATGTCGATGCTTCCTCCGGGGACTTTTGTAGAGTTTCCAGACCGGGGCACACCAGAGACTTCGGTTTTTCACCCCGGAGACTCTGATCCGTCTTTGCCCCAACTCTGGACCCTTATACAGAAACGAACCTGGGATTCATCTTGGATCCACATCGGATGTTTGAGACAAAACTCTAGTCCACACCGGAGACTCTAGTGTTTGCACACCGGAGATTCTGGTCTGGATATTCCATCAACCTTTTGTTTCAGCCAGGGAGGATAGAACCAAATAAGAGGCAAACTTCAAATGGCGATATCTAGAGTTTGGAAACTCAAGTTGACCCGGAACCAATTTTGTTGGAAAGGGGACGACAAGATCTACCTAACTAAAAATGAAAATATTCGATACCACCAAGTGAGAATATTTCATGTATTATAACATGAGATACCTCCCTTGGTGAGAAACCGGAAAACCTCAAAGATCAAAAACGCAGTAAGATATAAAAGGGAAATCCATTTTTGATGAACTAGAGATTGTTATGAATATTACCACAAGCTCTAGAACCTCACATGGAAAGATGCAAATAACAACCAAGAAAGGATGATGCTAAGTATGCAAAGGTTTGAGCTCTCTCCGAAAGATATGATCGAGTTACTCACTTGAGAGCCCCTCTTCATAGTACGGTGATCTATACTATAAACCGGTCTCCCCAAGTAACACCACGAGACTGGTAAGAAAGAAACCCTATCAAGATCATACCTTTGCCTTACGCATATTCCACTTAATCTTGATGTAGACGATCTTTTCTTTCTCAAGATGGAACACCTTTCTTGATTGCTCTTGCACGCACTTTCTTGATGAAGACTTGCAAGTTGCCCCCCCTTACAACATGGGGAAACCTTTACTTTGACCTTGTCTTCATCGATCCATGGTCACCAAGGAGGGAAAGATTCAAGCATGATATCTCCTAGATATGGAACATCTTTATCTTACATAACTTTTCTTATAAGTCCATTTGAATGACGTCTTGAATATACACATGAGAAACTCTATCTTCTTTAAGACAGCCTTGATCTTATTTTCTTTATTCTTCTTCTTCATTTCTTCCTTCTTTATTACGATGGTGTCTTGAAGATACGCATGAGGTATCACTGCATCTTATTCTTCAAGACACACTTGCTATAGGCCCAACTCTCACTTAACCAATCGCCGGGTCACTCTTGAAACCTTGGTTAACACCTGATCTTCTTCATTTATTCTACCTTGAAGCCAACACATGCTCCAAGAGATGACAATGGAAAATTCCTACAAGTGTAACTCAATGCAAACATTAGTCCACAGAGATTGGCATTAATTACCAAAACCATACATGGGGGCCCATATGTTCTTTCACATACCATAGGTAGTAGTATCTTCGCTACGATGTACATCTTCTTATTATTTCTTCCGTGAGTCCTGCAAAAGGTTAGTCTCTTCCATGGCTATCCACTTGTGTGAAATCACTACTGCATTATCACAAAAGTTATCAATACAATAAGAGTATATAAGGTATATTATTCCATAGATCTTATCGAGTACTTCATCTTCTATTTTTCTATCACTAATGCGAGACAACAACTCACAACAACCAGTAAAAATTACTCTCTCATAAACCTCCACATTAGCAGAGAATTCATAATTCACATTATAAAATGCTAATATGATATCAATGGTATACTTACATTGATAATTAAAATGATCTTTCGATCCGTAGTCTTCACAAGTAAATTTGTATGATGTACATAATGTGGATGAATAGTGTTTCAACCAATTCACACATTCTTCTAATACATTTTATCTCGTAATATAATATCAAAAAATTCCAACTTTCTTCTCTTCTATTGTGAGCTTCTGTTCAAAAATAGCAATCTTGGAATACATGATTAGTAGCAAATGTTTTTGTAGTTTTTGTTATATAATTTTAATGGGTTTTTGGTTTTATATTTTTTTGTTCTTTTCAAATAAGTAAAAGCAGTAAATAGCAACACACACAAAAAAACTATATGTGAGTGGGTACGTAATAACCAAACACTATGCTCCCCGGCAACGACGCCAAGTTGATGTCTAGGTTGATGACTGCAAGTGCATATATCGTTTGTATCTAGTTTAGAAATAAAGATATCGATCCCATAGGGAGCAATAGGCAAAATACTAAAATGCTTTTAACTAAAACTAAACGAAGTACTTAAGAAATAATTTTAAGATGCAAGAAAAATAGAATTGTTTTAAAGATTGTTTTTGGATTTCTGAATAAGCAAAGCAATTAAATAAACTAAAGTAAAACTTAATACAGAAAGTAAGAATCGCGTATGTAAGAGAGCTTGGAACTACAATAGGGAAAAAGACGTTCTCGGGGAGTGGTGGATACACCGCTAGCAATTTAGATAGAGTAATCAAGATTATCATAGAAAATATTCTCATGACATATATGTTTGTGGGAGGAGCTCCATATATGGAGGAATAGGCAGCAACCACTGCACACATCATCCATCATAACCACATCTGTCAGGTAAAAAACAACAATCGTATTATCTCGCTATTAAGGTATTTCTCCTGTGGCATGGACATGGATTAATGAGTTATCATTGCTTCCCCAAGTTAGTATGTAAAGAATGACAACAGCTTTATAGTCACAGTAAGTGCTATCCTCCCTCCATCTACCAACAAGTAATCCCCTTCATCAAGTCCCCATAAGAGGCAAATAATAAGAGGTTCACAACTCTAAACGTCAAGATGAAGACAATTGACACATACACATAATGATGTATAACATGATAATCCCTATCTTATCTCAATCAGATGTTAGGGTTTCTCCATCTCCCCAAGAACTAATGATCTACTCAGATATGGAGGCAAACAGCATCATGGCAATGATAATGGAAACAATCATAGATCAATAGTTGTTGTATAAATTCACAACTAGTATGAGAACTATAACAAGATCTAGATGGGTGTAGATGGGATGGATGGATATGTTGGTGATGTAGTGGTTGATGAAGATGAAGATTGATGCCTTGGCCTCGTAAATCTGTGTAGGGCGAAGATGGATCCCTTGGGCAAGTTCCCCCTCTAGATCCCTTCCGGAGGTGAGGTTTTTGGTGATTTCTGGGTGTTTTGTATGTCGTATCTCCGATCTGATTGCACGGGTAAAACTATTTGAAGAGGCGGTGGTGGCGGAAACTATACGACGGGGACTATACGGCCGGAAAAAGTATTCCCACCATATAGTTGGTCGTCCAATCCACTGGTTGCTGCTATCACCTCTGGTTTTCTTCTGGTGTTATTGATATTTCCCAAATTAGCAATTTATGATGTTTTTGACTCCTTTTTGCGGCAATACAACTGGTCCAAGAATTGTGTCCATCGTATTCATCATCTGTCCTGATCCTGGCGAATATAGACATAAAAGATGTGTGTAAACACTGTAAAATACCAAGATTCTACCACAACAGTGCAAAATAATAATATAAAACATAATGCAAATATTCACTCATCAACTTCCCCTAGCTTAAACTCTTGCCCGTCGCGAGCAAGGTTAGCTTAATGGATGTGATCCTCATATTCATGAAGCTGAGTCGATAAAATAAATGAGGCAATTGCAGCATGTGTTTATCATATATGATACATAGGAATAAGTTCATGAATAGTACCTTACTCGAACCATCCGAATAATATTAGCAGGCTTCCACACCATAGCATTTAACAGTTCAGAAAATATTACTCTCAATATGATGTAAACGTGTTTTAGTTCGACCGAATGAGTTAGTGAGGTAGTACCAAATGTTTTAGGATTAACATATTCACTTAGGATTTAAAATCTCAAACGTTCCTTTGTCTTACCACAAGATAGTGGTATATGCCTATTTGCTCATTGCACATTTTATTTTCTCTTTCTTTTTTTATGCTCACACTTTTGTTTAAGTGCTGTGAAAGGGAGCTAGCCATACATTCCACTTTATGAGGGAATTCAAAGATCGATGATCTCAATTATAAAATTCCAATTGTATATGAAGCATCTTTATAGCTTGGATACTCTACCTCGTCGTGTTCTCACTCTAATTTGATAGCACTTTTAATTTCCCCTTGTTAAAGGTTTCTTTCTCAACTTGACTGATTAGAAATTTTTTCCTTTTGTAAATCAAACCATGAACTTACAACATATTGACTAGATTATCTTTGTATGTTCCATTAATACCAATGGTGTGGAAGACTCCTATTGCTATCATCAGGTGCAATTAAAATCATACTCAAGCCATTCATATATCCAATAAGACAAACACAAACTCAATAATGCTCCATATATGATAATAAAATTGGAATTTCATAAAAGGTATTGACTATTCCTGAAGGGAATTCTAATGATGCACAATTTATTTCTGAGCTTGAACTAATGCAAAAGCTAAATTTATAAGATAGATTACAAGGTCTTAAAGATCTCCCCAAGCTTGGAATTAAGTTAGGCGGGATCAAATAACTCCTTGTTGGTACCTATTCCTTCCCATGGGTGAGAAGAACGTCGCCTTCTTCCTTGGTGTTGCAAACCTTAGATATGCTTGCCAGGCGGCTGCTGAGCTCGGCCATGTCGAATTGAAGCTTCAAAATTTTCTTCTAGAGGAATTTCTTCTCATCTGTCAACTAAAAAACAGTTTTAATCAAGAAACCAACTCTACCATCGATGTCATTGAACTTTTGCTCAAGGTCTTTGCTCATAATCCAGTAGGAGTCAATCCCTTCTCCAATAGTTTCAACACATGCTTTCGAATCATTTTCCAATAGATAGATCTTATCATGAATCTCATCTGGCCGCACCTTCTTAGGTTTGAGAGGTGACGGACCGAGAGGAGGTTTATAAGAATATCGTATGTTGTGATGATAAGGATTAGGGGGATACTCATCCTTGCTCTTTCTCTTCTCTGCTTGTCTCGTCATCTCCATCCTCTGCGAGAACATGTCCTCCCAATTTGGGAGAGGCTTAATCTCCGGGCTGGATGGCAATGATGCTTCTTTAGGTTCTACTTCTTCGATCCTCTTCACGGGCTTCTTGTTGGAGATATGCCCTAGAGGCAATAATAAATGTAGTTATTATTATATCTTTGTGTTTATGATAAATGTTTACATTCATGCTGTAACAGTATTAACCAGAAACATTAATACTTGTGTGATTTGTAAACTAAATTAGAGTCCCTAGTAAAGCCTCTTCATAATACTAGCTTGTTGATTAATAGATGATCAAGGTTTCTTGATCATGAACATTTGAGATGTTGTTAATAACAAGATCATATCATTAGGAGAATGGTATGGTGGACACACTCTTATAGATAAGCGTAGCATAAAGATCAAGTCATTTTAAATAGTTCAATTGCTATATGTTTTATGATACATAGTAACCTAATTCCTTTGACCATGAGATCATGCTTATCAACCTCACCGGAAGGATACTTTGATGACATCAAACACCACACCATAACTGGGTGGCTATAAAGGTGGCATTGAGTGTTCGGAAAGTATGGGTTGAGACACATGGATCAAGAGTGGGATTTGTCCATCCATATGACGGATAGATATACTCTGGGCCCTCTCGGTGGAATGTCATCCAATTAGATTGCAAGCATGTGACTGTCTCACAAGGGATCACATACCACGGGAACAAGAAAAGAGTACTTATCAGTAACGAGGTTGAACTAGGTATGCAGAGATACCGACGATCAAAACCTCGGATAAGTAAACTATCGTGAGACAAAGGGAAATTGGTATCGTATGTAAGTGGTTCATTCGATCTCAAATTAATCGTAGAAATATGTGGGAGCCATATGAATTTCCAGATTCCTCTATTGGTTATTGTTCGGAGAAGTGTCTCGATCATGTCCGCATAATTCACGAACCGTAGGGAGACACACTTAAGGATTCGATGTTGTGGAGTAGTTATGGAATGATGAGTAAGAGACTGAATGTTGTTCGGAGTCTCGGATGGGATCCGGGATATCACGAGGAGATCTGGAATGGTCCGGAGGATAAGATTCATATAAGGAAAGTACAGTTTCGGAGTTGGGGAATGATTCTGGTGATTTCATCGGGAACGTTCTAGAAGGTTTCGGAAGGTCCGCCACTCCGAAGGGGAAGGGTACATGAATGTGTCATGACAATGTGGAATGGTTGCATCATGTACTAGGTATCATGGCTGAGCAAAATAAAGGGATAAATCAAATCCTAGTTTGAAAAGTCAAACGCCAATTTGAAAAGTCAAACGGCAAGTTGGGGAGGAAGTCCTCCTCCCTCCACCACCGTCCAAGGAGGCTGACTTGGGGGAGGACTCCCTCCCCCTGGCCGGCGCCCTCCCACCTATAAAAGAAGGGCCAGAGGTGCCCCCTCTAGCCTACACCTCTCTCCACCAAAACCCTAGCCCTAGCCGCTGGCCACCACAAGTCGCTGCCGCCCTAGGGTTTGCCCTAGCCACCGAGTTGGGGCTCTCCCCAAGCCCTAGCCGCCGGCCTAGCCTCCTCCCTTGGTGCCTCTAAACCCTAGATCGCCAAGGCCTCTCTCATAGTCCACCATACTCGCTCCGGCTTAAGGCGAAGCCCTGCGAGATCTCCCCTCTACTTCCGATACCACGCTGTTGTGCTGCAGGAATCGCGAGGAGAGTGCTACAACCTCCGCTGCCTACTGGAACAAGGGAGAGGAAGGTTTTCATCGAGTACCGAACGTGTGACCGACTGCGGAAGCGCTGCCGGAACGCAGCGCCGGAAGGATCGTCTACACGATCTTGAGATCGGCAAGAGTACAACTACATCACCCACGAGAATCAGCTCTCGTTAACCGCTTTGGAATCTTCGAGGGTGAGTTCCTCTATCGACTCATTGCTACAATCTAGTAGATAGATCTTGGCTTGTTTATTTGTATGCGGTAGAAATTTTTTGTTTTCCATGCTACGAACCCCAACAGTGGTATCAGAGCCATATCTATATGTAGATCTGTTGCACGAGTAGAACACAATGGTCATTGTGGGCGGTGGTGCTTTTATTATCAATTGCTTCTTGTGTACTTTGCATCTTGCGGTATGATGGGATGAAGCGGCCCGGGCTAACCTTACATGACATCATTCATGAGACTTGCTCCACGCTCAACATGCAACTTGTATTGCATAAGTGGCTTTGTGGGTGTCTGTCTCTCCCATTATAGTATAGATCCAATTTACAACTGGCACTTGATAGTTCAAGCATCAACATTGTGGTTCTTGTTCGTAAGTTAGAGCGACACTTATTGAAAGCCCCAAACCACGTAAAATATGCAAAGAAAATTAGAGGCGTCTAACTTTGTTTTGCAGGGGTGTGCTGTGATGTGATATGGCCATGATTGTGATCATATTTGATGTATGCAATGTTCCTTATTGTAAGTTGGCAACCGGCAGGAGCCATATGGTTGTCTTTAATTTCTGTTAAGACCCGCTTGTCTATTCAAAGTAGTTGTAATCGTTGGAGCTGGTGGACGACAACCATGAAGCGACACCATTGACCTTGACGCTATGCCAGTGATGATGGAGATCATGTTCGTGCTTGAAGATGGAGATCGGAAGCACAAGAAGAAAGGCCATATCATATCACATATTATGAATTACATGTGATGTTAATCCTTTATGCATCTTGTATCGCTTAGTTAACGACGGTAGCATTATAAGATGATCCCTTATGCACATAAATTTCAAGTTTTAAAGTGTTCATCCTTAGTAAGCACCGTTGCTAAAGCTTGTTGTTTCGAAGCACCACGTGATGATTGTTGGGGATATGCTATATGGGTATGCTCATAGCATGTCTCTTATCCGACTAACCCGGGTGGCCCATAGTCGGTAGCATGGCCTATGGCCTGCTGGGCGGCCCAGTTAGGTGGATCCAGAAGGGAGGCCCGTGCCGAATAAAGGAAGGCTACGGTGGAGTCACCAGCGTACCCGGAGCCTTGGAGTGCAAGATACACAAGACTAGTAATAGACGGTGTAGAACTCTGTAACCTGTCCAGCCAGGACTTTTCCGTGTAAACCCTAGGACCTGGCGACTATATAAGTCGGGCCTATGGGAGCCTTTAGGGCACGATAACTTAGACTTTCTAGTCACCTCGCACAGCGAACCTATCTCTGTAACTCGGCGTATTGCCATTATAGTGATTTATAGCAGGAGTAGGATTCCGCCACCGTTGTGGGATCTGAACCTGGGTAAGCTGTGTTACCTCGTACCCGTCAACCGTCCGCCTTACCCCACGTCTCTAAACACGCACTGTGAGGACCCCTCCATGGCGTACTCATCGGCAATACCATGACAGTTGGCGCCCACCATGGGGCAAGAGGCGCTTCAGGCTCTTCAGCGGGCGAGGACCAAGATCTTCGCGGGAATCGGTGAAACCGTAGCCATCGGTCGCGTTCTCTTCTCCGGCAACGTTCCGATCGTCCCTCCTGACAAGTTCTGGATCCCGGCGAAGATGAACCCTACGCGTTGCTCGATCATTCCTATCGGAGACATCCACCTCTTCATTGGCGAAACCGACTCAGGCACTAGTTCCCTGGGAGTCGGAGGAGCATCAAGACCCGCACGGACCGCCTATGGGCAGGATACGCTCGCGGAAGGATCGATGTCGGATCTCTCTTTGGAGTTTGCCGGCAAAGATCGGAAAGCATCAAGACCCGCACGGACCGCCTACGGGCAGGATACGTTCGCGGAAGGATCGATGTCGGATCTCTCCTCGGAGTTTGCCGGCAAAGATCGAAAAAATTCAAGACCAACCCAAACCGCCCCTGTGCAGGATATAAAGGTGGAAGATCACTGCCAATCCGCTGGCTTTGCCCGTGCGTCTGGACAGCAGAGATCCAAGTTCGTTGGTGTGGTTACCATCTTCGATCTGCCGCGCTGCGTTCAGAGAGAAGGCGAAAACCCCCGCGATTACCTGGCCAGGTGGCTCCGTATACGAGCCGATCTGGCCCACTACCCCAATGATGATGCCATCTATCACTTTGTGGAAGGACTGGACCATGGCACGCTTTTCCGACACTCTCTAAGACGGCAACAGGCGTCAGGACGCCTTACCTTCGAAGGCATGGTGAACACCGTCAACAACTACGCGGAGGCTGAAGCGGCAGCTCAGACAGCTCTTGCGCTCATTGACGGAGCACCTCCGATTCATCCACCACCACCGCCTCCGGCCTCCATCGTCGCAGCAGCGCCACCACCTCCAGTCATCGTCGAGGCCATTGCACCTCCACCGCCCGTCATCGAGGAAGTCCTGGCACCCTCCGACTCTGTCATTGACGCGCTTTACGCTGATTTCAGTGCAGATTCAGAGGAAATAGACTTCAGTCCAGAAGAGCTAGACTCCGTTATGCAGGAGATGGAGGAGGAGTACTCGCGCGACGAAGCTAATAACACCATCATGTCCCGAGGGGTGTTCGTCACCATTGGGACAACGATGGATGAAGACCAACCCGGGCAAGCTCTGCCTACGGCGCTGGATAAGGGGAAGGGACCACTTATTGCTGCCGACGATGCTCGCGCAAAGGTCATGCCTCCTCCGCCTAATCCAGTGCAACAGCCGCAAGAACTCGGCACCGGTCCGAGCAACAACAACACCGCAAACTTGCCACCTCCAGCATCCACGTCGGCAGTAGCCCATGTTACTCCAGCTGATAGAGTGATGTACGGCAACCTCCTTGTTGAGCCACTAACTGTTGATCATATCTGGAATGTGACTCAGCTTGACGAGAAGCGCCAGTAGCTGCTGGAGGAAGCACAAGCCATCGCGGAGCAAGGCGCTAAACTAGATCGAGATCTGGTCAAAGTGCAGAAGTCCATAGAAAAAGCTAGAGCAATGGAGGCTGAGTACAAGACTCTGCTACAGCAGCAGAAGGCTAAGAAAGCTCTGGCTCGCGTCATCAACGATCCTGGTGTACGGCGCAACCTAGGATGGGCTCCCTCAAAGCCGGCACAGGCCAAGCCATACATTGACAGTGAAGGCAAACAGGTGATGCCCACCCCACTCCTTAACCTCGCCGTCGCCAAGACCCTTCTGGAGCAGGATAGATCGCCTGAGGCAGTAGAACAAGTTTATGACCTAGTGGCCAAGGCGGTAAAGCAGCAGGAAAAGGCCACCTCTTAGAGGCTTGAGTCTGACCCAGCGCTCTGTCGATCTAGCCAGTACAAACCGCCAAGGGACAGATCTCCTCAAGATGTCGGATCACGGACAGGTTCATCAGAACGAAGACGGAGAGATGCACACAACAGGAAGGATGCTATCCCCATATCTTCCGATCACGGAGAAAGAGCCCAACCTGGCCGTCCATCGCCACCGTTCCGATCCCCTCGACGTCAGGAAGACTACAAGACTCACCATCGCGCGAATATGCCTCCACCAAAGCAGTGCGGCATTGTCATCCGCGACAACGCGGCACAGACCCTTCATGATGAAGAGCACCACCAAGGACATAAGAGCAGGTCGCACCACGACCCTCCGTGTCCGACAAGCAATCGCGACAAGCGTGGGGCATCGCAGGAGGGTAACAGCAAGAAGGCTAACCCACCGCCACCTCCGCCTCCATCGCTGCCAAGCAGTCACCATGGCGGAAGAGGCCCGCGTCGTTCGCGCAGCCCGTCCCCTGTTGACAACAAGAAGAAGAACCCGGAGCCATACGACGCATGTTCGCGGATCGATAAGATCCACGAGGCCCGGGAAGGACCATACCTGGGACCACGTTGCTTTGGACCTGCAATACGGTCGGCAACTTACCCCAAAGGTTTCCGGATTGAAAAGACCATCAAGCCCTATGACGGCACCGCCAAGCCACATGGTTGCAGGACTACGGCAATGCGGTGGAGATTGCCGGAGGCAACCCCAATGTCGCCGTCAAGTACCTCCCGTTAATGTTGGCGGGTACGGCCCGTCAATGGATCGACGACTTGCTAGATAAATCTATCTACAACTGGCTAGACATGCAAGAAGCATTCACCAAGAACTTTGAGGGTACATACAAGCGTCCCTACACTATGGGCGATCTACAGCGGTGCGTGCAAGAGAAAGACGAGACATCTCGCGCCTACCTCTCCCGCTGGATGGATATGAAGAATTCCTGCGCAGGAGTGCACGCCCAGACCGCCATGGCCGCCTTCATTGATGGGTTGGAAAGGGGCACGTTGCTCCGACATAAGCTGAAGCGCTTGCAGGACAATCATCAGCTTGACTTGAATCATATGATTCAGTTAGCTAGTGAGTTCGCAGCTGCCGACGACGATGCTCGTGGCTCTTTGCCGGCAACGGCTGTTCCAACCCAAGCTCGGAGGAACAGCAGTACAAAGCGGAAAATCGCTCTAGAAGAAAAGCAATCTACCGACATGGTCGCCATGACTTTTGCAGGACGAGGAGAAGGCGAACAACGTGGCATAGGAAGGGGAGCCGGCCGCGAGGAAGTGAAACCAACTCGGCGCCGCTCCGCGTTCCCCAAACCTACGAAGAGTACCGCGATATGCCGTGCCTCGTACACCTCGACGCCAACGGCAAGGCCACCCATACCAATCGACATTGCAAGTTCGTCAACGACCTCAAGGAAGACCCAGAGTCCGGCTATAAGCGAAGTCGGAAGAACATACAACGAGGCAAGGGCAAGGGGAAGAAGAAGGAGGAGGAGTCCAAGGATTCAAGTGACATGGACGAGGACGTTGACCCCAAGCACTCCGCCAAGGGAGACTACAAGGGAAATAACCCCTTCGCAAAGAAGGCCCCAGTCTACCACACTTTCCTTTGCACCCCCACCGTCCGACAACAGAAGACCTCTCTAAGGATCCTGGTGGCTACTCTCCCCCCAGTTCCCCAATACCTGCGCTGGTCGGAGGTTCCAATCACTTGGGACAGGACGGACCACCTAGACCTTGTGCCCACGGAGAACCAGTACGCCATGGTCATCAACCCATTTATTGACGGCACGGAGTTCACCAAGTGCATGGTGGATAGTGGAAGCAGCATCAACATCATGCACCTGGATACACTGCAGAAGATGAACTTGACGGAGGTAAACCTAAGGCGGACCAACACCGTGTTCCATGGCGTAGTGCCTGGTCGGGAGGCTCGGTCCCTTGGGTGCATCACACTTCAGGTAGCCTTTGGCGATGTTAACAACTACCGCCAAGAGCGCATGACCTTTGAGGTGGTCCCCTTCAAGAGCGTGTACCACGTCATATTCGGACGCGACATATTCCACACGTTCATGGCCAAGCCATGCTTCGTCTACAACAAACTCAAGATACCCGGACCAAACGGTGTCATCATCGTATCCGGAAGTTTTACCAAGGCAAGGGACTGCGAGATTAACGAAGCAGTCGTTGCAGAAGCTGTCCTCTACAGTGAAAATATTTTTGGTGGGTGTGCTAGGCATGTGCTGGTGACTCTGTGGGTTCTTGGGTTTTGAAAATTGATCTTGTTTGAGTGGTTCTTGAAATAGTGGGATCTTCTCATATGAGATAGATTCAATTTTAAACTGTTATTTGAAATTAGCATTTGAATGTTTTTGAAAGATCACAAAGTGGGCCTTGGTACCTCATTATGAGTACTAACAAGGGGTGCAAAGATCCACAATTGTTTATGTTAACTTTTTAGTGCTTGGAATAACCAAAGTAGGCATGAGAGTTAATTTGGCCAAAGTGACCATTCACTTCATTTGTTAATTTTGAGTTGTTTGTCTTTGGGAAAAGTTTGGGAATGATTTAGATGATGTTTATTTCACCTAAGAATCATTCTACAAGCAAAGAAACACAGAACCATGGCAATTGAAAAGAATCCTAATTTTAAATACATATACATATGAATGCTCTCATACTTTTAGATAGGAAAGTTTTTGTTAACCCTAATTTTGATGATTAGCATTTGATGATCCATATTTAATATTTTTGGGATGTTACATGCGGCCCATATATGTCTTGTCGTATAGTTGTGAACTGACTTAGATTTTACTTCTACGGTGGTACCAACTATATAGCCACAACTATACGTCCGAAAAAAGTATTCCCGCCGTATAGTTGGTCATTAAATTTACTGTACCCTGGAATAAAAATTCGGAGATGGGATAGATAACTATACGACCGCAAATATACATCCCAAAAAAGTATTCCCGCCGTATAGTTGGTCGTTAAACTTATTGTACCTTTCGAAACCAGAAGAGAAGATATAAAAACATCTATACGACCGGAACTATACGGTCAGAATTTTTATTCCCGCCATATAATTGGTCGTTAAACCTTCTGGAGTCGCTAAAATTTACCTGTCCCTCTGAGAATTCTTTATTAACCTAAAACTTTATGAAACACCAAGTTTTGACATAAAAAATTATAGCTTAAATTTTCGACCAACATTAACATCCATTAAGTGTTCCTTATTCAACACAAGCTTAACTAAAACTTAATTAAAAGTTTAAAACTTTACTCAAACCTTTATTTCACATGGGTTGCCTCCCATGAAGCGCTCTTTTATGGTCAATAGCTTGAACGCGATGATGCTCATTTAGGCTCGATTTTATCCTTCTTGTAGTTGCCATAGCTTGATCACATGTATGGTGACTACACTTATATCTTATTTTTCTCGATAATGTTTCAAGCTTTGTCCATTCACCACCCATGAAAGAGAGGGTGTCTTCCCCTGGAGCTTCACTGCTCCTGATGAATAGGCTTCTTCAACAATATAGGGGTCTTCCCACTTCAATCTGAGCTTTCCTGGAAACAACTTAAGACGAGAATTATAGAGCAACACCTTGTCTCCACTTTTAAAGACCTTATTTTATATTTTTCTATCATGCCATTTTTCTACTTTTTCTCTAAATAATATAGCAAATTCATAAGCCTCACTCCTAAATTCATCTAAAGCATGAATTTCTAATAAATGTTTTTCTCCTGCTGCTTTAAAATCATAATTTAAGTTCTTGATTGCCCAAAAGGATTTGTGTTCCAATTCTAAAGGTAAATGGCACGTCTTACCGTAAACCATCTTATACGGTGTCATACCCATTGGATTCTTAAACGCAGTACGGTATGCCCAAACAGTGTCATTCAACTTGTATGACCAATCTTTTCTGGATTTATCCACCATCTTCTCGAGTATGGTCTTTCATTCTCTATTTGATATTTCCACTTGACCACTTGTTTGAGGATGATATGGTGAAGCAACGTGGTAAGTTACTCCATATTTGTAAAGGATTTTCCTGAAAGTTCCTGATACGTCGTAAACGTATCTAAAATTTTTTATGCTCCATGCTTATTTAGTATCAACTTTGTTATGTTTTGTCTACACTTTGAGGTATTTTTATACATTTTCTAGGACTAACCTATTGACAAGATGTCGTAGTGCCAGTTGCCTGTTTTCTGCTGTTTTTGGTTTCAGAAAAGCTAGAAAGGAAATATTCTCGGAATTGGACGGGACAAAAGCCAAACTCAATATTTTACCAGAAGGAACACAAAGTCCAAAGGGTAGCCGAAGGGGTGTCACGAGGTGGCCACACCCTAGGCCACGCGGCCCGGGGGGCGTGTCTCCACGAGGTGTGGGCCCCTCAGGCGCCCATCGACCTTGCCCTTTCGCCTATAAAATCACCCCCGATGCAGAATCCCTAAACCCCCGATCAAATATCCACGAAACAGTCAGTAGCCGCCGCCACCATCGTCCCTAGATCAGGGGGATCTGAAGCTCTTCCCTGCACCCTGCCAGAGGGGAGAGATCATCCCGGAGGCCTTCTTCATCACCATGCCAGCCTCCAGAGTGATGCGTGAGTAGTTCACACTTGGACTATAGGTCCATACAGTAGCTAGATGGTTGTTTCTCCTCCTTTGTTCTACATGTTTAGATCTTGTGAGCTCCGTTCATGATCAAGATCATATATTTGTAATCATACATATTGTGTTTCCGGGGATCCGATGGATATTGAGATACTATGTAAGATTGATTATTGATTCTATCATGTCTGTGTTATTTGTGATCTTGCATGCTATCCGTTGTTAGTAGCTATCTTGGCCAAGTAGATGCTTGCAACTCCAAGAGGGAGTATTTATGCTCGATAGTAGGTTCATGCCTCTAGTAATCTAGGGAAGTGACATAATATCTAAGGCTGTAGATGTGTTGTTGCTACTAGGGAGAAAACAACAATCCTTTGTTCATGGAACAATTGTATCGTTTACTTTACACACATTGCTTAATGCAATTATCTGTTGCTTGCAACTTAATACTGGATGGGGTTCGAATGATAACCTGAACGTGGATTATTAGTCATAGATGCAGTTAGATTACGGTCTATGTATTATGTTGTAATGTCCAATCAAATCTCATAGGAGTCAAGATGTCTAGTATATGCATTGTTATACTTTCTCAATCTGTCAATTGCCCAGCTGTAATTTGTTCACCCAGCATGTTATCTATCTTAAGGAGAGCACCTATAGTGAACTGTGGACCGGTCCAATATTTATCATATTTACATCAACTACTGTTATTGTTTACCTTATGCAAGTGAACTATTATCTTCCACACTATACGTTTAATCCTTTGTTTTCAGCAAACCAGTGAGATTGACAACCTCACTGTAAGTTGGGGAAAAGTATTGAGTTTGTGTTGTGCAGGTTCCAAGTTGTTAAAACACCTTGGAGTTGTTTCCTTGCTCCTACTGGTTCGATAACCTTGGTTTTGTAACTGAGGGAAAACTTGCTGATGTGCTCATCATACCTTCCTTTTGGGGTTTCCTAACGAGGCTCTACAGTTGACTGAGCCGCATCAAGACTTTTTCTGGCACCATTGCCGGGGAGTTAAGGACATCTTGAATCTCTTCCTCCTCATTAGTCACCTTTCAAGGAGAAAGAAGATTCTTGCAAGGGGAGTCTCTCACAACCAATCTCTTTACTTTGTTTTTGTTTTGCTTAGTTTATTTTGCTTTGTTTGCTTGTTTATTTTTATAAAAAATATAAAAAAATTAGCTCCTACTATAGTTGTTATTTTTGTTGGTCTGTTATTGTCTTGCTTTATCATGCTTTCTATCAATGGTTGGTTTCTTTGAAACTAGATCTTATTGGCAAGGTGGGTTCACGGAAGAACAAAAATATTATTATAAGGAACACCGCTTGTCACAAAAAGAGAAACACTTATGGGAACAAATTAATAAATTACATACCATTGCTAGAAACGTGTGCTCTACTTATAATGTTACTTATTGCTTTGATAAATCTTGTTGCTGTAGGAGGTATAAACACCTCCCTTTTCAATATAGTTAGCATTATCCGCATACCAAGGATCAGCGATTTCAACATTTGCTAAATATTCTCTAGGAAATGACTCATTTATAGGTACGGGGTCAATGATTATTCCCTCCATTCTAGAGAGATGATCTACCATTGGATTATACTTACCCCTCCTATCTACTATTTTCAAATTATATTCTTGTTGTAATAAGACCCATCTAATAAAATTGGGCATCGCATACTTTTTCACAAGGAGGTGACGCAAAGCTTGGTGATCTGTATGAACTATTACCTTAGAATTAATGATGTAAGGTCCAAATTTGTGACAAGCAAAAATTATAGCTAGGAACTCTTTTTCTATAGTAGCATAATTTTTTTGAATCTTATTAAGAGTTCTACTAGCGTAATGAATAACATTTAAGTTCTTTCTGTCTTGCTGTCCCAACACAGCTCCTAAAGCATAGTCACTAGCATTACACATGATTTCGGAAGGTTCATCTCATTTTGGATATTGCATGATAGGTGTTGAAACTAATTTGTTTTTAAGGTTTTCAAAAGATGCAATACAATGATGATATAAGTAGAACAGGGTATGTTTCTCAAGAAGGTTAGTGAGAGGCATAGCTATTTTAGCAAAATCTTTTATAAAACGCCTATAAAAACCTGCATGTCCTAGAAACATTTTTAAGTTGTTTATGTCCTGAGGTACTGGAAGATTTTCTATAGCATTTATATTAGACTTGTCTATTTCTATACCCTTCTTTGAAACCTTATGTCCAAAAACATTACCTTACCTTACCATGAAACAACATGCTCCCAATTCAAAACCAAATTTGATTGCCTGCATCTCTGCAAAACTTTGGTTAAATTGTAGAGACAATTATCAAATATTGTTCCACAAACAACAAACTCATTTGTTAGAACTTCCATAGTTTTCTCAACAAGATCATCAAATATTTTTAAAACACATTCTTGAAAAGTTGTAGCTGCATTACATAAGCCAAACAGAATTAATATGTAAGCATATGTGTCATAAGGACAAGTGAAAGTTGTTTTCTCTTGATCTTGTGGTTGTATAGAAATTTGAGAATAGCCGGAATAACCATAAGGAAAACAGAAATAAGAGTTTTTACTAAGTCTTTCTAAAATTTTATTCATAAATGGTATAGGTTTATGATTTTTCTGTCTCACGGTTTAGTTTCCTAAAATCGATGAACATGTGATACCCAACAATAGGTCTTATAGGAACTAGCTCACCATCCTCATTCATAGCAGCATCAAGACCCCCATGTTTTGGTATACAATGAGCTGGGCTAACTCATTTACTATCAGAAATAGGATATATTATGTCGGCATCTAATAAGCGTATAACTTATTTTCTTACCACTTCTTTCATTTTTGGATTAAACCTTCTCTATGTGTCAACTACAGGTACATCATCTTAAAGCATGGTAATATTATGAGTTACAATAGAGGGATCTATTCCTTTAATATCACTTAGAGTATATCCAAATGCTTCACGATGCTTGATCAAGACTGAAATGAGTTTATTTTTTTCATTTTCTGATATTTTTTTACTAATAATAAAAGGACATTTATTTTCATTATCTAGCTCTTATCATCTGGAAGTCATTTCAATTCAATTGGCGGAGGTTCTTCATCTCCTTTTCTTACCAGATCTTCATAGTCATGTGGATTATGCGCTTCTGAAACAGAATCAAGGTAATCATCCATTTCTTATCTTTCCTCATCATTTGGTACCTCCTCCCAATTAATTAGGATCCTCTCTAATTCATCTTGCGGAGTGCTGAAATGAATTGTGGCTAGCTTGGCAATCATTTTCCCTTCCTTGATATCTTCCTCTCCATGTGGCCTCTTATTTAGTTTGGCAAAGTGGAATGTCATTTCCTCTTCTCCAAAAAGCATTGAAATATTCTCCTTATTATTATCAATTTGAGCTTTGGTTATGGATACAAAAGTCCTGCCTAAAAGGATAGGACAAAAAGAATCTCGAGGCATATCAACAATATGAAAATCAAGGGGGTACATTAGTGCTCCAATAAAGACATAGATATTTCTAATAACACCTTCTGGTTTTATACTATAGCGAAGTTCCTCATCAAGTGATGAAGGCATAATATTCATAGTGGAAATCGGATCACCAATTCCATAAAATAAAGTCCCCCAGAATATATAGGAGTCATAGGCTTAGAAGTTTTGTTACCTCGTACCTTACCCTTGATGAATTCTGAAGTTTCAAGGTCTAGTATAACCACTTCATTATCCACAGTTCATGCTTCCATAAGATCCTTCAATATAACAATATTTGCATTAGTAGCATCGGGGTTCTTTTCTGGTTTCTTTAATCTCCTCTTTATGTGTTGTTCCTCTCTGCTTTTTCTTGATATTCTCTTGAATAGGTTCGGAGGAAAACTCTACTATTGGTGCACTTTTTATTGCACGCTTCTTTTCTTCGAGGAGCTTATAGGGTTTCCATTCTGTAGGTACCTGTAGATGCCCTACATAATTATCAGTAATTTTCTTTACTGAGTAAGAATCAATACCGAGGGTTTTAATCATTGCACAAGTATTTGCATCTACAAGCAAATCGTTAACACAATCATATTCAGAAGAACTATTCATAATGTTCTCCTCATCTTTGAGATTTTTTGTTGTCTCCCTCATTTTCGTTACTAATTTCCAGGCTTCATCATAGGTATAAAACTACCATTATAAACGGTATCTAATCTCGTTCTATTTTTATCATTAAGCCCTCCATAAAAAGTGTGAGTGATTAACCAATCAGGCAAACGATGATGGGGGCAATTATCTAGATAACTCTTATACCTCAGATAGCCTTCATATAAACTCTCATCAGGGCTATTTTTGAAACTGATAATAGTACCTCTCATCCTGTGAGCTTTGATTTCTAAGTAATATTTTGCTAGGAAAATGGTTATCAATTCTGTCCAACTCCTTGGTGTCTCTGCACAAAAAGATCAATACCAGTTGCAAAATAGCTTGATGAATGCAAGTGCACAGATCGTTTGTAGCTAGTTTCAAAATAAAGATATCGATCCCACAGGGACCAATAGACAAAATACTAAAATGCTTTTAACTAAAACTAAATGAAGTACTTAAGAAATAATTTTAAGATGCAAAAAAATAGAATTGTTTTAAGGATTGTTTTTGGGTTTTTGATTGAGCAAAGAAATTAAATAAACTAAAGTAAAACAAGTAGGAATCGCGTATGTAAGAGATCTTGGAACTACAATAGGGAAAAAGGCGTTCTCGGGGAGTGGTGGATACACAGCTAGCAATTTAGATATAGTAATCAAGATTATCATAGCAAATATTCTCATGACATATATGTTTGTGGGAGGAGCTCCATATATGGATGAATAGGCAGCAACAACTGCACACATCATCCATCATAAGCACAACTGACAGGTAAACGACATTGATCGTATTATCTCATTATTAAGGGATTTCTCCCGTGACATGGACATGGCTTAATGAGTTCTCCTTGCTTCCCCAAGTTAGTACGTAAAGAATGACAATAGCTTTATAGTCACAGTAAGTGCTATCATCCCTCCATCTACCAAAAAGTAATCCCCTTCATCAAGTCCCCATAAGAGGCAGATATTAAGAGGTGCACAACTCTCAACATCAAGATGAAGATAATTAACACATACACATAATGATGTATAATAAGATAATCCCTATCTTATCTCAATCAGATGCTAGGGTTTATCCATCTCCCCAAGAACTAATGATCTACTCATACATGGAGGCAAACAACATCATGGCAATGATAATGGAAACAATCATAGATGAATAGTTCTTGTATAAATCCACAACTAATACGAGAATTACAACAAGATCTAGATGGGTATAGATGGGATGGATGGAGATGTTGGTGATGCAGCGGTTGATGAAGATGAAGATCGATGCCTTGGCCTCCTAGATCTGTGTATGGCGAAGATGGATCCCTTTGGCAAGTTCCCCCTCCAGATCCCTTCCGGAGGTGAGGTTTTTGGAAATTTCTGGGTGTTCTGTATGTAGTCTCTCCGATCTGATTGAAAGGGGTGAAACTATTTGAAGAGGCGGTGGCGGCGGCAACGATATGTCGGGAATTATACGTCCGGAAAAAGTATTCCCACCGTATAGTTGGTCGTTAAAACCACTGGTTGCTGCGATCGCCTCAGGTTTTCTTCTAGTGTTATTGATATTTCCCAAATGGTCCAAGAATTGTGTCCATTGTATCCATCATCTGTCTTGATCCTGGTGAAAATAGACTTAAAATATGCGCGTGAACGCTATAAAATACCAAGATCTTACCACTACAGTGCATAATAATAATATAAAACATGATGCAAATATGCACTCATCATGGGTTCCTATGATCAATAATAGGGTTATTGTAGTAGTTGTAGCAGCAACTATTTATTATAAAGTTCGTCCCATGGAAGATTTGCAAATGGCAACAACACAACCCTGCAGCCATGTTGTTAGTGAGGCCACGTTCGCACCTAAAACGGTGTCTGGATATAGTCTACACTATAAGTTTCTAGAATAGTAAACACGAGAGATTTAAAGTAACTAGTAACAAAGTAAAGGACAAAAGTAAACTAAAGCTAGATAGTGTTTTATGAAGTGTTGTGTAATGTGATTAAGGGGTTCTAAAGGAGTGTAGGATTCACCACTAGCATGGGGTGATTATGTATGATTAGGATAATATATGTCTTTCATCATGATATGTGTGGATAGAGCTCAATAATAAGATGTTCACTACAAGACTCGTGGGCAGTCACTTTCTTGAATCAGGTAATGAGGTCATCTCTAGATAACCAATAGATGTCCCAACTTGATAAGGTAGAGATCCCTGTGTTTACAATGCTAGTCCCTGGACCAATAGATAGCATCCAAAGTTTAAGATGTAATATCAAGAAACAAAGGTCATAGTACAACTTTATAACTAGGAATAAAATAATTCATTACATCTTACATAGCTCATTTGTCTATCTCATTACAATGCAGCAGAATTATCTATATAGCATGGAGTCCTTCATCTTCAAAGTGCCACAGGCAATCAGGATGTAGACTTGTAATCCTAATCAACACACTTCACTAACATCAAACAACCTGCAACATAATAAGTTACAGCCACAAGGGTCAATACATTTGAATTGTATTGGCAAGTGATACTATGGTCGAGTAGTGGTATCTATCATCTATATGCATTTGGCTAAGTGGAGCTTAGGCTTACTTTGCTCAAAATAGATTTTCCTTATCATTTGAAAACACTAAGTTTTTGTTTGACAAAAACTCCCAAGGAACCATCAATAGACATTGGTGAACATTTACCCTTCTTCAACCACAAGTTTTTAACTTAGAAATTGGGATGACGAGATCCTTGATAGCTTCCATGTCTTGATGCTCAAATTTTCCATTGCCGGGGACACGGCTAAGTACTTAGATTTTACTCTCTCGAGAGGTGGTGCACTTTCCCCACAAGACTCAACATGCATCGAGACAAGATCTTTCAGAAGCCTTCCCTTAGACCAAAATGGATGCGCTCCAAACCTATCACCCCCTACCACCAAATGTCCATTTTGCTAAGTTATTGCAACCTATATGATCCAGGAAGAGCCCATAATGCCATGTGGCTGCACTTGAAGCTTCTCAACATTTGACATCTCAAATCTCTTTGTTCCTGGGTGGCATTCCACAAGTGAGATACACTAGGGTAGGCCATAAATATGGGGCCCTGCGTAACCACTCAACATAATCCATTCACACCATTCCACCCAGGTGATTCATTCACACAGTTGTTTTATTAAACAAAACACAAGTCATTGACTTAGAAATATTTCATAGCATGAATATAATCCACCCTTGTTTTCTACTAGCTAAGCTAAGCATGATAGTAGTGGGGATCTTAACTTAGGGAAAATTCTACTAACGCATCATCTACTAGGGTTTCCCATGGCATAGCATACTTAGTAAAAATTCCATACAAGTCCTACTCAAAACATCACTAATGCATAGTGAAAATAATAGGACAAAATGTATGAAGCACCACCTTTCCTTTTTTTCTAGAGAATATAGATTCACTCTTGATCTTGCAATTGTCACACCCTTCAAAGTTCACTACAATTCAATCAAGCAAGCACATATTCAAACTAACATTCAAACAATTCATCACATAAAATAAAGAAAAGAATATAATGCATGCAAGCATGCAAAAGATTGTTTTATTTGGAAATGTGGTTTCTAATAGGTTATAAACATTTTAAAACACCTATTGGTCATTTATAAAAGTGGCAAAACCATTTCGAATTAAGTTAGTGAAAATAGGCCATTTAAATCATTTTTGTTTTGCTAGAAATCAAAGTAATAATTTCTAGTGTTTTTCAAATATATTTTTTAAACACAAATGTTAGTGTTTATGGTCAAAGTGTTTAAAAACAAAATCATTTACAAAAGGTTTCACTCAAAAACCATTTTTAAATCAAGCACCATTTTTATTTTACTAGAAATGCTTTTTTATTCAAAGAATAATTCCTTAGTGTCACAAAATATATTTTTAAATACAAAAGTTGGTTTTTATGGTCAGTAGGTTCAAAACAAACCATTTACAAAAGATTTTACCCCAAAAACATTTTTAGAATAAATTTTATACTCAAAATAGGCCTAGACAAGTTTCTGCAAAAAAAATCAATTTTCCAGAAGCAAAATGCTAAACTAAGGGCATGGTTGGAAAGTTTGCATTTTTCTGAATCCAGTGATATAAAATTTGCAAAATTTGGACGTGTGGATCTAAAGTTATAAATTTTTCAAATCTAAACATCTAATAGACAAGTTTCTGTTTTTAAAACAAAAGACAGGGCCACGTGTATGTATCCTACTGGCTGATAACGGTTCGGTAGGATCGTGTGATGTAGACCGTAGGATTTAAGTGGGATCGTGCGGTGTAGATCAAGCGTAACGGTTCGTTTAAGTCAATCTATCGCGTCCATAGGATCATCATCTAACGGCTCATAGCACTCTAACCATGATCTGGCGGTGCTGCGACGGTGGACGGCAGCAGCGCGCTCGGCGGTGACATTGCCGGCAAAACAGGAAGCGAGAGAGAGAGGGAAGGGGCTCACCAGACTCGCCGTGAAGCGCTGATTCTCGGGGTGGTCTTCCTCGACGAAGGGGCACACGACGTTGACTTGAATCGCTCGCCGGAGCTGGCGTCGGTGTCGGGTTTTGCAGAGGTGGTCGAAGGTCATCCTACAGAGCGGATGTGTGTGGGAACAGCGGATGCGGCAAAACAAACCAAAGGCGAGAGGGTGGTCGGAGCTCACCGGATTTCATTGTCGGAGTAGTGGCCGTCGTCAGTCAATCATAGTTGGAGACGGAGGCGAGCCTCTGGGTCATGATAAAGCAAGCAGTTGGGGTCAGAAGATGCACACGGTGATGACAAACATCAAGGATCAAAGCAGAGGGAGAGGGGCGGTTGATTCTCACCGGAATTGATGCCGGAGTGCGTCGGAGGCCATGGCGGTGCAAGCAAAAATGGGGTCAGCCTGGGGGCTCTCTAGAAACGGGGTGTGAGGGGAAAGATGGGAGAGAGGAAGGTGACTAAATGGGCGAGGTCGCGGCCAAGAATTTATCAGTCATTAACGTGAATTTTACTCCGCGGATTCAACACAGAAACGGCCAGGGGAGGAGGAAGAACGAGTCGCGCGGGTGGAAGAGATGATGACGGGGCAGTGGGGCCTAGCGTCAGTGAGGTGAGGGGGTGCACGTGGGGTCACCAAGTCAGCGTCTGAGGGGGTCAGATTTGCGGTAAGAAAAATGGTTCGGGGAGGAAAGAGAGATGCCGGGTGGGCTGTTGGGCTTAGTTGGGCCAGGTTCTGGGTAAGTCTAGCTGGGCTGGGTCTGTTTCATTTTTTTTTCTGGTTTCTTTTTCTTTTTCTATTTCTGATTTCTATTTTGGTTTTATTCAAATGATTTCAAACCCTTATTTGAATTCAAACTTTTCCCAACTTTCAATATATTTTAATATTGTTTTAACAATGTATTATAGAATCCATTTTTGAATATTTTCTTATATTCTTGTATGGTTTATTATCCATTTAAAATAAACCTTTGTCTTTATTTAAATAAGGTTTTAAATATATTTTCAAACTTCCATTTGAATTCTAATTTTTATCAAACCTTTTTCAGTAGGTTTTATTTATTCATTAGTGCAAATAATTCTCTTTGAAATAAAAATATTTTAATATGATTTAATGTTCATTTAAATTGGGCATTTGTATTTATTCAAATAAAATCCAATATGGTTTTAAAATCATATAAATTTTATTCAAATAATTCTTTTATTCCTTTTAAGTTAATTAGATAACTTTTTAATCCACTTTGGAATAATTCTTTTATTCCATTTAAGTCATTTACATTAGGGATTTTATCTTTATTCAAATATAATTAGAATATGGTTTAATCCGATATACTTTTATTTGATTATTATTTATCCCTTTATTTTATTTGGATTTGGATTATATTTATTCCATTTGCTTATGGATTTAATTCAAGATTTTAAATTGACTTCTAAATAATTTTATTGGGGTTTATTATTTAGATTAGGAATTTTATCTAATTTAAATAAAATTGAATATGGTTCAAAGCCCATATAGTTTTATTTAAATAATCTTTTATTTCTTTTTATTACTTAATATATTCCTTTTTATGGATTTGGCCAAGATTTAATTTGGCTTTTAAATATTCCTTATTTATTTATTTCTTTCTTTATCTTTTAAAATCCATATCTTTTTATTTATAGATCCAAAATTGGTGATTCCAATTTGTAGAATTTTATTTAATATTTGTTTATCCTTTTAAATCCTTTTGGGATTATTTTGCTGATAATTTGGTATGGATTTTTAGATAGGAGCTTTATTAGCTTTGAAATTTATTTTCCTTTTATCTTAATAAATTCATAAGTTTTTATCCATGGCTCCAAATTAGGTGAAACCAATTTCTATGGTTTTATAATTTTTTATTTGTCATTATTGATCATTTAAAATGTTTGTTACTGAATTTTTATATGGATCAAATCCATAGTCTTTGAGAGATCTTTGGAAATGATTTTCTTCCATTAGGGTTTTTTGGTTTTGGTTTAACTTTTCCAGGTGTTTAAATTTCATGATACATTCATTGATGAATGCATTCCACTTGATTGAAATTTGTTGGATTCCATTCTAGTCAAATTTGTTCAAGAAGGGTTTTTGATGTTTCCATTTTGAAACAAAAGTTTCTTTTCACCCTAAATTTCAACAATTATTTATTTTGTTTAATTATTTTTCACATTTCAAAATTTGGAAAATTTTCGGATGTGACATGACCACTTTGATGCCTACGAGTAATCACTCGTATAGACCCATAATTAAGGGTACCCCATGGATATCTTAATAAGCTTAGTGAGTCTCTCTTAATTTCCCCTTGGATCGTGCAGGTTATAAGCTAATGCTTGTAGTCACAAAAGTAGCACTGGACATACTCCCATACACGTCCAAAGGGTATCTCCTTCTCTTTAGTCCTGAAGGCAAATGATATGTGGCTGGATTCACATACCATATAAAGAGAGATATCTAACACAATATCATAAATCAATGGATGAAAGACCAAAGTTATAGATCATCTTTATTTCAATGCATAATAATACTAGGGTTTCACCATGTCTCCCCAAGAACAGGGCAACAACTAATACATGAAGGGGGTCAAAATCATGGCAATAATATGAATGAAATACGAAGGTACAATTGGATACACATGCAAATCCACAATAGAGTTTGGATTACAACAAACTAAACAAAGGGGATCAATGTTGGAGACGTTGTTGATAAAGATGATGATGAAGATCGATGCGTAGCTCTTCAATATGAAAGTGTCCTCTTCCTATTGAGTGGTGTGGTGGTGGAGATCATGTTTACGGAGGCTATGGAGGTCGCGGAGTGGCAAGGCTCCACCCCTATGGCTTGTGTGGACTCTCCCCTGGCGGCTAGGCTTTCCCCTCTTTAAATAGGCATTTTAGAGGTTGGTTTCTCAAACTGACGGAGCTCGGGGCCGAATATTCTCATAGGGCCTTCACAAATATTGTTCTATTTGACAAAACGGAGCCGGCAGAGGGTGGTACGACTGTATGGTATGGATGGGCTCCTACCGTATCGTACATCGTTAAACCCTCTATACTCTGAAGTGTTTTGGCGGTCATTTATTCAAACGGACTCCGATTGAGGTGTTTTTTGACTCGTTGGATTCGTATGGACGAGGGATACAGCACCATCGCCTTGGAAGGAAAAATCCATTTTTCTTCCCCTCAAATGGCTAAGTTTGGTGCCTCCAATTCCTCCATATTGCATCCTCTTGGCTCCTTTTGTCCATGAGTGTCCATAGCACCTACAAATAAGTCAAATACAAGGAAAAAGTGATACAAATCCTCCTAAACTACTATGTGCAAAGTCCATGTGAAAATGAATGCGAACTAGTAATCATGCATAACATGTGATGAGTGACAATATGAATAATTTGTATGCTTAAATATACACCATATCAAATCCTCCTAATCCTTTATTTGAATTCTAATTTTCACTAAACCTTTTCAGTAGGTTTTATTTATTCAACTGGGGTGTTAAATAATTTACTTTGAATTATTTAAATTATTTTATTATGATTATTAATCATTTAATTTAGTCAATTGTCTTTATCCAAATGGAATAGAATTTGGTTAATGCCATTTTATTTTATTTGAAAATTCTCTATCCTTTTATCTTATTTGGATTTGGATTATAACTATTCCATTTGCTTATGGACATGGCCAAGTTTTAATTTGGCTTTTAAATATTCCTTATTTATTTATTTATTTATTTATTTATTCCTTTGTCTTATAAAATCCATATCTTTTATTTAAAGATCCAAAGTTGGTGATTCCAATTTGCAAAATTTTATTTAATATTTATTTATCCTTTTTAAATCTCTTTAGGATTAATTTGATCACAAATTGTTATGGATTTTATATAGGTTCTTTATTAGCTTTGGGAATTCAATTTCCTTATCTTATTAACTCCATAAGATTTTATCTATGGCTCAAAATTAAATGAAATCAATTTCTATGGTGTCATAATACTTTTATTTATCAATCTTGATCATTTATAAATGTTTGTTGATAAATTTTTATATGGATCAAATCCTTAGTCTTTGAGATAACTTGGAAATGTTTTCCTTCCATTAGGGTTTTAGAGTTTTGGTTTATTTCCCAAGTGTTTAAATTTCAAGATGCATTTATGAAGAATGCATTCCACTTGATTTCAATTTTTTTGTTGGATTGAAATCTTATTCAAAGTTTGTTCAAGATGGGTTTTTATGTTTACAATTGGAATCAAAGAGTTTCTTTTCACCCTAAATTTCAACAATTATTTATTTTGTTTATTTATTTTTCACATCTCAAAATTTGAAAATTTTTGGGATGTGATAGGCTACCACCCTTAAAAGAAATCTCTTCCCGAGATTTGGGAGGGCTAGGGGTTACAAGTTGGCTCAAAGCAACTAGGGTACTAGCACCCTTAAAATTTCCAACTAGATTACATATTGGCTTGCTTGGGGTCTTGATGAATCTTCTCTGGGCAGACATCTGCATAGTGTCCTTTATTTCCACACTTGAAACATGTGACAAGGCTGAGATCCTTCATAGGCTTGTTGGTCTTGTGCTTCATCTTTTCTGGACAATTACTTACATAATGTCCTTGGTTACCACAATTGTAACATGTGACAAGGTTGAGTTCTTCACGTATCTTCTGTGGACAAGTTGAAACATAATGGCCTATATCTCTTTGCAGTTGTTGCACCACACTAGGCTAATTTCCTTATACTTCTTATTCTTCTCTGGACATTCATTGGCATAGTGTTCCATCTGTTTGCAATGGAAACATTGCACTTGGCTTTTGTCCTTCTTCTTCTTGGGTTTCTCCAAAGCTAGGAGTTCTTCTAGTTCATGCTCTTCATATCTCACCTCAAAGGTGGGAAAGTCTCCTTGTCTCCTTAATCATTTCCTTGGATGATAATACATATGTTTCCTCTTTTGTCCATCAAGTTGAGTCATATTGCATGGAGGTGCAAGATAACATTTTCCTTTGTCTTCATCCTTCTTGGTAGAAGTTCTTTCCTCATGGGGGTTTACAATCTGTTGGTGCACTCCACCTTGTTTCCTTTGTTGAACTATGGAATAGATGGGGCATTGGATAGGGACATGATTATTTCCTTCACATAGGAAACAAGTAGCTTGAGATGTGGGGCATTGATTAGTTGGATGTTTCTCTTCATAATTGGGGCATTGATCTTCATGCTCTTTGGAAGTGTGATCCATGTCTCCACAAATATTGCAAGCTTGAGTTCCTTCTAAAATATCATCCTTGACATCATTGTTGTCACAAACTCCTTAGGAAGGGTTGTCTACCATGTTGATCATTTGATTTGTCATCCTTTGCAACAATTGGGTTTGGGTTTCCATAAACCTTTGCATGGTTGGGTCTAACTCTTTGTAGTTGGCTAAAATCTGAGTTGTCACTTGGTTCAACTAGGTTTGGGTTACTATGAGTTCTCTCATGTTGATCTCTTGGTTGTTGTTGTTGTTGTCACCATCCTTGATGTTGGAGTCTCTTGGGGAAGTCATCTGTTTGGGTTGGATTGGGATTAGAATAGGCAAAAGATTTCTAAGGAAATAATTCTAATCACACACATCACAATTCACACAAGCAATGTGCAAGCAATCACAAGCAAACATTCCACTCAAACAACAAGTTTCAAGCACATTTTTAGGCAACAAAATATTTTTGCTACACCACATGAGTTGGTGTGTTTGATTTAATCTACTTGTGGTCCAACTATATGGTTCACTTGAGATCATTCCATTCTTCTTTGTTTTTTCTTCTTGAATGAGATCATCGTTTCCTTGGGAAAATCTTGTGTCTTGGTCACAAGCTTCAAAGGTGATGATGATTCCTTCTAAGTTGTGTTTCCTTAGTCTTCAAGTCTTGAGCAACACTTCTTGTCTCACTTGTAGTCCTTAGTGATATCCAAGTTGAAGTCCTTGGTGAAAATAAAGTTGCAGTCTTTGATGATGTTGAAGTTGAAGTCACTTGAGTTGGTGAAGTCCTTTTCTCATGGTTGAGGTCTTTGTCCATCAAGTTTGAAATAGAAGAGATGTAGAATTAAAACCAAAATGGTTGAGGAAAGAGTTTACAAGATTGTTTCTAAATAAGTTTTGGAACAAATAAAACTCCTACTTTTCTAAGGGGTTTTGTCCAATCCTAGCGTTACAATCCTATAGGAAACACAGTGCTCTGATACCATCTGTAGAGGTCCCAACCTTTAATAATGTAGAGATCCTTGTGTTTACATTGCTAGTCCCTGGATCAATAGCTAGCATCCATAGTTAAGATGTAATATCAAGAAACAAAGGTCATAATACAACTTTATAACCAGGAATAAAATAATTCTTTACATCTTACATAGCTGATCTGGCTATCTCATTACAATGCAGCAGAAATAACTATAGCATGGAGTCCTTCATCTTCAAAGTGCCACAGGAAATCATGTTGGTTGTAGACTTGTAATCCTAATCAACACACACTTCACTAACATCAAACAAACCTGCAACATAATAAGTTACAACCACAAGGGTCAATACATTTGAATTGTATTGGCAAGTGATACTATGGTGGTATAGTGGAGTCTATCATCTATATGCATTTGGCTAGGCAGAGCTTAGGCTTGCTTTGCTCAAAATAGTTTTTCCTTACCATTTGAAAACACTAAGCTTTTGCTTGTCAAAATCACCCAAGGAACCACCAATAGAAATTGGTGAACCTTCACCCTTGTTCAGACCACAAGTTTTTAACTTGGAAATTGGGATGAGGAGAATCTTGATAGCTTCCATGTCTTGATGCTCAAATTGTCCGATACCAGGGACATGGCTAAGTACTTAGTTTCTTCCATCTGCAGAGGTTGTGCACTTTCCCCACAAGACTTGATTTTCACCAAGACAGGACCTTTCAGAAGACTTCCCTTAGACCAAAATGGACACGCTCCAAACCTATCAATCCCCTACCACCAACTGTCCATTTGGCTAAGTTATTGCAGCCTATATGATCTAGGCAGAGCCCATAATGCCATGTGGCTGCACTAGAAGCTTCTTAACATTTGGCATCTCAAATCCCTTTGTTCCTGGGTGGCAATCCGCAAGTGAGATACACAAGGTAGACCATAGAAATGGTCCTTGTGTAACCACTCAACCAAAAACCACCAAGCAATTACCATTCCACCCAGGTGTTTCATTCACTTACTAGTTTTATTAAGCAAAAACATAAGTCAAAGACTTAGCAATATTTCATAGCATGGATATAATCCACCCTTGTTTTCTACTAGCTAGGCTAAGCATGATAGTATTAGGAATCTTAAATTAGGAAAATTCTACTAAGGTTTCATCTACTAGGATTTCCCATGGCATAGTTTATACTTAGCAAAAATTCCATGCAAGTCCTACTTAGAAATATCACTAATGCATAGTGAAAATAATGGGACAAAATAATGAAGCATCACTTGCCTTTTTGGTAGAGATTATAAGTTCACTCCTTGATCTTTGCAATAGTCACACTCTTCAATTGTCACTACAATTCAATCAATCAAGTCACAATTTCAATCTACCATTCAAGCAATCATCACATAGAATAATAAAAACAAAGTAATACATGCAAACATGCCAAAGATTGTTTTATTTTGAAAAGTGGTTTCTAATAGGCTATAAACATTATAAAACACCTATTGGTCATTTATAAAAGTGGTAAAGCCATTTGGAAACAAGTTAGTAAAATGGCTACTTTAAATCATTTTTGTTTTGCTAGAAATGGTTCAAACCAAAGTAATATCTTATAGTGTTTGACAAATACATTTTTAAACACAAAAGTTAGTGTTTTATGGTCAAGTGTTCAATATTGAAACCATTTGCAAAATATTTTACCTATAAACCATTTTTATACCAAATCAATATTTTATGTTGTTGAAATGCTTTTTAGCAAAGTAATAATTTATAGGGTTGATCAAATATATTTTTAAATCCTAAAACTTGGTGTTTAGGGTCAGAGAGTTTAAATCAAATCATTTTCCAAAGGTTTTACTCAAAAAACATTTTTAACACATAAACCATATTTTCATTTAACTAGAAATGCTTTAATTCAAATATTTATTCTTTAACTTCACAAAATACAATTTCAAATCCATAAGTTGGTTTATAAGGTCAGTAGGTTCAAAACAATCCAATTTCAAAAGATTTTACCTGAAAAGTATTTCTAGAATAATTTTTATATCCAAATTATGCCTACACAAGTTTCTGCAAATACAACCAATTTTGTAGAAGCAATTCATTAAACAAAGTGCATGGTTGGATAGAGTTTTTTTTCCTCATTCCAATCATATAAAATTTGCAAAATTTGGACGTGTGGATCAAAAGTTATGAATTTTATAAAATCAAACAACTAATAGACAAGTTTCTGTTTTAAAATCAAAAGGGTGGCCACGTGTATGTATCCTACTGGCTGATAACGGTTCGGTAGGATCGCGTGATGTAGACCGCAGGATTTAATTGGAATTGTGCGGTGCAGATCGAGTGGAACGGTTCGTTTAGTCAATCTATCGCGTACACACGATCAAAATCCAACGGCTCAAACTGACTTGACCAAGGACTGGCGGCGCTCGACGGTGGCGTGCGGCAGCGATGCTCGGGCTGCGGCGTTCTGGATACTCCAGGAAGAGAGGGAGAGGGAGGATATGCTCACCGTGTTCTCCATGGAATGCTGATGCGCAACGTGCTCGTGGGGAGGCAGGGGGCGCACGAGGTTGATGACAATTGCTCGTCGGAGTTGTCTACAGGCTCGGGGTCGCACGGTCGTTGACGGGGGCAAGTTCCTGTGGCATAATAAGTCGAGGGAATCAGTCAGGAAGATGCGCAAGAGCTCTAGGATTTCGAAAATACCCACCAGAGAGTAAGGGGCGCACTGATTCGTCTGCTACTGCTCGCCGGAGTTGAGGCTGACGTCGTCGATGCTCAGTCGTTGATGAAGGCGAGTCTGTGGGGCGCGTGCGGACGAACAGAGACTACTGGAAGGTGCAGGAGGCGTTGGCGAGAAAGTTTGAGGATATCGGGGGCAGTGGCGGTGGCTGGAGTGGTCGGAATCGACGGAGAAGCTCGCCGGAGCAGTGGATGTTGTCGCGAGAAATTTGGGCCGCCCTAGGGTGGAGGAGGTGCGGTGAGTGAGGGAAAAGAGAGAGAGGGCAGGCTCTTATGTACGTGTGGTCGCGGGAGAGAGTCATTGCTGCTTTCAACGCGAATTAACTGGATTAAATCGCGGCAAAAACGATAGCGAGGTGAGGGGCGAGGTCAGCGGGGGGTGAGGAAGAAAGGTCTGGCAGGTGGGGCCTGGCGTTCAGCGAGAGAGAGAGGGGAGTGGTGGGGTCCAACGGTTAGGGACAGTGCGGGTTTGTTCTGCGGTGAGAAGAAAAATGCTTCGGGGGAGAGAGGGAGTGGCTAGTTGGCCCAGTGGGCTGTGTTAGCTGGACTGGTTTCTTTCCTTTTTTTGTTCTCTTTAATTTTTCTTTTTATGTTTTCATTTTTCTGTTTTGATTTTGTTTAAATTTTTTTATACCTTGTTTGAATTCAAACCTTTTTCAAATGTTCGGTATATTTCCATACTGTTTAAACTTGTATTTTTAAATACCATTTTAGGAATAACTCTTTTATTCTTCTTATAGTTTTATTCTTTATTAAAACAAGCATATGCCATTAATCAAATAAGATTAAATATATTTTCAAATCCTTTATTTGAATTCTAATTTTCACTAAACCTTTTCAGTAGGTTTTATTTATTCAAATGGGGTGTTCAATAATTTACTTCGAATTATTGAAAGTATTTTATTATGATTATTAATCATTTAATTTAGTCAATGTCTTTATTCAAATGGAATAGAATTTGGTTAATGCCATTTTATTTTATTTGAAAATTCTCTATCCTTTTATTTTATTTGGATTTGGATTATAATTATTCCATTTGCTTATGGACATGGCCAAGTTTTAATTTGGCTTTTAAATGTTCCTTATTTATTTATTTCTTCCTTTGTCTTCTAAAATCCATATCTTTTATTTAAAGATCCAAAGTAGGTGATTCCAATTTGCAAAATTTTATATAATATTTGTTTATCCTTTTTAAATCTCTTTAGGATTAATTTGATCACAAATTGGTATGGATTTTATATAGGTGCTTTATTAGCTTTGGGAATTCAATTTCCTTATCTTATTAACTCCATAAGATTTTATCTATGGCTCCAAATTGAATGAAATCAATTTCTATGGTTTCATAATACTTTTATTTATCAATATTGATCATTTATAAATGTTTGTTGATAAATTTTTATATGGATCAAATCCTTAGTCTTTGAGATAACTTGGAAATGTTTTCCTTCCATTAGGTTTTTAGAGTTTTGGTTTATTTTCCAAGTGTTTAAATTTCAAGATGCATTTATGAAGAATGCATTCCACTTGATTTGAATTTTTTTGTTGGATTCAAATCTTATTCAAAGTTTGTTCAAGATGGGTTTTGATGTTTCCAATTGGAATCAAAAAGTTTTTTTTCACCCTAAATTTCAACAATTATTTATTTTGTTTATTTATTTTTCACATCTCAAAATTTAGAAAATTTTGGGATGTGACAGTGAGTGGCTTGTATATCTAGAACTGATGAACTTGCTAGAAAGAGCGATGAACTAGAGGAAAGAGACACTTTTGAGTTTTTCTCGGTTACAAAGGAAAAGTACTATGAAGTGTTCCCACATAATAGTGCAACCAATGCAGAGTACTATTAATTATACCCCTATGGTAGTGACAAAGGTAAAATATTTGAGTTTATATGTAAATCTCTAATCCTATTTTTGAAGCTATCTAGGGAGGCATACTCACCACGCTTGGTGTGTCCATCTTCACTTGGAAACAAGGACCTATTTGTTTACAAGATTCCGATGCACCATAAGTGGGTGAGATTTTGACAGAACTATGATAGTAAGTGCTTCAAACCTCTACGTGAGGTAATAATAACTAATTATCTAGTTTATATCTATTAAAATAATATTGGAGCGAATAAAGCCTGGCTTCTTTGTTTTAAGAAAGCGCTTCCCGAGAGGCAACCCAAAAGTTTGTAGGTGCCTTTTTTAATTTTGTGTATTAAGTCTAATTGCATTGGCACTTGTATCTTTGCATGATTTTCTATTAGCGTTGGCTTGGGACTATTTTCAGAAGTTAAAATTGTTTGTTGATCTTATCAAGTATTTCATGTCTTGGTTAAAACTTCTCTATAAAAATATATGTATACTTTGTTTGGATGCTAGACTAACGTTTCAGGTCCTTCGATTTTTTTGAAAAAAATAAGTTGTTTCCTAGCTTCCAGGAGTTTTATAGAGCAGCGTTATGGGCAGAGCCCATCGTACCTCCCCTGCGTTGCAACAAGGAACGAAGAAGAATTTCCAGAAAAGCTCTAGCACGCTTAACGAGCGTTAGTATGGCGAGACGTACTCGTACTTCCTACCTATACCGACCTCGCTACAAGACGCGGAAGCCATGAATACTTTCCAAAGGAGTAAATGAATGTCTGTATGGATGCGTCCGTCTGTATGACTCGCCCGTACAACCTTCAACGGGACCTTCCAAAAAAATTAAAATTTAGAGATGGCGAGGTGTAGTACCAGCACACGCCCATACCATGCGCCCATACCAAAGAGAAGACCCATGCAACGAGGACCGCAACAGGTAAAGAAGGGCAATAACCCCTCAAACTTTTTATCTCGGCAATTTAAGGTATGTGGGTTACCTTTTACATGTTCCATTGTACTCCATTTTCTTTTATCTACCTTCAAAACTCCCTAGCCTATAATTCTCTATATTTTTGCATCTGTCTTTTTATTTTGTTGTCTCAGTTAGGTGAACATACTCCATTCGTACACCGAATAGTTTTTTTACTTCATTTTATTTTTGTAGGGAGTTAAATCTTGTGTGATGATGTGCATGGTTTGTGCCAACCATGCAAATACTCGCATAAGCCATTTGGTTGTTTCAACTCAAGCTTCAACAACAATTGTTTGGTAAAACCTTCCAACTCGAACCTATCTCAATGAAAGTCGGGTTCTCTAAGAAGGCAACCATCAGACCACGTCAAGAAAGATTCATTGAACCAAAGGTCCATGTCCATAAAAAGAAAGGTCATTCGTACCTCAATAGTAAAGTGCATCACCCTTGCTTTCATATAAGCTCGGGGAGGTGACCACTTCTCACACTTTCTTTTGAAAACTATATTTTATCTTTTCTTGTGGTAATCTATTCAAGTTTGGTTCTTTCAAAGTTATAAGCTTGGGAAAGTTACTTTTGCATCTCTAGAGTCTTGTGCAATGTTCTCTATCTAAAAGGTTTTTGTGCAACTATGTATCATATTGTTTTTGTATGCTTCCATAAGTAAGTTATGTTTCATATTTATATAAGGCATACACATGCTTTCGTTAGGCCACATAAGAGTTGAGTTAGAGATTTGATGCACTTTGTTTAAACCTTTATCAAGTTTGAGAAAGACATTGTGATACTCTAGAATACATTGCCATGATTTCTACACTTGATATGATTAAAAGTATATTGATGAAGCCTCTAAATAATTTCTTGGGTGATGTTTAATTGTCTTAAGAGTCTAGCCTTATAGATACTCAACCCCATAGATTTAATGATGGAAATGATAGCACTCTTGATAGGATTTTTTTGAAGGAGATAATATTCAGTGGTAATTGGGATGCATGCCAAAATTTGACTTGTTAATAAAAAATTATATTCCTTAACTCATTACTATGACATTGTCGCACACCATGGGATGCTAACAACTCTGCTGGCCTATGAACGATCCTTATGGAGGAAACCTCTAGATTTCGGCTATGAGTTGATTAAAACTATATAGCAGTAATTCTATGATGGGAAGTAATATGGGATCCCATGTAGGATGGACCCTAGGGTGGCCCGATCTTCACGGATTCGGGGAGTGAGGGAAAAGCTGATGAACACGATGAACGCAACACAAATACAAGGTAAAGATACAAACGCACGCAAACACACCCGATTCGATTTGCTCCCGTTGGTTCGAACAACCAATCCAATAGAATCCTTGGAGAGAGACCGTGAGGTAGAATCACCAAAGGAGGTATCAGCAAGCGGATGGTATAATCCCAATCAAAAGGAGAGAGTATCAACCAAGTAGAATCCCAAAGTGGAGAGACCTAGCACTACTAGAATCCTTGATAGGGAGAGACTGTAGAGGTCCCAACCTGATAAGATAGAGATCCCTGTGTTTACAATGATAGTCCCTGGATCAATAGCTAGCATCCATAGTTTAAGATGTAATATCAAGAAACAAAGGTCATATTATAACTTATAACCAGGAATAAAAAAATTCATTACATCTTACATAGCTCATATGGCTATCTCATTACAATGCAGGAGATATAACTATGTAGCATGGAGTCCTTCTTCTTCATATGCCACAGGCAATCATGTTGGTTGTAGACTTGTAATCCCTACTCAATCAAACTTCACTAACATCAAACAAACCTGCAACATAATAACTTACAGCCACAAGGGTCAATACATTTGAATTGTATTGGCAAGTGATACGATGGTAGAGTAGTGGTATCTAACATCTATATGCATTTTACTAAGTGTCGTTGAGGCTTGCTTTGCTCAAAATAAGGTTTTCCTTATTAGTTGAAAACACTAAGTTTTTGTTTGTCAAAATCACCCAAGGAACTACCAATAGAAATTGGTGAACCTTTACCCTTGTTCAACCACAAGTTTTTAACTTAGAATTTGGGATGAGGAGATCCTTGATTGCTTCAATGTCTTGATGCTCAAATTGTCCATTGCCGGGGACACGACTAAGTACTTAGATTTTACTCTCTCGAGAGGTGGTGAATTTTTCCCACAAGACACGACATGCATCGAGACAAGATCTTTCAGAAGCCTTCCCTTAGACCAAAAGGACGTGTTCCATCCTATCACCCTACCACCTTCTGTCCATCTGGATAAGTTATTGCAACCTATATGATCCAGCAGAGCCCATATTGCAATGTGGCTGCACTAGAAGCTACTCAACACAAAGTATCTCAAATATCTTTATTCCTGGGTGGCTTTCCACAAGTGTGATACACAAGGTAGACCAGTCACTGGGCCTTGTGCAACCAATCAACATAACCCATTCATACCATTCCACCCAGATGATTCATTCACATAGTTGTTTTATTAAGCAAAACACAAGTCATAGACTTAGAAATATTTCATAGCATGAATAATCCACCCTTGTTTTCTATTAGCTAAGCTAAGCATAGTAGTAGCAAGAATCTTAAATAAGGGAAAATTCTACTAAGGCATCATCTACTAGGATTTCCCAAGGCATAGCTTATACTTAGAAAGATTCCATGCAAGTCCTACTCAAAATTTCACTAATGCATAGTAAAAATAATAGGACAAAATATATGAAGCACCACTTGCCTTTTTAGTAGATAGTCTAGGTACACTCCTTTATCTTGCAAATGTCACACTCTTCAAAGTTCACTACAATTCAATCAAGGCACAAATTCAAACTAGCATTCAAACAATTCATCACATAAAATAGTAAAACAAATAAATGCATGCAAGCATGAAAAAGGTTGTTTTATTGGAAAAGTGTTTTCTAATAAGGTTATAAACATTTTAATACACCTACTGGTCATTTATAAAAGTGGCAAAACCATTTAAAAACAAGTTAGTGAAAATGGCCCTTTTAAATCATTTTTGTTTTGCTAGAAATGATTTATCCAAAAGAATAATTTCTAGTGTTAGACAAACATGTTTTTAAACACAAATGTTAGTGTTTAGGGTCAGAGAGTTCAAAACAAACCATTTGCAAAAGGTTTCACTCAAAAGCCATTTTTAAAACAATTTTATACACAAAATAGTCCTACAAAGGTTTCTGCAAAAACACCTAATTTTCTAGAGGCAAAATACTAAACTAAGTCTATGGTTGCAAAGTTTGTATTTTTCTGAATCCAATGATATAAATTTTGAATTTTTTGGCCAAGCAGATAAAAAGTTATGATGTTTGCAAGTTTATAGATTCAATAGAACAAATTTCTTGTTTTAAATCTAATTCATGGCCACGTGTCTGCTTCCTACTGGTTGATACCATTTCAGGTGGATCGATCAATACAGGCCGTTAGATCAAAGTTGCATCGCACGGCACAGGATGCACGATACCGTTTCGCTAGCTAATCTAACTGAGCCACTGGATATGTATCCAACAGCTCAGAGCGCATCGACCAGAGATGGCCGGCGCTTGGCGACAGTGAGCGGCGGTTGTCTGGTGAAAACAGGAAGCAAGGGAGGAAGGGGAGAGGCTCACCAGGTTCACCGTGGCGTGGGAAAGCTCAACGTGGTCTCTGATAGCCAAGGGGCGCACGGTGTTGGTGTAGATTGCTCGCCGGAGTTGGTGTTACCGTCGGGCATGCACTATCATCGACGGAGGCGAGGATACAAACCACGCTAAGAAAAACAAACAGTGTCGTTAGACGCGTAGTATATTGGCAAGTACAGGAGCATCATTCAGAGGGGGAGGGGAGGTCAGGTCTCACCGGGAGATGTCACCGGAGTCGAGGCAGATAGCGGCGACGCTCAGACGTCGTCGTTGCCGAGCTTCTAGGGCGCGCGCGTGCAAGCAAAGGGTACTGGCAGGTGTGTGAGGCGATGGGGGTTAAGCTCATGTGAGCCAGGGAGCAGGGGCGGTCGGGCGTCGCCGGAATTTGACAGGGAACTCGTCGGAGGCAGTGGGGTTTGAGCGTGCAATTAGAACAGCCTGGGTGCGATCTGGCAGCAAGGTCTGAGGGGAAAGAGAGGGGAGAGGGAGGCGCTTAGTAGGGCATGGCCGCGGGGCGGATTTACTGACGCATTGACGCGAATTCAAGCGCTCAAGAAATGGCCAGAATGGCGAGGATGAATGAGGGGGAACGGGTCACGCGGGGTGGAGACGATGAGATGACGTGGCGTGGGTCTGTTTTGTCAATGAGTGAGGGGGTACGATGGGCGGTGAGAAAAGAATGGCCAGGGAGAGAGGGGAGGTGCCGGTGGGCTGCTAGTTGCGCCAGGGACTTTGTTGGGCTGGGTAGGATAGTGGGTTTGTCTGTTTTCCATTTTTTCTTCCCTGTTTCTTTTTCTGTTTCCAATTCCGTTTTTTGTTTTAATTTTGAAACATTTGATTCAAGTTTCATTTGAATTCAAATTCTTGCCAAACCTTTTCAGTAGGCTTAAACTATTTAATATTGTGATTAAATAGTCCACTTGAATTATTTCAAAATAATCTCTTATGATTTATTATTTATTTAGATTAGGCATTTGTCTTTATTCAAATAAAATCAAATATGGTTTAAACCCATATAAATTTTATTCAAATAATTCTTTTATTCTTTTTAAGTTAATTAAATAACTTTTAATCCATTTTGGCAATTTCAATTTATTATTTTCTCATGATTTAATTAATCATTTATTATTAGAAATTTTGTCTTCATTCAAATAAAATTCAATATGGTTAGAAGCCCATATCGTCTTATTTAAATATTCTTTATTCCTTTATTTTTTTATTTGGATTATCTTTATTCCATTTGCTTATGGATTTGGCCAAGATTTAATTCGACTTTCAAATATTCCTTATTTATTTATTTATTTATTTCTTTGTCTTATAAAATCCATATTTTTTATTTATAGATCCAAAATTGGTGATTCCAATTTGTAGAATTTTATTTAATATTTTTTTTATCTTTTTTAATCCTTTTAAGATTATTTTGCTCACCAATTGGTGTTGATTTTTGTTAGGAGCTTTATTAGCCTTGGAATTTTTTGTTAGCCTTATGAATTAGGGTAATAAAGCTCCTAACAACTTATGAATTCAATATTCTTTCCTTGCAGGGATGCATTTGAATCTTTGAATATTTGTTTGTTGCTTTCTTATTCAAAAAAATTTCAAGTAGGGTTTTGATGTTTCCATTTAGAAGCAAAAAGTTTATTTTCACCCTAAATTTCAACAATTAATTCTTTTGTTTATTTATTTTTCACATTTCAAAATTTGGAGAATTTTGGGATGTGACAGAGACCAAACTCTTGGGGAGGGTCTTGACGACTTGGAGATGAACACCGAACTCCATGGCCTTGTACAACTCATAGATTAACTATAGAGAGGGGTTCCCATCTAGGATTAGGCACAAGCCTTATTTCATCTTCAACTCTAGGGTTTCAATGAGGGGATAGGGCTTATTTATAAGTCAGCCATGAGCTAGGGGTATTTTAGGCATAAAAAGGGAGTTTGGGGGTGTTACATGGCCCAGGCCCAACTCAAGGCGCGCAGGACTGCTTTGCTTGCATCGGAGACTCCGGGGTAGAAGGGCCAGAGACTGCGAGGTGTCCGGAGACTCCGGTCGGGGCTTTGGTCTCTGGTCTAGTATCCGGGGGGGTCTAATGAGAGGTCCAGGTGATGGTCTGGAGTCCTTGGGGAACCAGTACAGAGACTACGGGGTCCAGGGCCCAAGACTCTAGGGTCCAGGGGCGGAGACTCTGGTCCACTTCTAGCAGCTTCTTCTTCCTTCGCATCCAGGCCTCTTGCTTGGGGGTCTTGGTGCCTGGGGTCTTCTTATCGTCTCCTCTTGATGTCATGGTTAGGGACCTAGTCATATCATAGGCATTTGTCTCAAGTAGGATCCCGTTGACATGATAACCGAATGAGGGCGAGATATGGAACGAATTCACCTTTGTGGGAATGGTTGATGTAGGATGATGTGGACCAACGGTGAATGCCATGTGTTGGGCTGCATCATCTCCTCCCGCTTGAAAACGAGTCTTCCTCAATGAAGTTCCTTCATCATGTAAGCGGAGAGATGTACCCATGGTCTAGTGATTGTATCTGGTTGGATATATGGTGTCGTAGCCTTGGTCAAGGTTGTTGAAGAGCTTGAAGTTGAGCTTGTCATCAAGTTTTGGTTGGAGATCTTGTAGTGTTTTCCTTGTAGGTGGTGGTCTATCTTGGGTACCTTGCAAATCCGACAACAAATAGAGGATATGTATGATGGATTTTTAGTATGGGACACCCTCAAATCACTCTTCTCACTTTTGGTGGCATGCGACGTGGCACTCATGCTTTTTTTTCACTCATTTGAGGCTTGTGGCACTCACTCACGTGATTGTGGTTCACTCTCTCACGACTCATCTCACAAGGATACTTAGCTTATATTATCTTGGGTAACGACATCATTATGGAAGCAATAACTTGGCTTGGTGACATAGGTTTTAGCACACACTTCTTGTCGTTCTACTTGAAATAGTATTGGTTGGATGTCGCCCTTGTCATATTTCCATGGTCTTCCAAGAAGCATGTGACACATGGTCATTGGCACGACATCCCACTCGACGGTGTCTCGATAGGGGCCAATATTTAAGGAGACGTTGACCTTGTGTTTGATCTTGAGGGTACCATTGTCATCAAGCCATTCGACATGATATGGATGAGGGTGCTCCATGTATGGCAACTTGAGTTTCTCACAAAGTTCAATGATCGCAAGGTTATGACAACTTTATCCATCAACGATTACCTTTATGGACTTGCCATCAATTCCGGCTCGTGTTTGGAAGATGTTGAGTTGTTGGTCCTCTATTGGTATGGAGTGGATTTTCAAGACTTGTGCAATTACAAGTGAAGGAATTGGATCATTCTCACATATGAGTGTGTCCTCATCTTGCATTGTGGTGTCCTTTGTGATAGCAGATTGAGTCAAAGCTTCATATTCTTCTTCACTCACGGAGTAGGTTGCGCAATTCTCATCCGTTAGCATAACTCTTGTGTTGATGCACTCATAAGACTTGTGGCCCTTTCCTCCAAACTTGTAGCAAACGACTTGACTATCCGTTGTTGTGTTGGAGGATCTCATAGGGGTCTTGGTGTGCTTGTAGGAGCTTGGTGCTTGGTTTGCTGCCTTGGAGGAGGAATTCACATTGATTGAAGAGAAGTACGCCATTTTCTTCTCATAAGAATTTTCCTTTTGCAAGTGGCGCTCGGCCTTGGTGTCTTGGTGAAGGAGGTCCACTAGAGTCTAGTAAGGTTGGAAATTAACTATTTTGTGTATTGGGTGGCTCAATCAATTGAGGAACCGTACTATTTTTTGCTCCTCGAGCTCTTTCACATCGGCTCTCATCATAGTCATATCCATTTCCTTGTAAAACTCTTAAATTGTCTTTGTGCCTTGCTTCAAGTTTTGTATCTTATCGAAGATGTCTTGACGATAGTGCTCGGGGACAAACCTTGCATACATCACTTGCTTCATCTTCGTCCATGTTCTAACAGGTGGTTCTTCTAGCTTCTCACAATTGCTTTGATAGTCTTCCCACCAAACATTGTCATAGATCTTAAACTCAAGTGATTCCATTTCCACTTTCTTCTCTTCGCAATAGTTGTGGACTCAGAAGATCTTATCAACTTTGATTTTCCATTCGATATATGCGTCAACATTCTCCTCTCCTTTGAACTTGGGCATAACAAACTTGAGTTTCCCAAACTTGGCATCATCACGCTCATGGTAGTTGGGTCGTCATTCTTGTCTCAAACTTGCTTCACTTGGTGGGCATGGAGGAGGACGAGGGGGAGCTTGATTGCCTAGAGGTGGCGATGGAGGGGGATCTTGATGATGCTCAAAGTCCTGTCTTTGCCTTTTGCTCGGCATCATTTGCATTCATAGCTTGGCGGTGTTGGTGGTGGTGTTGAGCATGACGGTTGTTGAGTCTAGCTTGGCGCGCATCCTCATCATCATCACTTGTATCCCATGTTGGTGCTTGATTGTGTTGAAGAGGCACATGGTGGTCATGAGGAGTGTGGTTACGCATATCATGTCCGTGATCTTCACCATGACGTTCTTGGTCTTGTTGAGGTTGTACTTCAATGATTGCTTCTTCTGTTTTACCCTCAAAAAAATGATTGCTTCTTGTGGTGGTGGATCATGCTCTTGGTGTTGTTGATGAGGTTGAGGAGCATGTGGATCTACCGCTTGAGCATGATGATGACGAGCTTATTGGTCCCCATTATGGTGGTGGGGTTCTGTGATAGCTGTGACATTCAATACATTTTTAATGGTTTTTCTTGATGGTTTTCATTTGGATTTGATGGTTTTATAGCTTTACCTAACGCTAATACTTCGGTAACAAAGAAAATTTTGTTTTCAATGTGTGTTTCAGGTTTTGAACACCAACAGAAGGTTTCAACGGAAAAAATACAATATTTAGGCGAAAACAAGAAAATCTCTTTTTGGAAGCAAACGAGGAAGGCAACAAGTAGGTTTAACGACCAACTATACGGCGGGAAAATTTTCTCTAGTCGTATAGTTTCTACCATATAGTTGCCACCGCCTTCGTCTTGTCAAAAGGAACAACTTTCGTGAAAAGTCCAGAGGAGAAACACAACACAGCAGCCGTCGTTCCATCCAGAAGGGAGAAATAAGAGATCCGGAGAAGAAAGGGAAGACGTTCCTCATATCGCTCCACGATCTTCGAACTCCTAGCCACCACACCCACATATCCATTACTTGTACTTGAGAGAGAGAGATCTTCACCTCGCAACATTAGGGTTTGAGATTGTTTCTTCCTATCTTGAATTGTGTTGGATTGATTTTCTATTGTTATTGTGGATCTCCATGGTAATGTAACATCCCAAAAATACTAAACTTGGATCATCAAACTCTAATAATCAAATTTATGGTTAACAAAAAACTTTTCTAAATAAAATTATGGAAGCATGCATATGTGTATGCATTTAATTTGAAATTCTTTTGAACCACCTTGTTTATGTGTTCCATTGCTTGTAAATGGATGCTTAGGTGAAACAAACATCATCTAAACATTTCCCAAACTTTTCCTAAAGACAAGTAAATCAAAACAAATAAAATAAAGTAATGGTCATTTTGACCAATTTAACTCACATGCCTACTTTGGCTGCCTCAAACTTTCAGAACCTAACAGAAACTTTTCTGGATCTTTGCACCCCTTGAATGTACTCATAACAAAGTATCAAGGCCCACTTTGTGATCATCCAGAAACTTTCAAATGCATAATTTAAATGACAATTCAAAATTGAATCTTTATCATATGAGAAGATCCCACTTTTTCAAAAACCACTCAAACAAGCTCAACTTTCAAAACCCAAGCATCTGCAGACTCACCAGCACCAAACTAGCACACCCACCAAAAATATTTTCAAAATTCAAAACTTGAATTCTTGCGGCCATTTCATCAAACACCTTGCAGACACAAATCATACAAAATCTAAACACTATAGTGAGCAGCGGTTGAAGCCTAACTTGTTCCCTCTTTAGCTCACAACCATCTCAGTAGATCATCTAGCAAGCTAAACCAAGCACTAGCACCACTGTGAGCTTGCCAAAACCATCAATGGTGAACAACCGAAGCTAACCATGCCACCCCAGTGGAGACAGCAAGCTAGGAGAAGATTTAGCCGTGCCAACCTTGTCTAGGAGGCAGCCCACCGTCCACCGCCACTCCCTGTCCCAGCCGCGAGCGTGGCCAAACCCTGCACCACACGCACGAACCGCGCCTAGACCGCCAGCGACCATGCCGAGCATGCGCCAGAGTGCCACGCTCGACCGATGCCCACAGACCACACGCCGCCCTCGCCGCGTGCATACACGATCACCACCGACCCAGGAGACCGCCAGACATCCCCGTTCACCGCCCCGTGACGCACAACCACCGCTCACCGTCGAAGACGCCGCCTCTGCCGCGCAGAGCGTCGCGTGTTCCAGACCAAGCCACACCGCCCCATGCCTCGAAACCATGTCGCTGAGCATCGCCAGGGAACACCGCACCGTCCCCTACCTTCGCCCATGCCAATATCCGCATGTACCATCGCCCCCGACGAGCTCACCGTGCGCCCCGTCGATCCCCTCGCTCGACTATAAATAGAGGCCACCCCCCCGCTCGAATTCTTCACACCATTCTACTCCCCTCTCATCACTGATCGTGCCACACCGTTCCGAGAGCAAGGCGAGCACCACCTCGTCGGAATTTCACCGGAGCCCGCCGCCTCTAGAGAAGAACGGTGCCATCGATTTCGTCCACCCCAGGAGCTGCCGCGACCACTCCTGAGTTCGCCGTCGTCGAGTTCGTTGTTCGCCCGCCTCGCCGACCCTCGCCAGCACCCCGGTGAGCCCCCAGCAACCCCCACTGGCCGCGCTAGGTTTCTTTCTCGCCGGCGTTGCCCAACGTCGACAATGACTCCCAGCCGTTGGATTAGAATCAGATCGAACGTCCCACATTGCCCCGTACCTCTTCGCACCCCCTGTCTCACTGACGTGTGGGGACAACCACTTAAGCAGCCCGCGGAAGCGCTACGCTTAGCAGGCCGTGACGAGGTTTAATCTCGTCAATGCCCATTGTTATGGACTTGGGTTTTGGAGAAGATGGGGATGCTGGAGATCGTGGCACGGTTAACAGACAAGCAACCAGGGGACACGAGATTTACCCAGGTTCAGGCCCCCGGAGGGAAAACCCTACTCCTTCTTGTCTGCTCTTGATTACGGCGGAACCGAAGGTTACAGGGTGCGCAGATTCGATCTGGCGTGGATGCGTGTGCGAGAGTATGAGTCGAGTTGTACTAGGACGTGCCCTCCTGGCCTTTATATAGACTTAGGCAGGTCCCGGGCATAGTCCTAGTCGGTTACAAGTTCTAGGGTTTTACCCCTTTGAATTTCCTATCTACACTAGTCTTGCTCTCCAAGGATCCGAAGGCGTCATGGGCCTTGGCCACCCGAAAATCTTCATGGGATAGCGTATATCTGCTGTGGGCCTTCCTTATGCTGGACCAGGTATACTGAAGTTACATACCCGTAGGGTATAACCATGTCAGTAGCCCCCAAGTGTTCAGTCGAATCGTAGATTCGGCTGAGGACTCTTCCATCTTTCGGGTGCAGCTATATATTAATAGTATATGTGTGCAGGGATTGTTGATGCGTGTGCCTGACTCACCCGACGGATCAGGGCCAGTTAACTGTCTTAGGACGAAACGACACGATCTTCTTCAGGTTCGGGTCCCTCAACCCGGACCTAGAACATATGCTGGCGTAATTCGACTCAGGCCGCGGAGGACTTACAGGAGTGGAATTCCAGTGATTTTAATTGGTGTACCCAACGCGTCCGTCAGGATTTTTCATCGTACCTGCTGGTACGGATTCGTACTAGCAGAGCGCAGTCAGGTGCGTTGCCAGGCCATCAGATGATATCTATAGGTCTTATCTTTGCATCGCAGACGCAGCATCCGAACATTTATCACCACGGAGGTGTTTCGGGTGGCCAAAGATATTGTCGCTTACTCGGCCGTTTTGTTGGGGCAAAGTTGCCAAAAAAAATTGCATGCTCATCCGGAGGATCGCAGTCGAAGATTTCCGGAGGATCGCAGTTCAAGCATTGTTTCTGTCGTTAAGTCCACAGGACTCGAAAATTTTCGGATGCTTAAATCCATCCTCCCTATGGGAGTAGCCCCCGAGTCCGTAGTGGAGTCGTAGACTCGACGTAGAACTCAGAGAAGTAATTTGTCTTCATTTGTCTGTCGGGTGCGCAGCCAGCGCTCCTGATAGGAGTAGCCCCCGAGTATTTAGTCGAATCGAAGATTCGAGTGAGTACTCTTAGCTGTGGAGCCAAAGTGGTGATAGTATAGCTTTTGATGACGTCAGTGCTTACGATTGATGACCTCAAGCGTCTACTACGCCAGAGATGATTTGACTGGACGAAGCGTGGGTCCCACTTGCTGACTTTGAATTGACCGGTCACGCGCGGCGTGGAGATGATTACGGTGTCTCCTCGATTTCCGCGCGTAGTGGACGGCGTGGTAACGACGGTTCGTTGTGATGCTGACACGTGTACGGCCAGATCTACCGTTGGCGTTAGGTCTTCTCGATGGACGGCCAGCGTGCGTCGTCTTCGTTGTTATAATCCTTCGTGAAATCGTGGTTTGTTTTTCACCGCACCAGTTCATCTATTCACTGCCTCCTTGTTCTTGAGCGATTCTTGCTGCGCGCTGAGCTTTCCTTCCACATTTCCTTCGTTCTTTCTGCGTTGGCATCGCCACCACCGCTGTAGCGCCATGGGGAAAACAAAGAAGTCCTCATCTGCGGTTGGGACCAGCGCCGCCGGAGGCAAGATGGGCACCGCCGCTGCTCGCGTCACCCATGGTGGCTGGCGGCGATCAGAGACGCGGGAGAGCGATCTCCGCAAACTGCGTGGACATCATCCGAACGTTTCTTGAGCGTCGGGTGCAGCCTCTCCAAGCGAGGGCGCACCCGATGTTTCTTTATTCTGGGCGCCGTGATCCGACGAGGGTTTCGAGTGAGAAAATCTCCGAGGGGGATCTTGACAAGGCTCTTCGCGCGCTGTTGAAGTTCAAGGCCGACGAAGAAATCCCGGGGAAGTCGCTGACTCCTCCCTTTTCTTCGACGTTGGTCGTAACGAAGGTGTAGATTTGCGCACGTAGTGCTCCCTCCTTTTTTGTCGGCTCCGTATTTGTTTCCTTTGTTTGCTAACAAAGTTCCTTCTCATCTTGTAGAGCTTCAAAGTGCCGGGCATGGTACCACCATTGCCCGAAAGATATCCGAATGCCCCGGATAATGAAGTGGTTGATTCCATGTCCGAGCTTCCGTTGGCGCGATCTCCGGCGGAGGATGCTGACGAGTCGAGTGAGGACCATACGCGCAAGCGATCACGGAGCTCCAGCGAGTCTTCTGATGCCTCGACTCCTCCGACTCCCAGAAATCCTCTGGACCTTGAGCGTCATAGTGGTGGCCATGGAGGTTCTTCCTCTCCCCTTCCTGCCATTCCTATGCGGGCTGTTGCGCCGCACCCGCCAGCAAAGCGGAAGAAGGAAGAAAAGAAGGAGGAGAAGAAGGAAGAGAATAAAGAGGAGAAGAGGGCCCGAAGGACTTCTCCTATCTTCGACCTGAGCGCATTGGGCTCGTAAGTTTTCTTGTTGTGCCGTTGTCCTTTTCCCTTCATGATTTTTGCACCTGTGTTGATTGGGCCCAGTATCGTTTCCCGCGCATCCCAGTTATTTGAATTAAACCTTTTCTATTTTATTTCAAACTCACTTCTATACCCAACTTCAAAAATCAACCCAGATCGATTCAGTGCACCAATTTGAATGAAACCAATTTTGTTAGAAAGGCCTAGGAATGCTGAATCCAAGCCCGTTGGATTCAAGTCATTTGGATCTGTAGATCATCCTTGGTAAAAATAACAAGGCAGAAGCTTTTCTGCATTCAAACATTTTTCAAATTTAAACCATGAAAGCTTTTGAATTGATTCCAACTCTCAAAAATCACATTTAACCATACCTTTCAGAATATATAAAAATATATAGGTTTATTTGCAGAACTAATGTTCAAGTAATAAAAGAATGCCCCATAGGCATTTCTAGTCACTTTATTTAATTAAAATAAAAGGGTAAAACCTTATTAAATTGTGACACCACTTTAAATCACATTCCCATGGACTAAAATATGTGGTGATGACATGTGTCAACATGATCCCATGTTTGGTTTGGAGAATATTAAATCTTAATAAGTTTTTCAATGAGTAGAAATTACTTTTCTAAAATTAAAAAGAATTAAACCAAGCCTTAACCTTGTAATGTTAGAGATGATGTTAGATCATCTATAGGACCCTTGTGTGGGATGATTGCAAGTAGTTAAGTATTGTTTGGTGATTGTGTACATCGTATTCATTTATAGACGCTAGTACCGACCAAGGATACGAGGAAGAAGGAGGATACTACGAAGAAGAAGCCGAGGAGAACTTCAACCACTACTCTGCACAAGGCAAGCTTATACTGATATTGATGCAAGCTAACACTTGCAAGATACTTTACCTATGCAAGCCAATACTTGCTTGTTACCATGACCACTATATGCTGTAAGCATATGTGATCATATCCACTTGATAAACAAATCCTAGTTTTACCTACAAGCTTTATACTTTATTTCTTTATCAAAGCTCTTAATTAGAGTTTACTTAAGAGATTGATAGATACTAGAAAGATATGTGAAGGTTGCATAAAGAGCATAAAATTTGGCCTAAGTTAGAAACCTTGATATCATCCTAAGATATAAAGTTGTACTTAGTTGAGACTCCACTAGTTTACCACCCCTCATTAGTGCTTACCCCCACCTGTAGATGCTAGTGCTAAGCATAAAACTTGATCAACTTTAGATGGGAATACTTGGTGGAAAAATGGTTACGAAAACCTTGGAATGATGGATCATTCTATTGAAATGTTTTGGACATGTGTTTCCGAACACTTGATGATTTTGGTGATGAAAATGATGAGGCACGAGCCTTAGCCCTTTATAAAACTGATGGTTGTCTAGATGCGATACCATTCCAATTTTATCGTACAACCACAATACCCGAAGATTGGGTAGGGCTTGACTGGAAACTTATATACCTTAGTATTAGTTCCCTCACGGCCAAGGTTTGAGCTGAGGCTACCTTGTGAAGATTGTCCACATGTGCAGTACCCAAGATGACAGTTGGTCATGGTTGGGAGGCCAAACTCACAGGAGAGGTGCTTATACTAGGGCGTGTAATTGAAAGGTTAGGATTGATTATCTGCATACTAAGTATGGTGAATTCAGGATTTGTTCCTGACGGATGTATCGAATGTTGTGGTGAAAGTGTATAATCTCTGCAGAGTGTCAAACTATTCGAATAGCCGCGTCCGCGGTTATGGACAGTTGGAGTGGCCATACTGTTCCCCCGTCAGACTTTTCAAAATGACTTGTGAAATGAATTGAGACTTTGACTTGACCACAACAGAGTTGTGACATGAGTTACAAGATCCCACTTAGGAGTTATAAAATTGTGACTAGCTTTGGAACTTCTTAGAGATAAATCTGGCTTTTGCAAAACAACCCTAGAGCCTAGTGTCCTATTATCCAAAAACCCCTTTACCTGTTAGTACTAGTTTGCAAGTACTTAAAGAGTACTCATGGCTTTGTCCCTGGCTATTCCCATGGCCAGACTATGGAGAGGAGTACCTGGAAGATGGACCCCAGGAAGGTTATGACAACTAGGATCATCTCCCATTGTCAGAATTGCCTATGACCCCGAAGATGGAGCTTCGCCTACGCTACCGTTATTATTACGTATTCCGTTGCTTGAAGTTGTATTAAGAACTGGATCATGAGATCCCTATTTGTGTAAGAACTTATGTATCGTTTGTAATGGATGATGTACTATGGTATCCAATTCTGTTATGTCTCACAAAAATGGTAATCCTGGGATTGCGATGTATGGCATAACAGGCATCTGGGATTAAAAATCCGGGTGTTGACAAGTTGGTATCAGAGCCATCCTGACCATAGGAGACCCTAGTTAGATTGGACGTTTGAATCAAAAACTTAGTTTCCAAAACCAAAGAAAACAAATATTTACAAAAACTTATTCTCATTCTTATCCCTTTGATTCTTTCATGAAAATTCATATTCCTCAAAAACTCTTGTGAATACATAAAATTTTGACACACTTGATCACTCTGCTAACCTACTCATCCTCTATTCTTATAGATGGACATGAAGTACAACAAGTTTTATCAGTTGGGGAATGGAGGAGACCTTATCTTTGAGAGGGATTTGGACCAGCTTTCGGAACTTCTGGAGCGTCCGCACCCCGAGTTCTTCAGAGCTCAGCTCAATGATCAAGGAGGAGAAGATCTGCAGTGGCTAATTGTTGCAAGTCTCCGAGGAAAGATTGAACCTCCCACTGCGGAAGGAATTCAGTTTACCTTAAGAGAGAACAACTGGCTCGATGGACTTGCCAGGGCCATGCAGGAAGCTCTTTCCCGTCTGTGTGGGCAGAGCATCAATCAGATCAAGGGTACTCGCTTTGAGTTTTGCCCAAGGCGTGATGCAAATGGACAACCCCTGGAAGCCCCATACCACCCCGAGTTGAAGACTCAACTGGACCACGTTAGCTTCATGATGTACGATCGTCAGCAGGAGTTGGACAACTGCCATGACTACTGCAACCACAAGTCCGCCATCATCAAGACGAAGGATCAGACCATCGCCATGCTGGCAAAGGATCGCAAGTCTCACCACCGTCAGCTCGACAAGAAGGAGCGCATCATTGCCCGTCTTCGCCACCGCATCTCATCTTTGGAGGAGACCATCCACGAGAGAGACATGCAGTTGGAGGAAAGGGAGAATGCCGGAGAGGATCTTCGTGGAGACCCCTACTCCTATCTCAGCGATGACGATGATTTTCTGGAGGATCAGGCTATGGACTTCTTCACCGATGGGGACGATTTCGCCTTCATCGATGATGATGAGGATGATGAGGTCACAAATTCCGAGGAGTAGTAGCACTTGAGCACTAGCGTAGTGAGTAGTATTCGGTCCCAATGTATCATAGTTCTCAGAATGGTTCTTAAAACCATCTGTTTTTCTTTGTTGTGGTGTGTGTTGTACTGAGTGCTATGAATGAATGAATGAATGAAAAAGCAAGTTGCTAGAAAATCCGAGTCAAACTTTAAAAAAATTTCAAAGACCCAAAACTTTAGAAATTTCTCTCTTTTCTCATGATCTGTCTCAATCTTCAGATGCCACGTGGAGGAAGTGGTTCATCCCCGGACCCGATGTTGCAGATACTGTAAATGTTGACTTCTGACCGCGAAGCTGAAAGAGCGGAACGTCAAGACAACCTAGCCACCCTTCAGCAGATAGCCCAGCTGGCCCACAACAACCAAGGCCACGGAAATCAGGACAACCATGGATCTAAGCTCAAGAATTTCCAGAATACCAACCCACCTATTTTCACTAAGTCAGAAGAGCCCCTAGACGCCGATGATTGGATGCAAACCATGGAAAATAACCTAGAAGTCGCCGGAGTGGAAGCCAACGAGAAAGTTCTGTTTGCCACCCACTATCTAGCCGGAGATGCCAGGGCATGGTGGAACAGTGTTCGCGCAATGACCGGAGGCCAGATGATGACCTGGGAGGGATTTAAGGTCAAGTTTAGCAGAACCCATGTGCCACTGGGTTTGATCAAGAGAATGAGAGACGAGTTCAGAGAGCTGAAGCAAGGAAGGATGACTGTAGTGGAATACCGTGACAAATTTTTGTCATTAGCTAGGTATGCCCCAGATGATATCGACACCGAAGCCAAGAAGAAAGAAAGATTCCTGAATGGTCTGCATGACGAGATGCAGACAGTGTTAGTCAATATCCCCTTTGCTGATATTGAAGCCCTTGTCGACTCTGCTATCCAGATGGAAGGAAAGATCAACCAAGCCAATGAGAACCGCAAGCGTCGTATGATGCATCAACCAGGAACCCATCAGACCCCAAAGTATCACCCCAACCCATCTCCAAGATTTGCCCCAAGAACCAACAGACCCCCGATGAACCGTCCGATCTATCCCAACCGTGGAAACCCTAGACCCGGAGGAAATCACAACAACCCCGGCAACTCTAGCAATTTCAACCGTGCCCCACCCAAGTTCAACACCAACAATGCTGTCGCCGACACCAACACTGCCCCGAGGAGTGGAAGCAATGTTGTGCCTGTCGCAGCCAAGGACAAGTCGCAAGTGACCTATTATGACTGTGGAAATAAAGGCCACTATTCCAACGAGTGCCCCAACAAGAAGAATGCTACATCCCCCAATCCCAATGTCCCAGCTCAGCAGCAGCGCCGTGTTCAGCCAGGAAGAAGATTTGCCCCAGGGAATTCACTCAATCGCAATGGCCCTCTTTTTCTCATGCATGCTGAAGAAGCTCAAGAAGCGCCAGACGTCGTGCTGGGTATGTTTTCTATTAATTCAGTACTTGCAAGAGTGTTGTCTGATTCTGGTGCATCGCATTCATTTGTCACCGAAGAATTTTCATGCACTAGTAAAATTCAACCGACCAAATTGAAGCATGTAATGATTGTTCAAATTCCCGGATCAACCACTAAGGCTAAGCAAATTTGCAAAGCCGTCCCTATCCAAATCCATGGCATAGATTTTTATGCTAATCTGATAGTACTCGGAACTAAAGGTTTGGAAGTAGTACTATGAATGGATTGGATGTCCAAACATAAAGGATTGATTGACTATGCCAAGAAAGCCATCACCATGACCAGTACAGCCAGAATATCAGTCGAACATATATCTGAAACCTTACCTCGCCAATTCAAATGCAACAAGAGTATAGCCCAACCTACCATTGACCAAGTCCGGATAGTCTGTGAATACCCCAATGTATTTCTAGATGTTTTGCCCGGTATGCCCCCAGATCGGGATATCGAGTTTATCATCAAGCTAATCCCCGGAACTGGACCCATAGCCCAGAGACCCTATAGTATGAACCCATCGGAGTTAGAAGAACTGAAGAAGCAACTGGATTCCATGCTGGAAATTGGATTGATTCAACCAAGTGCGTCACCTTGGAGATCACCTGACTTGTTTGTGGACAAGAAGGATGGAGGTAACCGTTTGTGTACGGATTATCGGAAGTTGAATGATGTCACCATCAAGAACAAGGACCCCTTGCCCAAGATAGAAGATTTGTTTGATCAGTTGACCGGTGCCAAGGTGTTTTCTAAGATTGATCTTAGAACTGGTTATCATCAACTCAAGATTCGTGCAGAGGATATTCCAAAGACTGCCTTTACCACCAAGTATGGATTGTACGAGTATACAATCATGTCTTTCGGACTAACCAATGCCCCCGCTTATTTCATGAATCTCATGAATAAGATTTTTATGGACTTCCTGGATAAGTTTGTCGTCGTTTTAATCGATGACATTCTGATTTACTCCAAATCGGAAGAAGAACATGATCTACACCTAAGGAACATTCTTGGAACCCTTAGAGAGCATCAGTTGTATGCCAAGTTTAGCAAATGTGAATTCTGGTTACAGGAGGTAGGATTCCTCGGTCACATTGTATCAGCCGGAGGAATTGCCGTTGAACCTGCCAAAGTGAAAGATGTAGAAGATTTGCAAGCCCCAAACCACTCAAACCCAAGTCCGTGCTTTTCTCGGATTGGCGGGATATTACCGCAAATTCGTAGAAGGATTCTCGAGTATCGGCAGACCCATGACCCAATTGCTGAAGAAGGACAAGAAGTTTGAATGGACCGACAAGTGTGAAGCGAGTTTTCAAGAACTCAAGAGGAGATTGATTTTGGCCCCAATCTTGATCATGCCGGATATCTCGAAGCCCTTCGATGTATATTGTGACGCATCCAAGATCGGTCTCGGATGTGTGCTAATGCAAGAAGGCAAAGTTATATCTTATCTATCTCGACAACTGAAGCAACATGAGCAAAATTACCCAACCCATGACCTCGAACTCGCAGCCGTAGTTCTAGCCCTGAAGACATGGAGACATTACCTGATGGGAAACCGTTGTGAGATTTATTCGGATCACAAGAGACTGAAGTATATATATTCACTCAGAAGGAGCTGAATATGAGATAGAGGAGATGGATAGAGCTAATCAAGGATTACGACCTGGACATTCACTATCACCCTGGTAAAGCCAATGTGGTGGCAGATGCCCTTAGCAGATTGCCGTGCCGCTTGAACTCCATGATCTTGAAGGAGCAACCAAGTTTGCAGAAAGAGATGGAAGAGTTTCGAATGGAATTAGTGAGCGAAGGATTTTTGGCTAGTATAGAACTTCAGCCCACTTTGATCAGCCAGATCAAGGAGGCGCAGAAAGGAAATGCTGGTATCGACGGAATCAAGCGTCGTATCGGTACAGGCAAAGTACCCGGATTCACCAAAGACGAAGAAGGAGTTCTGTGGTACAAAGGACGCCTTTGTGTACTAGCACATTCTGAGTTGAAAGAAGTTATTCTGAAGGAAGCTCATGATACTATTTATTCTATCCATCCCGGAGGAACTAAGATGTATCAAAATTTGATAGAGCAATTTTGGTGGCATAAGATGAAGAGAGAAATCGGAAGCTATATCGCCAAGTGTGATATATGTCAGCGAGTCAAGGCAGGACATCAAAGACCCGCTGGATTGTTGCAACCCTTGCAGATTCCAGAATGGAAATGGGATTCTGTAGGCATGGACTTTATCACTGGACTGCCTACTTCTAGTAGGGGAAATGACTCTATCTGGGTCATAGTGGACAGATTGTCCAAAGTCGCCCATTTCTTGCCCGTCAAAACCACGTATCAGAGTTCGAAGCTAGCGGAGTTGTACATCGCTAGAATCGTTAGTTTGCATGGAGTCCCCAAGAACATCGTATCAGATCGAGGAACTCAGTTTATCTCGAGATTCTGGAAGAAAGTTCAAGAAGGTTTAGGAACCCGCCTAGATTTCAGTACCGCGTATCACCCTCAGACCGATGGACAAATGGAGCGAGTAAATCAAATACTCGAAGATATGCTGAGAGCATGCGTGTTAGAATATGGATCCAAGTGGGAAGACTGTCTGCCGTTTGCAGAATTTTCATACAACAATAGTTATCAAGACAGTCTCAAATGGCCCCATTTGAATTCATGTACGGAAGAAAGTGTCGCACCCCTTTGAACTGGTCGAAAGTAGGAGAGAGTCAGATTTTCGGACCCGATATCCTACGAGAAGCAGAAGAGAAGGTTCACAAGATTCGTGAACACCTCAAGACCGCCCAATCCAGACAGAAGAGTTACGCCGACAAGAGACGTCGAGACCTCGCCTTCAACATAGGAGATTTTGTTTATCTGAAAGTGTCGCCATTGAAGGGAATGCAGCATTTCCAACTCAAAGGAAAGTTAGCCCCCAGATATATCGGACCTTTCAAGATTCTGAACCGTCGAGGAGAAGTATCGTATCAATTGGAACTACCCGAAGAGATGTCAGTCGTGCACAATGTGTTCCATATCTCATTACTTCGCAAGTTTCTCGAAGTCCCTGAGAAGACCGAAGTGTTCAAAAATATTGACCATCGGACCATAGATATCAACGATGACCTGACCTATCCCGAAGTACCCATCCGTATTTTGGAAGAAGCTTTTCGAACTACCCGAACTCGAAGCATCAAGTTTCTCAAGATTCAGTGGAGCAACCACACAGAAGAGGAAGCTACCTGGGAGCGCGAAGATCACATCAGGACGGAGTTTCCCGATCTCTTCAAATCCTAGGTAATCTTTTTTGTCCTTTCTCAAATCTCGGGATGAGATTTTGTTTAAGGGGGGAAGGTTTGTAACATCCCAAAAATACTAAACTTGGATCATCAAACTCTAATCATCAAATTTAGGGTTAACAAAAAACTTTTCTAAATAAAATTATGGAAGCATGCATATGTGTATGCATTTAATTTGAAATTCTTTTGAACCACCTTGTTTATGTGTTCCATTGCTTGTAAATGGATGCTTAGGTGAAACAAACATCATCTAAACATTTCCCAAACTTTTCCTAAAGACAAGTAAATCAAAACAAATAAAATAAAGGAATGGTCATTTTGACCAATTTAACTCCCATGCCTACTTTGGCTGCCTCAAACTTTCAGAACCTAACAGAAACTTTTCTGGATCTTTGCACCCCTTGAATGTACTCATAACAAAGTATCAAGGCCCATTTTGTGATCATCCAGAAACTTTCAAATGCATAGTTTAAATGACAATTCAAAATTGAATCTTTATCATATGAGAAGATCCCACTTTTTCAAAAACCACTCAAACAAGCTCAACTTTCAAAACCCAAGCATCTGCAGACTCACCAGCACCAACCTAGCACACCCACCAAAAATCTTTTCAAAATTAAAATTTGAATTCTTGCGGCCATTTCATCAAACACCTTGCAGACACAAATCATACAAAATCTAAACACTATAGTGAGCAGTGATTGAAGCCTAGCTTGTTCCCTATTTAGCTCACAACCATCTCAGTAGATCTAGCAAGCTAAACCAAGCACTAGCACCACTGTGAGCTTGCCAAAACCATCAATGGTGAACAGCCGAAGCTAACCATGCCACCCCAGTGGAGACATCAAGCTAGGAGAAGATTTAGCCGTGCCAACCTTGTCTAGGAGGCAGCCCACCGTCCACCACCACTCCCTGTCCCAGCCGCGAGCGTTGCCAAACCCTGCACCACACGCACGGACCGCGCCCAGACCGCCAGCGACCATGCCGAGCATGCGCCAGAGCGCCACGCTCGACCGATGCCCACAGACCGCGCGCGCCGCCCTTGCCGCGTGCATACACGATCACCACCGACCCAGGAGACCGCCAGACATCCCCGTTTGCCGCCCCGTGACGCACAACCACCGCTTGCCGTCGAAGATGCCGCCTCTGCCGCGCAGAGCGTCGCGTGTTCCAGACCAAGCTGCACCGCCCCATGCCTCGAAACCATGTCGTAGAGCATCGCCAGGGAACACCGCACCGTCCTCTACCTTCGCCCATGCCAATAGCCGCCTGTACCATCGCCCCCGACGAGCTCACCGTGCGCCCCGTCGGTCCCCTCGCTCGACTATAAATAGAGGCCACCCCCGCTCGAATTCTTCACACCATTCTACTCCCCTCTCATCACTGATCGTGCCACACCGTTCTCGGAGCAAGGCGGGCACCACCTCGTCGGAATTTCACCGGAGCCCGCCGCCTCTAGAGAAGAAGGGCGCCATCGATTTCGTCCACCCTAGGAGCTGTCGCGACCACCCCTGAGTTCGCCGTCGTCGACTTCGTCGTTCGCCCGCCTCGCCGACCCTCGACAGCACCCCGGTGAGCCCCCAGCAACGCCCACTGGCCGCGCTAGGTTTCTTTCTCGCCGGCGTTGCCCAACGTCGAAGATGACTCCCAGTCGTTGGATTAGAATCAGATCGAACGTCCCACGTTGCCCCGTACCGCTTCGCACCCCCTGTCTCGCTAACGTGTGGGGACAGCCACTTAAGCAGCCCACGGAAGCGCTACGCTTAGCAGGCCGGCCCAGTATCGTTTCCCGCGCAGACCAGTTATTTGAATTAAACCTTTTCTATTTTATTTCAAACTCACTTTTGTACCCAACTTCAAAAATCAACCCAGATCGATTAAGTGCACCAATTTGAATGACACCAATTTTGTTAGAAAGGTCTGGGAATGCTGAATCCAAGCCCGTTGGAATCAAGTCATTTGGATCTGTAGATCATCCTTGGTAAAAATAACAAGGCAGAAGATTTTCTGCATTCAAACGTTTTTCAAATTTAACCATACCTTTCAGAATATATAAAAATATATAGGTTTACTTGCAGAAATAATGTTCAAGTAATAAAAGAATGCCCCATAGGCATTTCTAGTCACTTTATTTAATTAAAATAAAAGGGTAAAACGTTATTAAATTGTGACACCACTTTAAATCACATTCCCATGGACTAAAATATGTGGTGATGACATGTGTCAACATGATCCCATGTTTGGTTTGGAGAATATTAAATCTTAAGTAGTTTTTCAATGAGTAGAAATTACTTTTCTAAAATTAAAAAGAATTAAACCAAGCCTTAACCTTGTAATGTTAGAGATGATGTTAGATCATCAATAGGACCCTTGTGTGTGATGATTGCAAGTAGTTAAGTATTGTTTGGTGATTGTGTACATCGTATTCATTTATAGACGCTAGTACCGACCAAGGATACGAGGAGGAAGGAGGATACTGCGAAGAAGAAGCCGAGGAGAACTTCAACCACTGCTCTGCACAAGGCAAGCTTATACTGATATTGATGCTAGCTAACACTTGCAAGATACTTTACCTATGCAAGCCAATACTTGCTTGTTACCATGACCACTATATGCCGTCAGCATATGTGATCATATCCACTTGATAAGCCAATCCTAGTTTTACCTACAAGCTTTATACTTTATTTCTTTATCAAAGCTCTTACTTAGAGTTTACTTATGAGATTGATAGATACTAGAAAGATATGTGAAGGTTGCATAAAGAGTATAAAATTTGGCCTAAGTTAGAAACCTTGATATCATCCTAAGATATAAGGTTGTACTTAGTTGAGACTCCACTAGTTTACCACCCCTCATTAGTGCTTACCCCCACCTGTAGATGCTAGTGCTAAGAATAAAACTTGATCAACTTTAGATAGAAATACTTGGTGGAAAAATGGTTATGAAAACCTTGGAATGATGGATCATTCTATTGAAATGTTTTGGACATGTGTTTCCGAACACTTGATGATTTTGGTGATGAAAATGATGAGGCGTGAGCCTTAGCCCTTTATAAAATTGATGGTTGTCTGGATGCGATACCATTCCAATTTTATCGTACAACCACAATACCCGAAGATTGGGTAGGGCTTGACTAGAAACTTATATACCTTAGTATTAGTTCCCTCATGGCCAAGGTCTGAGCTGAGGCTATCTTGTGAAGATTGTCCACCTGTGCAGTACCCAAGATGATAGTTGGTCATGGTTGGGAGGCCAAACTCACAGGAGAGGTGCTTATACTAGGGCGTGTAATTGAAAGGTTAGGATTGATTATCCGCATACTAAGTATGGTGAATTCAGGATTTGTTCCTGACGGATGTATCGAATGTTGTGGTGAAAGTGTACAATCTCTGCAGAGTATCAAACTATTCGAATAGCCGCGTCCGCGGTTATGGACAGTTGGAGTGGCCATACTGTTCCCCCGTCAGACTTTTCAAAATGACTTGTGAAATAAATTGAGATTTTGACTTGACCACAACAGAGTTGTGACATGAGTTACAAGATCCCACTTAGGAGTTATAAAATTGTGACTAGCTTTGGAACTTCGTAGAGATAAATCTGGCTTTTGAAAAACAACCCTAGAGCCTAGTGTCATATTATCCAAAAACCCATTTACCTGTTAGTACTAGTTTGCGAGTACTTAAAGAGTACTCATGGCTTTGTCTCTGGCTATTCCCATGGCCAGACTATGGAGAGGAGTATCTGGAAGATGGACCCCAGGAAGGTTACAACAACTAGGATCATCTCCCACTGTCAGCATTGCCTGTGACCCGGAAGATGGAGCTTCGCCTACGCTACCGTTATTATTACGTATTCCGGTTCTTGAAGTTGTATTAAGAACTGGATCATGAGATCCCTATTTGTGTAAGAACTTATGTATCGTTTGTAATGGATGATGTACTATGGTATCCCATTCTGTTATGTCTCGCAAAAATGGTAATCCTGGGATTGCGATGTATGGCATAACAGGCATCTGGGATTAAAAATCCGGGTGTTGACAGGTAATATCGAGAAGAACTCCCTTTATTTAATTATATCGATGACGCTTAGTGTGAGTAAGTTCCTTTGGGCATGGGAGATGTAAGGGATTGGTGAGATGTGATGTGCCTATATATTTTCCATTAGTTTGTGATTGATTTTAATTACTATATTATGTGTGCTTGACTTTCTGTGGGATGTCTAATGCTTGTTGTCCAATTAAGGGCCCGGAGAACGTGATACCTTGTTCTACATAGATAAGTTCTTGTTTCCTAGCAGACTGGGGACCCCCGAGTGATACGGGGATATCAATAGAAAACTAGTTGAACTCTAGGAGCACGAGGAGCCACCATGACTATTGCATTAGTCCGATCCAAGGAGCTTAATTTCTAAGCGACCTGAAGGATCTTAATATCCTAGTGACTAACCATGGGTTTGGTAACAGACTAATAGGATTATTGAAGTTGGGATGAAATCTACCAAGAGAAGTTCCGGCTAATTATGGGTTGCTTGCCTACACACATAGTTATAAGATTATAATTGTTACACTTACCACTCATCCACTTGGCACAGTCACTATCACCATGAACTGTATCTCCCTGCGCCTATTTTATCATCTACGGAAAACCACAAACAATCAAATCGTTCTTTACTTTTATGTTTTTTATTTTTAAAGTTTACATTTTAGTTTTATTTAAATATATTCAATTTAATCTAAATTCTATTCTTATTTCAACACTTGCAGTCAATTCACTCGAAGACCTGTGACAACTTTGAGTGTGACAGAGACTTCATTCATAAATACTTTCCTTTGGGCTCCCTATGGGATCGATATCTTAACTTCAAAACTAGCTACAAACGATCTGTGCACTTGCAGTCATCAAGCTATTTTCTGGCACCATTTCCGGGGAGCTAAGCTATAACGCCCTCCGATTGGCCCTATGCAAGTCTTAACGATTCTCTCCAAACCCGCATAGAAACGATTCAAAGGCGCCCACCAGGCACTTTCATGCGAGTGGAAAACGAAGTAATACCATTACACATTAGTCCACGATGGAACCCACAGAACAGATATATACCACGAGTCAAGAATACAGATATACAGTACAAAGATCCAAATCACCTTGAAAATGATACAACATCCGACTATGGACAAGATGCAAATGGGGCTAAGAGCCCTGAAGAATAACCAATGGCGTCCATAACCCTGCCTAGGCCAAGCCGGAAAGGTAACCCCGCTAACAACGTCGATCTCAAAACCTGCTAAAACAAAAGGGGTGCCGACAAAGGGCAAAGGAAAAAGAGAGCGGTCAGTACTGAGGCCAGTACACGGCGAGTCTTAGAATTCGGCGGTCCTTGCCTACATAGGATGGTGGACTGAAGCGGCAGCACAACATGCCCTAAATAACCTATAGAGACTCGATACAACTGTCGGCTATCAGAGAGGGATAAGAAAGACCTATTCGGATCCAACCTGATACTAACACCAAACATACCCATCCTGGTATTTCCCCCTCGATACCAAACGAGGAAGTCAACCGAGGAACTCACACAGTTGGCAGTTTTATTAATTCTGTTATAGTTGCGGCAATTACTAGTCAGATATAGATAGCATGAGTCATCCTGATATTATAAACAGTGGGCAGTTTTAGTTAACCATTTCGTTGTAGTTGCAATACTTACTAGTCAGATACATATAGCATGAGGCATTCCAAAACCAGGAGTTGTTGGTATTTTTATTTAGCCATTCCGTTGTAGTGAAGTTGATTACTAGTCATTATAAAGTCAAATTTATAGCACTACTTTAGTTATAGTTGTCTATGATCGAGATACTGTGGTCCAAGTCGTCCATAACCGCGAACACGGCTTTCAGAAAGTTTTATCCTACATGGGGGCACAAATAGCAAAACACACACGATCAACCTCGGAAAAGCCAAATGAAAACCCAACGAAGCATCACGACAAAGAAATCGCAAGATGCATATAATATTTTAGGGGCCACCCCACCAAGCTACCCACGACGAAGTTGGCCGGCTCCGGAACGGACCCAGAGGTTTGCGTCAATGGCTGTAAACGACTGGGAACCCGAAAGTGTGATTGGGCTTGTCAATACTGCAAAAACACTCCTCTTACCTAAATAGTGCAGGCGCTCCACGCGCAATAGTAAATAAAGCAGTAAAGAATGGCATAATCATGGCATAAGTACAGGATAGTAATAAATCCTCAAACTACTTTATGGCCCCAAGAAATAAGATATGACTCAAGCTCATGCTAAGGGGATTCATTGTCCCACATGCGGATAGTGCGAATATTCAAGGAACATGTATCAAGTACTCGGGGTCCTACGGGACACAAGTGGACAGTTAAAAACCAAATAACATCTATTGCCCACATGTGCCTCTGCATTATTTACCTACTTTCAATAATAGTTGTTAAACTGTAATTGAAGCCATGATCATCTCCAACATAAAGCATGGGGCATTTCTCCAACAGCTGTGGTACTTGAGAACATCAAAACAATACCTGGGCAAGCAACTACAACTCGCAAGGCCGACTATCTACCAAACAACAGATATAGGAGGTGTCCAAGGCAATATAATGGCTGCAAGGGATAACACGGGTACGAAAACTAGAGCATCGCAACACAGATAGCAATAGATCAACAGGAGGAAATAAATACTATAAAATTAAGATAGGTAGAAAGGGGAGAATGCTCGCCTGAAAAACCTTGCCGATGTTTCATAACCGAAGAACTTGTCTAAGCTCACAACATCTCATCGTCTTATCCGGGAAGAAGCAAAACACAAAAAGAAATAAGCGATGCAGCAATCACAACTAATGCAGAAGAATCGGCATGATCATAATATGATGCATGACATGGCAAGTTAATGATGCAAATTATGTCGAAAAGGTATTATGGGCAGAGCACATTGATGATATAGCATTCGTGAGGCATTATTAATAAGAAATAATTAGTTCCCAATTTTATTTATTATGTTTTCCTTACGTAAACAGTACTGATTATAAAACTTCTCTTAATGCATGATGCAAATGATAACATGGATATCATGGTTGGAGAGGTCTCGTCGCGCTGATGGATTTGGACATATTATTTACCGAATTCAGATTTACGAACTTAAAGTTATGCAATTATTAAGAAATAGGCATTTGTTACTATTCAATAATTCAAAAAAATTAAATTGCTCAAATGATTTTGTAAATAGCATAAACATCTTCTTCACATTTTTCTAATTGAAAACATAAATTATTTGTATTATTTAAATTTATGAATTGAAATCAATATTAAATACAAAATTAGTCAAATGTGGTTAAAGTCAAAGGTTTGACCGGATAGAGCCAACCCTAGTCAAATTTGAATACATGTTCGAAATCACATTTATAAACTAAACATATTTCATTTTGGAATCATATTCAAATTCAGATTGGTTTGAAAGTTACACATTATTTCATACATATTCATTTTCTAATTTTTATTTGAATTAAATTACACAGAGAATTTTGTTACTCGGGGCTTTCCTACCCATAGTCACTGAACGGTGGGGCCAAAGACGCTGGGGCCACTTCGCGTGCGTGGCCAGCAGAGCGGCAACATGTGTGCGAATCGGGATTGCGGTTTGAGAGGGACAAAACTCTAGGGGCCTTCAGGCAAAAGATCAAGAAGTTCATCGGGATGTTTTATTGACGAAGGCAAACAGGTTCCTGAAAACTGCTAGCTCGAGCCGAACTTCGAAGGATGATTTTGGGGAGCTGCAGGGAACATATCAAGGTGGGGTTTTATCCGGTGCGAAGCTTGATCTACCGAGAACAAATATCATGTTGAAGTTTTTGCCCGAGGCTTAGATTTACAGGAAGAAGCAGCAGAACAGAGACCCGCGGCTGTCGCGGAGTTGCTGCTATGTGCGGCATACGCGACTTGCGAGCAAGCTAGCGAACGGTACGCTGGTTCATATGGGGCGTACGATGGTGTGTTGGAAAGAGGAAGGTTCAGGCTACCACTTTGTTTCAGGAGGATCGAGCTAAAACATAACATGGCGACGGCTAGCTCTTGATGAACAGGGGATTGCGGACGGCTGCAGGTGCTCGCGGCGGTGATGGTGGCGAACGGAGGAACGCACGCAGGGTGCTCGATGAGCTACGGCGGTGATGCATAAAGATACGGAGGGATAGGGTATGTCAGGGAAGTTTGTAGGCTCACCAACGACCCTCAGGTGCAGCGAGTGGGCTCGAGGAGGCGTAGATCGACGGGGGCGCAGAGGCTCTGGAGGCTTCTGGATGTTTCGGCCACCGGCATTCTACAGCGACTCCGGCGAGGTTCTCCATCATGCTCCGGTACAGGGTGATGTATAGGAAGTAGAACAAGACACTGGACACCTTGGATGCCTTCTAGCACAGCTCCAACCTCTGCCTTCTTGGTTTGGCCAAACTAGGGTTTTGGCTTGGGCATGGCTACACCATGGTCATGGTGGAGAGGAGAGGGAAGGAAGGAGAGGTTCTGGTAGTTGAGGTCTTGATCTAGATCTGCTGGTGCTGGTTAGATAAGGGAGAGGGAGCACATGGGTGGCGTGGTAGCTTTTGCAAAAAGGTGAGGAGGGAGAGGAGAGGGTGGTGAAGATTCTCTCTCTTCTTCTTTCTTGCTACACGAGAGAGAGGGAAGAGGGGACCAGGGACATGTGTGCTGGTGGTTGGCTTGCAAACAAGAAGAGTCAAAGATGGGAGGGTGGCTTGGAGGATTTACCACAAGAGGAAAGAGAGGGATATGGGGTTGGATTGGTACGTGAATACATACAACTCACATGCGTGTATTAGGTGCATATGGCCAAGATGGAGAGGGAGAGAAAAAAGGTTAGATGGTTGGGGTAGGATAGGTGGGATTAGATGAACTTGTTTCAATTCAACAAGCTCAAGATTGTAGGAACCAAATATCAAACTAAAACAAAATAATTCAAGAAGAGGAGGTGGAGAGTTATATGGTGCATGTGCCATGCATTCAAGCATGCATGAGGTAGTGGTGAAAACCTCTACGCATCCCACTAGCATGTGCAAAAAAAAGACATGTTCGAAACCACTCGATCTTCCTCTCATGAATTCATTTAGGGAAAGGTATATTTGAAGTAGGAAGACCACTAATAGTGTGTATGAGCCACTATGGTTTATATGGCCTCCTTAAATTAAATGTACTAAATCTTGAATAAAACCATGAGAAGAAGTTAAAGAGGGATTATACATTACATGGCATGCAAAAGTGGCCATGTAGGATCCCATATCCATATTGTGAAAACAAATATGGTATCAAGTATGGGAGCATGTATAACATGAGAAAAGAACAATACCAATAGTCATGAGGTAGAGTTAAATACCAAAAGAATATACAATACTCATGTTTAATTAGCATGGTGGAGGTGAAGACGGAAACGAGTGGAGGTGAAGACAGAAACGATTGGAGGTGATAAAAGTGATGGTGGAGTTATAAAAGATATGCCCCCAACTCAACTTGGGCATTAAGCAATTTATCAAGAGACAACTACAATATATCAAGAGACAAATACAAGTAATACAATATAATGCATATGGGGTAAGAACCAAATAAGAGGGGTTTTATATGATGCTCAAATGCAAGTTGGCATGATGACATGAACATGATATAATGATGATGCAATAAATAACAAGCATAAGGTAGTGTTGATCGGTATTTCTTATGTAGCATTCCAATGTTAGACAATTGGGATGCTACATAAGCGCTAAGTGTTTATCTCTTGACATTTCAGGTGTTACTATTACCAAATGGTCTCCCTAGGAGACATATGGTCTACACGCTCTGGTGGGACCTATCTACCAAATTATTTTGAGCGCTTCCCTATTCAAAGACGCGAAGAAATTATTGAAAAACTTTTGAGATCAAATAATTTTGAAGTTGAAAACCAGAGTGATTTCATGGAAATCATGTCCATTTACAGGATAACTCCCAAGAAACCTGAGAAAACTCTCAGAGAATACAGTGCTCCAAATCCAGCTTATCTTAAATAACCAATAGAATTTCCTAATCCTAGAGTTAGAGAATATAGATTTGATCATGAGATTATTAAATTTTTGCTGGAAAAAGATTTCAGTGAAAGGGAAGATGAAGACCTAGGAAGACATCTTAGAGAGTTCGATGATGTGATAACATCAATTGGACCAAAAGGTTTGCCTAGAGATTTCTCCCATGTAAAATTATTTCGTTGGTCTCTTAAAGGTAAGGCTCTAGACTGGTTATATTCTCTTCCTCGTCATTACATTAACTGCTAGGAAAATTGTATTTTCAAATTTATAAAAAATTTAATCCTTTAAAAAAGGTAACTAAAATTAGAAAGAATATAGGCAACTTCAGTCAGAACGTGGGAGAAAACTACCCACAAGCATGGGATAGATTTTTTGGAATGATCGATAGTATTCCTAATCATGGCTATTCTGAATCAACTGTTTGCCATTTATTTTACCACTGTCTTAATACTCAATGCAGAGATTTGCTTGACTTATCAGCAGGAGGATCGATAAATACTTTAACTACTAAAGCGTGTCTGGAATTGATGTCCACTAGGGCTAAGAATGATTCTCTTTATAATCCTAATTTTGGTACTAAACTGGAAAATGGAATACTTCATATAACTCCTGATCTTATGCCTGCAGTATGCAAAACAATGAAATAGAAAGTTATACCTTCTAAACTTGTTAAGGAAAACAATGTAGATATGTTACAAATTTTTACTAAAGAAGATGAAAATAGAATTTTTTTTCAAGAATTAAAACATTGACAGGCCAAATCTCATAATAACCTGCATAAGCAATTTGAAAGACATAAGAAGATTTTGGCAAAACTCACGGAAAATTATGATGAGATCGGCCAAGAAATAAAATTACTCAACAAATACCTTAGTATGATTGAAACCCAATATGAAGAAATAGCATTTGATTATCAAATTTTTCTTCAAGAGGATATAAATATTCCTGTTTCTACTAATGTTATTACAGGGGGAGGTGCAGTTGTTACAGGACCATTAGGACGACCAGAATATGAAGCTGAAAAAGATCAAAGGGAAAAGGCCTTGATCAAAGCAAGCCAAGAAGATGACACACTGCTGGATCCTCAAGATGAAACTGCTCAAGAAACACATGGCCAAACCTCGGAGGAGCAAAATGACGCACAAGATGACCGCTATGACTCTTATGCAGAGACTATTGATCCAAGAGAAGAAAAAAAGATAAGAAATGAAGATGAAGTTGTTGCAGTAGAAAAGAAGAAAATCGATAAGCAGCAACAAAATAAAGCAACTAAAGAGCCTAGTCCCCCACAAAAGGTAAAAGACAAGATTAAGAAAGATGAGCAAAAACTTCCATATCCAGGTTGCAAAAGGAAAGCACCTGATTAGGTAATCTATGATTCTTTCAAAAAGGCACTTGGTGATCTCCGTCTAGAAATTCCATTTGCGGATGCAATAAAAGTTCCTGCCTATACTAAATTTCTTCGTGATATTCTTAATAGAAATAAAGAATTAATTGAAACCGTTGTCATGATGACTAGTTATCCTGCTAATGGGAGTCTATTGTCTATGTCGGGAGATCCTAGAATACCAACTATTTCATGCTTAATTGGCAAAACTGATATTCAAAATGCCTTGTGTGATTTAGGTGCAGGAGTTAGTGTGATGCCATACTCCCTCTATAAAAGGTTAGGATTGGGGGAGTATTCCCCTACTTCTATCACTTTACAGATGGCTGAAAAATCCACTAAACAACCCATTGGTATGATTGAGGATGTTCTACTTAGAATAGATGAGCATGTTATTCCCATTGATTTTATTATTCTTGAAATTCCAGAGGATGAAAAATTATCTATAATACTTGGAAGACCTTTCCTTAGCACTGCAGGAGCGTCAGTTGATTGTGCTGAGGGAAAAATATTCTTTAATGTTTATGATGCTGAAATCACCCGGAATTTTCCAAAGAAGCTAGAAGCACGAGAAAGGTATATTCCACTGGCAAAACGAGTTCAAGTGGTAAGTGCCCTTGATAAGGGGCAACCTAAGGTGAGAATTTGAGAACAGAGAAGGGGTTGAAATATTCAACCATTCTTAATAAAATGATTAATGGGAGTCAACCCATCACATGAATAAAATAAGTTAAATAATAAAATGTTCGTCGCATTCCTAGAACTTTTTCACATACATTCTTGTGGAAGCGCGCCCGTAAAGATACAGGTGTCAAAAAGTAGTAAAAATATTGACTGAATAAGCATAGATTAAGTGTAAAAATCAAGTTTGAGTTTTATCTGCAAAAACTAGCCTAAACATATTGTTTTGATTAAAAAGAGTATCTCTAAATTTTTTGGCAAAAAACATGTCCTGAACAGTCTAACGACCAACTATACGACAATAATATTATTCCGACCGTATAGTTTTGGTTGTATAGTTATCGACCCCCTTTCTCAAAAATTGTATCTCGGGATACAGAAGGTTTAATGACCAACTATACAGCGGGACCTTTTTGGTCCGGCCTTATAGTTGCGCGCTTATAGTTGAGATCTGGCATAAAGAAACCCTAATTTTCAATGCCACCGCAACTATACGACTGGAACTACATATCCCGCCAGTATAGTTCCCGTCATATAGTTTGCGTGACCTCTTAAACGAGCCGGCAGGGCTAGGGCTCTTACTCCTCCTCACTTTTTCTCTCATATTCTCTCTCCAAACTCCTCAAAACCCACCTAGAATTCTTGATTCTTCATGGATTTCGTTCGTTTTAGTTGGGGAATCAACAGATCAGTATGTGTCTCTCCTTATCCATGATTTATTTTTAGAATTCCATGGTTGAAACTCTTGCATTGATCTAGTGGATGAACTCAAGCTTGTTTGATTTTCTCTTTTGACTTCTCATGTTAGGATTAGATTTATCCACGTAGAATCGTTTGTATATCATGTAGAACTTATGCCTAAGGTTTTATGTTGAAATTTTTCAGTACATCAAGATGAACAAGGTTGGTAGAATTTTTCGCAAGAGAAAGCGCCAACGTGGTGAGGGCTCGGGACTCCGGGATGAGCTCGACAACAAGTACAACATGGTTTCATCAAGGAGGGTGATGCCCACACATTGGACCGATGATGGCTTTCTCACCGCGTCAGGGTTGAGAACGGATTTCGACCACATTTGTGAAAATGTAGGGCTATCACTCCTCGCCTACGCAAGCCACTACACCTACACTGATCTCACGTTTGAGTTCCTCGCCTCCTTCTACGATGGCTACAAGGAGAAAGGTAATGCATGCACGGTAAGCTTCACCATAAACCAACAGCTATATCAAATCTCTTTTCAACAATTTTGTGAAGCTTTTGGATTCCCTCAAGATGGGGAATCAACTTTTACAAATTTATATAGCGTCTCAAGTGGAGAAACTTGGGAGGTTATTTCTTTTAACGTTGGCAGGGACTTCTACCAGAAGAAGATGTCCACCATTTAGAACCTGACAATCCTCTACTTCACCTTGTTTCTCGCCAACACTCTATTGGGAAGATAAGATACCGGTTCCATGGCTAATGCAGACATGGTCATGATCACCAAGGAACTCTTCCCCGATGCACCACAGAGTCCCAATCTTGTGGCTCTATTCCTCCAGCACCTCTGCCACCAGAGCAACAAAAAGAAAGGTGACATTCGCATTGGTAGATTGGTAACCCACCTTGTCCAAGCCTGTGGAATTCCAATACATGTTATGTAACCTGTTGATGGCTCCATACTTATGGGTGTCTAATATATAACTGCTTGTGTCTTCCTCGGTGTTTACCGAGCTGACAAGAGGCTCCGAGAATATCAGTTTGGTTATCTTCATGCCTCAAAGGATGAGCAGGTGCCACTGCCTTTTCCACAAGCCTTTTCGATTTTGGATAAGGACAACTGGATACTCACCAAAGACCAAGTGATAGAGATCATGGCTGGGCTCCATCCTGACCCTGAGGAGGATGAAGAAGGAGAGCAGCAGAATGAGCAGGAGGAGGAGCAGGACAATCCTGCTTGGGAACGATATCATCAGTAATAGGAAGGACCCTGGGACCCATGGCCCAATCAGCAGCAACAGCAGCAGGGGTTCAACAACGTCCCCTATCAAGAATTTCTGCAGCTCAACCAGCACGTTCGGGAGATCGACCACACTCTTTAGGGAGTGAATGAGGATGTTAGTTCCCTAACTAACATCTTCATTCACTTCATGACTAACTTCCCCAACTACTACTAGTAGTACCCATACCAGCCGCCGAATGACGGCAACAACTAAGCCCAGCAACAACCTAAGCTTGGGGAGGTTTGAAAACCTCAAAACTTTGCATTCAAATTTTTATTTCTTCTTTTGATTTATTTTACTTCTTCAAAAATTGCATGTTTACTTTCAATTTTGCATTCCTAAATAAAAAACATAAAAAAATTAGTTGTAACTTCTATTGCAAATTTGTTTCTTTGTTTCTCTCGAAGATTGCTCAATTTCATGTGACTTGGCAATAGGGAAATATAGTGGGTTTCAACTCAAGTATAAGAACGAAGCAAGCAAGAGGAGGTATCACATCCCTTTCATCACCCCTACTGCAATTTTAAATTGACACTACTACTATTTGCTCAATTGCACTTGAGTCACTCCCCACTTAGCTTGTTATCCTATAAATTTTATTCCCTTGATAGTGTCTCATTTTTAGCTTTGAAATAATCAGCAATGAACATGGTTTAAATATTTCCAACATTTTTACAACAAGAAAAAGCATCCAAAAGATGACTTGAGTCCATGTTTAGCCCAAAGGATTTGATTTTAGAAACTACTCAACCCCATTGAGCTTAATGTATGTAATGGACTTGATATAACTTTTGAATGGAATTGTTTAATAAAATAGATGCTTTAAAGTATTAGAGATTATGCCACTGCTTTTCTAATAATTAAAGTAAGATATTGCTTTACGTGTGTCATTACAAAATTGTCGTGCTCCATGGGGAACTATTAACTCCGCTGGCCAACAAACGATCTAAATGTGGGAAAGCACTTGATTTCGTATATTGAGTTATGTAAGCGTCTGTAGCTGCAATACTATGATGAGTAAAAAATTTAGTCTCCTCATGGTCTCATGTGCCAAGTGAAGTTTTAGTACTCCTCTGGCCCACTATTTCTCAACAGTTACCTATTGGCATGGTCACGAGTACGCAACACAGTCCCAATTAACATGTTAAAAACAGTGGCATGATTTCTCTATGGAAGATCTGAAATATTTGAAAAGCAAGGAAAGGAAAAAGGTGCTTTAAGAGTCTTGAAATTTTGACGTGAGAGTAGATGAGTTGTTCTTAAATTGAATGTTTCTAGTGCCAACTTGAGTACTCTTAATTGATTAAAGAAACAAGAGCAAAAAGTCTTTCATATCTCAACAAAGAGAGAAACCAAAAGAATTTGTTTCACTTTCCTAGCTAAATTATTGACACTTTCCCAGGCATATAATTTATTTGCTAGCAAGATATACGTGGTTAGGAAGTGGACTCAGTGCAATATTGTGAATACTTGTATGATCATGTTTAAGATTGCAGGAATTGTGTATAAAGGAATTTAACACCAATTTGACATTGTAAGTTCTTTTATTTCAGTCTCGAATCTCCGCTATTCTTCCTTATTTTCTTGTCACTCGAGGGCGAGCAACATCTAATCTTGGGGGAGTTGATAGCTTTGAGATTCGATACATTTTTAATGGTTTTTCTTGATCGTTTTCGTCTGGATTTGATGGTTTTCTAGCTTTACATAATGTAAATACTTCGGTCGCAAAGAAAACTTTGTTTTCAATGTGTGTTTAAGGTTCTGAACATCAACAGAAGGTTTCAACAGAAAATATACAATATTCAAGCGAAAATAAGCAAATCTCTTTTTGGAAGCAATCGAGGAAGGCAACCAGTAGGTTTAGCGACCAACTATATGGCGGGAACATTTTCTCCAGCCGTATAGTTGCCACCACCTAGTCTTGTCAAAAGGAACAAGAAGGGGAAGACGTTCTTCATCTTGCTCCATAATCTTCAACCTCCTAGCCGTCACACTCCCATAGCCATTACTTGTACTTGAGAGAGAGAGAGAGAGAGATCTTCACCTTGCAAGATTAGGTTTTGACATTTTTTCTTCCTATCTTGAATTGTGTTGGATTGATTTTCTATTATTATTGTGGATCTCCACGGTAATATCAATAAGAACCCCATTTATTTAATTATATCAATGATGCTTTCTTCTCTCATGTGTGAGTAAGTTCCATTGGGCGTGGGAGATGTAAGAGATTGATGAGATGTGATGTGCCTATATATTTTCCATTAGTTTGTGATTGATTTTAATTACTATATTATCTGTGCTTGACTATCTGTGGGATGCCTAATGCTTGTTGTCCAATTAAGGTCCCATACAACATGATACCTTGTTCTACATAGATAAGTTCTTGTTTTCTAGCAGACTGATGACCCACAAGTATAGGGGGTGTATCGTAGTACTTTCGATAAATAAGGAGCAGAAGTTGTTGACTAGTGGTATGGAGCAGGAAATCTCTGTAAATACTTAGCAAACGGATTTTAGGGGTTTTCTAATAAAGCAAGAAAACAAAGTGCAAGTAATAAAGACAACGAACAACTGCACCAAGTGGCCCAATACTTTCTTAGCAAAGGACAAGCCGGTGGAAATACTTATAAGGACCAAACATTCTCGAGGAACCATGGGAATTCTATCAAGTGTTTTCGCTTCAAATAGCTGAGTACTCTTCTTTGGTGTTGTAAGTGTTGTGTGGGTGAACCTGTGCTAATGTACCAACCTTACTTGGACTAATACACACTTGTGATTAAACCCCCTGCAAGCATCCGCAACTACAGGAAAGTAATTAAGATATAAACCTAACCACAACCTTAAACACTGAGATCCTATGCTCCCTTATGCAATGGTGTCCTAACGGGGGTTCAGGTTTCTGTCACTCCGGCAACCCCACAACTAGTAGCCAAATACACAATGCATTCCCCTAGGCCCATAAATGGTGAAGTATCATGTAGTCGACGTTCACATGACACCACTAGAAGTATAGCACCACAACTTAAATACTAAACCATTGAATAATAACTCAACACAAATCCACTACTTACAACATGACTTCTCCCATGTCCTCAAGAACTAAACAAACTACTCACAAGACATCATATGGATCAAGATCAAAGATGATATGGTGATGGATAACAATCTGAACATAAACAATAATCCAATGGTTCCACTCACAAGCATCAACTACAATAGTAATTAACACCAGGAAAGTTTCCCCTAAGAACTAATGCAAGATCCAACACAATTGTTACAGCGGGATGGAGTGGTGATGAGGGTGCTGGTGCAGATGGTGGTGTGGATGATGATGATCCCGATGAAGCCTAGCTTGATGACGGTGTTGATGGCGACGATCACCCCTCTCTGGGAAGGGATTTCCCCGGCAGAAATCTGTCTGCTAGAGAGCTCTTTCTCTCTCGGTGTTTTCCGCCCCGCAAAGGTGGCAGAAATCTTTCTGTGGTCGCCCTTGTGTTAGGTTTCCGTGAGGAATATATAGGCGAGAGGGCGGAGTCGGGAGCCGGCCAGGTGGGCCACACCTGCCCTAGGCGTGGGGCAAGGTGGGCCCGTGCCTAGGGGTGTGGGCCCCCTATGGCCCGGCTACGCCTCCCCTTCTGGCTTCCTCCGTCTTCTAGGAAAATATAAGTTTCCAATATTTTTTTTGGTATTTTTCTGATCTTTGCGAAATTGCATCAAAACACCTCTTTTCCATCAGAAACCTAACTCCGGCGGTCCATCCTCCAGGAATCATCCAACATGCAAAAACAGAGCAAAAGACATAAGTAACACCTCATAATAAGACATATATCAATGAATAGAGGCAAACTATGATATAGAATGGTGATGCAAATTGGACTTATCAACTCCCCCAAGCTTAGACCTTCGCTTGTCCCCAAGCGAAAGATGAGCCCAGTAAACATGCCCACAGGTTTATGGAGTGAAGTGTCGATAAAAGAATACGGACAAGAAGCATCACACTTACCATTACACAACTCATAGAAGAAAGCAACTCACCATTATATAACTTAGCTTGCAACAAGTACAGGAGTCACAATAGAGATGCATAAATATAAATCATAATTGGAATTGCCAAACCTTTGTTCCTGGTCAGAGAACAGCTGGCAAACAGTTTCACAAAAAGCTTTTTGTAGAAGTTTTATTTGCAGGATCACTCTTTGCACAAAAAGGTTTTTCACAATGAATGCTTTCAAAGTAATACTCAATAGATAAGAGTCTTGTGCAAACAAGGAAAATAAAGAACATGATTGAATAAATCACCATATGAATGCTTGCAACACAGCAACTCAAATTCTTGCTGGTGGTAGAGAGGAAGTAGGTTTACTGACTCAACTCAGGAAATAGAAGAATGGTCCCTTCATAGAGGGAAGCAGGGATTTCAAGTCATAAAGAGCTTCCAAAATATTATGGTACTTACTAGCTTTGAGCCCTCATTGCCCCTATGATACGTTGGAAACGTATCTATAATTTTTGATGCTCCATGCTTGTTTAGTGTCTACTTTGCTTTACTTGTCCACACTTTGAGGTACTTTTTACATGTTTTCTCGTAGTAACCTATTAACAAGTTGCAACACTGTCAGATGCTTGTTTTTGGTTTCAGAAAAGATAGTAAAGAAATATTATCAGAATTGGACGGGACGAAGGACAAAGTCAATAACTTTTCGTGGGGAACAAGAAGTCCAGAGGGGAGCCTGGAAGGCCAGCCAGGGGGTCCAGACCCACCCTAGGAACGGGTGGGCCCAGCCCCGCGCCTAGCTACGGTTTGAGCACCCTGGCCGCCTCCCGGTCTCGCCCCTTCGCCTATAAGAAGCCCCCGATGCAAAAACCCTGAGTACCCGATCAGAAATCCACGAAACCGTATGTAGCCGCCACCACCATCGTCCCTAGATCGGGGGGATCTGAAGTTTTTCTCGGCACCCTGCCGGAGGGGAGATCATCCCGGAGGCCTCCTCTCCGGTATGATTCCTGAGTAGTTCCACCTTGGACTATGGGTCCATGTAGTAGCTAGATGGTTGTATCTCCTCCTTTGTGATTTCATGTATAGATCTTGTGAGCTCCGTTCATGATCAAGATCTAATCTATTTGTAATCATGCATGTTGTGTTTGTGGGGATCCGATGGATATTGAGATTATTATGTTAGTTTGATTAATGGTTTTATCTTTATGATTCTATCATGTCTGTGTTGTTTGTGATCTTGGCCAAGTAGTTGCTAGTGACTCCAAGAGGGAGTATTTATGCTCGATAGTGGGTTCATGCCTCTAGTTTCCAAGGGAATTGATAATAATCTCTTCGGTTGTAGATGTGTTGTTGCTACTAGGGAGAAAACAACGGTCTCTTGTTCATGGAACATGTGGACTTTTTACCTTACACACTTTGCTTAAAGCAGTTGTCTGTTGCTTGCAACTTAATACTGGAGGGGTTTCGGATGATAACCTGAAGGTGGACTTCTAGTCATAGATGTAGTTGGATGACGGTCTATGTATATTGTTGTATTTCCCAATCAACCTCATAGGATCTTTCTGGCTAGTAATTGCATTGTTATGCCTTGCTCAGTTCCTGTCAATTGCCCCGCTGTAATTTGTTTACCCTTCATGCCATGTTGTTTATCTAAGCAGAGCACCTCTAGTGAACTATGGACCCCGGTCCAATATTTACCATTGATACATCTTCCACTATTACTTGTTTACTTGCTACAAATCATTACCTTCCACACCATACGTTTAATTCTTTTGTTATAGCAAACCGGTGAGCTTGACAACCTCACTGATTCGTCGGGGCAAAGTCTTGAGTTTGTGTTGTGCAGGTCCCCACGTTGCTTGCAACACCTGTGTGACGTTTCCTTCCTCCTACTAGTTCGATAACCTCGGTTTCTTACTGAGGGAAAACTTTTTGCTCTGCTGCTTCACACCTTGCTCTTGGGGTTTCCCGACGAGGCGCTCCCACTTGGACTAGGCTAAGGACGTCTTCACTAGGGGAGTCCTTCACTTCCTTTCTCTTTACTGTGTTTTTAGTTTTCTTTGTTTATTTTGCTTGGTTTTGTTTGCCTCTTTTCAAAAAAACCAAAAAAATTAGTCTAGTTTGGTTTGCTTGCCATATTCAAAAAAACACAAAAAAAATAGTTCATGCTCTAGTTGCTGGTCTGTCTTTGCATACTTTGCCATGCTTTCTATCAATGGATGGTTTCTTTGAAACTAGTTTTTATTGGCAAGGTGGGTTCACGGAGGAACAAAAGTATTATTATAAGGAGCACTGTTTGTCACAAAAAGGGAAACACTTATGGGAACAAATTGATAAGTTGAATACTATTGCTAGAGAGGTGTGCTCTACTTATAATGTTACTTATTGCTTTGATAAGTCTTGTTGCTGCAGGAGGTATAAACACGTACCCTTTCAATGTGAGTATAATGATAATGTTACCATATCCTCTTATGTTAAAGGAAATTATGACTTTTATGATGTGGAATAAATTGAAGAATTCATTGCCTTCAAGGGTGCATTTGAATTTGTCAGCTTGCTTGAAAATACTGCTGATGCACCTTATGAACATGAGGTTTAGGAGATACTTAAATTTTGTTTTGATAATTATAAGGAATCCAATGGCTATATTCTTGAATATTTTAATAGATGCTTTCCACAAATGGAAGAGACTAATGCCTTGAAGGAGCCTATGGAAGAAGAAATTGTTAAAACTGGAAGCTCATTAGATGAAAAAGAGGAGGAGAGTGATGAAAAAAAGGAGGAAGAATAGATCTACCCATGCCTATCTTCTAATGAGAGTAACTCTTTCCCTCTTATATTATTTGATTGTCCCCCATGGTTACCAAAGGAGTATGAATGCTATGTTCCTGTGGATCCTTTTGAAACATCTACTTTGGGTAAAACCTGTGAAGATTTTAATCCCATTATTTTTGAGCTTGATAGAAATTACGTGTTTGTAGATCATGAAGAGCATGCTTTATGTGATAGCTATATTGTTGAGTTTATTCATGATGCTACTGAAAATTATTATGAGAGAGTAAAGTATGGTTGTAGAATTTTTCATGGTACTGAAACACCTCTCTATGTGCTGAAAGTTTTGAAGTTACTTTTATTTTATCTTTCTATGCTTGTCACTTGGTTCTTTGTGAATTTATTTGTGTACAAGATTCTGATGCATAGGAAGAGGGTTAGACTCAAATGTGTTCTTAATTCTCTTCTTGATGCTCTCTTTGACTTCAATTCATAATTCTTATGTGAGCATCTTCTCAAGCTATCAAGCCTAACTTAAAGGCGGTAAAGAAATGTACTTGTTGGTAGATAATCCAAGAGTTTTCTTGAGTATTGGAAGTTATTACTTCTGTAATGACCTCTCCTTATCCTTTTTTGTTTGCTTTTTGTGCCAAGAATGACCTCTAATGAGAGGGAAGTAAGATTTGGGGAGTTGCTGTCCTGAAACAGATTTCTGTCCTCCACCAAAAAAAATCGTGCGGAGGCTCTGTAACTCGGATTGGGCTCAAAATTTACGAATAAATCCCCCAGTATGTTGGCTAACTTTAGTTAGTTCAACACTTTTTTATTTGAGTAACATAAGATGTTCGAAAAAAATCGTTTCTACCTGCTGGTCTGGTTTGACAAATTTCTGCCATTATTTGCATTTGCTTCTTGTTGATTCCTTTTTGAGATCTCTTCAGGTAAATTGAGTTTCTTTGAAGGATTTACTACAGTAGCTTGTGTTTTCAGTGAAATTCCTTGCTGTTCCTAAGCTTTGTCAGTGGTCTAATATCTTTTGAATAAGCTAATGTTGCTAATGACGATTGTGTGAACTTTTGTATGAAGGAAAAATTTCAGGTGTAGAGAGAGAATGATGCAATGAGATGAAGAATGGACAAAAGCTCAAGCTTGGGGATGCCACCATGGTGTCACACCAAGAAATATCCAAGAGGTACAAGCGTCAAAGCTTGGGGATGCCCAAGGCATCCCCTTCTTCATCAATAAAAAGCTCAGGTCCGTCTAGACACTTCGTTTTTTATTGTTTTATGCATAGTTGTGTTGTTCTTTGTAGTGACCTCAGATCAAGTAAGATCCTAAGTCCCTGTGATTAACATGCTAGTCCCTGGATCAATAGCTAGCACTCACAGTCGATGAAATATCATGTAAAACACAAGTCTTTATTACATGAATCGAATAATCCAGAGTTTACATTATTACAACAGAAGCGATATAAATACAACTTGGAGTCCCATCAATGCCACAGGCAGGTTGAGTGAAGACCCGCGATCCTAGAGCACCTTTCAACGATCTCCGAAATTCTGCACATGAAACGTGCAGCCAACAAGTTGGGTCAATACTTTGAATGTATTGGCAAATTACACCAAGGAAGGAAAGACTAACTCTACATGCAAGGCTAGTTTAGGCTTTGGAGTTCATTTGCATAAAGCTAATTTTCTCTAAGTATGGATAAAAGAGAGAGAGAGTTTTACCCTACTTTGTAAACATTTTCTTAGATAAAATAGGGTCGAGTGGCACACGAGGATATTACTCACCAAGTGTCCAAACAACCAATCACTTGGATATTACTCACCAAGAGACACTTGGATATTACGCACCAAGTTACACTTGGATATTACACACCAAGTTACACTTGGATATTACACACCAAGTTCCCAAAATCCCACCCATTGGCGATATTACGCACGCCATGGGGTTTCAAAACTTTGTTTTAGAAAAGAGAGAGGAAGATCCTTCAGAGGCTCCATCCTTCAGACGCTCATTGTTGTTCTGTTACCGTGAACACGGCTGATCGATCAGATTGCAATACTCTCGAGAGTTTGTGCACTTTACCCACAATCCACGATCAAGTCCATTTACAGACCAGACCATGGCGAGGCTTTCCCTTAGTAGCCCCTCCACCTTCTGGATCCAACCGTGCCAAGAACCTCCAAATGTTGGTACCCAGGTGAGGTTTCCCACTAAGTACTAGGCCAAGACAGAGCCCATAATGTATTGTGGTTGCACTGGAAGCTTCTGAATTCTGAAATATGGCAGACTTCTTTGATTCCTGGGCGGCCGTCCTCCACCAAAATCTCACTCGTTGACCCGACAACCATTCCGCCCAGAAGAAAACTTAGTTTTATTTTGAAGTGGATTTGAGAAGAAAAGTTTGCTCTAGAGAACCTTTATACTTAGAAAAAATTCATTGTCTTTCGAACCCCCCAACGGTACTTTGTATATATAGCATAGCAAGCAGTACTTAGCAAAAACAGGGGTAACCTATTAGGAAGAAAATCCTAAGTATAGAGCTACTCATGGCATACTACAAAATCATCGCACTTGCAAAATAACACTAAGGAAAAATTCTACTAGAACATCCTACACATGCATACTACAGAATTTTGAAGATCACATGCATAGAATCAAAACTAGGACAAAATTATGAACAAGTGGTGTAACTTGCCTTATGTTGATAATATGGGTGTTGATTGTATTTCTTCGCAGCAGTCGCACTCTCGGAACAATCTAACGCAGGAATAGAGTAATTCCAATCAAAACCATTGCAATATACAATACAACAATGATGATCACAAACATGCATGATGATTTAACATGACACAATGGTTATAATTAGTTTTATGAACATTAATATATCATAAGATGCATGTATGAGTTCATTTAATGCAATAGGGTATTTATCATTAAATGTTGATTTCTATAATTGGTTTTAATAGTTTCATTGCAACTTTCGTCCTAACTGTCGAATTAAATTTTATTCCTAGCTTTAATGGATATAGGATATTGATACAAACCAGTAGGAATTGGATTCATCCAGATCGGAGTTGTAAATCTTTTTCTATGACTTAAATACTATTTAATGGAGTTTAATTCATTTAAAATATTACTTCGTCTAAGACCATAATTGTATTATACAAGAAATTGTGAACCCATAGACATATTACTTATATTTTTCTGATCTATAAATAATTTATTATAAATTTAATAATTTAAATGGCCATTAAAAGTAATTAAATTAATACAGCAATTTTTATATTTCATAAATTGTATCTAACAGTATATTAATGTAGTATATGAAATTATGAATCCATAAATACCTTATTTGCATTTTTTGGATCTACAAATAATTTATTATGATTTATTTAGTCTAAAAAGTCTATTAAACTATTTAAATTATTACAATACAACTATATAGTAAAAGTTAGATCTAATCTTGTATTAATATTCTACATAATTTTCTGAATCCGTAGATATATTATTTATAATTTTTGGACATGTATTCGATTTTATATGAATTTTACAAGATTGCCTAATATTCTGTTATTTTACTATTTTCTTAATTAATTATTAAATCGGCGCTGACTGGAATTTGACTATGCTGACGTGGCTGCTGACCTGGAAGGGTGACGCGTGCGTTGACACGCTTGCTGACTGTGCTTCCACGCGGCGATGGATTATTGGCCGAAACCGGTTGGGAGATTGAATCTAATCTTGGCCGTCCTCCTCAGATCCAATGGACAGAAACGATTTCTTCCTGGATCGTGGCGTGAACGGCAGAGACCACGGCGGACGGTGGTCAAGCACGGCGATGGCGGTCAGACGGTGGTCCTACGCGGAACTCCGGTGATCTCCTGTACTGAGGAAGACGTTCGCGGGAAGCATCGGAGGATGGGGGAATCTCTGGTGTCCTCCGTGTCCGGTTGAGCTTCCTGGGGCGACGACAGCGTACAGATGGAGATGGCAGTCGTCGGTAGAGCTCCGGCGATCTCTCCGGTGAGCAATTGCGGGCGTTGTGGCGATCTATACAGGGGGAAAATACAGTGAGGAGACGCGGTAGAGGATGGGAAAGAGGATAGGAGGAACATCAGGGAGTGGGGCGACGGGATTCGTCGGGCTCGAGGTCGACCTGAGGGCTCCCGGCGGCGGAGGATCAGAACCTCGATGGTGGGACTAGGGTTTGTCAAAACACGAAAATAATCGAGGGGGGTGGATCCCGAAGATTTATGGGGGCGGTTCGCGTGGAGGATGGGAAACAAACTCGAACAAAACCGTGCGGATTGGATCGGGATCAAGACAGCGTGGTCGCTTCGGTCTCTGGCTGGAGGTTGAAGACGAGGTGCGGGCCCCATCTATCGGTGGCATGGTCGAGGCTGACGGGCGGGTCCCGCAGTGAGAGAGAGAGCAAGGGAACGAGGGTGCGGGCTGGCGTTGCTGGGCCGGAGTGGGCGGCCATGCTACGCGCGTGCAGTAGATAGGTGCAGGTTAGTTGGGCCGCGCGGTCTTCTGTGCTGCGCTGCGCGCGGCTGATAGAGAGAGGAGGGGCAGCTCGGGCTGGGCCTGGCCGGTAGATTAGGTTAGTTCATTTTTTTATCCTTTTCTATTTTATCCTTTCTCCTTTTCTATTTAGTATTTCTTTCTTAGTATTTGTTTTAGGCCTCCAAATTGAACCAAATCAATTTCTAGAAATTTATAAATTCAAAACACACCTTAAAGGATGTATAGAATATGGTTTTACCAAAGTTGAAAATATCCATAATGCCATTTGCTTACAAGGCATTACATGGCTAGTTGCATTAATAAGGAATTTGGGTTTAGAGTTTTTAGGAAAATATCCCAAATTTATTTTAGGACATACAGGGAAAACTTTTCATTAATTTTTAATATGTACCCAAACAATAGGTCATGTAGTACTTAAGAATTGGGAAATCCCATAAAGGGTAGTGGATAATCCTTTTTGGACAATACTATTTCCTTCTTAGGGTTTATATGCAATGATGGTCATGCATGCTTAATGATTTTGAATTTTTGAAATCTTGCACTCCAATTCTACAATCCATAATCTATCCATGCCCTTTTGCTTATATGGCTACCTAGGTCATAACAAAAGAATATAAGATTTTGAATTCAAGGTTGAGAGGATTTTCTATTCAAAAAGTTTCTTCTCTTTGAGAATTTTCAACAAAGTCAAACAATCAATCAAGCTATTGATTTTATTTATAACATTCCAAAATAGGAAAAATTTTGGGATGTTACATTCTTGGAGCGTCTTAGTTTCTGTTTGCTTTTCTTAGTTTTTTAGTTTGCTTTAGTAGTTTGGACCCCCTCTCTCGCTGTGTTGTTTTGCAAATAAGTTTGCTTGGTGTTTGGAAAGGAGTAGTAAGTTCTTGCTTGAAGTGCAAGAGGAGCTTGCATTGACTGTGACTTATACTTCAGCATGACATGCTAGGTGTTGTTTTTGCATTATGCTTAGTAATTATTTCTGTAGCATGTATTGTTCCAAACAATTGGGATTGCTTAGTGTGCTTTGAATAAATTATGCATTGTTTTAGCTTGCAAAAGCATAGTATTGTGGTATTATCCTTTGATGTTTTGCTTGGGTTGACTTGGCACATGCTCACACCATGTTATGACAATGTCAAGTCACCATTAGCCTCTATGATCATTTAGTCCTTGACTTGTAGTACCACTCTTTGATTTGATTAGTTTTCTTTGTTGCATTGCATAATTTTGTCCATTATTGCTCTCTTAGTTGGTTGCTCCCAGTATTTTGCTAGCCTCCACTTGTATGAGTAAGTTCTACTCATGCTTCCAACTCCCAAGAAACCAAGTTATTCCAAAGTGTCCACTATAAACTCCTATGCATGGTGTGTTACACCATTCCAAAATATATTCTTGTTTTCATCTATCTTCCAATTAAAAACTATTTTTTTATGTGAAAACTTAGTGATTAAAGCCCTCACGAACTTGATGGCACACTTTATTCTTTGCCCCTAATAAACTTGAACCATTGTGACAACTTTGTTGTATATGCTTGCACTTATAAGTTGGAATTAGCAGAACCATGCTGTCACGGGGAACGTTTTCAACATTACACTTGTACCTTGTTGTACTCAGTTGATATCATGTTCTTTTGTCTATGGATGTCACCGGTGTGAAATAAAGAGGGAACTTATAAGTCCATGGAGTTTGTATCCTGTGTTAGAGAAACGCCTGGGCCGCTAGCCTAAGCCGTGCCTAATCATGGTGGAAACTTGTAGCACCACCATAGTGACATCTATGAAGCATTCTTCTTATAAAAAAGAGACACATTGAGAAAAGAGGAAAGAGAGAAAAAAGCACCATATTCCCATGGTACATAAGAAGAATTGCTGAGATGCTCATTGTCTGCTTGCCTTGTCATTTTGGTTATGGGAAAGCTCCTGTACCATGTGCAAGGGGTACCCCGTTGGCGGTTCTTAATGATATGCAAATACTTACAGTGACAAGAACTTACCTGGACCCAAAGTTGAGTATGCATGAGGTGTGGCCCTCGTATTCAAGGGGCATGAGATTGCCAACTTATACTTCGTCAAGCATATACTCCAACTTTGCCACTTTAACCTTAACCACTTCAAGATGCTTATGATAGGGGCAATGAGGGCTGAAATCTAACAAGTACCATAATTTTTGGAAGATCTTTTTGAAACTTGTAATCCCTGCTTCCTTTACAAAAAGGCCTTTCTTCCACCATTATTGAGTCTCCACCTTCTACCTTTAGGCACCATTAAGAGAGCATAGTTGTCATTCTGTGTGCAGTGTTCCAAAGCTTATTAATTGATGCATATTGTGTTATTACTTGCTCTTGCGCTATCTGTTTCTAGTCACCCTTGTGAACTTTGTAGGTGTCCTATGCATTATATTGCTACTCTATGAGGGACAAGCTGATTGCCACTATGTTGTGTTTTATGCATGTGAAACAAACAAACGTTTTTCAATACATATTATTCATGATCTTTGTTTGTAGCTTGCCATGTTGCATGCATAGTTACTATGTCATATTGTTAGAACTCCATCTTTCATGCACATGTTTAGAGTTCTTTGATCCCAGCTTTCAATGTTTGCAAATGGTTGGATCTTTATTGTGAGGGTGCATGTCATCTCAAAAATTATTCTTTTATCACTTACCTACTCGAGAACGAGCAGGAGTTAAGCTTGGGGATGCTGATACGTTGGAAACGTATATATAATTTTTGATGCTCCATTCTTGTTTAGTATCTACTTTGCTTTACTTGTCCACACTTTGAGGTGCTTTTTACATGTTTTCTGGTACTAAACTATTAACAGGTTGCAACAGTGCCAGATGCCTGTTTTTTGCTGTTTTTGGTTTCAGAAAAAATAGTAAAGAAATATTCTCGGAATTGGACGGGACGAAGGACAAAGTCAATAACTTTCCGTGGGGAACAAGAAGTCCAGAGGGGAGCCCGGAAGGCCAGCCAGGGGGACCAGACCCACCCTAGGCGCGGGTGGGCCCAGCCCCACGCCTGGCTAGGGTTTGGGCACCCTGGCCGCCTCCCGGTCTCGCCCCTTCACCTATAAGAAGCCCCTGATGCAGAAACCTGAGTACCCGATCAGAAATCCACGAAACCGTCTGTAGCCGCCGCCACCATCGTCCCTAGATCGGGGGGGTCTGAAGTTCTTCCCGGCACCCTGCCGGAGGGGAGATCATCCCGGAGGCCTTCGCTCATGTATGATTCATGAGTAGTTCCACCTTGGAGTATGGGTCCATGTAGTAGCTAGATGGTTGTATCTCCTCCTTTGTGATTTCATGTATAGATCTTGTGAGCTCCATTCATGATCAAGATCTAATCTATTTGTAATCATGCATGTTATGTTTGCGGGGATCCGATGGATATTGAGATTATTATGTTAGTTTGATTAATGGTTTTATCTTTATGATTCTATCATGTCTGTGTTGTTTGTGATCTTGCATGCTCTCCATTGCTAGTGGTTATCTTGGCCAAGTAGTTGCTAGTGACTCCAAGAGGGAGTATTTATGCTCGATAGTGGGTTCATGCCTCTAGTTTCCAAGGGAAGTGACAATAATCTCTTCGGTTATAAATGTGCTATTGCTAATAGGGAGAAAACAACGGTCTCTTGTTCATGGAACATGTGGACTGTTTACCTTACACACTTTGCTTAAAGCAGTTGTCTGTTGCTTGCAACTTAATACTGGAGGGGGTTCGGATGATAACCTGAAGGTGGACTTCTAGTCATAGATGTAGTTGGATGACGGTCTATGTATATTGTTGTATTGCCTAATCAACCTCATAGGATCTTTCTGTCTACTAATTGCATTGTTATGCCTTGCTCAGTTCCTGTCAATTGCCCCGCTGTAATTTGTTTACCCTTCATGCCATGTTGTTTATCTAAGGAGAGAACCTCTAGTGAACTATGGACCCTGGTCCAATCTTTACCATTGATACATCTTCCACTATTACTTGTTTACTTGCTACAAACCATTACCTTCCACACCATACGTTTAATCCTTTGTTACAGCAAACCGGTGAGCTTGACAACCTCACTGATTCGTTGGGGCAAAGTGTTGAGTTTGTGTTGTGCAGGTCTCCGCGTTGCTTGCAACACCTGTGTGACGTTTCCTTCCTCCTACTGGTTCGATAACCTCGGTTTCTTACTGAGGGGAAACTTGCTGTTGTGCCGCTTCATACCTTGCTCTTGGGGGTTTCCTGACGAGGCGCTCCCGCTTGGACTAGCGCTGCATCACCCTATCATAGGCATCTTGAGATGATTAAGGTTAAAGTGAACAAGGATGGAGTATATGCTTGACGAAATATAAGTTGGCAATCTCATGCCCCTTGAGTACGAGGGCCGCTCCTCATGCTACTCAACTTTAGTTACCGGTAAGTTATTGTCATTGTAAGTACATATGTATCATAAAGAACCGCCAACGGGGTACCCCTTGCACATGGCACAGGACCTATCCCATAACCAAAATTACAAGGCAAGCACACAATGAGCATCTCACCGATCTTTTTATTTACTATGTGCATAGCTTTTTATTGAGGATGCTTCATAGAATGCTCATTATGGTGATGCTGGAAGTTTCCACCATGATTAGGCATGGCTTAGGCTAGCGGCCCAGGCGTTTCTCTAACACACATACATCACTCCATGGACTTACAAGTTCCCTCTTTATTTCACACCGTCGACATCTGCAAACAAAAGAGCATGATATCAACCATCTACAACATACAAGTGCAATGTTGAAAGCGTTCCTCATGACAGCATGGTTCTGCTAATCCCAACGTATAGATGCAAGCATATACAACTTCTATGACACAATGGTTCAAGTCTATTAGGAGCAAGAAAATAAGGTGTGCCATCAAGTTTGTGAGATCTTTACTAACTAGTTTTCACATAAAAAGTACCTTTTTAATTCGAAAGATAGATGAAACTTTACAATTTGCTTGGAATAGCAAAAGTGCTAATAGGTAGATATGGTGGACACAAATGGCAAAGGTTTTGGTTCAAAGTGATTGGAAACATGAGAAGTATGCCTTCTCAAAACAGGTTTTTGGCTAGCAGAGCTGGGTAGCAATCAAAAGAGTTGAAGGAAACAAGCAAATATAACAAGCAATAAAGCCAAACATGCAATCTTCCTTGAAGACACAAAAGATCTTAAATAAAGAATACTAATCTTATGAGCCAATCAAGAAAGAAAATAAATGATACAAAATACCTGTAAGCTTTTTCTGTTTTTCTTTCAAACCTCAAAAACTATTGCTACTAACCAGAACTTGGTTTGCTAGATCCAATTTAGATTTAATTGATGCTCCCAAAGTGATGCCAATACTGATCAACAAGATCCATCATATAATAGAGATTACAAACTAAAACAAGAAGTGCAGATAGTAAAATATGAAACTTCTCATTAATAATCCATAAAGGCACTCACACCAAGGGATACATAGATAATCAACTAAAGGATAGATACCTCCACATGAAAACCAACCTATAAAATAACTTCTCTATCAAAGATATGAATCCACTAAAAAGGTAAAAGATAAAAGATAAAGGTGGTGATACCGCGGCACTCCCCCCAAGCTTGGAATCAGCCAAGGGGATGCCAAACCTGATGAAGAATTACTCCTTCGGTGGTGATGGTGTTCTCTTGATAAGATCTTCAATAAGTTTCTTCAAATCCTCAATCTCAAAGGTCAGAGTACGAATCAACTCCGAATTTTTCTCATTGCGGTTCATGATCATATCGGACCGAGAACCCCAGTCCTTACTATTCTTTCCCCAATCTTCCTTCTTAGTGTGTTCCTCCCCTGCATGGTTAGAACGAGGCATATCCCACATCGAGGTAAAGTTCCCTTTGGGCACATGTTAGTATTGGTGCTCATGTATAAGAGTATGGAAGGGTCTCTTGGTACGTGGAGGAGATGACCGTGGAGAGAGGATATGACGCGGGGTTTTCCCTCCTATAGACATCCATGTTGTCCTCTTCAGCTTGATAGGTTTTTCCACCACTCCAATGCTTGCGACGGTAGCGCGGGTATCCGGATGCTTGTCCTCCTCCATGTCTTCTTCATCCCCTACAAAAATCTCCTCCTCCTTGGGGTTGTGAGGATAATCTTCCTCAGGCTTCTTGCCTTTGTCGTTGGAGGAGACCATGGCACTCTAAACTTGAGAAGATTTCTTGACCGAAACAGATCGAAACAAAAACACGACGAGAACACGATGCACGAACCTCGGGGGACCCGGGGGGTTATATATTGCGAAGTTTCAAAGCATAAGGAAGGTGTTGATACGAAAGCGAGGCGGAGACGGAGCTCGGGGGGTCACACCCGCTCCAGGCGCGGCCAGCTGGGGCCCACGCCTGGGGTGAGTTTGTCCACCCCGGCATCCGGTTCCTCCTATGTTCCTTCTCGTAACATTCCTTATGTAATAAAAACTTCAAAAATATAAAAATATTAGGCTTTCACGAACCTTCTGTTTTCACCACTTTTACCTATTCAAACATGAACTCTGGAGACTCCTTTCCTCCTTCTCCTGGAAATTCCTTTTCTCAAGGCAATACACAAACTTCAATGGCAACATTAGTGTAAGCAAAAACAATAAACCTTTAGATACACACTTCAATTGAAATCCATCAAAACAAGGGCTTCTATAAGAGGCAAATGCAAATGATAACAGAAATCTGTCAAAACAGACCAGCAGGTAAAGATTGATTTTTTCGAAAACCTTCTGTTGCTCAAATCAAAAAGTGCAAAACTAATGAAGGTTTGGTAACAACTTAGAGAACAAGCACAGACAAATACAGCTCCATCCGACGCACTGAGATCCCTCACGAATTTTTACAATGTAGCACAAAAATTTGTCCCAGGACAGCCACTTTTCACAACTCTTCTACTTCTCAAAAGTAGTTGAACTTGACACAAAAACCAAAACAAAAAGGATAAGGAGCGGTTATTACTGTAGTAATAACTTCCAAGACTCAACCAAACTCTTGGGTTATCTCCCAACAAGTACTTTTCTTTAATGCCTTTAAGTTAGGCTTGAAACTTTCAAAGATGCTCACAAAGGAGATATATATCTGGAATGAAAGAGAGCATCAAGAAGCAAATACACAACACATTTGAGTCTAACCCACTTCCTATGCATGGGGGTACCATGAGAAAACAAATGGTTGAAACAAAAAGGCACCATTATAGGAAGACAAAACAAATGCAACTTCAAAGCTTTCAACATAAAACGGGGAAACTTAACATTATTGAGATGCATAAAACCATGTTTCCCTCTCTCATAATAACTTTCAGTAGTACCTTTAATAAAGTTGACAATATAACCATCAAAGGAAACAACTCGATCATCAGAATGAGCATACTTACAGTCATCAAAAAGAGGCCCAAGGTCATAAACTGGGTCAATAGAAGCAAGTTGTTCCATCCTGAAATCTTTATTAGAAAAGATGTTTTCACAAGGAGCATTAGTAAATTTGGAAAGGTTAAACTCATAATAATCTCCATCAAACTTAGTTAAAACTTTCTCCTTCTTACAATCTATAATAGCTCCACAAGTGTTCTAGAAAGGCCTACCAAAAATGATATGGCAAGTTTTGCTAGATGCTGAATCAAGCACTAGAAAATCAGCAGGATACTTAATCTTACCACAAAGAACCTCCATATATCTTACAATACCAATGGGGCAAATGGTTTCCTTATTAGCAAGGTGAATAACCACATCAATTTCCTCAAGCTCACAAGGACCAATTTCATGCATAATTTCCCTGTAAAGCTCATAAGGAATAGCACTAGAACTAGCACCGATTATCACATAAACCATAATAGCAATGATCACCAATTTTAACAGAAAGCACAAGGACACTAGCTTTTCTAGCCTTACTAGGATGAGATATAATATTAGAAGCGTCTTCACAGAAGACAATGTGCTCATCCTCTATATTTCTAGCGTCAAGATCTTTCACAATAGCTACCGCAGGTTCAATATTCAATTGCTCATCAGGCTCCAGAGTTTTATTAGTACCTTTATTATCTGCACTAATAATCATAGAATACTCCTTTATCTTAGCTAGGAAAGGGATTTTCTCAACATAAGGTTTAGGCAAAATATGATTACTAGTACAAACTTTAGTGCTTCTAAAAGAACATGACTAACAACATCTTTATAAGGAGCATGGTACTTATTCCACTTATCCTTGGGAATTTCTATGTAAGAGGCAAAGGCCTTAAAATAGTTGGCAATACTTTGGGAATCAATACCAAACTCATTGCTAATATCACGGAAGTCATCAGTTCCCATAAAATATTTAATGCATTCATAATCATAGTTTATACCTGACTTTCTTAATTTGTCATTCCCCAAGCTTTAGTGTTCTCTTGAATACGGTCTAGGATATCCCATTTAGGTTCTTCCTTCATACGTGTGAATGATCCAGCACAAGAAGAATCTACTAAATCTTTATCATGAAGAGAAATCCTAGCATAAAAGTTATTGATAATGATATTGTTAGGGAGTTCATGAATAGGACATTTAAGCATTAGTAACTTCAATCTCCCCAAAGCTTGAGCTGTACTCTCTCCATCACGATGCCAAAATTTATATATATCAGATTTCTATCCTTATGAATCTCACTGGGAGGATATAATTTAGAATAAAAGAGAGATGACATTTCCTCCCATTCCATGGATTGTCCATTCTTTAGCAGCTTATACCATTCTTCAGCTCTCCCTTTCAAGGATATAGAGAGTAACTTCTTCTTCACCTGTTCAGTTGTGATACCTGCACACTTAAAAAACCCGCATAATTCATGGATAAAAAGCAAATGATCACCAGGATGGACAGTTCCATCCCCAAAATAATAATTATCCATAACACGATCAACAATACTTGTAGGTATCTTAAAAGGATCTATCTCAACAGGTGGTGGTTCATCTAACTACCCTTACAGTGCTAGTAGTTCTCCCAAACACAAAACCAAGTGGGTTATCCATATTGGAAACAAAGTAACAAACAGAAACAAAAATAAATACTCACAGTAGAAGTTTCCTTTACCAGTTCCACTCTTCAATAGTGCTTCACTCCACGGCAACGGCGCAAGAAAATAGACTTGATGACCCACAAGTATAGGGGGTGTATCGTAGTACTTTAGATAAATAGGAGTGTCGATCCCAACGAGGAGCAGAAGGTGTTGACTAGTGGTATGGAGCAGGAAATCTCTGTAATACTTAGCAAACGGATTTTTAGGGGTTTTATGATAAAGAAACAAAACAAAGTGCAAGTAGTAAAGACAACGAACAACTGCAGCAAGTGGCCCAATCCTTTCTTAGCACAGGACAAGCCGGTGGAAATACTTATAAGGACCAAACGTTCTCGAGGACACATGGGAATTTTGTCAAGTGCTTTCGCTTCAAATAGCTGAGTACTCTTCTTTGGTGTTGTAAGTGTTGTGTGGGTGATCCTGTGCTAATGTACCGACCTTACTTGGACTAATACATACATGTGATTAAACCCCCTACAAGCATCTGCAACTACAGGAAAGTAATTAATATATAAACCTAACCACAGCCTTAAACTCTGAGATCCTACGCTCCCTTACATAATGGTGTCCTAACGGGGGTTCAGGTTTCTGTCACTCCGGCAACCCCACAATTAGTAGCCAAATACACAATGAATTCCCCTAGGCCCATAAGTGGTGAAGTATCATGTAGTCGACGTTCACATGACACCACTAGAAGTATAGCACCACAACTTAAATACAAACCATTGAATAATAACTCAACACAAATCCACTACTAACAACATGACTTCTCCCATGTCCTCAAGAACTAAACAAACTACTCACAAGACATCATATGGATCAAGATCAAAGATGATATGGTGATGGATAAAAATTTGAACATAAACAATAATCCAATGGTTCCACTCACAAGCATCAACTACAATAGTAATTAAAACCGGGAAAGTTTCCCCTAAGAACTAATGCAGGATCCAACACAATTGTTACAGCGAGATGGATTGGTGATGAGGGTGATGGTGGAGATGGTGGTGTGGATGATGATGATGATGATGATCCTGATGAAGCCTAGCTTGATGACGGTGTTGATGGCGACGATCTCCCCTCTCCGGGAAGGGATTTTCCCGGCAGAAATCTATCTGCCGGAGAGCTCTTTCTCTCTCGGTGTTTTCCGCCCTGCAGAGGCGGTGTAAATATTTCTGTGGTCTCCCCCTTGTGTTAGGGTTCCGTGAGGAAGATATAGGCGAGAGGGCGGAGTCGGGAGCTGGCCAGGTGGGGCACACCTGCCCTAGGCGCGGGGCAAGATGGGCCCGCGCCTAGAGGGGTGTGGGCCCCCTATGGCCCGGCTATGCTTTCCCTTCTGGCTTCCTCCGTCTGGGAAAATATAATTTTCCAATATTTTTCTGGTATTTTTCTGATATTCGCAAAATTGCATCAAAACACCTCTTTTCCATTAGAAACCTGACTCCGGCGGTCCATCCTCCAAGAATCATCCAACATGCAAAAACAGAGGAAAAGACATAAGTAACACCTCATAATAAGTCATATATCAATGAATAGAGGCAAATTATGATATAGAATGGTGATGCAAATTGGAAGTATCACAGACAAGCGACCCCCGAGTGACACGGGGATATCAATGGAAAACTAGTTGAACTCGAGGAGCACGAGGAGTCACTGTGCCTATTGCATTAGTCCGATCCAAGGAGCTTAATTGCTAAGCAACCTGAAGGATCTTAATCACCTACTGACTGACCATGGTTATGGTAACAGACAAGTAGGATTATTGAAGTTGGGATGAAATCTACCAAGAGGATTTTTGGCTAATTATGGGTTGCTCGCCTACACACATACTTATAAGATTATAATTGTTACACTTACCACTCATCCACTTGGCACAGTCACTATCACCATGAACTGTATCTCCCCGCGCCTACTTTTTCATCTGCGGAAAACCACAAACAATCAAATCGTTCTTTACTTTCATGCTTTTTATTTCTAAAGTTTACATTTTAGTTTTATTTAAATACATTCAGTTTAATCCAAATTTTATTCTTATTTCAACACTTGCAGTCAATTCACTCGAAGATTTGTGACAAGTTTGAGTGTGACAGAGACTTCATTCATAAACATTTTCCTTTTGGTTCCCTGCGGGATCGATATCTTAACTTCGAAACTAGCTACAATCGATATGTGCACTTGCATTCATCATTCTCCACGGCGGGAGTTGGACCTTGAAGACTCACCATGTCAACTTGAGGAACGCGTGCTGGACGAACTTGACGAGCTTGAGAGATGACCATGTCGGTTGCCAAGATTGGAAATAGCTTGGTGTAAGACCCCACCTTTATAAAGGTAAAAGCCCCTATGATTGAAATGCTAGTCCCTGGATCAATTGCTAGCATCCACAGTTTAAGATGAAGTACACAGAAACAAAGGTCATTATTACATCGTCATTCCAGAGATAACATAGTCTTTTACAACTCCATAGCCATAGGCTAGTACAAGAGTTTAACTTAACAATATAAATAAAAGTCTTCATCTTCATGTGCCATAGGCAAGCATGTTGAGTGTAGACTCATAACCCTAATCCTCATCAGAGTAACCTGCAACATCACAAGTTACAGCCACAGTGGGTCAATACATTGGAATAGTATTGACAAGTGATACCTTAGTAGAATAATAATATCTAGCTTCTACATGAATTTGGCTGAGTGTAGCTTAGGCTTGCTTTGCTTAAAATAGGTTTTACCTATCAGTTGAAAACACTAAGTTTTTGTTTAGCAAAAACTTCTAAGGAACCACCAATAGACATTGGTGAACCTTCACCCTTGTTCAACCACAAGTTTTTAACTTAGAAAATTGGGATGAGGATATTCTTGATAGCTTCCATGTCTTGATGCTCAAATTGTCCATTTTCGGGGACACGGCTAAGTACTTAGTTTCTTCCTTCTGCAGAGGTGGTGCACTTTCCCCACAAGACTTGATTTTCACCAAGACAGGACCTTTCAGAAGCCTTCCCTTAGACCAAATGGACGTGTTCCAAACCTATCACCCACTACCACCAACTGTTCAAATGGCTAAGTTATTGCAACCTATATGATCCAGACAGAGCCCATAATGCCATGTGGTTGCACTAGAAGCTTCTTAACATATGGCATCTCAAATCCCTTTGTTCCTGGGTGGCATTCCACAAGTGAGATACATAGGGTAGACCATTGAAAAATGGGCCCTGGTAACCACTCAACCAAAATCCAACCAAGCAATTACCATTCCACCCAGGTGTTTCATTCATTTAGTTGTTTTATTAAGCAAAACATAAGTCAAAGACTTAGCAATATTTTTCCATAGCATGTATATATTCCACCCTTGGTTGCTACTAGCTAGGCTAAGCATGGCAACAGCAAGTATCTTAACTTAGAGAAAATTCTAACAATTCTACAACTACTAGGATTTCCCAAGCATAGCATATAGATACTTAGCAAAAATTATCATGCAAGCCCTAGACAAAATATTTCTAATGCATAGTCAAAATATTGGGATAAAAGTATGAATCACCACTTGCCTTGGTAGTTGAGGGAGTAACAACAATCCTCACAGTCACAATCAACACTAGCACCAAAATCTACACATAAAATGATAGCACCAAATTCACATTTCAAATAAACAAGCAAAAATATATGAATGCATGCAAATGCCATGTGATGATTTTTCAAAACCAAACAAGACAAGTAAAACAGTACTGATCAATAAACTAAACATTTATACATCAAGTAAACTTAATTTGGCTTTTAAAACATTTTCCAAATAATTTTTATACACAAAATAAGATTACAAATGTCTCTGGATCGTACTAGCACAAACCAGCAGTATCAGGAGGTGCACAGGGTCACCGCGAACACGGTAGTGTCAAGGATAAGGAAAGAGGCGGTCAGACTTTACCTAAATCGCTCGCCGTAGTTGAGCGGCGGCTCTGTCGCTTGCAGTGGTGAGCGGGGACGGCGTCCTGGGTCATGCGGTCGTATGAACCAGAAGGACAGGGGCGGTCGGGCTCACCGGAATTTTGTCGTCGTAGTAGCTCAGCATTGCGGCGGTGCAAGTGAGATTGCAGGCAGCCTGGTGGCAGAGAAGGGGTGCTGAGTAAGGGGAAATGAGCGGGGTGGGAGGTGGTTATGTAGCCAGAGCGGGGGCGAGAATCACGCGCCACATCAATGGGATTTAAGCGACGAATAAACGCGGCATCACTGCGAGGAGGTAACGGCGGAGCAGGTCGTCGTGCGGTGATTTGGGGACGATGATGACGGGACAGGTGGGTCCAAGGCGTCAGCGAGAGGGGTGTGCTCACGTGGGTGATTAACAGAGGGAGAGGGGAAAACTCGGGTGGGCTAGTTAACGGGCTGGTTCAGCTCCTGGGCCTGATTGGTGGCGCCGGCCTTTTCTGTTTTCTTTTATTCTTTTCTATTTCTATTTTGATTTTCTAAAATCATTTTCAAATGCTTTTCATATGGGTTTGAATTTAAACTTGTTCTGAATTTTTGTAAAGTGGACCATACACATATTTGACTATAGAACAATGTTGTTCACTCAAAAATACATTGGCCCGTTGAATTTTAAAAATAAACCATGCTTTAATTATTTATTTATAATAGGCATATGAATGGTTTTGAATTCATAATTTTTGTTTTGAAATTTTTGACCAAGCTTTGGAAATAACATTCAAACCTATGTTCAACCCTTTTCTGGTTAAAACTTCATATTAGAGGGTAGCAATAAGGTCATTGCCTTGCTTACAAAAAATAATAGACAACAATTGCTTCTGTTTTTGAAATCTTATTTGAAAATGATCCTAAAATGCTTATGAATGCATGAATGGTATGCAAACTTTGTAATCATGATTTTTGGGATGTTACAAATCTAACCCCCTTAAGGTGAATCTCGCCCTCGAGATTCAGATTGGCTAGCAAATAGGTGAGGGTGGTCTTTCCGAAGATCATCTTCTCTTTCCCAAGTTGCTTCTTCCTCGGAATGATGGTTCCGCTGAACTTTGCAGAATTTGATAGTCTTTGTCCGAGTAACTCTTTCTGCAGTCTCAAGAATCTTGATAGTTTTTTCCTCATAGGTGATATCACTTTCCAATTGGACCTCTTCCAAAGGTATAGTGTCCTTCAAAGAAGTCTCTTCCATCTCCGGATGGCATTTCTTTAGCTGACTCACATGAAGCACATTGTGAACGGCAGACAATGACTCAGGCAATTCAATCTCATATGTTACTTCTCCTTTATGGCTCAGAATCTTGAATGGTCCAACATATCTTGGGGCCAATTTTCCTTTGACTCCAAACCTCTTCACTCCACGAAGTGGTGATACTCTAAGGTAAGCTCTATCACCCACCTCATAGGTGACTTCTCTACGCTTTGGATCTGTGTAGCTCTTTTGTCGGGACTGTGCTATCTTCAATCTATCCTTTACTAACTTGACTTTCTCTTCAGCTTCCTTGATTAGTTCTGTCCTGAACAAGTTTCTTTCTCCAACACCATTCCATAACAATGGTGTAGTACACTTTCTCCCATAGAGAAATTCAAACGGCGCCATCTCAATACTGGCTTCATAGATGTTGTTGTAAGAGAATTTTGTGTAAGGCAGACTTTCATCCCAACTAGCTCCATAATCTAGGGCACATGCCCTCAACATATCCTCTAAAATATGGTTGGTCCTTTCTGTCTGTCCATCAGTCTGGGGATGAAAAGCAGTACTGAATTCCAATCTCGTTCCCAATGACTCATGCAGTTGCCTCCAAAAATGGGAAGTGAATTGAGTTCCTCTATCAGACACAATACTCTTGGGTACTCCATGCAGACACACAATCCTATTCATATAGATCTTGGCTAACCTAGCACTTGTATAGGTTGTCTTCACGGGTATGAAATGAGCCACTTTAGTTAGGCGATCCACTACGACCCAAATAGAATCATATCCCGATCTAGTCCTTGGCAGTCCAGTGATGAAATCCATGCCAATCTTGTCCCACTTCCAATCAGGAATAGGTAGTGGTTGTAACAATCCTGCTAGTTTCTAATGTTCTGCTTTCACTCTACTACATACATCACACAAAGCAATATGTTCGGCGATGTCCTTCTTGAGATTATTCCACCAAAATCTTTCCTTCACATCCATGTACATTTTGGTGTTACCCGGATGAATGGAATATGGTGAGTTGTGTGCTTCCTGTAAAATCAGTTTCCGAAGCTCCGGATCTTGCGGAATGCAGATATGTTTTCCACACCATAAAGTACCATGTTCGTCTTTATGGAATCCTTTGGCTTTTCCCTTACCAATATTTTCCTTAATATCTTCAATTTCCTTGTCCGTCTTTTGGGCTTCCTTTATTTTTTCCAACAAGGTGTGTTGAACATCCAATGACATGAGATGTCCCTCAGGCACTATCTCCAATATGAGATCCTTGAATTGGGCACATAGATCATCTGGCAATTCTCCCTTAGTAAGGCCATTCACATAAACCTTACGGCTTAACGCATCAGCTACAACATTTGCTTTACCGGGGTGGTATTGCAGACTCAAGTCATAGTCTTTGATGAGTTCCAACCATATTGTTTGTCTCATGTTGATTTCTTTCTGGGTGAAGATGTACTTCAAACTTTTGTGATCTGTGAACACTTCACATCGTTTTCCCAAAAGATAATGTCTCCATGTCTTGAGTGCATGGACAACAAAGGCTAACTCCAAATCATGACTAGGATAATTCACCTCATGAGTTTTGAGTTGTCTCGAGGCATAAGACACAACTTGCATTAAAACTGCACCTAATCCTTGGTGAGATGCATCACAATACACTTGGAAATCCTTCTCCAAATCTAGCAGGCATAATACTGGTGTTGTCACTAGTCTCTTCTTCAACTCTTGGAAACTGAGTTCACATCCTTCAGTCCAATCAAATTTCTTGTCTTTCTTTAGTAACTCCATCATTGGCTTAGCTACCTTTGAGAAATTCTCAATGAATCTTCTATAGTATCCTGCCAAGCCAAGGAAACTACGAACTTATTTCACTGACTTAGGAGATTCCCACTCAGTTACAGCTGACACTTTTGCGAGATCAACTGCTACACCATCTCCTGACACAATGTGTCCAAGAAATCCAACCTTATTCAACCAGAATTCACACTTGCTAAATTTGGCATATAGTTTATGCTCTCTAAGCTTCTCAAGTATCAAACGCAAATGTCCTTCATGCTCTTCATTGCTCTTGGAGTAGATCAAAATGTCATCGATCAAAAATGACAACAAACTTGTCAAGAAACTCCATGAACACCTTGTTCATCATATTCATGAAGTAGGCTGGTGCATTGGTCAAACCAAATGGCATCACGGTGTATTCATACAATCCATACCTAGTGGTGAAAGCGGTCTTAGGTATGTCTTGTTCCCTTATCTTAAGCTGAAAATAGCCTGACCGGAGATCAATCTTTGAGAACACACGGGCTCCTTCTAACTGATCAAACAAGTCATTGATTCTAGGCAAAGGATATTTGTTCTTGATAGTCACCTCATTGAGTGAACGATAATCTATGCATAACCTTTGACTTCTATCTTTATTTTCAACAAACAAGACTGGTGCTCCCCAAGATGAAGAACTTGGTTGAATAAATCCTTTCTGCAACTGTTCTCCAAGTTGTTTCTTGAGTTCTTTCAACTCATCAACTGACATCTTGTAGGGTCTCTTTGCTATTGGTCCTGATCCTGGCAGCAAGTCAATCAGAAACTCCACATCTCTATCTGGTGGCATTCCTAGCAATTCTTCTGGAAACACATCCGGATATTCTCTCACAATTAGCACACTATCTATGCTAACCCCCTTAAGAGAATTTAGCTTACTCCCTTTTGATTCAAACTTAGTCTTGAATCTAATCCTTTTATTATCTGGGTTGTGAGTGTGACAGTATGATTGGCACAATCTAGCACTCCCTTGTACTTAGTCATCCAATCCATTCCCAAAATGACATCCAATCCTTGGGAATTTAGGATTATCAAATTAACGGGAAACTTATACTTCCCAAATTCTATGACTAGGTCATGACATCTTGAGTTCACTATCATTTCTCCACCAGGAGAACATACTTTTATAGGACACCAAATAGTTTCAACTGGAAGTCAATTTATATCAACAAATGCTCTTGATATGAATGAATGCGATGCGCCAGTATCAAAAAGAACAAGTGCTGGAACAGAATTGAGTTTGAAATTACCAGCCACAGCATCAGGTTCCTCATATAATTCTTCCACATTGATGTGGTTCACTTATCCCTTTTGGAAGGGATTGGGCTTGTTGGCACCTTCAACTTTCTTTTCTGGGCACTCATTAGCAGAGTGCCCCATCTTCTTACACTTGAAGCATTCAATCTGACTGATATCTCTCTTTGCAGGCTGACTTCCACTTCCACTTCCACCTCCACCTCCACTGTGGTGACTCTTGTGGTTCTTGTACTTGTCATTATCATGACTACGGTGATGCTTGTTGTCATGATGGCAGTTGTGGTCGTGGTGGTTGTTGTACTTTCCATGTTTGTGGGATCCAGAACTCCCACTATCATCATGATGGAAACGCTTGTGGGATGATCCCGAGTTGTGCTTATCACAGCTGTGCTTCCTCTTCCTACTCTCAACCGGTTTCATCTTGTTTTCCAAGATGGTAGCCTTGTCACAAAGTGATTGGTATGTTGGAACATAGGCAACAGACAGCTGCAGATTCAGTTCATCATTCAATCCTTCGAGGAATTTCTCCTTCCTCTTGGCATCTGTATCAACTTCATCCGGTGCATAACGCGCCAGATTGTTGAACTCCTCCATGTATTCAGCCACGCTGCGGTGACTCTGCTTCAGATTGTGGAACTCCTTCTTCTTGAAATTCATCACCCCGGATGAGATGTGAGCTATACGGAATCCATCTTCAAAGATAGCCCAAGTCATATCCTCAATGGGGGTGGTGATCTGAAAGTTATCCCACCAGGTTGCTGCTGGCCCTTCCAGCAAATGTACTGCAAACCTGACCTTCTCTTCGTCGGTGCAGCCGACAGTCACTAAGTCCTTGTTCACTGAACGTAACCATTCATTGGCTACCATTGGATCAGTGGTTCCCAAGAACTTTGCAGGCCTCAGTCTTAGAAATCTGGTGAGCATGTCAAATCCTGGCGGATTATTCTGGTTGTTGTTGTTGTTATTGTTATTGTTGTTGTTGTTATTCTGATTCTAGTTCTGCATGAAAGTGGTCATCATCTGCATCAATTGTGCATGTGCTGTCATCAACTGCTGCATCTAAGGAGTGACATTGTTGTTGTTGTTTGGGTTGGGGTTGGCACGTCGAGGAGGCATCTGTGGTTTTAATAAGGATAAGAATGAGATACCCATAGATGCTTAACATGCACAATACATCACATACTCAATCACAATAACCAAGCATCAAAATAACATAGAGTTTGAACGACATAAACAACAAGTTTGTAAAAAGCAAACACACCATAGCAAGCCATCCACATGTTGGATGGTCATTGCGACTCAATAATCAAAGTACGATAGATGAAAGATAAATGAGTAGTCTCCACTACTCCTCCGCATCAATCTCCACATCAACAAGGGTAAGACCTGCATTCTCCATAGCGGTCTTGTACTCATCAACACTAGTAGTAAAGGCCTCTATCTTGTCCCTAAGAGCCCTCTTCTGAGAGAGAAGCCTCTCGATCACTCCCTGCTGATGCTCAAGCTCGAATTCCTTGGCCTCTAGCTCTTCCTTCATATCCCAGATCTACGTGTTCCTGTCTTGGACTCTTTTCTCCTGGCTCTTGAACTTCTTGTCCTGGCTTTCAAAATTGGCCTCCATTTCCTTGATTATCTTGTCTTGCTCCGCGAAGAGCTTGTCCTTCTCACGAAGCTGAACCTGGAGCTCGTCATTTCTAAGAATGACGTTGGTCCTATCAGTATCTAGGTGTCTAATAAGACCCTATAGGTCCTGGAGGTACAGACGAATTGGTTCCATCGTCTCTCTAGAAGCATCCTCGTACTCTATGGCCTCACCCTCCTCGTTGCGTCTCCCGAAGGGGTGAAAGTAAAGACCTCTAAGCTCGGTGGAGTGTCTCCCTACCAGGCGCCCAAGTAACTCCTGCATGACTACATCTAGGCCTTTCTCCTTGTCGTCATGCATCAGCTTGAAAGTGATGGTCTCCGTGGTTGGCTCTGTCTGGCGTCCCGGCTGGGTGACTCTGAAGCCCCATAGGTCTTTCCTCTCAAACTTGGTGAGTGGAAGAGTCATGGTGCTAGGAAGTGGAAGGTTGAGCACACTAGTGAGCTCAATGAGACGAGTACCAAAATGAGTTCCCTTGAACTCCTCGGCCGTGTTGATAATAACGTTAGGCATCTATTTTTATAAGATAGAGAAAAGTTAGAATCAACTTCAATAGAAAAAAAATCACAAGACAAAATATCACAAGCATATCTTTTTGCAACAAACACACAAGTCATGGCATACACAAATCCATTACAAACATCAAAGGTTCAACATAAGTTAGACAAATTTTTGGAAGTAGAAATGATAAGTGTGGTGGTCCAACTAAAGAAGTATGTTACAACTCTCACTCACTAGACAAAATAGCTATCAGGGCATCCTTAGTGGCCATCTATATATATTGTTCACAAGACTCCCATATTAAGTCTATGATGTCTCCCCTTAGTTGTTGGTTGGTAGTCTCCAACTCTTGGGTATGCTTCTTTTATTCTCTAAGGTCATTTTGAGTGTTGATCATTCTGCACTTGAGTCTATCACCAAGCTCCTTGATAGCATTCCAAGCTGCTTTTCTTGCAGAGTCAAAGAGTGTTGTGTTCATTTCTGAGTTGGTGACCATGCAGAATCCTGACTCCTTGTGGTTGTCTTCCTTGTTTTTGTACAAGTGAAGTTGCACCCACCAGTACTCTTCTCCTTCATCCATCACAGGGAATCCTTTGTACACAGCTGCACCATGTATCCCCATGGTAGCCATAAGGTTCTTGAGGGGATTGGGAAATTCAGTCTCACACTCTAAAGTCATGGTCATGAGTGGTCCCTTCCTCACGGCTTCGTTGATGGAGTTCATCTACAAATAGAGATGAGAAAGAAGATTAGAAAAGTTTACGAGAAGAAAAAGACAAGTGTGGAAATTATTCAAAATGTTGAAATTTTTTCCTTAGTGGTTTCTAATCCAATCCTAGGGTCATAATCCTATAGGAAACACAGTGCTCTGATACCATCTGTAATACCCCACCTTTATAAAGGTAAAGGCCCCTGTGATTACAATGCAAGTCCCTGGATCAATTGCTAGCATCCACAGTTTAATATGAAGTACACATAAACAAAGGTCATTATTACATCATCATTCTAGAGATAACATAGTCTTTTACAACTCCATAACCATAGGCTAGTACAAGAGTTTAACCTAACAATATAAATAAAAGTCTTCATCTTCATGTGCCACAGGCAAGCATGTTGAGTGTAGACTCATAACCCTAATCCTCATCAGAGTAACCTGCAACATCACAAGTTACAGCCACAGTGGGTCAATACACTGGAATAGTATTGGCAAGTGATACCTTAGTAGAATAATAGTATCTAGCTTCTACATGAATTTGGCCGAGTGTAGCTTAGGCTTGCTTTGCTTAAAATAGGTTTTACCTATCAGTTGAAAACACTAAGTTTTTTTTACCAAAAACTCCCAAGGAACCACCAATAGACATTGGTGAACCTTCACTCTTGTTCAACCACAAGTTTTTAACTTAGAAAATTGGGATGAGGAGATTCTTGATAGCTTCCATGTCTTGATGCTCAAATTTTCCATTTCCGGGGACATGGCTAAGTACTTAGTTTCTTCCTTCTGCAGAGATGGTGCACTTTCCCCACAAGACTTGATTTTCACCAAGACAGGACCTTTCAGAAGCCTTCCCTTAGACCAAATGGACGCGTTCCAAACCTATCACCCACTACCACCAACTGTCCAAATAGATAAGTTATTGCAACCTATATGATCCAGGTAGAGCCCATAATGCCATGTGGTTGCACTAGAAGCTTCTTAACATATGGCATCTCAAATCCCTTTGTTCCTGGGTGGCATTACACAAGTGAGATACACAGGGTAGACCATTGAAAAATGGGCTCTGGTAACCACTCAACCAAAATCCAACCAAGCAATTACCATTCCACCTAGGTGTTTCATTCACTTAGTTGTTTTATTAAGCAAAAAAATAAGTCAAAGACTTAGCAATATTTTTCCATAGCATGTATATATTCCACCCTTGGTTGCTACTACCTAGGCTAAGCATGGCAATAGCAAGTATCTTAACTTATAGAAAATTCTAACAATTCTACAACTACTAGGATTTCCCAAGCATAGCATATAGATACTTAGCAAAAATTATCATGCAAGCCCTATAAAAAATATATTTCTAATGCATAGTCAACATATTGGGATAAAAGTATGAAGCACCACTTGCCTTGGTAGTTGGGGGAGTAACAACGATCCTCACAGTCACAATCACCACTAGCTCCAAAATCTACACATAAAATGATATCACCAAATTCACATTTCAAATAAACAAGAAAAAATATATGAATGCATGCAAATGCCATGTGATGATTTTTCTAAACCAAACAAGACAAGTAAAACAGTACTGATCAATAAAATAAACATTTATACATCAAATAAACTTAATTTGGCTTTTAAAACATTTTCCAAATAATTTTTATACACAAAATAAGCTTACAAATGTGTTTGCATAAAATTCCATTTTAACAGAATCAAAATACAAAACTAATCCCATAGATGTGTAGGATTTCTTTTTATTTGTATTATTTGGACAAACAGAACAAAAGTTATTGAATTTAGAAATTTGAATATCTAATAGATGAAATTTCAGATTTTAAATCTAAACCTAGCCACGCGGCGCTTCCTGATTGGACGGTACCGCTTCGCGTGGATCAGGCTCTCTAGATCGTTAGATTTAAAGTGCATCGCACGGCTCAGATGGATTCGTACCCCTTCACTTAAGTCGTCTATCCTATGCGTCATATCTAGATCTAACAACCCAAATCGAACAGACAAAAAACGAGTGGCGCTGCAACGGTGGCTGGCGGCGGCGCACTCAGGCTGTGGTGGAACAGCGATTCTAGCGAGGCCTAGGGGTGGTGATGATGCTTACCAGACTCGCACATGCATGAGGGAGCTCAACGTGGCCGCGGTTGGGTAGGGGGCGTGCTGTAGCGGGGGCTAGAGCTCGTCGGGGTCGCAGGCGGCATCGGGTTCTTGCAGACGAGGTGGTTGTCGACGATCTGGATCGTCCTAGCACAAACCAGCGGTATCAGGAGGTGCACTAGGTCACGGCAAAAACGACAGTGTCAAGGAGAAGGCAAGGGGCGGTCAGACTTTACCTAAATCGCTCGACGTAGTTGAGCGGCGGCTCTGTCGCTTGCAGTGGTGAGCGGGGACGGCATCCTGGGTCATGCGCAGGCAAACCAGAAGTGTCAGCAGATGCACAAGATCACAAGGACCACACTCGTATAAACCAGAAGGACAGGGGCGGTCGGGCTCACCATAATTTCGTTGTCTGAGTAGCTCGGCACTGCGGCGGTGCAAGTGAGATTGCGGGCAGCCTGGTGGTAGAGAAGGGGTGCTGATTGAGGGGAAAGGAGCGGGGTGGGGAGGTGGTTATGTAGCCATAGCGGGGGCGAGAATCACGCGCTGCATCAATGGGATTTAAGCGACGAATAAATGCGGCGCTGTGAGGAGGTAACGGCGGAGCGGGTCGTCGCACGGCGATTTGGGGACGATGATGACGGGGCAGGTGGGTCCGAGGCATCAGCGAGAGGGGTGTGCTCGCATGGGTGAGAAACAGAGGGAGAGGGGAAAACCCGGGTGGGCTGGTTAATAGGCTGGTTCAGCTGCTGGGCCTGATTGGTGGCGTCGGCCTTTTCTGTTTTCTTTTATTCTTTTCTATTTCTATTTTGATTTTCTGAAATCATTTTCAAATGCTTTTCATATGGGTTTGAATTCAAACTTGTTCTGAATTTTTGTAAAGTGGACCATACACATATTTGACTACATAACAATGTTGTTCACTCAAAAATACATTGGCCCATTGAATTTTAAAAATAAACCATGCTTTAATTATTTATTTATAATAGGCATATGAATGGTTTTGAATTCATAATTTTTGTTTTGAAATTTTTGACCAAGCTTTGGAAATAACATTCAACCTATGTTCAACCCTTTTCTGGTTAAAACAAGTATTCTCATATTAGAGGGTAGCAATAAGGTCATTTCCTTGATTACATAAAATAATAGACAACAATTGCTTCTATTTTTGAAATCTTATTTGAAAATGATCCTAAAATTCTTAGGAATGCATGAATGATATGCAAACTTTGTAATCATGATTTTTGGGATGTTACACTTGGTGAAGAGCTTGTAATTGGACATGATGCTCCGCTTGGAGTTGCCGATCACGGTACTCGAACTTTTGGAATGTATCATCGATACCATGCTCAAGTCTCTCAAATTGTGTATTGAATTCTTGAGCGTTGCACCCATAAGTTAGTGGAGAGGGAAACTTCAACAACAGAGAGGTGATGTTGGTGGAATGGTATTTGCTACCTTTCCTCACCGATTCTGGAAATATTCTTCTTGCCGAGAGCAAAGCGAATAGCGGATACACAAGACACACACAAAAGCCTCTGGTGGAAGTTTAGGAAGGTGGATAGAAAATGGAACAACCAAATGGAAAGGTTATTGTCAAAAGTGGGTAAAATCCAAAAATAACACAAAGTCAAAGGAAAAGGTCAAAAAGGGTGACGATAACCTACGACTATACACACACGGTGGAGATAAATGTTGTAACATCCCTAAAATCATGTTTCAAAACTCATGCATGTCATCCATGCATCCATGATCATGTAGAGTTCCATTTCAAAAATCAATTCAGAAACCGGAGCATATGTGCTCATTATTTTATGTGATCAATATTAAATCAAATGCTACTCTCCAATGGGAGATTATTTGTTCAAAAACCAAACCTGGTTACTCTCGGATTGTATTGCTTGATTTCTAGTCCTTAACCAAAATTTACAAAACAAATATGGATTTTAAAACCATTTTCAAAACTTGATCAAACCAAGTGCTTTGTCACTAATTATTTTTGTTTTGATCAATATTACCAAGCTAATACGGAGAGTCCACATGTTTTTACACCTAGAATTATGATTGTTGCACTCTGCAAAAATCCAGAACAAATTTGAATTCATTTGGCATTTGAATTTGTTTGAAAATGGATTCTGAAAATGCAAACAGAAAAAGAAAAAGATTAAGGAAATAGGAAAAGGCCGGCGCTAGAATTGTGGCCCATCAGCAGAAGCAGCCAACTAGCCAGCCCACCCGGGATTTCCCTCTCCTCCTGTTTTTCTCACCGTACCCGCGCTACCCAATGAGTCACTGATCGGTGGACCCTCTCCAGCTCACCACGGTCTTCCCCAAATCACGCCCACGACCATGTCGCCGGCTGTTTCCTCCGCCATCACTACCGCGTTTTAAAACCCGAGTTATTGCCGGCGTTTCCTCGCGTGATTCTATCCCCCGCTCTGGCTATAAGACCCCCTCCCCTCGCCGCTCATTTCCCCTAACTTAGCACAGACGCCACGCCACCAGGCTGCCCATATTTCGCCGAACTCTGCCACGGTACCGACGAACTCTGGCAGCAAATTCCGGTGAGCTCCCCGCGCCCCTTGACTCCTAGCTTCTCCAGAACAATCACTACATCTTTGCGCTTCGATTGACACCGCTGTTGTATGCTAGGACAACCCTGAGCGTCGGCAACGTCGACGACTGAGCAAACCCGACGAGGCACTCAACTCCGGTGAGCAAATCTGGTTAGTCTCGAGCGCGCCTTGCCCTCTCTCTGATACTCACATGACCAGTATCACTCCCCGCATCTAACGCACCACTTGTTTGACTCTGGCATGATCTACAACGTCGGCAACGACGATGAACAGCTGTGCCCGACGACAGGCTCTACTCCGACGAGAAATCCCCACCGTGTCCGTGCGCCCCTTAACAAGCCACTGCCACGTTGACCTTCAGCACACCTCTGTGAGTCTGGTAAGCATCTCCAATCACTTCCTCGCTTCCTGTAGCCGCCGCGACGCCGTAGACCGAGTGCGCCGCCGCTCACCGTCGCCGTGCGCCGCCAGTTAGTGGTCGCTTGACCAGCGACCATTAGATCTAGTTCCATCGGCTGCGTTAGATTCATTTAGCGAAGGGGTACGCGTTAGATCTGGCCGTGCATCTTCATTTAGATCGTGTGGCTCTCGTTGATCGATCCGTCCGAACCGGTACCAACCAATAGGAACACGCCGCGTGTCTGTTAGTTCATTTTAAATTTCTGATTTGAATCTATTAGATGTTTAAACTTGTTTTAATCATAACTTTTGATTCCCACGTTCAAATTTGACAAATTTTATATCAATGGAATCAGGAGATAAAGCCATTTCCATTTATGCAATGTGTTTAAAGTTTTGTTTCTGTTAAAATGGTTTTATTTACAGAAACATATGTAGGTCTATTTTGTGTATATAAATTATTTGAGAAATGTTTTAATGTTCAAATAAAGTTTGTTTGGCAAGTTTTGAACTTGTTTATAAATCAGTACTGTGCACTTGTCATGTTTGGTATAGAAAATCATCACATATCACATTGCATGCATTCATATATTTTTGCTTGTATCTATTTTGTATGTGATTTGGTGCTATCATTTTATGTGTAGATTTTGGTGCAAATAGTGATTGTGATTGTGAGGATTGTAGCTACTCTCCAAACTACCAAGGCAAGTGGTGCTTCATGATTTTATTCCTATGTTTTTCAAATATGCATTAGAAATATTTTTGCTAGATTTGCATGGATAAATATTGGTCTTTATATGCTATGCTTGGGAAATCCTAGTAGTTATAGAATTGCTAGAAATTTCTAAGTTAAGATGTTTATCTATGCCATGCTTAGCCTAGCTAGTAACAACCAAGGGTGGTAAAAATAATCATGCTATGATAAAATATTTCTAAGTCTTTGGACTTGTGTTTTGCTTAATAAAACAACTAAGTGAATGAAACACCTGGGTGGAATGGAAGGAATGGTTTATGTTGAGTGGTAACACAAGGCCCATTTGTATGGTTTACCTTGTGTATCTCACTTGTGGAAAGCCACCCAGGAACAAAGGGATTTGAGATGCCATATGTTAAGAAGCTTCTAGTGCAGCCACTTGGCAATATGGGCTCTGCCTGGATCATATAGGTTGCAATAACTTAGCCATTTGGACATTTGGTGGTAGTGGGATTGATAGGTTGGAGCGCGTCCATTTGGTCTAAGGGAAGGCTTCTGAAAGGTCCTGTCTTGGTGAAAATCAAGTCTTGTGGGGAAAGTGCACAACCTCTGCAAATGGAAGAATCTAAGTACTTGGCCATGTCCCTGGTATTGGACAATTTGAGCATCAAGACATGGAAGCTATCAAGAATCTCCTCATCCAAATTTCTAAGTTAAAAACTTGTGGTTGAACAAGGGTTGAAGGATCACCAATTTCTATTGGGAGATGCCTTGGGTGATTTTGTCAAGCAAAAACTTAGTGTTTTCAAATGATAAGGAAAATCTATTTTGAGCAAAGCAAGCCTAAGCTCCACTTAGCCAAATGCATATAGATGATAGACTCCACTATACTAGCATAGTATCACTTGCCAATACAATTCAAATATATTGACCCTTGTGGCTATAACTTATTATGTTGCAGGTTTGTTTGATGTTAGTGTAGTTTATTTATTAGGATTACAAGTCTACAACCAACATGTCTGCCTGTGGCACTTTGAAGATGAAGGACCCCATACTATTGTTGTATTCTGCTGCATTGTAATGAGATAGCAAATGAGCTATGTAAGATGTAATAAATTATTTTATTCCTGGTTATAAAGTGGTGTTATGACCTTTGTTTCTTGATATTACATCTTAACTGTGGATGCTAGCTATTGATCCAGGGACTAGCATTGTAAACACAGGGATCTCTAGTTCATTAAAGGTTGGGAACCTTACAGAAAGACTTTGTCACATTCTCGATCTGTCGGTACTCCATTTGGTGAGTACTTATCTAGCGGCCACTAGTGGCGTCAAGACGAGATTGTGTCATGTGGGTAAAGTGTACAACTTCTGCAGAAGATCAAATTCTAAGTACTTAGTCGTGTCCCCGGTTATGGACAACTCTGAGCAACTAAGGCCTGAAGCTATGGAAGATCTCGACATTCCAATTTCTCAAAGTAAAACTTGATGGTGACAACAAGGGATTAGAAGCACTTGGAGTTTTCCAAGTAGTTCAGAAATATTTGACAAAATATCAAAACTATTTTGAAAAGATAGGATAAAACTATAATGCTTTCTACAAAAGAGCCTAAACCCTACTGAGCCAAATATGCATGTAATGATAGGATCCACTTACTTCTACATAATAGTGAAACTTGCCAATACAATTCAAATGTATTGACCCTTGTGGCTGCAACTTATTATGTTGCAGGTTTGTTTGATGTTAGTGAAGTGTGTTGAATAGGATTACAAGTCTACAACCAACATGATTGCCTGTGGAACTTTGAAGATGAAGGACTCCATGCTATATAGATATTCTGCTGCATTGTAATGAGATAGCCAAATGAGCTTCTGAAAGATCTTGTCTTGGTGAAACCAAGTCTTGTGGGGAAAGTGCACCAGCTCTGTAGAGTGTAAAATCTAAGTACTTAGCCATGTCCCTGGTAAAGGACAATTTGAGCATCAATACATGGAAGCTATCAATAATCTCCTCATCCCAATTTCTAAGTAAAACTTATGGTTGAACAAGGGTGAAGGACCCCAATGTCTATTGGTGGTTCCTTGGGGAAAATATTTTGACAAAGAAAAACTTAGTGTTTTCAACTGATAGACAAAACCTATTTTAAGCAAAGAAAGCCTAAGCTACACTTAGCCAAAATGCATATAGTATTTAGCCCACCAATATTCTACTAAGGTATCACTTGCCAATACTATTCCAATGTATTGACCCACTGTGGTTGTAACATGTGATGTTGCGGGATATTCTGATGATGATTAGGAGTCATGAGTCTACACTCAACATGCTTGCCTGTGGTACATGAAGATGAAGACTTATTTATATTATTATATATTTGAACTCTTGTATTAGGCCTGTGGCCATGGAGTTGTAAAATACTATGTTTGTCTCTGGAATGATATGTAATAATGACCTTTGTTTCTGTGTACTTCATCTTAAACTGTGGATGCTAGCATTGATCTAGGGACTAGCATTGCAATCACAGGGATCCTTTCCTTTACCAAGGAGGGATCTTACAGATGGTATCAGAGCACGGTGTTGCCTGTAGGATTATGACCCTAGGATTGGAAACCACTAAGGAAAAATTTTCAACAACTTCCCCACTTGTCTTTTCTTCTCGTAAACTTCTCTAATCTTCTTTCTCGTCTCTATTTGTAGATGAACTCCATCAACGAAGCCGTGAAGAAGGGACCACTCATGACTATGACTTTGGAATGTGAGACAGAGTTCCCCAAGGCTCTCAAGGACCTCATGGTTGCCATGGGAATACATGGTGCAGCTGTGTACAAAGGCTTTCCTGTGATGCAGTTGAGTACTGGTGGGTGCAACTTCACTTGTATAAAAACAAGGAAGACAACCACAAGGACTCAGGATTCTGCATGGTCACTAACACAATGATGCACACCACATTCTTTGATTCAGCAAGGGATGCAGCTTGGAGGGCCATCAAAGAACTTGGTGATAGAATCAAGTGCAGAATGCTTAACACCCAGAATGATATTAGGGAAGAAAAGAAACATACCCAAGAGCTAGAGGCTACCAATCAAAGTTTAAGGAAAGACATCATAGACTTAGCAATGGAGTCATGTGATCAAGATAAACAGATTGCCTCTAGGGATGCCTTGTTAGCCAACTTGGCAAGTGAAATGGGATTGTAAGCGTACTTCGTTAGTTGGACCACCACACTTATCATTTTATTTTCCAAAATGCTGTCTAAATAAGTTGAACCTTGGATGCTTGTAAAGGATTTTATGTATGCTATGACTTGTGTGTTTGCCAATGTTATGCTTGTGATGCTCTGTCTTGAAATTTATTTATTGTGTTGATTCTAACTTTTTCTATCTTATAAATAGATGCCTAATGTTACTATCAGCATGGCTGAAGAGTTCAAGGGAACTCGTTTTGGCCCTCGTATTATTGAGCTCACTAGTTTGCTCAATCTCCTCTTCCTACCATCATGGTTCTTCCCCTCACCAAGTTTGAGAGGAAAGACCTTTGGGGTTTCAAGGTTAATCAGCCCGGACGCCAGACTGAGCCTACCATGGAGGCTATCATCTTCAAGCTCATGCACGATGACAAGGAGAGAGGCCTAGAGGTAGTCATGCAGGACTTGATTGGACGTCTGTTAGGGAGACACTCTCGACAGGTTAGAGGTACTCACTTCCACACCTTTGGTAGACGTGATGAGGATGGTGAGGCCATTGACTTCGAGGATACTTCGAGGGAGACAGCAGAGCCGATTTGTCTATACCTCCAGAACTTAGAGGTTCTTCTTAGGCACGTGGACACTGATAGGACCAACGTCATGCTCAGCAATGACGAACTCCAGGTGTAGCTTTGTGAGAAGGACAAGCTCTTCGCGGAGAAAGATGAGATAATCAAGGAGATGGAGGCCAAGTTTGAGAGTCAGGTGACGAGGTTTAATCTCGTCAATGCCCATTGTTATGGACTTGGGTTTTGGAGAAGATGGGGATGCTGGAGATCGTGGCACGGTTAACAGACAAGCAACCAGGGGACACGAGATTTACCCAGGTTCAGGCCCCCGGAGGGAAAACCCTACTCCTGCTTGTCTGCTCTTGATTACGGCAGAACCGAAGGTTACAGGGTGCGCAGATTCGATCTGGCGTGGAGGTGTGTGCGAAAGTATGAGTCGACCGATCTAGGACGTGTCCTCCTGGCCTTTATATAGACTTAGGCAGGTCCCGAGCATAGTCCTAGTCGGTTACAGGTTCTAGGGTTTTACCCCTTTGAATTTCCTATCTACGATAGTCTTGTTCTCCAAGGATCCGAAGGCGTCATGGGCCTTGGCCACCCGAAAATTTTCATGGGCCAGCGTATATCTGTTGTGGGCCTTCCTTGGGCTGAACCAGGTATGCTGAAGTCATGTACCCGTAGGGTATAACCATGTCAGTAGCCCCCGAGTGATTAGTCGAATCGTAGATTCGGCTGAGGACTCTTCCATCTTTCGGGTGCAACTATGTATTAATAGTATATGTGTGTAGGGATTGTTGACGCGTGTGTCTGACTAACCCGATGGATCAGGGTCAGTTAACTGTCTTAGGATGAAACAACACGATCTTCTTCAGGTTCGAGTCCCTCAACTCGAACCTGGAACATATGTTGGCGTAATTCTACTCAGGCCGCGGAGGACTTACAGGAGTGGAATTCCAGTGATTTTAATTAATGTACCCAACGCGTCCGTCGGGATTTTTCATCACGCCTGTTGGCATGGATTTGTACTAGCAGAGCGCAGTCATGTACGTTGCCAGGTCGTCAGATGATATCTGCAGGTCTTATCTTTGCGTCGCGGACGCAGCATCCGAACATTTGTCACCGCGGAGGTGTTTCGGGTGGCCAAGGAGATTGTCGCTCACTTAGCGCTTGTTGGGGCAGAGATGCCAAAAAGTTTTTGCGTGCTGATCCGAAAGATCACAGTCGAAGAATTCATAGGGTGCGCGACCAGCGCTCCCTATGGGAGTAGCCCCCGAGTGTCTGTTCGAGTCGTAGACTCGAGCAGAGACTTTAGTTCAAGCATTGTTCAGTTGTTAAGTCCGTAAGACTCAAAAAAATTCGGATGCTTAAATCCATCCTCCCTATGGGAGTAGCCCCCGAGTCCGTAGTGGAGTCGTAGACTCGACGTAGGACTCAAAGAAAAACTTTGTCGTTATTGATCTTCCGGGTGCGCGGCCAGCGCTCCTGATAGGAGTAGCCCCCGAGTATTTAGTCGAATCGAAGATTCGAGTGAGTACTCTTAGCTGTGGAGCCGAAGAATTGTAGTTGGTGCTAGTATAGCTTTTGATGACATCAGTGCTGACGATCGATGACCTCAAGCGTCTGCTACGCCAGAGATGACTTGACTGGACGAACGTGGGTCCCACTTGCTGACTTTGAATTGACCGGTCACGCGCGGCGTGGAGATAATTACGGCGTCTCCTCGATTTCCGTGCGTAGTAGACGGTGTGGTAACGACGGTTCGTTGTGATATTGACACATGTACGGTCAGATCTGCCGTTGGCGTTAGCTCTTCTGGATGGACGGCTGTCGTTCGTCGTCTTCGCTGTTATAATCATTGGGGGAAACCGTGGTTTTTTTTCACCGCACCAGTTCTTGTGTTCACTGCCTCCCTGTGCTCGAGCGATTCTTGCTTCGCGCTGGGATTTCCTTCCACATTTCCGTCGTTCTTTCTATGTTTTCACCGCCGGCGCCGCCGTAGCGCAATGGGGAAGCCAAAGAAATCTTCATCTGCGGTTGGGACCAGCGCCGCCGGAGGAAAGAAAGGCACCACCGCCGCTACTCGCTTCATCGATGGTGGCTGGCGGCGATCAGAGACGCGGGAGAGCGATCTCCGCAAGCTTCGCGAGCGGGGCCTGATCCCGCAAGATAGGGAGGCCGTCAAACTCCCCGGTAATGAGGTAATCCCCCGTCCCCCAACTGGGTACCGGGTTATGTTTCTCGCCTTCGTTTTGCGTGGGTTTTCTTTTCCGGTCCACGACTTCCTCCGTGGACTGCTCTTCTTCTATGGGATTCAGCTTCATCATCTGTCTCCCAATTCTCTTCTCCACATTGCGTGTTTTATCACTTTTTGCGAGTGCTGGCTTGGCATTGAGCCGCACTTTGGCCTCTTCCGGAAGCTCTATTCCGTAAAGAGGCAATCTGGTTCGGATGGTGTGTATCCCATTGGGGGTTGCATCATCTCCCTTAGTCCCAATCTTCTCTTCTTTTCTTTTTCCATCTCCGAATCTGTCCAGTACTGGCGGAGGCGATGGTTTTATATCCGTGACTCCGTAGTGCCCGGGCAAGATTTTGGTCTTGTTCCCTTTGACCCCTCCCAAATGATTGAGAAGAAAAGGTCTTGGAAAAACCAAATCTTGGACGGTGAGGTGGCGGAGATAGAGGACCTTTACCATCGGGTGGAGGATCTCCAGCTGATTCTGGAGAAGGAGGTGAACGGCGTGGACATCATCCGAACGTTTCTTGAGCGTCGGGTGCAACCTCTCCAAGCGAGGGCGCACCCGATGTTTCTTTATTCTGGGCGCCGTGATCCGACGAGGGTTTCGGCTGAGAAAATGTCCGAGGGGGATCTCAACAGGGCCCTTCGCGCGCTGCTGAAGTTCAAAGCCGGAGAAGAAATCTCGGGGAAGTCGCTAACTCCTCCGTTTTCTTCGACGTTGGCCATACCGCAGGTGTAGATTTGTGCACGTAGTGCTTTTTGTCGGCTGTGTTTTTATTTCCTTTGTTTGCTAACAAAGTTCCTTCTGATTTTGCAGAGCTTCAAAGTGCCGGGCATGGTACCGCCGTTGCCCGAAAGGTATCCGAATGCCCCGGATAATGAAGTGGTTGATTCCGTGTCCGAGCTACCGTCGGCGCGATCTCCGGCGGAGGATGCCGACGAGTCGAGTGAGGACCATACGTGAAAACGGTCACGGAGCTCTAGCGAGTCTTCGGATGCCTCGACTCCTCCGACTCCCAGAAACCCTCTGGGCCTTGAGCGTCATAGTGGCGGTCATGGAGGTTCTAGTTCTCCCATTCCTGCCATTCCTGTGCGGGCTGTAGCGCCGCACCCACCAGCGAAGCGGAAGAAGGAAGAGAAAAAGGAGGAGAAAAAGGAAGAAAAGAAGGAGGATAAGAGAGCCCGAAGGACTCCTCCTGTATTTGACCTGAACTCACTGGGCTCGTAAGTTCTTGTTGTACTATTGTCTTTTCTCCTTCATGATTTTTGTGCTTGTGCTGATTGGTTCGTGTGCAGGCATTCCTCCCATGATTCCTCCAGTGGCGGTGCGCGGGAGATGATGGGGGAGTCGAAAATTGCGTCTCCTCCTCCTCAGACGGTGGCGACTTCGGGTGGCGCGGCTCCGGATCCTCCGTTGCAGGAGGTGCAGGTGGTTGCGCCTCAGAATTTCGCAGGCGGTTCTTCGGAGTCACCATCAGAGCATGTAAGTTTTTTGCTTCATGTAACGGGGGGAGCCCCCGAGTGTATTCGTGTGCGAATTTTGTTTTTGCTTCTTCGTGTTGGGCGTAGCCCCCAAGCCTTTTTCTTACTGCTATTTCTTTTTCTGCAGCCTTCTGTGCAGGAGGCCAAGCGGCTGGTGCAAGAGCGCCTGGCGCTGGAGGCGAACCTTCGGCAGCTTCAAGGTATCCATCTTCCTATGAATGTCCCTATTATTTATCCTGGTCCTGTTCGTTGACACTTGCTTGTCTTGAATGCAGAGGAGCATAACGATTCCCTCCGTGAGGTCGACGCTCTCAAAAAGAGCCTTGGTCAATCGGAGCAGAAGGCCGAAGCCGCCATTCGCGCGAAAGAACGCCTCGAGCTAGAGCTGACTAAGGCAGCCGAAGCGAAGGAGCGTCTGCAGCAGGAGGCCGCAGATCGTGAGGAGCAGCTGGCCACCGTTGCGGCTGCTCGTGAAAGAGAGGTGGCGGCGAAGCTAATGGCTGTTGCCAAGGCTATTTCGGGTGAGTGCTAGTTTTGTACTTGTTTCTTTTTCTTCGGGTCTTCTTCTGTGCTGCTTTTCTTCATGCTTTCCTTCTTATTTTTTGTCTCAGATGCCGCGGGCATCGAGTTCTACCGCGGTGCTCTAGAGCACGGGAATGCTCTAGATGATGCCACTGTGGCGGTCGAAGACCGCTGCAGCACCGTCGTCAACTCCCTTGCCAAGGCGAAAGAGGTTCTTGGTCGCTTCTACAAGGAGCTTGTCCCGAAGGGCGCAGCCCTTGATGATGTGGATGCTCTGGCGGAGGCTCTGTCAGCCGAAGCGCCTGCGGCGTACAAGCGCAAGCAGAAGGGCATCGGCGCGTCCGTCGGGCTGGCGATGGCCTTGGCAGCTGGAGCGGAGCTGGATCTGCCCCAGATCACCTCTCGGATGCCGACGGCTGTGGATGGATCCGAGGTAGCCTTTGCTGCCTATTCTGCTCGCTGCAAGCGATATGGGCCCAAGCTCATTGACTTGCTGTCTGAGTATGCACTGCGGCAGCAGGGCGGGGCCAAAGCTAGGCAGTCTGGCTCCAAGGCGACTCAGGGTCCCGCATCTTAGGCGTAGTAGACGTAGGGTAGTTTGTAGTCTACTTTTGTTGTAAATATCTTGAAGAACACCATCCTTGTGCCACGTAGTGGCCTTATATATTTAATGAATTCCTCTGAGTTGTGCTCTATCCTTGGCTGAATGTCTGTGTTCCTTTCTTTTGCTGCTGCTCTAGGTTCCTTCGGGTGTTGATCATGTTGACGCCCCATCCGCAATGCCGTTGCGACCATCCTTGGATGATTCCTCGCAGCTCACTTTCCTTCGGGATCGTGTGCGTAGTCTGGAGAGGGAGTTGCTCGGGTTACGCGGTCATGCCGACGTTTGGAAGTCCAAGGCGGATCGTGGTGCAGCCAGAGAGGAGTACTTGATGGCGGAGCTGGTTCGGCTGTCCGAGTAGCTGCAATGTAAGTTGTTCTTTGGTTCGAGCTGTAGCTCGGTTCTTCGGATGAGCCTGCTGGGCTTACTCTTATTTTGTGCGATTGTTGAAGGTGCGAATCTTGCTCCGAGGGAAGAAAAGGAGCGTGTCGCTGTTCGGGTCAATTGCTTGACTCAACAGGACATGGAGGCCGGCGGCTTCTTCTGGATGGATCGTGATCGCGCCATAGCTCTGGCGATGGTGCAGGATCGTGTTCATCAAGTTTCGCGGGTGCTCCGCCAAGTGCAGACATCGCTTGCCTCGGTGCTGCACGTCATGTTCCCTTTGGATGCCGTACTGACAAGCCTTGCGGGTCTTCTGTCGAAGTTTCGAAGCGTAAGCAATGTCAAGGAGTTGGTGCGGCAGCAGCTTGTCGCAGGAGTGAAGGCTTCTTTGTCTCTTGTGAGGCTGCACCGGCCTGACGTGGATTTGGCTGCTGTGGCCGTTGGGCCACCTCTTCTCCCTGATGGTGGCGAGTGGGACATGCGTCCGCATTACGCGGCAATAAGGCAGTATGCCGAACAGATTGTAGATTTGTTTGAGCAGCGTGCCCAGGTTATTCTTCAACATAGGTAGTACCTGTAAAAAGAGAGAGATGTAAAATTTGTATATTTCGGTTGGGCGTGTTGTGCCCTTTGTTGTAAAGGTTTGTTTGTTTGTGAGCACGCAGTGCTTTGATTGAGTACGTGTCCTTTTCATTTGCCTGACGTTGTCAGCTACTCAGGTGTACACGTTTGGTCCTCAGTCGATGAAATCGTGAGGTGGGGGAGCCCCCGAGTGCGTTTGTAGCATGTAGAAAAGTTGCAGAAAATAGTGAGCCGAAGTTTTGGGGCGAGACACTTAGCTTTATTTATATCGTAATGGAGGAGGTACATTGTTCGGCTGAATAGCCTTGGCTGAAAGCCTTATTGAAAGTAAAAGGGGGTAGGTTGCTACAGATAGAATCGTCGCAGGTGCGAGATATTCCATGGGTTGGAGTATGCGACCCCAGACTCCACGTGCTTGAGGCGATAGGCGCCACCTGGGATGACTTCGGTGATGACATAGGGTCCTTCCCATGGTGACTCGAATTTATTCAGTCGCTTTTGCTTGAGTCGCAAGACGAGGTCTCCTTTGATGAAGGACCTTGGGCGTAGCCGGCGGCTGTGGTGGTTGCGGAGACTCTGCTGGTACACCGCTGATCGAGCTGCTGCTATATCCCGTGCTTCGTCGAGTGTGTCGACAGCGTCTTCAAGTGCAATCGTGGTTTCGGCTTCGCTGTAAGCGACGACCCGCGGGGCCTGGTGGCGTACTTCGGCTGGTAGCACGACCTCGGCTCCGTGTACCATGAAGAATGGTGTGTAGCCGGTGGAGCTGTTTGGCGTAGTCCGTAAGCTCCACAGGACGGATGGTAGTTCTTTCGTCCAGTTTCCATCTTTTTGTTTGAGTGAGCTCATGAGGCGCTTCTTGATGCCGGCGCCGATTAGGCCGTTGGCCTTTTCCACTTGTCCGTTCCTGTGCGGGTGTGCCACTGAGGCATACGTGATGTTGATCCCAAGGCCTTCGCAGAAGTCCTGGAATTCTTCGGAGATGAAGTTCGATCCGTTGTCGGTGATGATGCTGTGAGGTACGCCGAACCTGTAGACAATGGACTCGAAGAACTTGACGGCAGTTTTGCCTTTCTGGTTGGTGACCGTCATGGCCTCGATCCACTTGGTGAATTTGTCGACTGCAACCAGGAGGAAGACGTGTCCCCCTTTCGAGGATTTTGGCAGTTTGCCGATCATGTCGAGGCCCCATTGAGCGAAAGGCCAAGCTATAGGTATGGGTCTGAGCTCGGACCCAGGTGCGTGCGGTTTGTTGGCGAACCGTTGGCATCCGTTGCATCTTCGGACGATGTCCTTTGCGTCGCTCATGGCCGTTGGCCAGTAGAATCCTGCTCGTAGAGCTTTGGCGACAAGGGAGCGGCTGCCTGCGTGGTGGCCGCAGATGCCTTCATGTATGTCTTGGAGTATGGCCTTGCCGTCGTTGATGGTGACGCATCGTTGAAGTACACCTGTGATGCTGCGCTTGTACAGCTCGGCGTGGATGATGGTGAAGGCTTTTGACCGGCGAGATATGCGCCGGGCGTCTGTTGGGTTGTCCGGCAATTCTCCGGTTATCAAGAACTGGAGGTATGGTCGCGTCCAAGTTTCTTCGACTGCCATGACCTGCATTAGGTTGGCCATGGCTACCTCTGTGTCCAGTTTTTCGGGTCCTTCGTGTCCTTCGGGTAGCGTGGTTCCCGAGTGTTCTGCTTCTTCGGGTGATCCCTTGGGGAGCTTTCGCTTGATGGATGGCACGCAGATCTGTTCGAGGAACACTCCTGGTGGCACCTTTGCGCAAGTGGAGCCGATGTTGGCGAGTCTATCGGCTTCCTCGTTGCTCTCTCTTCCAACGTGTCGAAGTTCGCAGCCGTCGAATTCACCTTCGAGTGCGTTGTAGAGCGCGCGGTATGCGATCATGTTTTCGGCATGTGCGTCGCACTCATTCATCGTCTGCTGGACGACGAGGTTGGAGTCGTCGTAGATGACCAGGCGCGTTGCGCCGCATATCTTCATCCTCATGCCGTGGATGAGGGCTTCGTATTCGGCCTCGTTGTTGGAGGCTCTGAATTTCATCCGAAGAACGTACTTCATCTTGTCGCCTTGCGGGGAGGTCAGTATGACCCCTGCCCCTGCTCCGGCTTCGCGCTTGGAGCCGTCGAAGTGCATTGTCCATGACTGCGACATGTCTAGGGTGTCTGGCAGCTGCAGCTCCATCCAATGTACTAGGAAGTCCGGAAGGACTTGAGATTTAATTGCGTGTCGCTTCTCGTAGACAATGTCCAAGGGTGATAGTTCGATGCCCCACAGGGCCACCCGTCCTATGGCCTCTGGATTATTGAGGATGCTGTTCAGGGGTGCCTCGTTGACCACCATCACTTGGTGCTTCTAGAAGTAATGGCTCAGCCGTCGAGCCGTCATGAACACGCCGTAGGCTAGCTTCTGGTAGTGAGGGTACCTCTGCTTTGTTGGTGTTAGTACCTCGCTGAGGTAGTAAATTGGGCGCTGGACCCCGTGGGTCTTGCCTTCTTTGGGTCGTTCGACCACGAGTACGGTGCTGACCACCTGGTGTGTGGCTGCTATGTACAACAGCAGGGGCTCGCGCTCCTTTGGCGTGACCAAAACGGGCGAGGTGGAGAGGAGCCGCTTGAGGCTTTCGAATGCGTTGTTGGCTTCTGTTGTCCACTCGAACTTGTCTGCCTTGCGCAGCAGCTGGTAGAATGGTAGGGCCTTCTCACCCATGCGGCTGATGAACCTGCTTAGTGCCACCACTCGTCCTGCGAGCTGCTGGACGCCCTTGAGGTTTTTCGGCTTCTCCATCGTCATGATGGCTCTGATTTTCTTTGGGTTCGCCTCGATCCCTCGTTGAGAGATGAAGTACCCGAGCAGCTGACCCGATGGGACGCCGAAGGCGCACTTTTCGGGATTGAGCTTGATCCTGTAGCGATCAAGGTTGTCGAACGTCTCGCGGAGATCGTCGATAAGTGTCCTTGCCTCCTTAGTCTTTATTACTATGTCGTCGACATAGACTTGGACATTGCGACCGATCTGGTCCTTAAGGCAGGCCTGCATGCATCGCTGGTACGTGGCACCTGCGTTCTTTAGCCCGAAGGGCATTGTGTTGTAACAGAATACTCCAAACGGTGTGATAAACGCCGTTTTCTCCTGATCTTCGACCTTGAGCCGAATCTGGTTATAGCCTGAGTAGGCGTCGAGGAAGGAGAGTTTCTCGCAACCTGCAGTCGAATCGATGATCTGGTCGATCCGTGGAAGAGGGAAGTGGTCCTTTGGGCAATGCTTGTTTAGTGACGTGAAGTCCACGCACATCCGCAGGATGTCCGTGTCCTTCTTTGGGACCATCACCGTGTTTGCGAGCCACTCGCTTTCTTTGATTTCCCTGATGAAGTCTGCAGCGAGTAGTCTATTGATTTCCTTGCCGATAGCTTCGGCTCGTGGCTCCGACAGTCTTCGGATGGACTGCTTGACTGGCTTGGTGTCTGGAAAGACATTGAGTGCATGCTCGGCGAATTCCCTGGAAACTCCTGGCATGTCCGCAGGACACCAGGCGAAGATTTCCCAGCGCTCACGGAGGAATTCGACGAGCGCGCCTTCCTATGCGGTGCTGAGGTCGTTGGCGATCAAGGCCGTCTTGGAGGCATCCGTCGTATGGACCTGTACTTTCTTGGTGTTAACGGTGGAGTCAAAGGACATGTCAGGTGCGTTCTGCCTTGTGACTGGGGGTACCCCATTGTCCGTTACTTCACGGAGCCTTACAAGCTCGTCTTGCATGCCGAAAGACTAGGAGATTTTGTTGAAATCTCTGTCACATTGGTCCGATCGGGTGAAGCTCCCGTGGACTGTGATGACGCCCCTTGGTCCTGGCATCTTGAGTAGTAGGTATGCGTAATGCGGGACGGCCAGGAACCTTGCGAATGCTACACGCCCCAGGATGGCGTGGTATTGCGACGGCCAGTCCACCACTTCGAATTCTAGGCGCTCCTGCCGGAAGTTGTCCGGCTTCCCGAAGATAACGTCGAGCCCTATTTTTCCCAGGGGGAATATGCCCTTTCCTGGGACAATGCCGTGGAACGTTGTGTCTGATTTTTCCAGGCTGCATTGCGGGATCCGCATAGCTGCTAGAGTTCTTGCGAACATTAGATTTATGTCGCTGCCGCCGTCCATGAAGACGCGGCTCATCTCGAAGCCTTCGATCTGCGCCTCCAGCACCAGGGCAGCATGGCCTGGGCGAGGGATCTGGCAAGGGTGATCCGCGCGAGTGAATGTGATGCAGGACTCCGATCCGCTGAGGTACTCAGGGATTGCAGGCGGAGTTGCTACGGCCAAGTTGATTTGTCGGGTGATTTTCTTCTGCACCCTGTTTGTGGGCGTCCCTTCTGGATCATATTTAGTGCTCCCTTTGGTGGGGGGTATCCGACCCCGGCGTTGTTTTGCGCTGGTGCGACTGGTTGGTTTGGGCCTCCAATAGGTGGCGGTGGAGGATCTCCGTGTGCTATTTCTCCTGGCGTGGGTGCGTTTCCGAGCGCAGGGGTTGGGGCTTGTTGCCTCATCTGCACCATGCTTTCGCTGAGTTTCTGGAACTCGCGGCAGTCCTTGAGCATGTGACTGGCTTTCTTTTTGCCATCTTGTTTGTCGATGTAGAAGTGGATGGTGCATGGACCCGAAAGTTTGTCGAATGCTGAGAGTCCGTTGTCGCGATCGCGGCATTTCCACGACTGTGCTGGTCGTCCGCTGTCGCGGAAATTTCCTCCGCGGTATCCTCCGCTGTTGCGGCTGTTGTCGTTGTGGCGGTCGGCGTAGCCAGCCGCGACCATGTCGGGTCCGTCGCGGTCTTCGTAGACACGCGATCTCCTCTTGCTGCAGCGTTCTCACCTTCGGTCGTAGTCGTCCTCTTCATCTGATTGCGCTCGCTGGATGCAATCTTCGCCATCTGCCCAGATGTTGGCAATTTCCATGAGGTGGTCGAGTGTCTTGGGCTTGACACGCCCAAGTTCCTCCTTGAAGTCTTGGCGTTTGACGCCGTCTCTGAAGGCGTCGATGGCCCTCTCCTCAGAGATATGTGCTGTGGAGTTCTTGGTGGTAGACCAGCGTAATATGTACAAGCGAATAGATTCCCCCGTTCTGTGAGTGCAGGCTCGAAACTCTTCGATTGAGGCGGGCCTCTTGCTGGTGCCCTTGAAATTTCGGATGAAGCTGTAAGCTAGCTCCTCCCAACTTCGGATGTATCCTGATGATAGGCTGCTGAGCCAGACCCGCGCCGCGCCTGTCAGCTGTAGCTGGAGGCATTGCATGGCGGTTTCTTTGTTACCGCCATGCAGCTTGACGGATGACAGATGATCGCTGAGCCAAGATTTTGGATCTTGCGTGCCGTTGAACTTCGGAGTATCCGAAGGAAGCTTGAAATTGCGTGGCATCTGTGTTCGCCGAACGGATCTGCTGAAGCATCAAGCTCCACAGAGTTCTCCTTCATCTTCATCCATCTCGGACTCGGACGAGCATGCGCGTTTGGCTCGTGCTTTGTCGATCTTGCGCTGTGTAAGCACGTCGCTGGCGTCGTAGTCGCGTTTATGGCGATGCGAGCTCTTTTTCCTTCGGGGAAGGTCGTGCTCCTCCTCCTCTTCGGATGAAGGGGTGGGGCTCCGGTCGCGCCTGACCGGAGCTTTCTTCTTCGGCTCCGCAGGAGCGTCTTCGTGGAGCGCAGCTCCGACGAGTCCGAGTCCGGTGAGTGCGGACTTATGCATGGCTCTTTTCGGGTCCCCTTCCGGAGGTTGGTGGTCCGCGAGATACGCAGTGGCTGCCATGATCGCAGCTTGCGGTGTCTTCGGGATGATGTTGTCATCGGCATCCATATCCATGAACGACGTGTGGAGAGTTTGGGTCACATCACGGCGTTCCTTGGGATCCATGTTCTCCACCTGCGAGCGGTGCTTGTTTCCCTGGTTTCCGTTCGTGCTGGAGCCGGGTGCCATGGCGGAGAGCGCAGCTCGTCGCGCGCTGGACTCGGAGGCTACTTGCTTGCGTTTGTCGAGCGTCTCCTGCATCTTGACTTGCTTCTTGTGCTCCTCGATGAGGAGGTAGTGGTACGCCATCAGTAGGTCACGTGGGGAGTCCACAGGTAGGACTATGTCGCCTGCAACGGCACGGCGTGCCTGGACCCATCCTTCTTTGCTAAGTTGGATGACGTGGCCGTTGTTTTCCCCTTCGGGTGGGGGGGACTGGCTTCTTCTGTTCCCGCCGTTTCCGCCGTTTCTATCCTGCGGGTTCGGGTTCGTGTTGGGCGGCGGGTTAGGCGTTTGTTGCTCCTGGATGACTGCGGCGCATTGGTAGCGCTCGTAGATCGGTTCGCTGCTGCCGCAGCTTTCAGATCCGGAACCGTAGGTCCCTTCATCCGAAGGCGGATCGCACAGATCGGAGTTGCAACTGCTGCTGTTGTAGAACTCATCTGTCGATGGTGATGTGCGTAGCACGGGGTGTGGAGCCCACGAAGCGGGCCTGATCGATGGCACGGGCACCCGCTCAGGAAGGCGGAGTGTGCCAGTTTGTCCCACCTGGAAGCAGAAGCTCCCGAACAAAATTTCGAGTCCGTGGCCTACGGGCTCGAAATCCTTCATGGTGGCCGGCGAGTGGGCGGTGAAGTTGAAAGTGCCGAAGAGGAGGTGATTCTCCGTTGCCGCGGAGTTGTAGATCGATCGGGTCAGGACCGTCACGATCGCACAATCAGCAGCCCCGATTCCCACAGACGGCGCCAATTGACGAGGTTTAATCTCGTCAATGCCCATTGTTATGGATTTGGGTTTTGGAGAAGATGGGGATGCTGGAGATCGTGGCACGGTTAACAGACAAGCAACCAGGGGACACGAGATTTACCCAGGTTCAGGCCCCCGGAGGGAAAACCCTACTCCTGCTTGTCTGCTCTTGATTACGGCGAAACCGAAGGTTACAGGGTGCGCAGATTCGATCTGGCGTGGAGGTGTGTGCGAAAGTATGAGTCGACCGATCTAGGACGTGCCCTCCTGGCCTTTATATAGACTTAGGCAGGTCCCGGGCATAGTCCTAGTCGGTTACAGGTTCTAGGGTTTTACCCCTTTGAATTTCCTATCTACGATAGTCTTGTTCTCCAAGGATCCGAAGGCGTCATGGGCCTTGGCCACCCGAAAATCTTCATGGGCCAGCGTATATCTGCTGTGGGCCTTCCTTGGGCTGAACCAGGTATGCTGAAGTCACGTACCCGTAGGGTATAACCATGTCATTAGGACATAAAGTTCAAGAGTCAAGAGAAGCGAGTCCAAGATAGAAACAAGAGGATTCGAGACATGACTGCAGAACTGGAGGCCAAGGACTTCGAGCTCGAGCATCAGCAGACTGTGATTGAGAGGCTTCGTTCTCAGAAGAGGGCTCTCAAAGCCAAAGTAGAGACCTTGACCACCAATGTCGAGGAATACAAGACCGCTATGGAGAATGCAGGTCTTACCTTTGTTGAGGAGGAGGTTGATGTCGAGGAGTAGTGATGACTACTCATTTATCATTTATTTATCATGCTTTTTATTGAGTCGCAATGACCATCCAACATGTGGATGGCTTGCTATTGGTGTGTTTACTTCGCAAACTTGTTATCTATGTTGTTGAACCTTTATTATTGTGATGTATGTTTTGTGATTGCTTATGTGATGTATTGTGCATGTTAGCATCTATGGGTATCTCATTCTTATCTCTATTGAACAAACCACAGATGCCTCCCCGACGTGTCAATCCCAACCCCAACAATAACAACATCACCCCTGAGATGCAGCAAATGATGACAGCTCAGACTCAGCTGATGCAGATGATGACTACGTTCATTTAGAATCAGAACAACAACAACAACAACAACAACAACAACAACAACAACAACAACAACAACAACAACAACAACAACAACAACAACAACAACAACAACAACAACAACAACAACAACAACAACAATCAGAACAACCCACCGGGTTTTGACATGCTTACCAGGTTCTTGAGATTGAGGCCATCAAAGTTCTCAGGAACAACTGATCCTATGGTGGCCAATGATTGGCTACGCTCTGTGAACAAGGACTTGGTAACAGTTGGCTGTACTGATGAGGAGAAAGTCAGATTTGCAGCTCACTTGTTGGAAGGACCAGCAGCTACTTGGTGGGATAACTTCCAGATCACCACTCCCATTGCAGATGTGACATGGGATATCTTTGAAGATGGTTTCCGTACTGCTCACATCTCATCCGGAGTGATGAGTTTGAAGAAGAAAGAGTTCCATAACCTGAAGCAACGCCACCGCAGCGTGGCTGAATATATTGAAGAGTTCAACAATCTGGCGCGTTATGCACCGAATGAAGTTGACACTGATGCTAAGAGGAAAGAAAAGTTCCTTGAAGGGTTGAATGATGAACTGAACCTGCAGTTAGCTGTGGCCTATGTTCCCACATACCAGTCTCTTTGTAACAAGGCTGCTATTTTGGAGAACAAGATGAAGCAAGTTGAAAGTAGGAAGAGAAAGCACTCAGACAAGCATAGCTCAGGATCGTCTCACAAGCGTTCCCATTATGATGATAGTGGGAGTTCAGGATCCCACAAGCATGGGAAATTCAACAAGCACCACAACCACAACGGTCATCATGACAACAAGAGTCACCGTAGTCATGACAACGACAAGTACAAAAATCACAAGGGTGGATATAAGAGCCACCACAGTGGAAGTGGCAGCGGAAGCCAGCCTGTCAAGAAGGATATTAGTCAGGTTGAGTGTTTCAAATGCAAGAAGATGGGGCATTATGCAAATGAATTCCCAGAAAAGAAAGTTGAAGGACCCAACAAGCCCAACCCTTTTCAGAAGGGACAAGTGAACCACATCAATGTGGAGGAAATCTATGAAGAGCCAGATGCTGTTGCTGGTAAGTTCAAACTCAATTATATTCCAGCACTTGTTCTTTTTGATACTGAAGCATCGCATTCATTCATATCAAAAGCATTTGTTGATAGAAATGGGTTTCCAACTGAAAACATTGGGTGTCCAATAAAAGTTAGTTCTCCAGGTGGAGATATGATAGTAAGTCTTGGATGCCGGGATCTAGTGATAGAATTTGGAAAGCATAAGTTTCCAGTGAGTCTGATAATCCTAGATTCCCAAGGACTGGATGTAATATTGGGAATGGATTGGATGGCTAAGTATGAAGGAGTACTAGATTGTGCTAATCGTACTGTTGCACTCACAACCCCGGAAAAGAAGCGGATTAGATTCAAGTCTAACTTTTAATCATAAGGGAGTAAGCTAAATTCTCTTAAGGGGGTTAGCATAGACAGTGTGCCAATTGTGAGTGAATATCCGGATGTGTTCCCTAAAGAATTGCCGGGAATGCCCCCAGATAGAGATGTGGAATTTCTTATTGATTTGCTACTAGGATCTGTACCAATAGCAAAGAGACCGTACAAGATGTCAGTTGATGAGTTGAAAGAACTCAAGAAGCAACTTGGAGAACAGTTGCAGAAAGGTTTTATCCAACCAAGTTCCTCATCTTGGGGAGCACCAGTTTTGTTTGTGGAAAAGAAAGATAGAAGTCAAAGGTTATGCATAGATTACCGTTCACTCAATGAGGTGACAATCAAGAACAAATACCCTTTGCCTAGAATCAATGACTTGTTTGATCAGTTAGAAGGAGCTTGTGTGTTCTCAAAGATTGATCTCCGGTCAGGTTATTTTCAGCTGAAAATAAGGGAACAAGACATACCCAAGACAGCTTTCACCACAAGGTATGGATTCTGAGTATACCGTGATGCCATTTGGTTTGACCAATGCACCAGCATACTTCATGAACATGATGAACAAGGTGTTCATGGAATTCCTTGATAAGTTTGTTGTCATTTTCATCGATGACATTCTGATCTACTCCAAGAGCAAAGAGGAGCATGAAGGACATTTACGTTTGATACTTGAGAAGCTTAGAGAACATAAGTTATATGCCAAATTCAGCAAGTGTGAATTTTGGCTAAATGAAGTTGGATTTCTTGGACACGTTGTGTCAGGAGATGGAGTAGCAGTTGATCCTGCTAAGTTTTCAGCTGTAACTGAATGGGAATCTCCCAAGTCGGTGAAGGAGGTTCGTAGTTTCCTTGGTTTAGAAGGATACTACAGAAGGTTTATTGAGAATTTCTTCAAGGTAGCTAAGCCTATGACAGAATTGTTAAAGAAAGACAAGAAATTTTCCTGGTCTGAAGGTTGTGAACTCAGCTTTCAAGAATTGAAGAAGAGGCTAGTGAAAGCACCAGTCTTGTGTTTGCCAGATTTGGAGAAAGATTTCCAAGTGTATTGTGATGCATCTCATCATGGATTAGGTGCCATACTTATGCAAGAAGGGAAAGTTGTGGCTTATGCCTCGAGACAACTCAAAACTCATGAAGTGAACTACCCTACTCATGATTTAGAGTTAGCCTCTGTTGTCCATGCACTCAAAACATGGAGACATTATCTTTTGGGAAAGCGTTGTGAAGTGTTCACAGATCACAAAAGTTTGAAGTATATCTTCACTCAGAAGGAAATTAACATGAGACAAAGAAGATGGCTAGAACTCATCAAGGACTATGACTTGAGTTTGCAATACCACCCCGGTAAAGCAAATGTTGTAGCGGATGCCCTAAGCCGTAAGGTTTTTGTGAATGGCCTTACTAAGGGAGAATTGCCAGATGATCTGTGTGCCCAATTTAGAGACCTCATATTGGAGATTGTGCATGAAGGACATCTCATGTCTTTGGATGTTCAACCTACTTTGTTGGACAAGATCAAAGAAGCCCAGAAGACTGATAAGGAAATTGAGGAGATTAAGGAAAATATTGGCAAAGTAAAAGCCAAAGGATTCCATGAAGATGAACAGGGTACTTTATGGCATGGAAAACGTATCTGTGTTCCACAAGATCCGGAGCTTCGGAAACTGATTTTACAAGAAGCACACAACTCACCATATTCTATTCATCCGGGTAACACCAAAATGTACATGGATATGAAGGAAATATTTTGGTGGAATAACCTCAAGAAGGACATCGCCGAACATATTGCTTTGTGTGATGTATGTAGCAGAGTGAAGGAGGAACACCAGAAACCAGCAAGATTTCTTCAACCACTACCTATTCCTGATTGGAAGTGGGACAAGATTGGTATGGATTTCATTACCGGATTACCAAGGACCAGGTCAGGATATGATTCTATTTGGGTAGTAGTGTATCGCCTAACTAAAGTGGCTCATTTCATACCCGTGAAGACAACCTATACAAGTGCTAAGTTAGCAAAGATCTATATGAGCAGAATTGTGTGTCTACATGGTGTACCCAAAAGTATTGTGTCAGATAGAGGAACCCAATTCACTTCTCATTTTTGGAGGCAATTACATGAGTCATTGGGAACGAGGTTGGAATTCAGCACTGCATTTCATCCTCAAACTGATGGACAAACAGAAAGGACTAATCAGATTCTTGAAGATATGTTGAGAGCATGTGCTCTAGACTATGGAGCCAGTTGGGATGAAAGTTTGCCTTACGCAGAATTCTCTTATAATAACAGTTATCAAGACAGTATTGAGATGGCACCATTTGAGTTTCTATATGGGAGAAAGTGTACCACCCCATTGCTATGGAATGGTGTGGGAGAAGGAAGTGTGTTCGGACCAGAACTAATCAAAGAAGCTGAAAAAAAGTCAAGTTGGTTAAAGACAGATTGAAAATAGCACAGTCCCGATAGAAAAGCTACGCAGATCCTAAGCATAGATAAGTCACCTATGAAGTTGGTGATAGAGCCTATCTTAGAGTGTCACCACTTCGTGGAGAGAAGAGGTTTGGTGTCAAAGGGAAATTGGCCCCAAGATATGTTGGGCCATTCAAGATTCGGAGTCGTAAAGGAGAAGTTGCTTATGAGATTGAATTGCCAGAGTCTTTGTCAGCAGTTCATAATGTGTTTCATGTGAGTCAGCTTAAGAAATGTCATCCAGAAATGGAAGAGACTTCTTTGAAGGATACTATACCTTTGGAAGAGGTTCAATTGGAAAGTGATCTCACTTATGAAGAGAAACCTATCAAGATTCTTGAGACTGCAGAAAGAGTTACTCGGACTAAGGCTATCAAGTTCTGCAAAGTTCAATGGAACCATCATTCCGAAGAAGAAGCAACATGGGAAAGAGAAGATGATCTTCGGAAAGACCACCCTCACCTATTTGCTAGCCAATCCGAATCTCGAGGGCGAGATTCACTTTAAGGGGGTTAGATTTGTAACATCCCTAAAATCATGTTTCAAAACTCATGCATGTCATCCATGCATCCATGATCATGTAGAGTTCCATTTCAAAAATCAATTCAGAAACAGGAGCATATGTGCTCATTATTTTATGTGATCAATATTAAATAAAATGCTACTCTCCAATGGGAGATTATTTGTTCAAAAACCAAACCTGGTTACTCTCAGATTGTATTGCTTGATTTCTAGTTCTTAACCAAAATTTACAAAACAAATATGGATTTTAAAACCATTTTCAAAACTTGATCAAATCAAGTGCTTTGTCACTAATTATTTTTGTTTTGATCAATAGGACCAAGCTAATACAGAGAGTCCACATGTTTTTACACCCAGGATTATGATTGTTGCACTCTACAAAAATCCAGAACAAATTTGAATTCATTTGGCATTTGAATTTTTTGAAAATGGATTCTGAAAATGCAAACAGAAAAAGAATAAGATTAAGGAAATAGGAAAAGGCCGGCGCCAGAATTGTGGCCCATCAGCAGAAGCAGCCCACTAGCCAGCCCACCCAGGATTTCCCTCTCCTCCTGTTTTTCTCACCGCACCTGCGCTACCCAATGAGTCACTGACCGGTGGACCCTCGCCAGCTCACCACCGTCTTCCCCAAATCACGCCCACGACGACGTCGCCGGCTGTTTCCTCCGCCATCACTGACGGCGTTTCCTCGCGTGATTCTCGCCCCCGCTCTGGCTATAAGACCCCCTCCCCTCGCCACTCATTTCCCCTCACTTAGCACAGACGCCACGCCACCAGGCTGCCCATATTTCGCCGAACTCTGCCACGGTACCGACGAACTCCGGCAGCAAATTCCGGTGAGCTCCCCGCGCCCCTTGACTCCTAGCTTCTCCAGAACAATCACTGCATCTTTGCGCTTCGATTGACACCGCTGTTGTATGCTAGGACAACCCTGAGCGTCGGCAACGTCGACGACTGAGCAAACCCGACGAGGCACTCAACTCCGGCGAGCAAATCTGGTTAGTCTCGAGCGTTCCTTGCCCTCTCTCTGATACTCACATGACCAGTATCACTCCCCGCATCTAACGTACCACTTGTTTGACTCTGGCATGATCTACAACGTCGGCAACGACGATGAATAGCCATGCCCGACGACAGGCTCTGCTCCGACGAGAAATCCCCACCGTGTCCATGCGCCCCTTGACAAGCCACTGCCACGTTGACCTTCAGCACACCTCTGCGAGTCTGGTAAGCATCTCCAATCACTTCCTCGCTTCCTGTAGCCGCCGCGACGCTGTAGACCGAGCGCGCCGCCGCTCACCGTCGCCGCGCGCCGCCAGTTAGTGGTCGCTTGACCAGCGACCGTTAGATCTGGATCCATCGGCTGCGTTAGATTCATTTAGCGAAGGGGTACACGTTAGATCTGGCCGTGCATCTTCATTTAGATCGTGTGGCTCGCGTTGATCAATCCGCCCGAACCGGTACCAACCAATAGGAACACGCCGCGTGTATGTTAGTTCGTTTTAAATTTCTGATTTGAATCTATTAGATGTTTAAACTTGTTTTAATCATAACTTTTGATTCCCACGTTCAAATTTGACAAATTTTATATCAATGGAATCAGGAGAGAAAGCCCTTTCCATTTATGCAATGTGTTTAAAGTTTTGTTTCTGTTAAAATGATTTTATTTACAGAAACATATGTAGGTCTATTTTGTGTATATAAATTATTTGAGAAATGTTTTAATGTTCAAATAAAGTTTATTTGGCTAGTTTTGAACTTGTTTATAAATCATTACTGTGCACTTGTCATGTTTGGTATAGAAAATCATCACATATCACATTTCATGCATTCATATATTTTTTCTTGTATCTATTTTGTATGTGATTTGGTGCTATCATTTTATGTGTAGATTTTGGTGCAAATAGTGATTGTGATTGTGAGGATTGTAGCTACTCTCCAAACTACCAAGGCAAGTGGTGCTTCATGATTTTATTCCTATGTTTTTCAAATATGCATTAGAAATATTTTTGCTAGATTTGCATGGATCAATTTTGGTCTTTATATGCTATGCTTGGGAAATCCTAGTAGTTGTAGAATTGCTAGAAATTTCTAAGTTAAGATGTTTATTTATGCCATGCTTAGCCTAGCTAGTAGCAACCAAGGGTGGTAAAAATATTCATGCTATGATAAAATATTTCTAAGTCTTTGGACTTGTGTTTTTCTTAATAAAACAACTAAGTGAATGAAACACCTGGGTGGAATGGAAGGAATGGTTTATGTTGAGTGGTCACACAAGGCCCATTTCTATGGTTTACCTTGTGTATATCACTTGTGGAAAGCCACCCAGGAACAAAGGGATTTGAGATGCCATATGTTAAGAAGCTTCTAGTGCAGCCACTTGGCAATATGGGCTCTGCCTGGATCATATAGGTTGCAATAACTTAGCCATTTGGACAGTTGGTGGTAGTGGGATTGATAGGTTGGAGCGCGTCCATTTGGTCTAAGGGAAGGCTTCTGAAAGGTCTTGTCTTGGTGAAAATCAAGTCTTGTGGGGAAAGTGCACAACCCCTACAAATGGAAGAATCTAAGTACTTAGCCATGTCCCTGGTATTGGACAATTTGAGCATCAAGACATGGAAGCTATCAAGAATATCCTCATCCCAATTTCTAAGTAAAACTTGTGGTTGAACAAGGGTGAAGGACCCCAATGTCTATTGGTGGTTCCTTGGGGAAAATATTTTGACAAAGAAAAAGTTAGTGTTTTCAACTGATAGACAAAACCTATTTTAAGCAAAGCAAGCCTAAGCTACACTTAGCCAAAATGCATACAGTATTTAGCCCACCAATATTTTACTAAGGTATCACTTGCCAATACTATTCCAATGTATTGACCCACTGTGGCTGTAACTTGTGATGTTGCAGGATATTCTGATGATGATTAGGAGTCATGAGTCTACACTCAACATGCTTGCCTGTGGCACATGAAGATGAAGACTTATTTATCTTATTATATATTTGAACTCTTGTATTAGGCCTGTGGCCATGGAGTTGTAAAAGACTATGTTTGTCTCTGGAATGATATGTAATAATGACCTTTGTTTCTGTGTACTTCATCTTAAATTGTGGATGCTAGCATTGATCCAGGGACTAGCATTGCAATCACAGGGATCCTTTCCTTTACAAAGGAGGGATCTTACAAATGTGGTTAGCACGACTACGGAAAATGTGCAATGAACAAAATGGTCCTAACAAATACTAGAGGTCGGTGTCGTGCCAATACTTGGAGAGACCGTAGCTCGTTTGCACAAGATTTAGAAGCAACAAATTTGCATCCTTGCCTTTCTCTTACTCGCACTCTTGCTTAAAACCTTTGGACTCTCTTTTGTATTGCTACTTTCTTTTTCTTTTGCTTTTTCTCACTTTTTTTATATATCTCTTTATTTCTATGCTATGGAGTCAACTTTTGCTATTGCCTACTGATGAGTGCATATTTGCATCATGTTTAATATTATTATTTTGCATTGTAGTGACAGGATCTTGGTATTTTACAGCGTTCGTGCGCACCTTTTATGTTTATTTTCACCAGGATCAGGACAGATGATGATCCAATGGACACAATTCTTGGACCAGTTATATTGGAGTAAAAAGGAGCCAAAAACAATGTAAATCGCTAAATTGGGAAATATCAATAATACCAGAAGAAAACTCGAAGCGATTGGAGGACACATAAGATTTAACGACCAACTATACTGCAGGAATACTTTTTCTGGTCATATAGTTCCCGTTGTATAGTTGGCGCCCCCACCGCTCCTCAAATAGTTTCACCCCGTGCAACTGGATCGGGGTATGACATATAGAACACCTAGAAATCACCGAAAACCTCACCTCTGGAAGAGATCTGAAGGGGAACTTTACCTAGGGATCCATCTTCGCCCTAAGAAGATCTGGGAGGCCAAGGCACCGATCTCCATCTTTATCAACCGCTGCATCATCATCACCATGACCATCTCCATCCATTCCATCTAGATCTTGTTGTAATTCTATCACTAGTTGTGGATTTATACAAGAACTATTCATTAATAATTATTTCCATTACCATTGCCATGATGTTGTTTGCCTCCATGTCTGAGTAGATCATTAGTTCTTGGGGAGATGGAGAAACCCTAGTATATGATTGAGATGATATAGAGACTATTATGTTATACATCATTATGCGTATGTGTTAATTGTCTTCATCTTGGTGTTCAGAGTTGTGCACATGTTTAATATTTGCCTCTTATGGGGACTTGATGAAGGGGATTACTTGTTGGTAGACGGAGGGATGATATCACTTACTGTGACTATAAATTTGTTGTCATCCTTTACGTACTAACTTGGGGAAGCAAGGAGAACTCATTAAGCCATGTCCATGTCACGGGAGAAATCCCTTAATAGCAAAATAATAAGATTTATGTCGTTTATCTGTCAGTTGTGGTTATGAAGGATGATGTGAGAAGTGTTTGCTTCCTATTCGTCCATATATGGAGCTCCTCCCACATACATACATGTTATGAGAATATTTGTTATAATAATCTTGATTACTCAGTCTAAATTGCTAGCGGTGTATCCACCACTCCCCGAGAATGCATTTTCCCTATTTAATTTCTAAGCTTTCTTACATACGCGATTCCTACTTTCTGCATTAAGTTTTACTTTACTTTATTTAATTTCTTTGCTCAACCAAAAACACAAAAACAATTCTACCTTTCTTGCATCTTAGAATTATTCCATAAGTACTTCATTTAGTTTTAGTTAAAAGTGTTTTAGTCTTTTGCCTACTTCTCTCTATGGGATCAATATTTTATTTCAAAACTAGCTATAAACGATCTATGCACTTGTAGTCATCGAGCTATTTTCTGGTGCCATTCTCGGGGAGCTTAGCACTATAAGTCACTTTACTTTTAGTTATTTACTTTCATTGTACTAATTTTTTATTTAAGTTGCAGGACTATAACAATGGACAACACTCAGCGTTTAATCTAGCTTGAGGCAGTGAGGAAAATGGGTTCGCCCATGGATGCTTTTATAACTGTCAAAAAAAGCATAAACCTAGATGGTATTGAGATCCATCCTTTATTATTTAAACTGCTACACTCTAAGAAATTTGCAGGAACCGAGGAAGAGAGTCCATATGTAAACTTACAATTCTTTGAGGATGTTCTCGGTTCCTTTATGTTCGATAACTGTAATCTTGATATGGTTAAAATCCAGTTGTTTAGAGAAACACTCTCAAATAATGTTTGCGACTGGTATAGATCTTTTTGTGCAGAAGCACCTAGGACTTGGACGGAATTGACAACCAAGTTCCTATCAAAATATTACTCAGAAAGCAAAGCTCACAGGATGAAAGGTACTATTATTAGTTTTAAAAATAGTCCTGATGAGAGTTTATATGAAGGATATCTTAGGTATAAAAGTTATCTAGATAATTTCCCCCATCATCGTTTACCTGATTGGTTAATCACTCATACTTTCTATAGAGGGTGTAATAATAAAAATAGAGCAATCCTAGATACCGCTTCTAATGGTAGTTTTCTATCTTATACTTATGATGAAGCCTGGAAATTAATAATGAAAATGAGGGAGACAACATAAAGTCTTAAAGATGAGGAGAGCAATATGAATAGTTCTTCTGAATATACTTGTGTTAACGACTTTCTTGCAGATGAAAGGACCTGTGTGATGATTAAAACCCTCGGTATTGATTCTTATTCAGTAAAGAAAATTATTGATAATTATGCAGGGCATCTACAGGTACCTACAGAATGGGAACCTTATAAACCCCTCAATGAAAAGAAGTGTGCAAGAGAAGTGCATCAATGTTAGAATTTTCCTCTAAACCTATTCAAGAGAATATTAAGAAAAAGTGCAGGGAGGAAGAACACATAAGGATAAGAGTAAAGAAATAAAAAAAGAACCATGATGCTACCAATGCAAATATTGTTATATTGAAGGATCTTATGGAAGCATGAATCATGGATAATGAAGTGGTTATGCTAGATTTTGAAACTTCAGAATTCATCGCAGGTAAGGTACGAGGTCATGAAACTTCTAGCCTATGACTCCTATATATTGTGGGGGAAACTTTCTTATACGAAATGTGTGAACCTATTTTCACTATAAATAATATGCTTTGATCACTTTACGAGGAACTTCACTATAATTTAAATAATCTAGATGTGGAACCAGTAGACACCACTATTAAATTGTCTAATAGAACTAATATAAAACCAGAAGGTGTTATTATAAATATCTATGTCTTTACTGGATCACTCATGTAACCCCTTGATTTTCATATTGTTGATATGCTTCGAGATTATTTTTGTCCTATTTTATTAGGCAGGCCTTTTGTCTCTATAACCAAAGCGCGGATTGACAATACGAAGGAGATTATTTAAATGATGTTTGGAGAAGAGGAAATGATATTCCACTTCGCCAAATTAAAAAAGAGGCCCTATGAAGAGGAAGATATCAAGGAAGGGAAAACGATTGCCGAGCTAGCCACAATTCATTTCAGCACACCACAAGATGAATTAGAGAGAAGCCTAATTAATTGGGAGGAGGTACCAGATGATGAGGGAAAATAAGACATGGATGATTACCTTGATTCCATTCCGGAAGCACAAAATACACATGACAATGAAGAACTAGTAAGAAAAGGAGACGAAGAACCTCCGCCAATTGAATTGAAATGACTTCCAGACAATATGAGGTATGAATTTTTAGATAATGAAAATAAATTTCCTATTATTAGTAGTAAAAATTTATCAGAAAATGAAACAAACAAACTCATTTCGGTCTTGATCAAGCATCGTGAAGCATTTGGACATACTCTAAGTGATATCAAAGGAATAGATCCATCTATTGTAACACATACGATTACCATGCTTGAAGATGTTATACCTGTAGTTGACACATAGAGAAGGCTTAATCCAAAAATGAAGGAAGTAGTAAGAAAATAAGTTATACGCTTATTAGATGCCGGCGTAAAATATCCTATTTCTGACAGTAAATGGGTTAGCCTAGCTCATTGCATACCAAGACAAGGGGGACTTGATGCTGCTATGAATTAGGATGGTGACCTAGTTCCTATAAGACCTATTGTTGTATATCGCATGTGCATCGATTTTAGAAAACTAAACCGTGAGACACAAAAAATCATAAACCTATACCGTTTATGGATAAAATTTTAGAAAGACTTAGTAATAATTCTTATTTCTATTTTCTTGATGGTTACTCCGGTTATTCTCAAATTGCTATACTACCAGAAGATCAAGAGAAAAAAACTTTCACTTGTCCTTATGGCACATATGCTTATAGATTAATTCTGTTTGGCCTATGTAATGCAACTGCAAATTTTCAAGAATGTGTTTTAAAAATCTTTGATGATCTTGCTGAGAAGACTATGGAAGTTCTAACAAATGATTTCATTGTTTGTGGAACAACGTTTGTGTAACATCCCAAAAAATTTCCTATTTTGGAATGTTATAAATAAATCAATACCTTGATTGATTGTTTGACTTTGTTGAAAATTCTCAAAGAGAAGAAATTTTTTGAATAGAAAATCCTCTCAACCTTGAATTCAAAATCTTATATTCTTTTGTTATGACCTAGGTAGCCATATAAGCAAAAGGGAATGGATTGATTATGGATTGTAGAATTGGAGTGCAAGATTTCAAAAATTCAAAATCATTAAGCATGCATGACCGTCATTGCATATAAACCCTAAGAAGGAAATAGTATTGTCCAAAAAGGATTATCCACTACCCTTTATGGGATTTCCCAATTCTTAAGTACTACATGACCTATTGTTTGGGTACATATTAAAATTGATGAAAAGTATTCCCTGTATGTCCTAAAATAAATTTGGGATATTTTCCTAAAAATTCTAAACCCAAATTCCTTATTAATGCAACTAGCCATGTAATGCCTTGTAAGCAAATGGCATTATGGATATTTTCACCTTTGGTAAAACCATATTCTATACATCCTTAAAGGTGTGTTTTGAATTTATAAATTTCTAGAAATTGATTTGGTTCAATTTGGAGGCCTAAAACAAATACTAAGAAAAAATACTAAATAGAAAAGGAGAAAGGATAAAATAGAAAAGGATAAAAAAATGAACTAACCTAATCAATCGGCCAGGCCCAGCCCGAGCCGCCCCTCCTCTCTCTATCAGCCGCGCGCAGCGCAGCACAGAAGCCCGCGCGGCCCAACTAACCTGCACCTATCTACTGCACGCACGTAGCGTGGCCGCCCACTCCGGCCCAGCAACGCCAGCCCGCACCCTCGTTCCCTTGCTCTCTCTCTCACTGCGGGACCCGCCCGTCAGCCTCGACCATGCCACCGACAGATGGGGCCCACGCCTCGTCTTCAACCTCCAGCCAGAGACCGACGCGACCACGCTGTCTTGATCCCGATCCAATCCGCACGGTTTTTGTTCGACTTTGTTGCCCATACTCCACGCGAACCGCCCCCATAAATCTTAGGCATCCACCCCCCTTGATTATTTTTGTGTTTTAACAAACCCTACTCCCACCATCGAGGTTCTGATCCTCCGCCGCCGGGGGCCCTCAGGTCGACCTCGAGCCCGACGAATCCCGTCGCCCCACTCCCTGATGTTCCTCCTATCCTCTTTCCCATCCTCTACCGCGTCTCCTCATTGTATTTTCCCCCTGTACAGATCGCCACAACGCCCGCAATTGCTCACCAGAGGGATTGCCGGAGCTCCACCGATGACTGCCATCTCCATCTGTACGCTGTCGTCGCCCCAGGAAGCTCAACCGGACACGGAGGACACCAGAGATTCCCCATCCTCCGATGCTTCCCGCGAACGTCTTCCTCAGTACAGGAGATCACCGGAGTTCCGCGTAGGACCACCGTCTGACCGCCATCGCCGTGGTTGACCACCGTCCGCCGCGGTCTCTGCCGTTCACGCCACGATCCAGGAAGAAATCGTTTCTGTTCATTGGATCTGAGGAGGACGGCCAAGATTAGATTCAATCTCCCAACCGGTTTCGGCCAATAATCCATCGCCGCGTGGCAGCACAGTCAGCAAGCGTGTCAACGCACGCGTCACCCTTCCAGGTCAGCAGCCACGTCAGCATAGTCAAATTCCAGTCAGCGCCAATTTAATAATTGATTAAGGAAATAGTAAAATAGCAGAATATTAGGCAATCTTGTAAAATTCATATAAAATCAAATACATGTCCAAAAATTATAAATAATATATTTACGGATTCAGAAAATTATGTAGAATATTAATACAAGATTAGATCTAACTTTTACTTTATAGTTGTATTGTAATAATTTAAATAGTTTAATATACTTTTTAGACTAAATAAATCATAATAAATTATTTGTAGATCCAAAAAATGCAAATAAGGTATTTATGGATTCATAATTTCATATACTACATTAATATACTGTTAGATACAATTTATGAAATATAAAAATTGATGTATTAATTTAATTACTTTTAATGGCCATTTAAATTATTAAATTCATAATAAATTATTTATAGATCAGAAAAATATAAGTAATATGTCTATGGGTTCACAATTTCTTATAGAATACAAATATGGTCTTAGACATAATTTTTGACGAAGTAATATTTTAAATGAATTAAACTCCATTAAATAGTAATTAAGTCATAGAAAAAGATTTACAACTCCGATCGGGATGAATCCAATTCCTACTGGTTTGTATCAATATCCTATATCCATTAAAGCTAGGAATAAAATTTAATTCGACAGTTAGGACGGAAGTTGCAATGAAACTATTAAAACCAATTGTAGAAATCAACATTTAATGATAAATACCCTATTGCATTAAATGAACTCATACATGCATCTTATGATATATTAATGTTCATAAAACTAATTATAACCATTGTGTCATGTTAAATCATCATGCATGTTTGTGATCATCATTGTTGTATTGTATATTGCAATGGTTTTGATTGGAATTACTCTATTCCTGCGTTAGATTGTTCCGAGAGTGCGACTGCTGCGGAGAAATACAATCAACACCCATATTATCAACATAAGGCAAGTTACACCACTTGTTCATAATTTTGTCCCAGTTTTAATTCTATGCATGTGATCTTCAAAATTCTGTAGTATGCATGTGTAGGATGTTTTAGTAGAATTTTTCCTTAGTATTATTTTGCAAGTGCGATGATTTTGTAGTATGCCATGAGTAGCTCTATACTTAGGATTTTTCCACTCCTAATAGGTTACCCCTATTTTTGCTAAGTACTGCTTGCTATGCTATATATACAAAGTACCGTTGGGTGGTTTGAAAGACAATGGATTTTTCTAAGTATAAAGGCTCTCTTGAGCAAACTTTTCTTCTCAAATCCACTTAAAAATAAAAATAAGTTTCTTCTGGGCGGAATGGTTGTCGGGACAACGAGTGAGATTTTGGTGGAGGACGGCCGCCCAGGAATCAAAGAAGTCTGCCATGTTTCAGAATTCAGAAGCTTCCAGTGCAACAACAATACATTATGGGCTCTGTCTTGGCCTAGTACTTAGTGGGAAACCTCACCTAGGTACCAACATTTGGAGGTTCTTGGCACGGTTGGATCCAGAAGGTAGAGGGGCTACTAAGGGAAAGCCTCGCCATGGTCTGGTATGTAAAAGGACTTGATCGTGGATTGTGGGTAAAGTGCACAAACTCTCGAGAGTATTGCAATCTGATCGATCAGTCGTGTTCACGGAAACAGAACAACATTGAGCATCTGAAGGATGGAGCCTCTGAAGGATCTTCCTCTCTCTTTTCTAAAACAAAGTTTTGAAACCCCATGGCGTGCGTAATATCGCTAATGGGTGGGAATTTGGGAACTTGGTGTGTAATATCCAAGTGACGCTTGGTGCGTAATATCCAAGTGTTTGGTTGTTTGGACACTTGGTGCGTAATATCCTCGTGTGCCACTCGACCTTATTTTATCTAAGCAAATGTTTACAAAGTAGGACAATCCTCTCTTCTTCTCTCTACTTAAAAAAACTAGATTTGAGCAATTGAACTCTACAGCCTATACCAGCCCTGCATGTAGAGATAGTCTTTTCTCTCCTTGGTGTAATTTGCCAATACATTCAAAGTATTGACCCAACTTGTTGGTTGCATGTTTCATGTGCAGAATTTCGGAGATCGTTGAAAGGTGCGCTAGGATCGCGGGTCTTCACTCAACCTGCCTGTGGCATTGATGGGACTCCAAGTTGTATTTATATCGCTTCTGTTGTAATAATGTAAACTCTGGATTATTCGATTCATGTAATAAAGACTTGTGTTTTACATGATATTTCATCGACTGTGAGTGCTAGCTATTGATCCAGGGACTAGCATGTTAATCACAGGGACTTAGGATCCTTATCGATCCGAGGTCACTACAGATGGTATCAGAGCATAAGTTGACTGTAGATCGTGACCCTAGACATGGACAAACCTTAGGACAAATATTTTCTAAGTTATTCATAAAACTCTCATACTTCTCATCATCTACCTTTGGGTTTTAAAATTTCTTAAGTCTCTTCTTTTCAACATTAGAAGATGACCACTACACACTTCAAGAAGAAACTTTTCTCAAGATTACCTTTTCAAAGAAGATCATCTCATTGTGTCGATTAAGTCGGGACTTGAAGACCTCCATGAAAGATGTTCCAATACTGAAGCTACGAGATTAAAGACTTCAAAGGCCTTAAGTCAATGTTATTAACTAAAGAACTCGAAAGATTGAAGATTATGAAGAACATGAAGACTATCAAGAGAACGAAGACTTTTGGAGACTCGAAGCCTCGAATATTCCAAGTGACCTATTAGGAACCAAACCCGAATAAGATTTCGCTAAATATAGATGCGACAAATTGTTTGCTATCTTGTATGGTTTATTACCTTAGCTAAAGAAAACCTGTTTTCTAAATAAAATTTCTTGTATGGGTTATTCTTCTTCTTCCATACTCCATTCGTTCCTACTCTAAACCTTGGTCAACTCGACGGATGGACCATATCAATAAGGAGGACAAGGAACTCAACTCCACCAAGCATAAGAGCCACGCCGATGCAAAGAAGTGGATGCTCCAGGTTGAAGAAAGAATGAAGGATGCCAACATTGAAGTCAACAGAATGCTTCATTATGCCACCCAATTCCTAAAGGACGACGCTCCAACTTGGTGAGAGATGCAACACACCATTGATGATCATCAAGGGGTGATATCTTAGGAAGAATTTAAAGTGGTTCTACTTCAATCTCGTCTCGTATACCAAAAATCCAAGAAGTTGAAGTCCCGAAACATTTAGCTTGCACGATCTATGGAGAAATAGGGCATATCACCAAGGAGCATCATGATCAGCGCCCCTACTGTGAGGGAAGGCACCCATCAGAAGAATGTCCCACCTCTCAAGTTACATTCTTCCTGTGCGAAGGGACCAATCACAACCCCGCTCAATGCACCTCTACCCGGTGGTACATCAACTGAATCAACAAGTCAGAGACGGAATGCGCCAAGACATCGTGAAGCTCTGCGAGGACACGACAAAGACAAGGGATGGATTCAAGACTCTAGACACCGCACCCAAAGTCATCACTTCGCAATACTCGACATATGAAAGGAATTCCCATTTCCCCAAACTGGCTCAAGGAAACGATCAAGGCTTCCAAATTTTGAGGTAGAGCATGAAGAACCACAAGACGGGATGTCCTTGCCAAAAAGGAGGAAGGATCTAAGCAAAGTACTATGCTTCCAGTATCACAATCCTGGGCATTATGCTGATAATTGTCCAAAACATGTGAATGTAGCTGGAAAGGATAAAAACGACGATGGCAATAGTAATAGAGGCAGTAGCGTGAAGAAGCCCAAGGAAGATTCTAGTCAGGTGACATGCTATAAGTATGGTGAAACAGTGCATTACGCGTTAGATTGTCCTCGGAAAAGGAAGAATGGTTGTGGCAAAGGAAATGCCAAAGGAAAGAACCCCAATCCGTCCATCAAGCTACGACGAATTATGTTAGTGTGAATGGATCTTACAAATCAACAATCCACACCGGACCCATCAGAAGAAACCACAAAATTTTCAACCCTAGAGGATGCACCAAGTAGCGACAACATGCACATCCCAATTTAGATCCGAAGAGAAAGTATTAGAGTAGTTAGCCTACCAAATATCGTAGTACCTTACCATTTTATATTGTAATGCTTGGTTGTAATAAAACTCGGTGTGATTGAAACTTTGTTGATATTTTTGTGTGTTTCCATGTGTGATGCATAAGGGTAGAGTTTATTTCATAGTCTTTCTATCTTTGTCTTACCTTTGTCTAAAACCTCAGATGCCGCCAAGACGTCAGAACTATGTTCTACCTCTAGAGATTGCACAACTTCTGAACTCCCAAAATTAGCTGATCCAACTCCTCACCCAAAATATGCAAAACAACAATAACCCGCCGCCTCAACATGATCGCTTGACTCAATTTTTGAAGTTAAACCTTCTTACCTTATCAAGCAGCACTGGACCAATTGTAGCAGATGACTGGCTTCGCACAATCAACAAAAAGTTAGACACCGTTCAGGCTGTTCAAGAAGAAAGGGTGCGGTTTGCCGCACATCAACTTGAGGGGACTGCTGCTGAATGGTGGGATAATTATTAGGTCACCCATCTGGATATTGATGTTATTCCATGGAACCAGTTTGAAGAAGCCTTCTGCACTCATCATGTGGCTACTGGTGTCATGGATTTGAAGAGGCATGAGTTTCGTGACTTACAACAACTGCACCGCTCTGTCATCGAGTATGGAGAGATTTTCAACAAGTTGGCACGTTATGCACATGATGATGTTTCCACTGATGCCAAGAGACAGGAAGAATTCATGAGAGGACTTAATGACGAGATATCCATCCAGCTTGTGGCTCTGAGGTTTGATAACTACCAAGAACTCCTGGATAGATAATTTATAGTGTAAGCCAAACAGAAGAGCATGGAGAATCGTAAGAGGAAGTCCACATTCCACAAGCACACCTCCGGATCATACCAGAGGCATCACGCCACTTCTCCACCGCCCCACGAGCATAATGACTTCCATTTGAACGAGCACAATGGCCACAACGGTCACAAGCATCAAAACAGGAATGCAGGAAATTTCACCAATGGCGAAAAAAGGAAGGACACGAGTAAAGTCCTTTGTTTCAACTATCGCAAACCTGGACACTATGCCGTTGATTGCCTGGAATCGAAGAATGGTAATAGGAATGGAAATAAAAAGATTCATCCTCCTGTTAATGCCATTGTGCACCACGACTCTGCGGACGAAGCACACAAATCTCCACATCGAGACAGTTGACGATAAAACCTCAAATCATTCAATTGGGAGGATTCTAAAAATACAATATTTTAAGGGTGGTAGTACCCTAGTGTGAACCAAACCTATTTCTTGCTAGCTTTCTCGAATCTCGAGAACGAGATTCCTTTTAAGGGTGGTAGTCTGTAACATTCCAAAAAATTTCCTATTTTGGAATGTTATAAATAAAATCAATAGCTTGATTGATTGTTTGACTTTGTTGAAAATTCTCAAAGAGAAGAAACTTTTTGAATAGAAATCCTCTCAACCTTGAATTCAAAATCTTATATTCTTTTGTTATGACCTAGGTAGCCATATAAGCAAAAGGGCATGGATTGATTATGGATTGTAGAATTGGAGTGCAAGATTTCAAAAATTCAAAATCATTAAGCATGCATGACCGTCATTGCATATAAACCCTAAGAAGGAAATAGTATTGTCCAAAAAGGATTATCCACTACCCTTTATGGGATTTCCCAATTCTTAAGTACTACATGACCTATTGTTTGGGTACATATTAAAATTGATGAAAAGTATTCCCTGTATGTCCTAAAATAAATTTGGGATATTTTCCTAAAAATTCTAAACCCAAATTCCTTATTAATGCAACTAGCCATGTAATTCCTTGTAAGCAAATGGCATTATGGATATTTTCAACTTTGGTAAAACCATATTCTATACATCCTTAAAGGTGTGTTTTGAATTTATAAATTTCTAGAAATTAATTTGGTTCAATTTGGAGGCCTAAAACAAATACTAAGAAAAAAATACTAAATAGAAAAGGAGAAAGGATAAAATAGAAAAGGATAAAAAAAATGAACTAACCTAATCTACCGGCCAGGCCCAGCCCTAGCCGCCCCTCCTCTCTCTATCATCCGCGCACAGCGCAGCACAGAAGCCCGCGCGGCCCAACTAACCTGCACCTATCTACTGCACGCGCGTAGCATGGCCGCCCACTTCGGCCCAGCAACGCCAGCCCGCACCCTCGTTCCCTTGCTCTCTCTCTCTCACTGCGGGACCCGCCCGTCAGCCTCGACCATGCCACCGACAGATGGGGCCCACGCCTCGTCTTCAACCTCCAGCCAAAGACCAACGCGACCACGCTGTCTTGATCCTGATCCAATCCGCACGGTTTTTGTTCGAGTTTGTTTCCCATACTCCACGCGAACCGCCCCCATAAATCTTAGGCATCCACCCCCCTCGATTATTTTCGTGTTTTGACAAACCCTAGTCCCACCATCGAGGTTCTGATCCTCCGCCGCCGGGGGCCCTCAGGTCGACCTCGAGCCCGACGAATCCCGTCGCCCCACTCCCTGATGTTCCTCCTATCCTCTTTCCCATCCTCTACCGCGTATCCTCACTGTATTTTCCCCTGTACAGATCGCCACAACGCCCACAATTGCTCACCGGAGGGATCGCCGGAGCTCCACCGACGACTGCCATCTCCATCTGTACGCTGTCGTCGCCCCAGGAAGCTCAACCGGACACGGAGGACACCAGAGATTCCCCCATCCTCCGATGCTTCCCGCGAACGTCTTCCTCAGTACAGGAGATCACCGGAGTTCCGCGTAGGACCACCGTCTGACCGCCATCGCCGTAGTTGACCACCGTCCGCCGCGGTCTCTGTCATTCACGCCACGATCCAGGAAGAAATCGTTTCTGTCCATTGCATCTGAGGAGGACGGACAAGATTAGATTCAATCTCCCAACCGGTTTCGGCCAATAATCCATCGCCGCGTGGCAGCACAGTCAGCAAGCGTGTCAACGCACGCGTCACCCTTCCAGGTCAGCAGCCACGTCAGCATAGTCAAATTCCAGTCAGCGCCGATTTAATAATTGATTAAGGAAATAGTAAAATAGCAGAATATTAGGCAATCTTGTAAAATTCATATAAAATCGAATACATGTCCAAAAATTATAAATAATATATCTACGGATTCAGAAAATTATGTAGAATATTAATACAAGATTAGATCTAACTTTTACTGTATAGTTGTATTGTAATAATTTAAATAGTTTAATATACTTTTTAGACTAAATAAATCATAATAAATTATTTGTAGATCCCAAAAAATGCAAATAAGGTATTTATGGATTCATAATTTCATATACTACATTAATATACTGTTAGATACAATTTATGAAATATAAAAATTGCCGTATTAATTTAATTACTTTTAATGGCCATTTAAATTATTAAATTCATAATAAATTATTTATAGATCAGAAAAATATAAGTAATATGTCTATGGGTTCACAATTTCTTATAGAATACAAATATGGTATTAGACATAATTTTTGACGAAGTAATATTTTAAATGAATTAAACTCCATTAAATAGTAATTAAGTCATAGAAAAAGATTTACAACTCCGATCGGGATGAATCCAATTCCTACTGGTTTGTATCAATATCCTATATCCATTAAAGCTAGGAATAAAATTTAATTCGATAGTTAGGACGGAAGTTGCAATGAAACTATTAAAACCAATTGTAGAAATCAACATTTAATGATAAATACCCTATTGATGAACTCATACATGCATCTTATGATATATTAATGTTCATAAAACTAATTATAACCATTGTGTCATGTTAAATCATCATGCATGTTTGTGATCATCATTGTTGTATTGTATATTGCAATGGTTTTGATTGGAATTACTCTATTCCTGCGTTAGATTGTTCCGAGAGTGCGACTGCTGCGGAGAAATACAATCAACACCCATATTATCAACATAAGGCAAGTTACACCACTTGTTCATAATTTTGTCCCAGTTTTAATTCTATGCATTTGATCTTCAAAATTCTGTAGCATGCATGTGTAGGATGTTTTAGTAGAATTTTTCCTTAGTATTATTTTGCAAGTGCGATGATTTTGTAGTATGCCATGAGTAGCTCTATACTTAGGATTTTTTCACTCCTAATAGGTTACCCCTGTTTTTGCTAAGTACTGCTTGCTATGCTATATATACAAAGTACCGTTGGGGGGTTCGAAAGACAATGGATTTTTCTAAGTATAAAGGCTCTCTTGAGCAAACTTTTCTTCTCAAATCCACTTCAAAATAAAAATAAGTTTTCTTCTGGGCGGAATGGTTGTCGGGACAACGAGTGAGATTTTGGTGGAGGACGGCCGCCCAGGAATCAAAGAAGTCTGCCATGTTTCAGAATTTAGAAGCTTCCAGTGCAACCACAATACATTATGGGCTCTGTCTTGGCCTAGTACTTAGTGGGAAACCTCACCTGGGTACCAACATTTGGAGTTTCTTGGCACGGTTGGATCTAGAAGGTAGAGGGGCTACTAAGGGAAAGCCTCGCCATGGTCTGGTATGTAAAAGGACTTGATCGTGGATTGTGGGTAAAGTGCACAAACTCTCGAGAGTATTGCAATCTGATCGATCAGCCGTGTTCACGGAAACAGAACAACATTGAGCATCTGAAGGATGAAGCCTCTGAAGGATCTTCCTCTCTCTTTTCTAAAACAAAGTTTTGAAACCCCATGGCGTGCGTAATATCGCTAATGGGTGGGAATTTGGGAACTTGGTGTGTAATATCCAAGTGACGCTTGGTGCGTAATATCCAAGTGTTTGGTTGTTTGGACACTTGGTGCGTAATATCCTCGTGTGCCACTCGACCTTATTTTATCTAAGCAAATGTTTACAAAGTAGGACAATCCTCTCTTCTTCTCTCTACTTAATAAAACTAGCTTATGAGCAAATGAACTCTACAACCTATACCAGCCTTGCATGTAGAGATAGTCTTTTCTCTCCTTGGTGTAATTTGCCAATACATTCAAAGTATTGACCCAACTTGTTGGCTGCACGTTTCATGTGCAGAATTTCGGAGATCGTTGAAAGGTGTGCTAGGATCGCGGGTCTTCACTCAACCTGCCTATGGCATTGATGGGACTCCAATTTGTATTTATATTGCTTCTATTGTAATAATGTGAACTCTGGATTATTCGATTCATGTAATAAAGACTTGTGTTTTACATGATATTTCATCGACTGTGAGTGCTAGCTATTGATCCAGGGACTAGCATGTTAATCACAGGGACTTAGGATCCTTATCGATCCGAGGTCACTACAGTTTGATAATTTTCTCTACAATTTAACCAAAGTGTTGCAGAGATGCAGGCAATCAAATAACCATAAAGTTTGAACAATATTGAAAATTCCCTAAACCCTAAAACCCTAAACCCTATCCAAGGAGGTATCACACACTTATAAATATATCAAATTTTGAGATACTTTTATTAAATTGGGAAACGTGAGTCCATTCGATGAATATAATCATGAAGCTTGAATGTTATTGAAAATTCCTAAAACCCTAAACCCTAAAAACCGCTAAAACCATAAACCCCTAAACTCTCAACCCCTCAACCCATAATTAAACCCTAACCAAGCAGGTATCCTGCATTCGTAGATCCAAGTTTGAGATACTTTCATTAAATTGCAGTAATGGTATTACGTTCCATGAATATATAAGCATAGAGCTTGACATTATTACAAATTACCTAAATCATAAACCCCTAAACCCTAAAACCCTAGAACCATAAACCCTAAACCCCTAACGACCCTGACAAAGTAGGTATCATCCACTTTTAGATCAAAATTTGAGATATACTATCATTAAATTACGCTAACGCCATTCTATTCCACGAATATAAGCATAAACCTTGAACATTATTTAAAATGCCGTAAAACCTAAATCCTAAACCCTAAACCCCTAAAACCTAAAACTTAAACTCTAAAACCCGTAACACTAAACCCCTAAACCCTGACCAACAAGAAGATATCATGCACACTTATAGATCAAATTTTGAGATACTTTTATTAAATTGGGTAACGTCATTCTATTTCACGAATATAGGAATACATCATGAACATTGCTGAAAATTCCCCAAACCTTAACCCCCCCTAAAACCTAAACCCTAAGCCCTATACCCCTAAACCCTACAAACCATAAACCCTTAACCCCTAAACCCTGACCAAGCAGGTATCATGCACTTATAGATCAAAAATTGAGATACTTTCATTAAATTTTTGCTTAGTCATTATATTTGTAGAGGTCCCAACCTGATAAGGTAGATATCCCTGTATTTATAGTGCTAGTCCCTATATCGAATAGCTAGCATCCACAGTTTAAGATGTAATATCAAGAAACAAAGACCTTATTACAACTTATAACCAGGAATAAAATAATTCATTACAACTTACATAGCTCATATGGCTATCTTATCACATAGCAGCAGATAAAACTAATAAGCATGGAGTCCTTCATCTTCAAGTTCCACATGCAATCATGTTGGTTGTATACTTGTAATCCCTATTCAACAAACTTCACTAACATCAAACAAATCTGCAACATAATGAGTTACAGCCACAAGGGTCAATACATTTGAATTGTATTGGCAAGTGATATCATATTGATATGGATAATCTATTATCTACATGAATATATGGCTAAGTGGAGTTTTGGTTAGCCTTTGCATAAAATAAGTTTTCCCAATCCTTTAAAAAATGATTTTTCTCTTTTCAAAACATTTCATCACACAAGGCACACTGGATACACACCAGGTTCTTCCCTTGTTCACCCACAAGTTTGAACACAAAGAAGTTGGGATGAGGAGATCTTTGATCATTTCAATGTCTTTGATGCTCAAAATTTCCATTACCGGGGACACGGCTAAGTACTTAGGTTTTACCCTCTCGAGAGGTGGTGCACTTTTCCCACAAGACTCGACATACATCGAGACGAGACTTTTCAAAAACAATCCCTCAGATCAGCATAGATGCGTTCCATCCTATCATCATTACCACCAACTGTCTGTCTGTCAGAGTTCTTGCAACCTAGTTGGTCAAGGCAGAGCCCATATGCCATGTGGTTGCACTAGAAGCTTCTCAACACAAAACATCTCAAATCTCTTTGTTCATGGGTGGCCATCCACAAGTGAGATACACTAGGGTAAACCATAGAAATGGGCCCTGGGTAACCACTCAACAAAAATCCATCCAAGCAATTACCATTCCACCTAGGTGTTTCATTCACATAGTTGTTTTATTAATCAAAAACTTAGTCATGGTATTTGCATAATATCATAGCATGAATATTCCACCCTTGAATTCTAATAGCTAGGCTAAGCATACTAGCATAACTTATCTCTTGACTTAGAAAGATTCCTACTAAGATATATTCTATACGATCTACTATAGCATAGCAATATTCAAAATAGTCCTATCATGCATACTACAAAAATATCACTAATGCAATATTGAAAAGATAGGACTTTTGATGACCAAGTATCACTTGCCTTTTTAGTAGATAAACTAGGTACTCTCCATGATCTTGCAATTGTCACACTCCTCAAAGTTCACTATAATTTAATCAAGCAAGCACACATTCAAAACTAGCATTCAAACAAATAACAAAACAAAACAATAAAAACAAAGAAATGCATGCAAGCATGCAAAAGGTTGTTTTATTGAAAAGTGGTTTCTAACAAGGCACTAAACATTTCAAAACACCTACTGGTCTTTTATAAAAGTGGAATTCATTTAAAATCAAGTTAGTGAAAATAGGCCTTTCAAATCATTTTTGTTTTACTAGAGATGCTTTCATTCAAAGTAATAATTCCTAGTGTTAACCTAATTTATTTTTAAATCCAAATGTTAGTTTTTATGGTCAGAGGGTTCAAGACAAAACCATTTGCAAAAGGTTTCACTCAAAAATCATTTTTAGAACAATTTTTATACTCAAAATAGTCCTAAACATGTCGCTGCATAAAAACCAATTTTTCCTGAAGCAAATGACTAAACCAGAGCCAGAGTTTCAAAGCCCACATTTTTCTGAATCCATTGATATAAAATTTGTAATTTTTGGACATACATATCAAAAGTTATGGATTTTACAAATTCAAACAACTAATAGATCAAATTGTGTTTTTAAAACAACAGTTTGGCCACGTGTCATGATTCTACTGGCCAGTATTGCTTCAGGTGGATCGTACAACGTGGTCCGTAGGATCTAAATGAAATCGCACGGCACATATCAGCGTGTACCGCTTCGTTTAAGTGATCTGTTTTATCCCTTGGATCTAGATCTAACGACCCTAAGCGATCTAGCCAAGAACTGGCGGCGCTAGCTGGCGACACGTGGCGACGGTGCTCTGTCGATGGTGGTCCGGTGATTCCGAGGGGTAGGAGGGGGAAAGAATAGTCCTACCGTTTCCGCGAGGACTAGGGGATGCTCAACGTGGCAGTGGTTGGCGAAGGGGTGCACAGACGGGGCTTGTATTCCTCGCCGGAGTCTGGCTCGTCGTCGGGCACGCACAGGTGTCGTCGGAGGCGAGTACCTGGGACGCAAGCGAGTAAGGCAAAACATCAGAGAGATGCACACGGGTGCAGGGGTTGTGACGGGACCTACCAGAGGGCAAGGGACGCAATGAATCATCGGCAACTTCTCGCCGGAGTTGAGGCAGACAACGATGGCATGCAGGCGAGGTTGTTGCCGAGTGTTAGGGGCTCGCGCGAGCAAATAGAGGCTGCTGGCAGGTGCGCATGACAATGGAGGGCAGTTCTGCGTGAGCAAGGGGGCAAGGGGAGGTCTGAGCTCGTTGGAATCGATGCCGGAGCACGTCAGAGTCAGAGGTGGTGTGAGCGGAAATTCGAGCAGCCTAGGGGCTCATTGGTACAGGGAAGTGGGGGAAATGGAGAGGAGGAGAAGGCGTTTAAGTGAGCATGGTCGAGGGGCGGAATCGCTGTGGCAATTAAACGAGTTTACAAGAATTCAATCCACGCAGAAACGGTAGAGGGAGGAAAAGAACTGGTCTTGCGCGGGTGAAGACGACGAGGTGACGTGGATGTGGGTCCATGTGGTCAGTGGGGGTGCGGGTACGGGTGCAGGTGAAAAATAAATCTGCGGGGGGGGGGGGGGGACGGAGAGAGCCGGGTGTGATGGTTTGTTGGGCTTGTTGTTGGGCCTGGGTTGCTGGGGGTTCTTTTCCATTGTTTTTTTTCTTCTTATCTTTTTCCTTTTTCTGTTTATATTTCCTATTTTTATTTGAATCAATTAATTCAAACCTCTTTTTAAATTCAAACCTCCAACAACCTTTTCAGTAGGTTTAAACCAAAATGTGAGTTGATTAAAATAGTCCACTTTGGAATAAATCCAAATATTTTACTTGTGATTTAATAATTATTTAAGTGAGGCAATTTGTCTTTATTTAAATAAAATTGAATAAGGTTCAAACCCATATAATTTTATTCAAATAATCCTTTATTCCTTTTTATTATTCAATAAACTTTTATTCCATTTGCTTAGGGATTTGGCCAAGGTTTTAAATTGTATTTTAAATAATTTCTCATTTATTTAGTTCTTTCTTTGTCTTATAAAATTCATATCTTTTTATTTATAGTTCCAAATTTGGTGATTCCAATTTGTATAATTTTATTTAATAATTAATTTTTTTAAATCCTTTTAGGATTACTTTGCTCACAATTTGGTATTGTTTTTAGTTAGGAGCTTTATTAGCCTTGGGAATTATTTTCTTTTATCTTATTTAAGTCATAAGTTTTTATCCATGGTTCCAAATGGAGTGAAACAAATTTCCATGGTTTTGTAATTTTTTTTTTACCATTTTTGATCATTTAGAAAAATTTTGTTGCTAAATTTTATATGGGACAAAGCCATAGTCTTGGAGATGATTTCTTTCATTAGGGTTTAGGGTTTTGGTTTAACTCTTGCAAGTGTTTTAAATTCAAGATATTTTCCATGCATGGATGCATTTGACTTGTTTGAAATTTTGTTTGCTGCCTTTTCATTCAAATTTTGTTCAACTAGGGTTTTGATTTTTCCATTTAGAAGCAAAAAGTTTCTTTTCACCCTAAATTTCAATATTTGTTTTTTTGTTTATTTATTTTTCACATTCCAAAATTTGGAAAATTTTGGGATGTGACAATATTCCACGAATATAAGCATCAAGCTAGAACTTTATTAAAAATTCCCGAAACTCTAAACCCTCTATCCCTAAAACGTGTCTCCCTGTGGTTCGTGAATTATGTAGACATGACCGAGACTCTTCTCCGATCAATAACCAATAGAGGAATCTGGAAATTCATATGGCTCCCACATATTTCTATGATTACTTTGTGATCAAATGAACAATTTACATATGATAACAATTTCCCTTTGTCTCACGATATTTTACTTATCCGAGGTCTGATCGTCGGTATCTCCGAATATCTAGTTCAACCTCGTTACTGATAAGTACTCTTTACTTGTTCCTATGATATGTGATCCCTTGTGAACCAGTCACATGCTTACAAGCTAATTGGATGACATTCCACCGAGAGGGTCCAGAGTATATCTATTTGTCATATGGATGGATAAATCTCACTCTTGATCCATGTGCCTCAACACATACTTTCCGAACACTCAATGCCATATTTATAACCACCCAGTTATGAAGTGGTGTTTGATGTCATCAAATCATCCATCCGATGATGGTGATTAGCATGATCTCATGGTCAAAGGAATTAGGTTACTACGTATCTGAAAGCTTATAGCAAACGAACTATTGAAATGATTTTATCTTTATGCTACACTTATCTATAGGAGTATGTATATCATATCATTCTCCTAATAATATGATCTTGTTGTTGATAACATCTCAATGTTCATGATCAGGAAACCATGATCATCTATCAACCAACAAGCTAGTATTATAAAGAGGCTATACTAGGGACTCTAACAAGTTTACAAATCATACAAGTATTAATGTTTTCGGTTAATACAATTATAGCATGAATATAAACATTTATCATAAACACAAAGATATAATAATAAATACTTTTATTATTTCCTCTAGGGAATATCTCCAACAATTTGATCTATTAACTTGTTATTACTTAGTTTCAGACTGTAATTATTGCTATCACCACTAAAGAGGGGGCTACAAGATCATGTCTCAAGGTTATTTTCCAATAAAGATGTCACACTCAAAAGAGATGCAGGTGATAGATTGAGAAAGCAAATTGAAGACTGCTAACAAGTCGATTGTCAACTGAAATGCTGAATTTTCTTTCCCTTTAGTTGATAATACGTAATAATTTTAAGTAGTTTGTAGCTGATGTAATATCTATTTTTTTAAATCAGCTGATGTAATATCTAGATAAATTGCATACGCCATGTAGGCATTTAGTTGACGTCGTCCACACATGGCGATAGGAGGTACCATACCTGCGCTAGTCAGGTCGATTAGGGTATAATATCGGGCTTTCTTATTGGTCCGTTTTGTATTGGGCCGACAATGAACAGTAAAACAATGCTCTCCCGTTGTACACCTTTTATGATATCTGAATGGGCTATAGAAAGGAAGCAATTGTAAAAGACCATAACAGTAACAGACCGACCCATAGGCATGCTCTAATATCAGTAACAGGATAAAATAGTAACAGGCCGAAACAGTATCAGGTCTAACAGTAATAGGCCAAAATAGTAGCTGGCCAAAACTGTAAAAGGACCAGAAAATCAAAAAAATTGCCAAAACAGTAACAAACCAGGACTGTAGCAGGCCAGAACAGTAACATGTCGGAACTATATTAGACCAGAATAGTAACAATAGGCCAAAACCTGAGTAGGCCGCTTATAGGTCCTAATAGTAACGGGCCTTCATATAAATGTGCCGTTAGTGGGCATCCCATCACAGGCTGTAAGAACAGTGGCAGGCCGACCGCAGGCCTTAATAGCACCGGGCCAACATTGCGCATGCCGCTAATGGGCAATACAGTAGTGAGCCAAGGCGGGCCTTCAGTAGCCCGAGACAGTAACGGACCCAAAATTTTGCAGGCCGCAACTGGCAGCATTAATGGGCCCATTTCAAACAGTGGAGGACGAAACAATAACAAGCCATCTTTATGTTGGGCTCTCACAATGGGCTGACCCACTTAATAATTATCAGGTCTTGGCTGGGCCTGACTTCTATCACGGTTTTATTGACAGTTAACGGTGGTCACCACGTGACAGTTTGAATGATGTCAGCAGTCAACGCGGCTCACGAACAGATCTATGACGGAACAAGTTTTCGTGGCTGAAGGGTGCGATCCGCCACGGTCGGAAAAAACCGTGATAGATTCATTTGTGCCATGGCTTTTACCACGAAAGGCATCTGTCGCAGAAGACTTCTCAACCACGAAAAACGGGCCTTCAACCACAAAAATCGTCCGTTGTAAAAGACGATTTTTCTTGTAGCGGACTCTCGTCACATGGTGTGGACGAAGATGGGTGGTGTTGCGAACCACTCCCTTGCTTCGGGCGATGCACATAGGCACTTGATGATGATGAGACGGGATGACCTCATCCCATTTTGTCTCCACTGGCGCACCTACAACGCCATCACGAGGGGGCGGTGTTGTTGGGAGGTGCGCGCCATGTGTACGCTATGGCGACCTACGCGCTTTCATCGCTGCTAGCGATGTCGTCCACATGTTCCCACCCTGATAGGTCGCTGGGATGATCAAGATCCCCATTTTGTACAAGTCGGGTGTCCTTGGCGCTGGAATGACATAGCTTCCGCTGCGGGCCTTCCCGGGTACTCCTCCCCAGGGCTCGGGGACACTCTTGTGACGAGCTCCTCGAAGATGTCATAGAACAGGATCTTAGGACATCTTCCAGAAGCTCCATCGCAACGGTGCCCCTTCGCAACACAACACCATCACAAGATGTAGATCTTGTAGGTCTCTACATTGTTCTTTCTCTTTTTCTTAGGCTGGTATTCCGCTCATCTGCACTTGGAAAGACACATACACGCGCATATATAGTTGTGTTAGCATGACTCCATAGCTTTCCGAAAGGATGCACCTAGTTCACGAACTTATCCAGCCAACCGACGCTCGTTCCCTTCTCTTGTCACTTAGCCTGTTGAGCCAACTCATGCGCCTCAGCACAATGTGAAGGGCCCCAAAAGCAACCGTGTCGATAGAGTGTCATATTATGATCTCGACCACCACCAAGTTGCCACTTGAGTTGGCCTTGGGTAATTCTCATGATGTTTTATATAAAAAATAGATGGACACGACAACCCACTGCCATCATGATGTATAGTAGTAATTAAATTTACTAAAAGAAATACTTCAAATATTTACCTTACCCTGGATATATCAAATTTCTCAATTCAAATTTGAATAGTCTATGATTACCAAACATTCTATAGCTCTAATGGACGAGGCGCGGCAGTGCATGTTAATAATCTAGTTTAGATAATAGCACGACACAATAAGCTTAGCTAGGTATTTGGTTTGTGTTAATTTTATCTGATAATTCTATTTGAATACCTTAGATAATCCACAAAAAGTATTGGATAATCCTTATCAGTCGGATACTACTAATACCATATATGTTGCCATATCCGTTTAATATCTGCTCGAACAATATTCACATCCGCATCCATATCCGACGAACTTGTAAAGTGCATATTATATCCTCGCGCATATCAGAAAGGCAGCCTATGGTCTGGAGCTTAGGCGCAAAGGTTACCGATACATTTAGGCCGTCAAATAGATTTAGGTCTTTGAAAGTGTTTTTGTATAGTATAATGTAAAGCAAATTCTTTGAATGTTTCCTTCTAAATTTGGACTGTGCTTAAATGTAGCCTGGTATCCTGGTATCGTGAGGAGGAAATCATATTAAAAAGTACTACACCAGTACTTGTGTTTTTAATTAGTGTTACTCTTACATATCAAGTACTCCCTCCGTGTCAAAAGTTTATCCAAATTTAGATGTATCTAACCACTATTTAGTATATAGATATATTCAAATTTAAATAAATTTGCGACATCTATTTTGAGAGATGGAGGGAGTACTCGTTTTAATCGTGCAAACTTTGCTCAGGCATGTTGTTTAGAAAACTTACACAAACAAAAAATAATTGTTTAGCAAGTTCGTGTTCTGTACTTCAATAAATGCTCAATCATCCTCCCAGTCCGATGAGACTGATCAGTTGTTATACAGGTATAGTAGTAGATATTATCATTGTTCTTGCACTTATTAGCACTTGTGTTATCCATGTTATTATTGGTTTCATTCTTGAACATGCCAAGAGGTTTTCTCGTCAGTAATAAGACCAGTGCTTGCTCCAGTTTGGTTGTTGGCACCGACTCCACGCCCAGTAGATTTGCACCGGTGTCCGGTGTACTAATCCGGTTTAGACACGAAACAAGTACAGTATAATAGTAGCAGACGTTGTCACGCTGAATCGCTGCTGATGCCTACTCGGACTCTACTGCCGACACGGACCAAGTAATACTCGCAGACTGCTGACCGAATTGGAGCGATAATTAATAAAGAGAGAAAAGCCACACAGATTGGAAAGCCAAAGCCCTCAACGATCGGCGCCATGAACGTGGATGCTGGTTCCGATTCGTTCTGCCGCAAGCGCCGACCTGAAGCGTTGCTCTCGTCCGCCGGTGAAGCCACGCCCTCCAAGAGGAAGAGACCTCAGCCGACGCCCAAAAGTGCCTCCGCCTCCTCCTCCTCATCTGTCGCTGAGGATGCGGATGGGCACCTCGGCGTGCCCACGCGGCTCGAGCAGAGGATCGCCGAGGGCGCGAGGGCGAGGCGGGAGCGTGCGGCGGGGAGGCCGTCGTGTCGCCGCCAGGCATCCGCGGCGCCTGCCGTGGAGAACATGGAGTACTCCAAGTACGGGCCGGCCGTGTCCAAGATGATGGCTAAGATGGGCCACAAACCCGGCTCGGGCCTCGGCAAGGACGGGCAGGGGATCGTCGTGCCGCTGGAGGGCGCCCTGCGCCCCGCGCACGCCGGGCTCGGCAGCGTCGAGGAGCCCAAGCCCTTCTTCCACGGCAAGGAGAACCTGCCGCCGCCCCCGGTGCAGGTCGCGGTCGCGGCACCCGCTGAGGAGGAATTGGAACTGCCGCGGTGGTACAGGAAGGCCGGCGCCGCGAGGAAGGGTCCCGTCCTGACGAAGAACGCGCTTCCGGCGGCGAGCGCCGGCAGTGAGGAACCAGACGAGCAGCAGCCCATGGTAGTGGAGAAGGTGATCGACATGCGAGGTCCTCAGCCACGCGTGCTGAGAGATTTGAGAGGGCTCAGCGTCAGCAAGGAACACTACATGGAGGTGGATGACGACGCGCCGATGCCGGAGCTGCGGTACAATACCCGGGTGCTCGTCGACGAGGCCGCGGCCGACATCAGGGGGCTGGACGCGCATCTGCGGAGCCAGCAGGAGGACGTGGCTAGCCTGATGCGGGAGAAAGAGAGACTGGCAGAGTATGAGGCTAGCCACGCACACCAGCTGCAGATCATGGAGGCCATCACGGGGGCTTTGGAGCAGGTCCAGGCGGACGAGGCGGCCGGTGTGCTCAATCCGGAAGCCCTGCTCGACACCTTCTGGGAACTGAAGACGCGCCACCAGGAAGAGTTCGACCTCTGCGGCCTCCCATGGATCGCCTGCGAATTCGCGCGTCCGCTGCTGGTTAGTCAGTTCCATGGGTGGCAGCCATTCTGTGATCCGTCGTTCGGGCTAGAGCTCATGTCGCAATGGAAGGATTTGCTTCAGCAGAAGCAGCAGCAACCGTATGGTTTCAGCTCAGATTGCACGGATCCTTACGCTCAACTTCTGCACGATGTGATCCTGCCCGTCGTCAGAGCATCGGGTACCAATTCATGGGATGCTCGGGATCCCGAGCCGATGCTCCGGTTTGTCGAATCATGGGAAGAGCTGCTGCCTCCAGCTGTGCTCGAATCAGTATTGGAGGATGTGATCATGCCGAAACTCTCTGCCGCCGTCGACTCTTGGGATCCCCTCACTGAGAAGGTGCCAATCCATGTGTGGGCGGTGCACCCATGGCTGCCGATTCTGGGGCAAAATAGGACAGACACCCTGTGCCATTCTGTCCGGTACAAGCTGAGCACCGGTGTCCTCCGCTCATGGCAAGCACACGAACCATCGGCCTACGCTGCGCTATCTCCGTGGAAGGGCGTGTTTGATCCGGCGAGCTGGGAAGCCATGATCGTGCGGCACATCGTCCCCAAACTGAAGCTGGCACTGGATGAGTTGCAGATCAGCCCGGCCATTGACTACCATCAGGAGCTCCAGCAGTTCAAAGACCGGGTGATGATCTGGGCCTCTGCTATCCCCGCGCGCCATATGGTCCCTTTGTTGGAGGCGGATTTCTTCAGCAAATGGCTACTGGCCATCTACCATTGGCTGCGTTCGCCAGATGCCGATTTCGACGAGGTCGTGGAATGGTACAAGGGTTGGAGTGGCATTTTCCCACGGGAGTTGCTCGCAAACCATCGTGTACGGATGCTTCTGGGAGCTGGTCTTGTCATGATGAACAATGCTGCCGAAGGGCGTGAGGTGTTGCCGCCTGGGGGGGGCAAGGGAGGCCGTGGGGTGCCTGAAAGCAGCAGAGGATCAACAATTCAACACGGCGCGGCAGGCATGGCAACAAGTGGCCACGGAGGATTTGAGCTTCAAAGACTGCATCCTGGCGTACGCAGAGGAACAAGGCTTGAAGTTTATGCCCAGAGATGGCAAGTTCTACAACGGCGTTCCGGTGTATGAATTTGGCTGCGTAAGAGTCTGCGTAGACTCGGCTAAGGGGCTGCTGTATGCGCAAATTCAAGGATCTTGGACAGCTGTGACTCTTGGGCAGTTGATGGAGATGAACAGGAGGATGGCAAGACCATGCGCTAACACGGTGTGACACCTCATGTAATGTTGAAGTTTGAAAAAGTAAAGTGTGTAAAACTGAAGTAAGTATTAAAATTAAAATTGTAATTTTCAGGCACTATTTGAACAGTAATTTTTAAAGAACAAGTTTGCTAGTAATGTCCTTTGTTGCATTAGCTTTGCAGGTGGGAACTCAGTTGATTTCGCCTAAGAATGAATTGTTGGTGCAGAATTGTTTCAAGCAAGATGTCCACGAGATCAATTTGTTCTCTTGGGGCTTCTTGTCAGTTTAGTAGTCTACTAGCACAAAGCCCGTACGCTGCAATGGCGTCACGTTAAACCAAAACCCTAACCTACGTAACCCGATCGGACCAGACCACCACACCTGAGCGACACACACACCCAACACCCAGCGACACACCACCGCTGCAACACACACGCACCACCCCGGTTCGACACAGACAACGCACTCACGCACACATGACTCACACACACGCGACACAGACGCAACGGACACGACGCCACACACGCACGCACTCATGCGACACACCCCGCGACCACACCCCCCACGCAAGCGTTTCGTGCCCAGCTGCTTCCTCACTCACCAACCACGCTGCCAGGCGCTCCTTCAATCTCCCAAGCTGATGCCGCCAGCGAGCCTTGCCCTTGTGCCACCGCCGGCCTCTCTCTCCCGTGAGCCTCCGCCTCTCCTCTCCGCACCGGGTCGCCTCCCTGCACGTCGGCCTCCCTCACGCGTCAAGGCCATCCCCGAGCACCTCCTCCCTTTGATCTCCAACCCCGCCGCCGGCAACAGCACGCCATCGAGCTTGCTCTCGCGGCCCCTCCTTTCCAGCACGCGTTAGTCCTTCGCCGCTGGTCGTGCTCCTCTCCCGCATGCCCATGTTGTTGCATGCGAGCTACGCATCCTCACGCAGCCTCCTCGGATCTTCCCCGGGTTCCTCTGCTCCGACCCACGTCGTCGCCCCACCATCTACATCGCCTCGTCCCTTCCACGTGCCTCTGTGAGCTCGTGTCGGCCACAGTAATAGGAAGAGGTCGGGATCAAGGAGGATCTCGGGGTATCACGATGTGGTGCTCGTCCGCGTCGAGGAAGGAGAGTAAGGTCTCGAGGACTCAATCGAAAACACAACTATGACCATGGGACGGAGGCGGGGATTTAGAAGGTAGCGTCGGTGGCTGAGCTCCCCGCGGGCCAACTCCTCGAGCGCATCCTCCACCGCCGTCAACGTCCTACTAGGGAGAGGAGAGATGGGGATTCGTGGGTCTGTTACCCAATCAGTACTGTACCAACTGTTTATGGTGGCAATTGTACGTAATATGGGATTTGGTAGGAGAGCAAAATCGTCCAGAAAAAAGTTGGTTGACAGAAGCGTTCCGTATTTTATTATTATATATAGATATAGATTGTAGAGCATCTAAACCTGATCAAAGGTCCACTTCAACTAGGATTAATACTACTAGTTGAATACCCATGTCGTTGCCACGGAACAATAAACTTAGACATATCGATATCGTTAAAAGAAAAGTTATAACAATAGAAGTTGCATGAGGCTTATAACAATGTTGCAACGGACATAGGTTTACTTACTTTTCATATAAGTTTGGTCAAAAGTTAAATCTTTTTAGTTTGATAAAAGTTTATATATAAGAATATGGACATCTATAATACTAATTCACTATCAAGAGATTCACCCATAAAGTATATTTTCTCAGTCTGTCAATTCAATCATGTAGATTGATATTTTTTTCCTAAATATTTGATCAAACTTAGTAAATCAATGGTCTGTTATTTTTTTTGACTTGAATGGTCTGTTAATTCAATAATGTAGATGTTGATATTTTTTAAAAAATATTTGATCAAACTTGGTAGAATTTGAATTTTGACTAAACTTAACCACAACCGTAGCAATTGTGTCGCCCTCGCCATTCAAGCATAATAAATCATAGCACTATTTTTCCTTACCGTGTAGTATTACAATAGCCACGCTGACTCATACATCACACATCATCAGATACATGTACAATGCATGAAGAAAACCCGCAAGACAAAAATAAAGAACAACTGCAAGTATTCCTAAGGCAAGCTAAACTGAAAATAAACCGAACACTACTGAAATAGCGTAAGTACTCACCATGAACTCTTGTCCCCCGCCGATTCATAGTGTCTGAAACAACCAATGCCACGTGACCGCTCAGTCGGTAGAGAGATGTAAATCACGATCGATTGTTGACCAAAAAAAAGAGCAGCCGGTAGTGCTAGACCACCTTCCAGCCGAGGTCGATGTGCTAGCCAACCTGTCCTCACCGTGTACTGCCATATAGGGTGAGAAGAAAAGTAGAACGCCCACTACAGGAAATAAATTGTTACGCCGACGACCGGCTGCTGTCGGCACAGCGCCAAACTGCTGTCGGCACATGCTGTGCCGACGGTGGCCGTCGGCGTAGCCCCCTCGGCGTACGTCCTCGTCGGCACAGCTCTGTGGCCGTCGACACAGCCCCTCCCCCTCGGCACAGCGTCTTCCAGCGGGCCCCGCGTGTCAGTCAACGGCCGTTTTGGCTAACGGTTCAGCCTGGAGCTACGCCGACGGCCAAGCCGTCGGCACAGGAATGGAGCTACGCCGACGGCCAGGCCGTCGGCATAGCATAAAATATTTTTTTATTTTTTTATTTTTTTTATTTTTTTTATTTTTTTGACTCCTTAATCTTCCGCTTTAATCATTTTAACACTATTTATAGTTAATAATTGATTAAATTGCAGTCTTAGTCAAAGTTATCATTCGGTCACCCATCCTAGCACTACTCCAGCTCTAGCACGTTTAACTTCCTCGTTCTTTCCGAATCTCTTCCCGCAAAGTAATTTACTCATTGTTGTCAATACTAGGATATCATTCCTATTAACTCTTATATCATCATGTCATATGGTTGTATTTTTTGAAATTACAAGCAATTATTTAAGTAAACAACAATGAATAAGTAAAAATATTATTCAATTCAAATAAAAATATAATGATTTTTTTTGTATTTTTTATTTAATATGGAATAATTAATATCTTTAAATCTGTAAATCGGAATTCGGCAAATAATATGTCTAAATTGATTAGAAAAATGAGAGGAATCCAAATATGATATCAATATGAACTTATCACAAACTATGCCGTGATTCTTATCATAATTTCATTTGCCCGTTTAAAACGGCACGCATAAAGATTCTTAGCTCGGGACTAAGACTCGCTAAACTTGAAGTGGATCTATAATGAAACAACATATTTTGAACCTAAAAATGATTTTTGTAAAAAATCATGAGCATCCGATCATGTACCTGTAGTTCATATCTGACCCACTTCCTGTCGATTCGGCAGGAATTTGTCTTTTTCACCAGGGATAGACGGAAATATTTGAGATCCCCCTGTTATGAAATTATCCATGTAAGGTGGTCTAGTATTTTTGAAAAATGTGACGGTAGCATTTTGAATTAGCCATTTGGTGGTTGCTTCACAAAACTATCCGTTTTTTGCACTCGGTAAATGGAAAACGGCTTTTTGGTGAGACGAAAAAGAAAACTTCCTCCTGAAACATTGTTCGTCATCCCATGATGCATACTTATGCACAATATGGACATATTATCACAAACTATGCCTTCATTATAGACAAAACATTGGTCATTTGACCCGAAAGCCAAGAAACCTCGAACGAGATAGGTCATTTCGTGAAAGTTTTTTTGAGACATAATCAATATACCAAGTTTGATATTTTTCCTTCTAACTATGTCACATAATATGACACCACGCGAAGGTTTCATATTGTTTGGATTGTTTTTGAATTTATAATGCCCGTTTTAAACCATCGTTATACTTTATCGAAGGGTGGGCATGAAGATTCTTAGCTCGGGGCTGAGACTCGCTAAACTTGAAGTGGATCTATGATGAAACAACATATTTTGAACCTAAAATGATTTTTGTAAAAAATCATGAGCATCCAATCATGTACATGTAGTTCATATCCGACCCACTTCCTGCCGATTCGGCAGGAATTTGTCTTTTTTACCAGGAATAGACAGAAATATTTGAGATCTCCCTGTTATGAAATTATCCATGTAAGGTGGTCTAGTATTTTTGAAAAATGTGACGGTAGCATTTTGAATTAGCCATTTGGTGGTTGCTTCACAAAACCGTCCTTTTTTGCACTCGGTAAATGGAAAACGGCTTTTTGGTGCGACGAAAAGGAAAACTTCCTCCTGAAACATTGTTCGCCATTCCATGATGCATACTTATGCATAATATGGACACATTATCACAAATTATGCCTTCATTCTAGCCATAACATTGGTCATTTGACCCGAAAGTCAAGAAACCTCGAACGAGATAGGTCATTTCGTGAAGGTTTTTTGAGACATAATCAATATACCAAGTTTGATATTTTTCCTTCTAACTATGTCACATAATATGACACCACGCGAAGGTTTCATGTTGTTTGGATCGTTTTTGAATTTATAATGCCCGTTTTAAACCATCGTTATACTTTGTCGAAGGGTGGGCATGAAGATTCTTAGCTCGGGGCTGAGACTCGCTAAACTTGAAGTGGATCTATGATGAAACAACATATTTTTAACCTAAAAATGATTTTTGTAAAAAACCATGAGCATCTGATCATGTACCTGTAGTTCATATCTGACCCACTTCCTGCGATTCGACAGGAATTTGTCTTTTTCACCAGGGATAGACGGAAATGTTTGAGATCCCCCTGTTATGAAATTATCCATGTAAGGTGGTCTAGTATTTTTGAAAAATGTGACGGTAGCATTTTGAATTAGACATTTGGTGGTTGCTTCACAAAACCGTCCGTTTTTTGCACTTGGTAAATGGAAAACGGCTTTTTGGTGCGACGAAAAGGAAAACTTCCTCCTGAAACATTGTTCGCCATCACATGATGCTTACTTATGCATAATATGGACACATTATCACAAACTATGCCTTCATTCTAGCCATAACATTGGTCATTTGACCCGAAAGCCAAGAAACTTCGAACGAGATAGGTCATTTCGTGAAGGTTTTTTTGAGACATAATCAATATACCAAGTTTGATATTTTCTCTTCTAACTATGTCACATAATATGACACCACGCGAAGGTTTCATGTTGTTTGGATCGTTTTTGAATTTATAATGCCCGTTTTAAACCATCGTTATACTTTGTCGAAGGGTGGGCATGAAGATTCTTAGCTCGGGGTTGAGACTCGCTAAACTTGAAGTGGATCTATGATGAAACAACATATTTTTAACCTAAAAATGATTTTTGTAAAAAACCATGAGCATCCGATCATGTACCTGTAGTTCATATCTGACCCACTTCCTACGATTCGACAGGAATTTGTCTTTTTCATCAGGGATAGACGGAAATGTTTGAGATCCCCCTGTTATGAAATTATCCATGTAAGGTGGTCTAGTATTTTTGAAAAATGTGACGGTAGCATTTTGAATTAGACATTTGGTGGTTGCTTCACAAAACCGTCCGTTTTTTGCACTTGGTAAATGGGAAACGGCTTTTTGGTGCGACGAAAAGGAAAACTTCCTCCTGAAACATTGTTCGCCATCACATGATGCTTACTTATGCATAATATGGACACATTATCACAAACTATGCCTTCATTCTAGCCATAACATTGGTCATTTGACCCGAAAGCCAAGAAACTTCGAACGAGATAGGTCATTTCGTGAAGGTTTTTTTGAGACATAATCAATATACCAAGTTTGATATTTTCTCTTCTAACTATGTCACATAATATGACACCACGCGAAGGTTTCATGTTGTTTGGATCGTTTTTGAATTTATAATACCCGTTTTAAACTATATATAATGTTTTATATTTTACTTATTTTTTATTTATAAATGTGTAATATTTGAGTGTAGATAGATAGATTTTTTTCTGCAAATTTTGATATATTATTTGTATTTTTCTGAATTAGAATAATTTGGTTATGATTTTTCAAAAAATAATGAAAAAATAAAAAAAATCTGGAGGCCTATGCCAGCTTTTTCAAAGAGCTGTGCCGACTCCGTCGGCACAGCTTGGCTGCCTAACGCCGTTTTCGTCATCGTTTCTGAACTGGGGCTACGCCGAAGGCTATATCTACGCCGAGGGCTACCTTCGGCACAGACCTCGCTACTACGCCGACGGCCACACTACGCCGAGGGCTACCCTCGGCGTAGTCATCTACGCCGACGGCCGTATCTACGCCGACGGCCGGGCTGGTCGGCTGGCCAGGAAAGGCAGCTACGCCGACGGCCCCGACCTTTGGCCATCGGCGTAGCCGGCCGGCCGTTGGCGTCTTAGTTCTTTCCTGTAGTGGCCCCGCGCGAGCTGCACCTCAATGAATCAAATCAATTGTAAGCTGTCATGAATAAAAAGCTTAATTGCATCATCGCTTCATAAATTCCTTACTATCACCTCCTCCTCTCCATGCGGAGGCTCCCTAGGTAATTGATCGATTAAGCCGCTAGATCGATTGGATTCTTTGGATTCCAGTTTCCTAGACCCTCATGAACTCCTATAGAGGTAGGTGACAAGCTACGCCGGCGGCCAAATCGGGAGGGGGCGGCTGCCTTTCCGGGAGAAAAGAAGCGAGCGGAGGCGCCAGCCGCAAGGAACACCGGTGGATCGGGAATATGGCGGCTGGGACATGCCTCACAGGAGAGGAGGCGGAGGTGGAGGAGCATGGCTAGGCGGCTGCCTTCGCCGGAGAGTACGGGCGGCTGCCTTGCTGCGCCTCCCCGGACAGGCTCGGAGAAAGCACAAACTTGATGGAGTCATCGGATTATCATCTAATTGTTATTGTATCAAGAAGATAGGATCAGCTTATTACGAGGATATTCCTTGAACATGGGTATTAATCTATGAAGTTGGACCCTTCTGCTAAGTTTCATATAAAGCAAGAAATTTCCCATGGTTTCAAAAGACCTTAATGAGATAGGCCATGATCTACTAAGATATTTACAAACATACATCTAAACTTAGTTTATAATACGAGTTCAATTCATAATTGAGCTCCCACTGAAACAGTTATCCCCTAGACGATTTCAGAGATCACACGATCTCAATTCACTATGCAACCCCTGATCGTCACGACCGATAACCATAGTTTAAAAAACCAGACCGATGATTGAACCGGTGTGACTGTCGGTTTAGGTTTTTACCGGTCGGACCACTGGTTCACCGGTTTACTGTCTGTTTTTTTAAGATATAAAGATTTATTTTTTATTTATAAATGATACAATAAGTAAATAATTATCTATGTAAAACATTTTAAAATTACAATTTGATATAATACATGAGATAATGTGCTGCAATTTGGCTTAAAAAGTATTGTGCTCGCAAATTGCATGCGTGCGTAGAAGCCCAACAAAGCCGTTAGTTGTTCCCTTGGTTTAATTATTAATGCTGTCATATAAAAAAATCTTAATATTCCTGCAAAGAGTAAATAAAAACGAATTTGTCTCATTTCCCTATGTGCAACTACCATAGACCAGCTGGTAAGGTCCTTTGCGCTTATAGAACCGGCAAGGTCTTTGGTTCCGGGTTTTTTCGGTTTAACCGGCGGTCCGGTCCGGTCTTTTAAACTATGCCGGCAACATAGCTTCAAAGGTAGACATTTTCTTGTGTTCCCAGGCCATGTCTATACATCCTAGGCTCGCCAATTCAAACTTGTGTATATTGCAATACAACCCTTGCACCCACTGTATGCGAACATAAATATGTCTAGCCCCCGATCATCACAACCGGCTTCATAATGAAGAACTTTCTTGGTGATGCACACACAAGGGGAACACTACCATTGGAATTAATTTAGGGATCATCTTATCTTAATATGCTACTATTGAGTATCTAATACTAGCACACAATACGATGTAAAACAGATATCAACATCACATGTATATTTGTGATATGATATGATCCTTCTTGTGCCTTGATCTCCATCGAGCGCTCCGACATGATCACCATTGTGTCACTGGCATGATCTCTATCGTGCCACCGGTTTGACGCCAAGTCCACAACGCCACCAATAGGTCATCCATCATAACGATGACTATTACTACACAACTTAGTAACATAAACGTAAACTGCTTTACCTTTGTAACGACCATGGCCATATCAAATCGCATGCACCTCCTGCAAAATAAAGTTAGGCGCCTCTACTTTATCTATTGCAAGTTTTACGTGGTTGTTAGGGCTTTCGCAATAGAACTGTTTCTAATCTACAAACTTTCCAACCACAACATGGATCCATACAGTTGTCTCTACTACACCCCTTTTGGGGCCCTGCGTTATAAATTCTATATCAACTATTGTAAGAGAGACAGACGCCTGCTAGCCACTTATACGGAACAAGCCGTATCGAGCGTGGAACCAGTATCGCGTAAGAGTATATGTAAGATCAGCCCGGGCCGCTTCATCAAACAATCCCACGATATAAACAAGTACATGTAGGAGGGTAAAAACTATAGCATCAATGCCTTCATAACATGTGCATACTGGACGTACAACACTACTACATATATATCGGCTCTGATGCCACTGTTGGGGTTCCGGTGCAGAAAATCAAAATTTTACTACGACGGATCGCCCTAATGCCCAAGATCTATCTACTAATAATGCAGTAAGGGCCGAGAGGTTTAGGATACATACCCTTGTAGTCTGAAAGTGGTTAACGTTCTGAGGGGAACGTGGTTGATGTAGTTGTGCTCGTAGCTGACCTCGAGGTCGCGAAGCTCCTCGCGGGTTACCCCTTGCTCCATCACCATGCAACAGTCTGGCTCATGACATCCAAAGTGCCCCAAGTGTTGCACCTCGCGGCTTCATACACATATGGTGTACGACGAGAACCTCCATCTCACTTGATCCCTACCGGGAGTGCAGAATTAGATCTCCGGCTCTTGGAATCCCAGCATCGCAACGGTGTGCTTCTAGGTGCGTCGTCTCTTGTGCGAACAGCCATGGGTCGTGCCAACGCATGGAGACAACTAGAGAGAGATTAGATAGGAGGAGGAGGAGGAGAGCTCCCAACTCATGCGATTTTGTTGCGTTGATGTGTTCCTCCAAGGGGGAGAAGGGGGCACTTTATATAGGGGGAGGGGGCAGGCTTGCCCCTCCCCCAAGGCAACCAAGTGGTGGCCAAGGGGGGAGAGGCGGCGGCCAAGGGATGGGGGAAGCCCTAGGGCGCCCCCAAACCCTAACCCTAGACGGCGGCCAAGGGAGGGGGACCCCTAGGCACCCACCAAAACCTAGGCGCATGGGCTTGGTCCCTCTCTCTTGGTTTTTTCCCTCATGGGCCCTTTTCCCTAGGAAACTTGGCCCATTAGTGGAATAACCTTTCAAATTAGGTTTTAATATTAATTAAATTTATTAATATGTAAATACATATTACAAAATCTGATTATTCCCAAAACACCTTTTGGTTCCCCTTCTATATCCTCCAAACAGCTTCAGAACCTCCCGGAACAATGTAGGTCCTCTCACTAGAACTTTTATGATTTCCTTTCTTTCTTCGAACAACTTCGGATCTCTCTCCATGGAAAAATTCCAACTTTTTCTTTCTCTACTATGATTCCAACTTACGGATAATCTCCAACTCATCGTACCCTTAAGTGGATTCCCTCACGGGTCGGGAATGGCACAAACATGATCTCTATCAATGAGCAACAGTAGGACCGGGACGCCCATGATGACCCATGTACATTCTAGATGATGATGTCGTTTGAACCGTAAACATCAAGTCCATTTCACTTTGTTTCTTTGATACTACTTGTTCGAGATCCGATCGTTAGTTATCTCCATACCTTGTTCAATCTTGTTACTGACAAGTACTGTTCACTTGTTACCGCGATATTACATCACCGTGACCTAGTCACATGTTGCAACATTATGGATGTAATCTCACCAAGTCGGTCTAACTGTATCTTACCAGTCACTAGGTGAACAAATCACGGTCTTGATTCATAGGCCTCAACTTGTACCTCTTGAATACCCAACATACGCCTTTATAATCACCATTTCACCGAGTGAAACAATGATTAGTATGATCTCACGGTCTAAGGAGAAGGAGACTTTGTTTCTGACTATTGCAACGATGAACTTTGTGACTTGATCGTGTTGCAATCTTTGAGGAATATCCATCACATCATTCACCAATGATATGACCTCGTTGTCAACTAGTCCCAAAGAACCAACATGATCAGGAAACCTTAATATCTATTGACCAATGAACTAGTATTAATAGAGGCTACTAGGGACTTATGTTTCATATAACACATGTATCAATGTTTCCACTTAATACAGTTATATCATAATATGAAACTATTTTACGAACTTTTTGGGATATGAAAATAATAAACCTTTTACTATTTTCCTCTAGGGCATATTCCCTTCAACCACTACATATGTTAACTGTTGCATATGCTAGTTGAACAAACAAAACAACATTCTTCTAATAGAATGGTTATCTTGGACGTGTACGTGACATGGTCCGAAGGGTTTTGTTAAATCAAAGGATGCTAAAAAGGTATGCAAACGTCAATAGTTGAAATAAGCAAAGAAGAGTTGGAATCTTCACCAAGATGAGGTTGTTAAAATGTTTAATTTCATCAGAAACGATGAATATGCTTGCATTTGCAAGAAATTAAGTGGGAGTGTTGAGACATATTTCTACTACATTGTGTATAAGACATTTTTTTTGAAGTAGTATAAGATATATTGTTGATTGGAAATTATGTATCTTTCATTGACACAAGTTAATAATTTCATTGAAATTAGATTTGGATGAAAGACTTAGGCAAAACCCTAATATTAGGCATCAATGTCTATTTGGATAGATCGAGACGCTGATATGGTTATGCCAAATGTACAAAGATGAAATATTGAATGAGTTCAATATGGAAACGACGATAAAGGTTCTTGCCACATGGAAAAGGGTTGAATCAATATTCAAGTGTTTGTACACTCGGTGAGTAAAATCACATGGATATCTTGATAAACGAGATTCAAGTGTTTTGAAACTTGGTGAGTAAAATCGCATGAATATCTCAATCAATCATTCTGTGATATGTACATATCCACATATGCCCTATGCTCTAAATGTTATGATCTTATACCAGGATGACTCATAATATGATCATTGGACAATAGTAAGGATATTCTTGCGATCTTTGGAAGAACTAAGAATATATTTGTATATAGAAGTGACGGATAGTTCATTGTAAAGTGTTACATTGACACTATACAGATAGTTCATTGTAAAGAGTTACATTGGTACTAGTTTTGTCACAAGGTACAAACTAAGTTGATCTCAATTTAGGTTGTAGGATAAGGTATCACAATGTAATTGAAGAAAGTTCCATGATGGATTTGGATGATTTTCAAAGTTATGAACATTGTGACAAATATTACAACGAAAGGCTAAGTATAATACTTATATTGTAGCAGCAAAAGAACTAGGTGTGGTTCGATGTTCTAGTAATATGCATATATATTGTATGACAATTATGTCAATATGTTTTTAAACCCCAAGGAACTAAGGTATCACCAAATTTATACAATGTTATCTCATTAGAGAATGAGTGATGCATAGAGACGCAAAGACCTGCAAATACACACAGACCTGAAAGTATCAGATCTAGGGATTATGTTTACCACTAGCAAATGCGTATATACAACACCAAAGTGTCATATGTGTTGAATGCGCAAGTTTTTAAACTAGATTATTGACTCTAGTGCAAGTGGGAGACTGAAAGGAATATGTCCAAGAGGCAATAATAAAGTGGTTATTATCTTATTCCATGTTTATGATAAATGTTTATTTTTCATGCTATAATTGTGTTAAGAGGAAAATTAACACATGTGTGATTTATAAACAGAAAAGGTTCCTAGTAAATCCTCTCTTTATACTAGCTTGTTGATTAACAGATGATCAAAGTTTTCCTGGTCATGAACATTGGATGTTGTTAATAACAGGATCATATCATTGGAGAATGATATGACGAATAGTCACCCGAAGTAGATGTAGCAATACTATCATGTCCTCAAGTTCATATTGCTAACATATTCATAGTAACTCAATGTCCTTAGACCATGAGATCACGTCAATCACTTTCACCGAAAGATTACTTTGATTCCATCAAACATCACACCGTAACATGGTGATTATAAAGGTGTCATCATGTAATTGGAAAGTGTTAATAGAGGCTCATGGATCAAGAGTGGTATTTGTCCATCCGGATGATGGAGAGATATACTCAGGGCCCTCTCGGTGATATCACATTGAAATAGCTTGCAAGCAAGTGATTTGATCACTAGAATGTCATCTCACAGGAACGAGAAAAAGAGTACTTGTCTGGAGCTAGATTAAACAAGGTATGGATGATACCAAGTGATCGGATCTCGGACAAGTAATATATCGCAGACAAAAGGAATTTGATTACAACATAATTGGTTCGGACGATCATCTGATCTTCATGGAACTAGTGGGAGTCATTATGGATCTCCAGGTCCTAGTAATGATTATTGATCAGAGAGAGTCTCGATCATGTATACATAGTTCTTGAACCCATAGGCAGACACACTTAAGTTTAGTCGATGCATTTGAGCAGATAGGGAACACAAGGGAAGTCAATGGACATCGCAGGAAATTGTTCTATCGAATTTGTCGAAATAGTTTTGGGGTATCGAAACAAAGCAATGGATCAAAATGTTAATGTGTTCATTAAATGAATTACTCATTAAATTGAGTTTCATTAAAACAAGGGAATTAAAGTGCTTTAATGGAAAGACCTTTGTTTTTTTTGAGTGGAGAATAAATTGAGAAAGTAGAGATTGAATTTTGTGTGAGTGGAGTGTCCACCCACATGAATGAGAGGAGGGGAAGGGCACCTCTTTGGCCTCCGGCCATGGGAGGGGTTGCCCCCTCTCCCCTATAAAAGTAGGAGGAGTCCTCTCTCTCTCACACACACTCACTTACCTCTCTCATATTGTAGGGTTCGCAGCATAGAAAACAAAAAAATTCCTACGATGGGAACAACTATGTACCAAGATCTATCTAGTAGATACAAGCAACGAGCGGATATACATCCGTAGAGAACATACCCTTGAATACCGACAAAGCTCAACGAGTCCAAACTCGTGGTTGATGTAGACGATCTCTTGCCGATCTCAAGATCGAGAGGAAGTCCTGGCGCCGCAAAACAGCGGCGCATCCGTGCTCGCACACACGTTCGAGGCACCGAGCAACCTCCGCCTCCTCTCTCCAGCGATGCAGCGGAAGCACGACTCTTTCTTTCCGAATAGCCACCGGGAACATGTATCTCGCTAGTCCGAGACCATGGGGGATAAATACTAGAGGGGGAGAGATATCCTTCACGAGGAGGTGAGCTTTGAGAGGATGAGAGGGGGGCCTTTTATAGGGGAGAGGGGGGCACCCAAAGGGCATGGCGCCCAGCCATGGGGGTTGCCCCACCTCTTCCACATTCATGTGGGTGGACACTCCACTCACTCAAATGCCTTTCAATTCCTCCGCTCAAAAACCCACTCAAATTCCCATTAAATTTCCACCAAATTTAATGCAAACTCTCATTAAATAAAACTCCTTTTATTTATTCAGAATTTTGTCAATTACTTTAATGAAAAACATTCTCATATAACCCCTTGCTAGTATTTCATTTCACATGCAAAAACACTTTCAACAATTTCACCCGAAAACCCGTTTCGGTATCTAGTGAAATAAATTCCTACGCTTGTTATTCTTTTCGACATGAAACTTTTGCTCCAAATGGATGTCGGTGTCTCTTAAGTGTGTCACCCTATGGTTCGTGAATAATGCGGACATGATTTTAGAGGTCCCAACCTTTAATAAGGTAGAGACCCTTGTGTTTACAATGCTAGTCCCTGGATCAATAGCTAGCATCCATAATTAAGGTGTACTATCAAGAAACAAAGGTCATAATACAACTTTATAACCAGGAATAAAATAATTCATTACATCTTACATAGCTCATTTGGCTATCTCATTATAATGCAGCAGAAATAACTATAGCATCGAGTCCTTCATCTTCAAAGTGCCACAGGCAATCATGCTGGTTGTAGACTTGTAATCCTATTCAACACACTTCACTAATCATCAAACAAACCTGCAACATAATAATTTACAGCCACAAGGGTCAATACATTTGAATTGTATTGGCAAGTGATACTATGGTAGTATAGTAGTATCTATCATCTATATGCATTTGGCTAAGTGGAGCTTAGGCTTGCTTTTCTCAAAATAGATTTTCCTTATCATTTGAAAACACTAAGTTTTTGTTTGTCAAAATCACCCAAGGCATCTACCAATAGACATTGGTGATCCTTTACCCTTGTTCAACCACAAGTTTTTAACTTAGAAATTGGGATGAGGAGATTCTTGATAGCTTCCATGTCTTGATGCTCAAATTGTCCATTGCCGGGGACACGACTAAGTACTTAGATTTTACTCTCTCGAGAGGTGGTGCACTTTCCCCACAAGACTCGACATGCATCGAGACAAGATCTTTCAGAAGCCTTCCCTTAGACCAAAATGGACGCGCTCCAAACCTATCATCCCCTACCACCAACTGTCCATTTGGCTAAGTTATTGCAACCTATATGATCCAGGCAGAGCCCATAATGCCAAGTGGCTGCACTTGAAGCTTCTCAACATTTAACATCTCAAATCTCTTTGTTCCTGGGTGGCATTCCACAAGTGTGATACACAAGGTTCACCAGCCCCATGGCCTTGTGTAACCACGCAACATAAATCCATTCCCACCATTCCACCCAGGTGATTCATTCACATAATTGTTTTATTAAACAAAACACAAGTCATAGACTTAGAAATATTCCATAGCATGAATATAATCCACCCTTGTTTTCCACTAGCTAGGATAAGCATGAGAGTAGTAGGAATCTTAACTTAGAAAAAATCTACTAAGGTTTCATCTACTAGGATTTCCCATGGCATAGTTATCACTTAGAAAATTCCATGCAAGTCCTACTTAGAAATATCACTAATGCATAGTGAAAATAATGGGAAAAAGTATTAAGCACCACTTGCCTTTTTGGTAGAGAATATAAGTTCACTCCTTGATCTTGCAATTGTCACACTCTTCAAATTTCACTACAATTCAATCAAGGCACAAATTCAATCTACCATTCAAGCAATTCATCACATAGAATAATAAAAACAAAGCAATGCAATTATAAAACACCTATTGGTCATTTATAAATGTGGCAAAACCATTTTGATATTAAGTTAGTGAAAATGGCCACTTTAAATCATTTTTGTTTTGTTAGAAATAATCTAAATCAAAGTAATAATTTCTAGTGTTTGACAAATATATTTTTTAAACACAATGTTAGTGTTTTAAGGTCAAGTGTTTAATATTAAAACCATTTGCAAAAGGTTTTACCTATAAACCATTTTTATACCAAAGCAATATTTTATTTGTTAGAAATGCCTTTAAACAAAGTAATATTTTTTATAGGGTTCACCAAATATATTTTTAAATCCAAAACTTGGTGTTTAGGGTCAGATATTTTAATTCAAATCATTTTCCAAAGGTTTTACTCAAAAAGCATTTTTAAACCATAATCAATATTTTTATTTAACTAGAAATGATTTAATTCAAAGATTTATTCCTTAGCATCACAAAATATATTTTTAAATCCAAAAGTTGGTTTCTATGGTCAATAGGTTCAAAACAATCCATTTACAAAAGATTTTACCCTAAAAATATTTTTAGAATAATTTTTATACTCAAATTAGGCCTAAACAAGTTTCTGCAAAAACAAACAATTTTACAGAAGCAATTCATTAAACAAATGGCATGGTTGGAAAGTACTCTTTTTGCTGATTCCATTGATATAAAATTTGTAAAATTTGGACGTGTAGATCTAAAGTTATGAATTTTACAAATTCTAACAACTAATAGATCTAATTTATGTTTTTAGAACACAGACTGGCCACACGTCATGTTTCTATTGGTCCATATAGGTTCGGAAGTATTGAGCAACATGGGCCGCAGGATCTAATTAGAATCGCATGGCACAGATTGATTCGTACCGCTTCGTTAAGTTAATCTATCCCATTCATTGGATCTGCATCTAACGGTCTAGAGCAGCTGGCCACTAACTGGCGGCGTTGGCTGTCGACGTGCGGCGGCGCTCTGTCAGCGACGTTACAGTGCTACCAGGAAGCAAAGGAGAGGTTGCGGGGAATTACCGGAGTCGCTGTGGCATGGGGATGCTCGAGGTGGTCGTGGGAAGGCCAGGGGCGCACGAGGTTGCTATCCATTGCTCACCGGAGTCGCTGTCACCGTCGGGCATGCTCTGTCATCGTCTGGGGAGAAAGCTACAAGGCACGCGAATACAAAAGGGGAGGTGTGTTAGATTCCCGTGAGATAGTAGAGTGTGAGAGCATCGTCGAGAGGGAGAGGGGCGGTCACAACTCACCGGGAAACTCGTCGGAGTCGAAGCAGATGATGGTGGCGCTCAGACGTGGTCGTTGCCGAGCGTTTGGGGTGCGCGGGGGCAAACGGAGGTTTCCAGTGGATGCGTATGGTGATGGTGAACAAGCTCGTGTGAACTGGGAGGCAAGGGGAGGCGAGGAGCGGCCAGAATCGTCGCCGGAGTGCGTCGGAGACAGAGGCGTTGCTGCGAGCAATTGGAGCAGCCTAGGGGCAGAGGGTGTGTGGCGTCTGGGGGAAAGGTAGAGGGGAGGGAGGCGGTTAAATGGGAGTAATCGCGGGGCGGAATTGCTGCACCATTAAGATGAATTTACTCAGCGAAATTTGTGGCAGAAACGCCGAGGAGGGGGAGGAACTGGTCTGCGGGGTGAAGGAGACGATGACGTGGCTGTGGGGTAACGTCGTCAGTGTGAGAGAGAGAGGGTCTAATGGGGCCTGATCGTCAGCGTCTGCGTGGGTTTGAGTTAGAGTAGGAAAACGCTTGGGGGAGAGTGGGAGGTGGGCTCGCTGGGCCGGACTGGGCTTGTTGGGCCTGGTCTGTTGGGTTGGGTTGTTTCATCATTTTTTTTCTGATTCCTTTTTTTCTGTTTTCTTTTTCTGTTTTGAATTTGTTCAAATGATTTCAAACCTCCTTTTAATTAAAACTTTTCCAAACTTCAATATACTTTAGTATTTTTATAAATGTGTTTTTAAGGGCCATTTTGGAATATTTCATTTATTCAATTATGGTTTACTATTTATTTAAATTAGGCACTTGTTTTTATTCAAATAAGATTTAATTATATTTTCAGACCCTTATTTGAATTCTAATTTTCACCAAACCTTTTTCAGTAGGTTTTATTTATTCAATAGGGTGTTGAATAATTCATTTTGAATTATTTCGAATATTTTTAATATGATTTATTAATCATTTAAATAGAGCATTTGTCTTCATTCAAATAATTTCCAATATGGTTTTAAATCCATATAATTTTTTATTCAAATGATTCTTTTATTCCATTTAAGTTAATTAAATAACTTTTATATCCACCTTGAGAAATTCCACCTTATTATTTTCCCATGATTTAATTAATCATTTTTATTAGGGATTTTGTCTTTATTCAAATAGAATAGAATTTGGTTAATGTCATATTATTTTATTTGAATATACTTTATCCATTTATTTTATTTTGGATTTGGATTATGTTTATTCCATTTGCTTATGGATTTGATTTAAATTGTCTTCTAAATATTTTCTTTGGGATTTATTATTTAGTTTAGGTAATTTGTCTTTATTTAAATTGATTATTGTTCAATTCCTTATGATTTTATTTAAATAATCTTTTATTCCTTTTATTATTCCATAATCTTTCATTTCATTTGTTTGTCCAAGATTTAATTTGGCTTTTAAATATTCCCTATTTATTCATTTCTTTCTTTGTCTTATAAAATCTATATCTTTTTATTTATAGATCCAAAAATTGGTGATTCCAATTTATCTAGTTTATTTAATATTTTTTATCATTTTAAATCTCTTTAGGATTATTTTGCTCACAATTTGGTATGGATTTGTGATAATAGCTTTATTATCTTTGGAAATTATTTCCTTTTATCTTAATAAATTCATAAGTTCTTATCCATGGCTCCAAATTGAATTAAATCAATTTATATGGTTTTATAAGGTTTTTGTTTATCATTTTTAATCATTATAAATGTTTGTTGACAAATGTTTATATGGATCAAATCCATAGTCTTAGAGATATCTTGGAAATGATTTTCTTTCATTAAGGTTTTGGGTTTTGGTTTATTTTTCCCAAGTTTGAATTTCAAGACACATTCATTGATGAATGCATTTCACTTGATTGAAATTTTCTTGGTTTCCCTTTTCATTCAAAGTTTGTTCAAGTTGGGTTTTGATGTTTCCATTTGGATTCAAAAAGTTTCTTTTCACCCTAAATTTCAATAATTATTTATTTTGTTTAATTTATTTTCACATTACAAAATTTGGAAAATTTTGGGATGTGACAATGATCGAGACCCTTCTCCGATCAATAATCACAAGCGGGATCTGGAGATCCATACTGACTCCCACACATTCAACGATGACTTTCTTGTGATCGCGAGAACCTTTTACGCTAGTATCTTAATCCTTTTGTTTCGCGATATATTACATGTCCGAGATTCGATCATTGGTATCTCCATACCTAGTTTGATCTCGTTACTGACATGCACTGTTTTCTCGTTCCCGTGATATAGCATTCTAGTGATCAAATTACTTGCTTGCAATCTAATCAATGTGATATCATCGAGAGGGCCCAGAGCATATCTATCCGTCATCGGGATGAACAAATTCCACTCTCGATCCATGGGCCTCAACATAACACTTTAGTAGTTCTAAACCCATCTTTATAATCACCCTGTTACGGTGTGACATTTGATGTCATCAAGAAACTCTTCCGGTGTTAATGATTGACATGATCTCATGGTCTAAGGATTAGGATCACTTTGTAAGTCGTCATAGCAATATAAACTCAGTGACTTTGATCGTAATGCTATACTTCGGATGAATGTTCATCACACCATTCCAATAATGTTGTGACCTCGTTATTAACAACATCCAATGTCCATGATCAGGAAACCTTTGATCATCTTGTTAATCAACGAGCTAGTTTATAAGAGAGGCATAACTAGGAACTTCATTTTTGTTTATTAAACACACATGTATTAACGTTTCTGTATTAATACAATTATAGCATGAAAAATAAACATTTATCATAAATAAGGAATACGATAATAACCACTTTATTATTGCCTCTCGGGCATATTCCCTTCAATCTCCCACTTACACTAGAGACAATAAGTTTGAAAACTTTGCGTATTGAACACCTATGGCTTTTTTGTGTTCCATATACGTAATTGCAATTGGTTAACATAATCTACGGATCTGACGCTTTCAGGTCCGTGTGTATTTGCATGTCTTTGTGTCTCCACACATCACTCATTCTCCAATGAGATGACATTGTATAAATTTGGTCTTTTGGTGAGACCTTTAGTTCCTTGGGGTTAAATCACGTCGATACTATTGTCATACAATATATCTTTAGTGTTAGCCCGTTGTGAACCACACCTTAGTTTGATAACAAACTATTTGACACAAATTCCCTCCTTTGCTGCTACCATAGCAGTCATATACGTAGCCTTTTGGTGTAGTATCCGTCACAATGTCTTAACTTTGGAATACATCCAAATCCATCATGGAAACTCCTTTCCATTTCATTGTGCCACTCATAGTTTAAATTGAGATATACTTAATTTGTATCTTGTGAAAAAAATAGTATCAATGTAACGCTTTACAATGAATTATATGTAATTGTTTGTCACCTCTACACAAATATATTCTTAGTTCTTCTAAAAGATCATAAGAATATCCTCACTATCGTCGAATGATCATTTTATGATTCATTCTAGTATATGTTCATAACACTTAGAGTATAGGACATATCTGGATGTGTACATATCATGGTATGATAGATAAAAACATCCTTGTGATTTCACTCATCAAGTGTCAAAGCACTTGAATTTTGTTTCAATTATCAAGTGTCGATACACTTGAATCTTGATTCAATTTTCAATGCGACAAGAACCATTTCTTGTCGTTTCTATATTGAACTCCTTTAATATCTCATATATGTACGTTTGGCACAACCATATTAGCGTCACAGTCTATCAACTATAGACATTCATGCTAAATATTCGGGTTTTGCCTAAGTCTTTCATCGAAATGAAATTCTTAACCTTTGTCAATAAAAGATACATCATTTTTAATCAATAAGATGTCATCCACATAATGTATTAGAAATATGTCTCGGTGCTCCCACTTAATTTCTTGCAAATGCAAGCATCTTCATCGTCTCTTGATGAAAACTCCTTTTTCATCATGGTGAAGATTCCAACTCCGTGATGCTTACTTCAACCAGTGAAGTTTGCATGCCCTTTTTAGCATCCTTTGAATTAACAAAACCCTTTGGATCGTGTCATGCACACGTCCTAGGTAACCATTCTTTTATAAGAATTTTGTTTTGTTTATTCATCTACCATATACCAAATTATATGTAGTGGTTGCTACTTTAATCCGTCTAGACTAAATATCACTATGAAAGATCAAATCTTATCATAGTCAACTCCTTGAACATTGTCGTAAAATACTTTACCAACATGTCAATTATTTCATAGATGTGAAACATCCATGTCTGTTTCTTTATAGATCCAAATACGACTGATAGGTTTTACACCTTTTCGGAGGGTCTTCCAAGTTCAAAACGTGATTTCTCGTGTATGGAACTATCACGGATTTTATGGCTTCAAGCCATTTGACGGAGTCAGGGCCCATCATCGCTTCTTTGCATGTAGTCGGTTCATCATTGTCAAACAATAATGATTTACTCTCAAATCTTAGTATTTGATTGATTATCCGACCGACTTGGTTCAGTAAGAACTTAGATCTCCGTGACCACAACCTTTGAGGCACATAAGCTATGAGCACTGTGGCAGCCTCTAAAACCATTTCCGGCGCTGCGCAACTCAGCACATTTAACTAAGGTTCGTTAACCTTATCAAAGTTCTATTGTCCTCCCACTTAACTTTTGCGAAAAATTCCTTTTTCAAGAAACTTCACATTTCAAGCGACAAACCCTTTTGTCCTTGGTGTTATGGAGGAATATCCAATGGTTATTCGAAATAACCTACAAAGACATGCTCATCCGACTTTGGTTGTAAACATCTTACTTATGCTTAGCATACCAAAATTTAAGAAATGACAATTTGGGTTTTACCCCAAACCATAACTTCCATGGTGTCAACGGATCAATATGGATCTCTTTTCAGTGTAAAATCGGTAGTCTCTAAAGCTTTTAATATTTTAAAACATAATGGCAATTTTATAAATAACACCTTTGATCCAACCATGTCAAACAAGGTTTTATTACAAATCTCAAACACTCCATACTCCTATGGTGTTTCGGGAGATGTAAATCTAGGTGTTTTTGCTAAAATTGCAACTAAAATAAATCCCTTTATGATAAAATCATAATTCATTTATTTTCTTGTTACACTTGTAACTCAAATAAATCCCTTTTATGATAAAATCATAAATCATTTATTTTTCTTGTTACAATGATTTTCCACTTCATCTTAAAAGTCTTTGAAACGTTTTCAAATATTTCATACTTCTTTCTCATTAAGTGAATATTCACTCAAATTTCCGGAGAAAGCATAAGTTGAAGGCCATCGCTTATGACTACACATAATGGACTACATACATCGATATGTATAAATTCCAATAATTTAGTCGTTCGTTCTTCTTTGGCCTTTGAATGAAGTTTTTAATTATCCCGAGGAAAGTCTCACAAGCGTCACTTGATCAAATCAAAGACTCCAAAAATCCATGAATATGGAGATTCTTCATGTTTTCTTTCCAATATAATTTAAACGGCGATGTCACTTCGTAAGTGATCTTTCAATCATTTGTCTTGCGACATTTTAGCATTAGCTTTATGGATGTGATTTCTCCAACTATATTTGTAAATCATCCATCTTATATGGAATACGGTAATTATTTGAACAACCTTTTTTCTCATAATACCTGATTTAAATAACAATTATTAAAACATATCTTGAAGTCAAGCTTTGATGTCAACGAGAAATACAAACAACGGTTTGTTTGTTTCGATGAACATCATCACATATTCTCTTGCTAGTTACTTAGGCCATTGTGGTTTATGAATTGCGTCGTTCCGTATGAAATTTCATACCAACCAATTCGGTATCCAATATCCAAGAACCACATTTTTTAACAAGCAAAGAATACAACCATAACATGTATATCATCCATATACCTAAATTGGATATTTCCAATCTTTTATTTTCTACCAAATATATTTTATAGATTCTCTTTCAGCATTTCCTTTTCCTTTTAAAAGAATTTATCAACATCAACAGTGGCGTGATATACATGACACATAGTCCAAAGCGTGTATATTCAAATAATAATACCTTTGGACTCGCACTTTGAAGTAGATCACCATCATCAAATGATCGACGTTCTTTCAAAATCCATTCTTTAGTAATCTTTTAGTGTAGTAAATACTTTACATACATCTTATATTCATCCTTATCATGGCGACTTTCATGATCAAGCTACTGTAGCTTATAAAGGCGAATCGTGAGTATAATGCTACTTTCCAAAACCCTTTTGGATTATTAGGATGTCTAGCATCTCCAACCTTTGCAAATTATCATCCAATATGAGAACATATATTATACTCTATCATATTGCAACCAAACTATTGTTTCAGATCTCGTTATATCTGTCACACATGATGGTTTCTGAAACAATTATTTCAGCTTCTAGATAATCTCGATATTTAAATCAAGAATCATGGAGGCAAACATGATACTTAAGATACTAACACTGGAATTGTTACTATCGATTTAATACCAATTATTAAATTTCACGGAGTAAACAGAGTTTGCTGAAAGTTTGCAATAGGACTTTAAACTTTAGATTGACACTCAACACAATACGATACCAGTTTGTAAAGTAAATATCCAGAATTATATATTTCTATTATCTCAATTACAACTAAGCATAAGGTGGTGAATGAATGCCAATGACTACAACAAATTATGCAAATTCACTTTGATTTAATTTATGATAAATTGAGTTCTACTAATACAAATTAGAAATGAACTCCCACTCAAAAAACGACATCCCTCGTGCCTTTTTGGTGATTACATGAACCAAATCCACTACACCATGTCCGATCATCACGTGAGTCGGTGTAGCTTCAAAGGCGAGCATCCATATGGTCATCATATCAAAGCATATGACTCATGCTTAACCTTTAGGTCCGTGTTCCGAGGCCATTGTTGGAGATATGCCCTAGAGGCAATAATAAATGTAGTTATTATTATATCTTTGTGTTTATGATAAATGTTTACATTCATGATATAATAGTATTGACCAGGAAACATTAATACTTGTGTGATTTGTAAACTAAATTAGAGTCCCTAGTAAAGCCTCTTCATAATACTAGCTTGTTGGTTAATAGATGATTGTGGTTTCCCTATCATGAACATTGAGATGTTATTAACAACAAGATCATATCATTAGGAGAATGGTATGATGGACATACTCCTATAGATAAGTGTAGCATAAAGATCAAGTCATTTTAATAGTTCAAATGCTATCAGCATTCTGATACATAGTAACCTAATTCCTTCGACCATGAGATCATGCTTATCACCATCACTGGAAGGATGCTTTGATGACATCAAACACCACACCGTAACTGGGTGGCTATAAAGGTGGCATTGAGTGTTCGGAAAGTATGGGTTGAGACACATGGATCAAGAGTGGGATTTGTCCATCCATATGACGGATAGATATACTCTGGGACCTCTCGGTGGAATGTCATCCAATTAGCTTGCAAGCATGTGACTGGCTCACAAGGGATCACATATCACATGAACGAGAAAAGAGTACTTATCGGTAACGAGGTTGAACTAGGTATGCAGAGATACCGACGTTCAAACCTCGGATAAGTAAACTATCGCGAGACAAAGGGAAATTGGTATCATATGTAAGTGGTTCATTCGATCGCAAAGTAATTGTAGAAATATGTGGGAGCCATATGAATTTCCAGATTCCTCTATTGGTTATTGATCGGAGAAGTGTCTCGGTCATGTTCGCGCAATTCACGAACCGTAGGGTGATACGTTGGAACCGTATCTATAATTTTTGATGTTCCATGCTTGTTTAGTATCTACTTTGCTTTACTTGTTCACACTTTGAGGTGATTTTTACATGTTCATCATACCAGATTCCTCTATTGGTTACATGACCAACACCAAGCTGCCATGGGTGTTCGGTATATTACCATGTAATCTAGATTAGTTGAATAGATGTAGTTATTATTATATCTTTGTGTTTATGATAAATGTTTACATTCATGCTATAATAGTATTAACAGGAAACATTAATACTTGTGTGATTTGTAAACTAAAATAGAGTCCCTAGTAAAGCCTCTTCGTAATACTAGCTTGTAGGTTAATATATGATCGTCGTTTCCCAATCATGACATTGAGATGTTATTAACAACAAGATCATATCATTAGGAGAATGGTATGATGAACATACTCCTATAGATAAGCGTAGCATAAAGATCAAATCATTTTAATAGTTCAATTGCTATAAGCTTTCTGATACATAGTAACCTAATTCCTTCGACCATGAAATCATGCTAATCACCATCACCGGAAGGATACTTTGATGACATCAAACACCACACCATAATTGGGTGGCTATAAAGGTGGCATTGAGTGTTCATAAAGTATGGGTTGAGGCACGTGGATCAAGAGTGGGATTTGTCCATCCATATGACACATAGATATACTCTGGGCCCTCTCGGTGGAATGTTATCCAATTATCTTGCAAGCATGTGACTGGCTCACAAGGGATCACATACCACGGGAACGAGAAAAGAGTACTTATCAGTAACGAGGTTGAACTAGGTATGTAGAGATACCGACGATCAAAACCTTGGATAAGTAAACTATCGTGAGACAAAGGGAAATTGGTATCGTATGTAAGTGGTTCATTCGATCACAAAGTAATCGTAGAAATATGTGGGAGCCATATGAATTTCCAGATTCCTCTATTGGTTATTGATCGGAGAAGTGTCTCGATCATGTCTGCATAATTCACGAACCGTAGGGAGACACACTTAAGGATTCGATGTTGTTGAGTAGTTATGGAATGATGAGTAAGAGACTGAATGTTGTTCGGAGTCTCGGATAGGATCCGGGATATAACTAGGAGATCCAGAATGGTCCGAAGAATAAGATTCATATAAGGAAAGTCCTGTTTCGGAGTTGGGGAATGATTCCGGTGTTTTCATCGGGAATGTTCTAGAAGGTTCCGGAAGGTCTGGCACTCCGGAGGGGAAGGGTACATGAATGTGTCATGACAATGTGGAATGGTTGCATCATGTACTAGGTATCATGGCTGGGCAAAATAAAGGGAGAAATCAAATCCTAGTTTGAAAAGTCAAACGCCAATTTGAAAAGTCAAACGGCAGTTTTGCTTAGTGGAGGGAGAGTAGGAAACCTACTTGGGGAGGAGTTCCTCTCCCTCCACCCGCCGGCCAAGGAGGCCGACTGAAGGGTTTCGCAGCATAGTAAATCAAAAAAATTCTACGGATGCGAACGAGAAAGCCAAGATCTAATCTAGGAGATGCAAACAACGAGAGAGATTAGATGAGATCTTCATACCCTTGTAGATTCGCACAGCGGAACGTTCGTCGGAACGTGGGTGATGTAGTCGTACTCGCTTCTCCTCCTCGCGATCCGATCCGATCTAGCACCGCAAGTGGCGATGCCTCCGGGAGATGCACACGTGCAGAACCTCGACGTCTCCTCCTTCCTCGGTCCAGCAAGTATGGTGGAGAGACGGATTGGATCTACAACGCGACGGCGCGGTGCAAGTGGTGGAGAGTTTCTGCAGCAGGGCTTCGCCTACACGCAGTCGGGAGGGAGAGAGAGAGGAGGGCAGCATGGCGACTAGGCTTGAGGGGAAGGTGTAGGGGGGTGGTGTGCCCCAGCCCTCTATATATAGAGGGGTGGGCGCCAGCCCTAACCCCTCCCCCAAGTCCTAGGCCAGCGGCCAAAGAGGGAGGAGTGGGGGCAAGTTTCCCCCCTCCTTCTAGAAGCTCCAATTAGGGTTTCCCCTTGTTTGGCCGGCTGGGCCCTATGGGGCCTTGTGACCCTGGCCCAATGCGGCCAGGGCACTCCCTCATAGGCCCATGCCCCCTCCCTGAAGGTGGGGCCATGTTGGTCCCCTTCCGGAAGGTTCTAGAAGCTTCTGGTACAATACCGATTAACCCGAAACAATTCCGAACTCCAAAAACCGCACTGCCTTATATGAATCTTATTCTCCGGACCATTCCGGAACCTCTCGTGATGTCCCGGATCCCATCCGAGACTCCGAACAAAAACTCATAAACCAATTTCCAATCTATCCTAGCGTCGAGACACGTTAAGTGTGTGACCCTTCGGGTTCGAGAACATGCAGACATGATCTTCTATCAATAATCAACAGCGGGGTCTGGAAACCCATATTGACTCCCACACATTCATCGATGATCATATAGGATGAACCACGATGCCAGGATTCAATCAATCCCATATATATTCCCTTCGTCTCGCGATATTTTACTTGCCCGAGATTTGATCGTCGGTACCGTCATACCTAGTTCAATCTCGTTCAATGCAAGTACTTTACTCGTTCCGTAATCCGATATCACTTTGTGATTAACTCCTTAACCACATGCTTGCAAGCGGTGTTGATATCGGTTACCGAGTGGGCCCGAAGTATATCTCTCCGACTTGGGAGGGACAAATCCCATCTCGATACATACAACCCAACAGGTACTTTCCGATCACCTAAGAGACACCTTTATGATCACCCTCTCATAGGATGACGTTTGATGACCTCAAAGATTTGTTCCGATACCAGGGAGTTGTATTATCTCATGGTCTAAGGAATACAATATTTTACATAAGAAAAGTTTCGCAAAGATGAACACGATGACACGATCTAATTGCTTCTCTTAGTTTGGGTCTGTCCATCATATCATTCTCCCAATGATATGATCTCATTATCAATTGACAACTCATGTCTATGGTTAGGAACCTTAACCATCATTAATCAATGAGCTAGTCCATAGAGGCATACTAGGGACACGGTGTTGTTCATAAACCACACAAGTATTAATGTTTCCGCTTAATACAATTCTAGCATGGAATATAAAATTTATCATGAACAAGAATTATAATAATAACATCTTTATTATTGCCTCTAGGGCATAATTCCAACAGTCTCCCACTTGCACTAGAGTCAATAATCTAGTTTACTTTTGGCAACAACCTCACACCCATGGCACTGAGGTGCTGATCATGTTTTACACGTGGAAGAGGTTTAGTCAATGGATCTGCGACATTCAGATCTGTATGTACTTTGCTAATCTTCAGATCTCCATCTGCTATATAATCTCGGATTATATGAAACCTGCGGTTGATATGCTTGGTCTTTGGATGATATCTTGGTTCCTTAGCGAGTGCTATGGCGCCAATGTTGTCACACAATATCTCCAGTGGGTCCAATGCACTTGGAACCACGCCAAGCTCAGTGATGAAGTTCCTGATCCAAACTCCTTCACTTGACGCTTCTGCAGCAGCCATGTATTCCGCTTCTACTGTAGATCCCGCGATCACGCTTTGCTTGCAGCTTCTCCAGCTCACAGCTCCTCCATTCAAAATATAAACGTATCCTGTCTGAGATTTAGAATCATCCTTGTCGGTGTCGAAACTAGCGTCGACGTAACCTTTTACGATGAGTTGTTCATCACCCCCATAGACTAAGAACATTTCTTTAGTCCTATTTAGGTACTTTAGGATGTTATTCACGGCTGTCCAGTGTTCCACTCCTGGATCACTTTGATATCTGCTCGTCAAACTAAGAGCATTGGACACATCCGGTCTAGTACACAGCATGGCATACATGATAGAACCTATGGCCGAGGCATAAGGCACTTTTCTCATAGCTTCCCTATCATTTACCGTAGCTGGACACTGAGCCTTGCTCAATACCTTACCTGACAACATAGGCACTGAACCTTTCTTTGCCTTATCCATTCTGAACCTTTTAAGAACTTTGTCTAGGTATGTACTCTGGCTTAAAGCTATCAGACGTCTTTGTCTATCTCTATAGATTTTGATGCCCAATATATAAGCATCTTCACCTAGGTCTTTCATTGAAAAACACTTGTTCAAATAACTCTTCACATCGTTAAGCATGTTTATGTCATTTCCAATAATCAATATGTCATCCACATATAGTACCAGAAATGTCACCGAGCTCCCACTCACTTTCTTGTAGATACAAGCTTCGTAGCAATTTGGAACAAATCCAAAGCTCTTGATCACTTGATCAAAACGAAGGTTCCAACTCCAAGGTGCTTGCTTCAGTCCATAAATGGAACGCTGAAGTTTGCACACTTTATCAGCATCCTTAGGATCGACAAAACCTTCGGGTTGCATCATATACAACTCTTCATCAATGTTGCCATTGAGGAACGCAGTCTTGACATCCATCTGCCATATTTCATAATCATGAAACGCAGCAATTGCTAATAAAATCCGAATGGACTTAAACATCACTACGGGAGAGAAAGTCTCATCGTAGTCAACACCTTGAACTTGTCGAAAACCTTTCGCGACAAGCCATGCTTTATAGACGGTAACATTACCATCCGCGTCCGTTTTCTTCTTGAAGATCCATTTGCACTCAAGGGCCTTTCGGTCGCTAGGAGGGTCCACCAAAGTCCATACTTGGTTTTCGCTCATGGATCCCAGTTCGGATTTCATGGCTTCTAGCTATTTCTCAGAGTCTGGGCTCATCATCGCTTCCTCATAGTTCGTAGGTTCACTGTCTTCTACCAACAAGACAGTCAAGACAGGGTTGCCGTACCACTCAGGAGGGGCACGCGACCTTGTCGACCTGCGACGTTCAGTAGCAGCATCGTCCGAAGCTTCATGATCCTTGTCATTAGCTTCCTCTATTGTTGGTGCAGGCGGCACTGGAACAATTTCAGGTGCTGCGCTACTCTCCAATTCAAGAGAAGGTTCAACAACCTCGTCTAGCTCTACTTTCCTCCCACTCACTTCTTTCGAGAGAAACTCCTTCTCAAGAAAGGAACCGTTCTTTGCTACAAACACTTTGCCTTCGGTTCTGTGATAGAAGGTATAACCAATAGTTTCCTTAGGGTATCCTATGAAGACGCATTTCTCCGCTTTGGGTTCGAGCTTGTCCGGCATCAACTTCTTGACGTAGGCTTCGCACCCCCAAACTTTAAGAAACGACAACTTAGGTTTAGCACCAAACCACAGTTCATACGGTGTCGTCTCAACGGATTTAGATGGTGCCCTATTTAAAGTGAATGCAGCGGTTTCTACTGCATAACCCCAAAATGATAATGGCAAATCAGTAAGAGACATCATCGATCGAACCATATCTAATAGGGTTCGATTCCGGCGTTCAGACACACCATTGCGCTGTGGCGTTCTGGGTGGCGTGAGTTGCGAAACGATTCCGCTTGCTTTAAGATGCGTGAGAAAATCATAACTCAAATATTCACCTCCACGATCGGATCGTAGAAACTTAATCTTTCTGTTACGATGGTTCTCCACTTCATTCTGAAATTCCTTGAACTTTTCAAATGTTTCAGATTTATGTTTCATTAAATAGATATACCCATATCTACTTAAGTCATTGGTAAAAGTGAGAAAATAGCGATATCCACCGCGCGTCGAAACACTCATCGGTCCGCATACATCGGTATGTATGATTTCCAACAAGTCCGTTGCTCGCTCCATCATACCGGAGAACAGGGTTTTGATCATCTTGCCCATGAGGCATGGTTCGCATGTGTCAAATGATTCAAAATCAAGAGACTCCAAAAGTCCATCAGAATGGAGTTTCTTCATGCGCTTTACACCAATATGACCTAGACGACAGTGCCACAAATAAGTAGTATTATCACTATCTACTTTGCATCTCTTAGCCTCAATGTTATGGATGTGTGTTTCATCCCTTTCGAGATTTAGAAGAAATAAACCATTCACAACAGGTGCATGACCATAAAAGATGTTACTCATATAAATAGAACAACCATTATTCTCCGATTTAAATGAATAACCGTCTTGCAATAAACAAGATCCAGAAATAATGTTCATGCTCAACGCAGGCACATAATAACATTTATTTAGGTTTAAAACTAATCCCGAAGGTAAAACTAAGGAGAGCGTGCCGACGGCCATCACATCAACTCTTGATCCGTTGCCAACGCGCATCGTCACCTCATCCCTCGCAATCCGCCATCTATTCCGTAGCTCCTATTTCGAGTTACAAATATTAGCAACTGAACCAGTATCAAATACCCAGGCACTACAACGAGGGCTAGTAAGGAAAACATCAATAACATGTATATCAAATATACCTTTGATGGTGCCAGCCTTCTTGTCCGCTAAGTACTTCAGACAGTTGCACTTCCAGTGACCCTTGTCCTTGCAATAGAAGCACTCAGTGTCCGGCTTAGGACCAGACTTGAGCTTCTTCTCAGCAGGGGCAACGCGCTTACCGCCGCCTTTCTTGAAGGGCTTCTTTGCACCCTTACCTTTCTTGAAGGTGGGGGGCTTGTTGACCATCAACACATGATTATCCTTTTTGATGTCCACCTCCGCAGCCTTCAGCTTTGCGAAGAGCTCGGTGATCGTATCAGTGGAACCAATCTGATTGTGAGTCACTACAAAACTTTTGTAGCTAGGAGGGAGTGATTGCAGAACCCTGTCAATCTTGAGCTCCTCTGGAATCTTGCAGTCCAGTTGCTCAAGGCGTTGAGTGTAGCCCGACATCTTAATGACGTGCTCACTAACGGAACTCCCTTCCTCCATCTTGTAGTTAAAGAACTTCTCAGAGATCTCATATCTCTCAGAACGGGCCTGAGTCTGAAACATGTTTTTCAGCTCCTCGAGAATCTCAAAGGGCCCGGGATAGTCTTCAAAACGATTTTGAAGGTCCGATTCCATAGCAAACAACATGGTGCTCTTAATCACACCATAATCATCTTTGCGCGACTGATAGACAGCTTTCTCATCAGTCGGCGCAGTAGCAGTAGGGGCGTCACCTAACGCATTCTCAAGGACATAGTCCTTTTGACCGCCAGAGAGAATGATTCTTAGATTGCGGAACCAGTTGGTGAAGTTAGACCCATTGTTTCTAAGCTTTTCCTTCTCAGCAAAAACATTGAAGTTGAAGTTGGACTTAGACATTTGATCTACAATATTTGCAAGTACAAATTAGACTATGTTCATGATAACTAGTTCAACTTTTAATCAAATTACTAGATGAACTCCCACTAAATTCAACATCCCTCAAGTTGTTTAGTGAACATGATCCAAATTCACCACACCTAATCCGATCTTCACGAGAAGAGATGTGGTTTCAATGGTGGACAATGAAGTGTCGATCATATCATTCATATGACTCATGTTTAACTTTTCGGTTCATGTGTTCGAGGCCATGTCTGTACATGCTAGGCTCGTCAAGTCAAACCCAAGTATTTCCGCGTGTGCAAAACTGGCTTGCACCCGTTGTATGTGAACATAGAGTCTATAGCACCCGATCATCACGTGATGCTTGGACACGACGAACTTTCGCAATGGTGCATACATGGGGAGAACACAGTTTTATCTTGATCTTTAAGTGAGGAATCATCTTATAATGCTACTGTCGCGATCTAAGCATAATAAGATACATAAAAGGATAAACATCACATGCATATAACTTTATGTGACATGGTATAGCCAGTCTTCGTGCAATGATCTCCATCTTGTGTGTGCCGGCATGATCTCCATCACTCCACCATGATTGCCTCCACCACGAATAGCAACTACAACTATTGCTAACTACTTAGCGATAAAGTGAAACTATTACATGGCGTATAAGAAGTTGACACACAGGTCATACACAATTATAAAGACAACCATATGGCTCCTGCCGGTTGTGTACTCATCGACATGCAAGTCGTGAAACATTACAAAACATGATCATCGCATACAATATACACATCACATCTTGGGCCATACCATATCACAGAAAACACTCCCTGCAAAAACAAGTTAGACGCCTCTACTTTGTTGTTGCATGTTTTACGTGGCTTATGGGAGTAGCAAGCTAAGAATGATTCTTACCTACGGAAAGCCACAACGGTGATATTATGGTTGCTAAACTCCGGTGTTAATCCCATGACAACTATAGTGAGAGAAACTGGCATCCACCAGCCGCATGTGTGGAACAAGCCACACGTCAAGTGCGGAGCCGGTCTCGCGAACGACGTCGCGTAAGGTTGGCCTGGACTGCTTCAATCTCACTATCCCGCGTCATAAGAAGAACACAAACAAGAGGCTTGCAACAGAAAACATCAACGCCCGCAACAACCATGTTGCGTTATACTCGTGAAACACATCTACGCATAGATCTAGCTCTGATACCACTGAAGGGTTTCGCAGCATAGTAAATCAAAAAATTTCTACGGATGCGAACGGGAAAGCCAAGATCTAATCTAGGAGATGCAAACAACGAGAGAGATTAGATGAGGTCTTCATACCCTTGAAGATTCGCACAGCGGAACGTTCGTCGGAACGTGGGTGATGTAGTCGTACTCGCTTCTCCTCCTCGCGATCCGATCCGATCTAGCACCGCAAGTGGAGATGCCTCCGGGAGATGCACACGTGCAGCACCTCGACGTCTCCTCCTTCCTCGGTCCAGCAAGTATGGTGGAGAGACGGATTGGATCTACAACGCGACGGCGCGGTGCAAGTGGTGGAGAGTTTCTGCAGTAGGGCTTCGCCTACACGCAGTCAGGAGGGAGAGAGAGAGGAGGGCAGCAGGGCGACTAGGCTTGAGGGGAAGGTGTAGGGGGGTGGTGCGCCCCAGCCCTCTATATATAGAGGGGTGGGCGCCAGCCCTAACCCCTCCGCCAAGTCCTAGGCCGGCGACCAAAGAGGGAGGAGTGGGGGGCAAGTTTCCCCCTCCTTCTAGAAGCTCCAATTAGGGTTTCCCCTTATTTGGCCGGCTGGGCCCTATGGGGCCTTGTGCCCCTGGCCCAATGCGGCCAGGGCACTCCCTCATAGGCCCATGCCCCCTCCCGGAAGGTGGGGCCACGTTGGTCCCCTTCCGGAAGGTTCTAGAAGCTTCCGGTACAATACCGATTAACCCGAAACAATTCCGAACTCCAAAAACCGCACTGCCTTGTATGAATCTTATTCTCCGGACCATTCCGGAACCTCTCGTGATGTCCCGGATCCCATCCGAGACTCCGAACAAAAACTCATAAACCAATTATCCAATCTATCCTAGCGTCAAGACACGTTAAGTGTGTGACCCTTCGGGTTCGAGAACATGCAGACATGATCTTATATCAATAATCAACAGCGGGGTCTGGAAACCCATATTGACTCCCACACATTCATCGATGATCATATCAGATGAACCACGATGCCAGGATTCAATCAATCCCATATATATATTCCCTTCGTCTCGCGATATTTTACTTGCCCAAGATTTGATCGTTGGTACCGTCATACCTAGTTCAATCTCGTTCACAGCAAGTACTTTACTCGTTCCTAATCCGATATCACTTTGTGATTAACTCCTTAACCACATGCTTGCAAGCGGTGTTGATATCGATTACCGAGTGGGCCCGAAGTATATCTCTCCGACTTGGGAGGGACAAATCCCATCTCGATACATACAACCCAACAGGTACTTTCCGATCACCTGAGAGACACCTTTATGATCACCCTCTCATAGGATGACGTTTGATGACCTCAAAGCTTTCTTCCAATACCAGGGAGTTGTATTATCTCATGGTCTAAGGAATACAATATTTGACATAAGAAAAGCTTCACAAAGATGAACAAGATGACACGATCTAATTTCTTCGCTTAGTTTGGGTTTGTCCATCATATCATTCTCCCAATGATATGATCTCATTATCAATTGACAACTCATGTCTATGGTTAGGAAACCTTAACCATCATTAATCAATGAGCTAGTCCATAGTGGCATACTAGGGACACGGTGTTGTTCATAAACCACACAAGTATTAAAGTTTCCGCTTAATACAATTCTAGCATGGAATATAAAATTTATCATGAACAAGAATTATAATAATAACATCTTTATTATTGCCTCTAGGGCATAATTCCAACACCGACTTGGGGGAGGACTCCCTCCCCCTTGGCCACGCCCTCCCACCTATAAAAGGAGGGGAAGGGCTGTCCCTCTTCCTTACACCCAACACCACCCAAAACCCTAAACCTAGCCGCCGGCCTCCTGCAAGTCGCCGCCGCCCTAGGGTTTCTCCTAGATGCCGACTTGGGGCTTACCCAAGCCCTAGGCCACCGGCCAAGCTCCGCCCCTTGGTGCCTCTAAACCCTAGATCTCCAAGGCCTCTCTCATAGTCCACCATACTCGCTCCGGCTTAACGCGAAGCCCTGCGAGATCTCCCCTCTACTTCCGGTACCACGCCGTCATGCTGCCAGAATCGCGAGGAGAGTGCTACAGCCTCCTTTGCCTGCTGGAACAAGGGAGAGGAAGGTATTCATCGAGTACCGAACGTGTGACTGACTGCGGAAGCGCTGCCGGAACGCAGCGCCGGAAGGATCGTCTACGCGATCTTGAGATCGGCAAGAGTACGACTACATCACCCACGAGAATCTGCTCTCGTTAAACACTTTGGAATCTTCGAGGGTGAGTTCCTCTATCGACTCGTTGCTACAATCTAGTAGATAGATCTTGGCTTGTTTGTTTGCATGCGGTAGAAATTTTTTGTTTTCCATGCTACAAACCCCTACAGTGGTATCAGAGCCGTGTCTATATGTAGATCTGTTGCACGAGTAGAACACAATGGTCATTGTGGGCGGTGGTGCTTTTATTATCAATTGCTTCTTGTGTACTTTGCATCTTGCGGTATGATGGGATGAAGCGGCCCGGGCTAACCTTACATGACATCGTTCATGAGACTTGCTCCACGCTCAACATGCAACTTGTATTGCATAAGTGGCTTTGCGGGTGCCTGTCTCTCCCATTATAGTATAGATCCAATTTACAACGGGCACTTGATAGTTCAAACATCAACGTTGTGCTTCTTGTTCGTAAGTTAGAACGACACTTATTGAAAGCCCCAAACCACGTAAAATATGCAAAGAAAATTAGAGGCGTCTAACTTTGTTTTGCAGGGGTGTGCTGTGATGTGATATGGCCATGATTGTGATTATATTTGATGTATGCAATGTTCCTTATTGTAAGTTAGCAACCGGCAGGAGCCATATGGTTGTCTTTAAATTTTGTTAAGACCCGCGTGTCTATTCAAAGTAGTTTTAATAGTTGGAGCTGGTGGACGACAACCATGAAACGACGCCATTGACCTTGACGCTATGCCGGTGATGATGGAGATCATGTTCGTGCTTGAAGATGGAGATCGGAAGCACAAGAAGAAAGGCCATATCATATCACATATTATGAATTGCATGTGATGTTAATCCTTTATGCATCTTGTATTCCTTAGTTAACGACGGTAGCATTATAAGATGATCCCTCATGCACATAAATTTCAAGTTTTAAAGTGTTCATCCTTAGTAAGCACCATTGCTAAAGCTTGTTGTTTCGAAGCACCACGTGATGATCGGGTGTGTTAGATTCTGCAAGTGTATACACCGTGAGCAAGCCAGATTTGCTCATGCGGAAGCTAAGGTTTGATCTTGACGAGCCTAGCATGTACAGACATGGTCTCGGAACACGGATTACCGAAAGGTAAAGCATGAGTCATATAGTAGATATGATGAACATGTCGATTGTTCGCCATTGAAGCTACATCAACTCTCGTGATGATCGGTTTTGATGTGGTGGATTTGGTTCGTGTGATCACTAAAACAATGTGAGGGATATTGTTTTGAGTGGGAGTTCACCTAGATTAATTTAACTATTAATTAGAACTCAATTTGTCATAAACTTAGTCCAAACTATTGCAAATATGTTGTAGATCAATGGCGGCCCCTACCATCAATTTTAATGCGTTCCTAGAGAAAGAAAAGTTGAAAAACAATGGAAGCAACTTCGCGGATTGGTTCCACAATTTGAGGATTGTCCTCAATGCTAGTAATTTGACCTATGTGCTGGATGCACCGCTGGGTGACCCGCCTGCAGCTGATGCTACCGATGAAGTAAAGAATGTTTACCTCGCTCGGAAGAATCAGTACTCCACAATTTAGTGTGCTATCTTGTATGGTTTGGAATCGGAGCTTCAGAAAAGGTTTGAGAACCATGACCCACATGATATTGTCCATGAACTCAAATTGATATTTGAGACTCACGCGGCAGTTGAGAGTTATGAGGCTTCTGAAAAGTTCTTTAACTGCAAGATGGAAGAGGGCATCTCTGTTAGTGAGCACGTGCTTAAGATGTCTGGGAACGCAAACAAACTCCAAAGCTTGGGTATAGTGATTCCTAATGCTTTGGGGATTTACCGTGTCCTCCAATCACTGCCACCAAGTTACAAGAACTTTGTGATGAACTACAATATGCAAAGCATGAACAAGACGTTGCCAGAACTCTTCTCCATGTAGAAATCTGCAAAAGTGGAGATCAAGAAAGAGCATCAAGTGTTGTTGGTCAATAAGACCACCAAATTTAAGAAAGGCAAGTCTAAGCAAAAGGGTAACTTCAAGAAGGGTGGTAAGAAAGTTGCCACACCGATGAAGAAGACCAAAGCTGGACCTAAGCCTGATACTGAATGTTTTTACTGCAAGGGAGAGGGTCACTGGAAGCGGAATTGCCCAAAGTACTTGGAGGATTTGAAGAACGGCAACATCAAGAAGAAAGGTATATCCGATATACATGTTATTGATGTGTATCTCACTAGTACTCGTAGTAGTGCCTGGGTATTTGATACTGGTTCGGTTGCTCATATTTGTAACTCGAAATAGGTACTGCAGAATAAACGGAAGCTAGCAAAGAACAAGGTGACGATGCGCGTTGGAAATGGATCAAAGGTTGATGTGATCGCGGTTGGCACGCTACCTCTTCATCTACCATCGGGATTAGTTTTATACTTAAATAATTGTTATTTGGTGCCCGCGTTGAGAATGAACATTATATCTGGATCATGTTTGTTGCGATACGGTTACTTGTTTAAGTCCGAGAATAATGGTTGTTCAATTTATATGAGTAATATGTTTTATGCACATGCACCTTTGATAGATGGTCTATTCTTATTGAATCTCGATAGTGGAAATACACAATTAATAACATTGAAGCTAAACGTTTGAAATTGAGCGATAACTCGACCTATATGTGGCACTGTCGTCTTGGTCACATTGGAGTGAAGCGTATGAAGAAACTCCATTCCGATGGACTTCTTGAATCACTTGGTTTCAAATCACTTGAAAGATGTGAAGCATGTCTGATGGGTAAAATGACTAAGACTCCATTTTCTGGTATGATGGAGCGAGCTACGAACTTATTGGAAATCATACATGCCGATGTGTGTGGTCCAATGAGTGTAGCATCGTGCGGTGGTTATCGTTATGTTCTTACCTTCACGGATGACTTGAGTAGATATGGGTATATCTATTTCATGAAACATAAGTCCGAAACTTTCGAGAAGTTTAAGGAATTTCAAAGTGAGGTAGAGAATCAACGTAACAAGAAGATTAAATTTCTACGTTCTGATCGTGGAGGTGAATATCTAAGTTACGAGTTTGGCGAGCATTTCAAGAAATGCGGAATACTTTCACAATTGACACCGCCGGGAACACCACAGCGTAATGGTGTGTCCGAACGTCGTAATCGAACTCTCTTAGATATGGTTCGTTCTATGATGTCACTTACAGATTTACCGCTATCATTTTGGGGTTATGCATTAGAAACAGCTGCATTCACTTTAAATAGGGCACCATCTAAATCCGTTGAAACGACACCGTATGAATTATGGTTCGGGAAGAAACCTAAATTGTCGTTCCTTAAAGTTTGGGGTTGCGAGGCCTATGTAAAGAAGTTACAACCGGACAAGCTTGAACCCAAAGCGGAAAAATGCGTCTTCATAGGATACTCGAAGGAAACTATTGGGTATACCTTCTATCATAGATTTGAAGGCAAAATCTTCGTTGCCAAGAATGGATCCTTTCTAGAGAAGGAATTTCTCTCGAAAGAAGTGACTGGAAGGAAAGTAGAGCTCGACGAGGTTGTTGAACCTTCTCTCAAACTTGCGAGTAGCGCAGCACCGGAAGTAGTTCCTGTGGCGCCTGCACCAATAAGAGAGGAAGCTAATGATGATGATCATGAAACTTTGGTTGAAGTTGCTACAGAACCTCGCAGGTCAACGAGAACTCGTACCACTCTACGATCCCATTATGAGTGTCATGTTGGTAGACAACACCGATGACCCTGCGACATATGAGGAAGCGATGATGAGCCTAGATTCCAATAAATGGCAAGATGCCATGAAATCCGAGATTGGATCCATGTACGAAAACCAAGTATGGACTTTGGTGGACTTACCGGATGGCCGGAAGGCTGTCGGGAACAAATGGATTTTCAAGAAGAAAACAGATGCTGATGGTAATGTTATTGTCTATAAAGCTTGACTTGTCGCAAAAGGGTTTCGACAAATTCAAGGAGTTGACTACGATGAGACTTTCTCACCAGTATAGAAGCTAAAGTCTGTGAGGATTATGTTAGCAATCGCTGCATATTATGATTATGAGATATGGCAGATGGATGTCAAAACAGCGTTCCTCAATGGAGACATTGATGAAGAGTTGTATATGATGCAACCCAAAGGTTTTGTCGATCCTAAAGATGCTAACAAGGTATGCAAACTTCAACGGTCCATATATGGGTTGAAGCAAGCATCCCGAAGTTGGAATCAACGTTTTGATAAGGTAATCAAAAGTTTTGGTTTTATACAAACTTATGGAGAAGCTTGTATTTAAAAGTGAGTGGGAGCTCTGTAGCATTCTTAATACTATATGTAGATGACATATTGTTGATTGGGAATGATGTAGACCATCTTAATAGTGTCAAAGAATATTTGAATAATAGTTTTTCAATGAAAGATCTTGGCGAAGCAGCTTACATATTGGGCATAAAGATTTATAGAGATAGATCGAGACGCCTAATATCATTGTCACAAAGTACATATTTGGACAAAGTTCTAAAGAGGTTTGGAATGGAAGATAGCAAGAAAGGGTTCTTGCCCATGTTGCCCAATACGACCTTGAGTAAAACTCAAAGTCCAGCAACGGCAGAAGATAGAGAAAGGATGAGTAAAACTCCCTATGCCTCAGCCATAGGATCTCTAATGTATGCCATGCTATGTACTAGACCCGATTGCATATGCTGTTAGTTTGACTAGCAGATATCAAAGTGATCCAGGAGTGGATCATTGGACAGCGGTCAAAAACATCCTTAAGTACTTGAGAAGAACTAAGGATATGGTTCTTTCTTATGGACGTGATGAACAGCTCGTTGTTAATGGTTACACCGATGCTAGTTGGAACACCGATCCGGATGATTCTAAATCACAATCTGGATACGTATTTACTTTGAGTGGTGCAGCAGTTAGCTGGAGGAGTGCAAAGCAAAGCGTTGTGGCGAGATCTTCAACTGAATCGGAATACATAGCTGCTTCGGAGGCTTCACAAGAAGCGATATGGATGAAGGAGTTCATTACAGAGCTCGGTGTGGTTCCAAGTGCGCTGAACCCAATGTCTATCTACTGTGATAACATGGGCACCATAGCCAATGCGCAAGAACCAAGGTCACACAAGAAGCTGAAGCACATCAAGCTACGTTTTCACGCTATTCGAGAACATGTCCAAGATGGTGACATAAAGATTTGCAAAGTACACACAGATCTAAATGTGGCGGATCCGTTGACTAAACCTCTCCCGAGGGCAAAACATGACCAACACCAAACTGCCATGGGTGTTCGATATATTACCATGTAATCTAGATCAGTTGACTCTAGTGCAAGTGGGAGACTGTTGGAGATATGCCCTAGAGGCAATAATAAATGTAGTTATTATTATATCCTTGTGTTTATAATAAATGTTTACATTCATGCTATAATAGTATTGACCAGGAAACATTAATACTTGTGTGATTTGTAAACTAAATTAGAGTCCCTAGTAAAGCCTCTTCATAATACTAGCTTGTTGGTTAATAGATGATTGTGGTTTCCCTATCATCAGGGGCGGATCTACACCCCGGGCAACCCGGGCCATGGCCCGGGGTGTAGACAAAAAAATCAGCTATATATTAGTAGAAATACTCTAAATTTTCTAGGATTTAGCCTAACTTCAATATATAATATGATCTTGGCCCTGGGTTAGGTGGATTTCTGGATCCTCCACTGCCTATCATGAACATTGAGATGTTATTAACAACAAGATCATATCATTAGGAGAATGGTATGATGGACATACTCCTATAGATAAGCGTAACATAAAGATCAAGTCATTTTAATAGTTCAATTGCTATAAGATTTCTGATACATAGTAACCTAATTACTTCGACCATGGGATCATGCTTATCACCATCACCAGAAGGATGCTTTGATGACATCAAACACCACACCGTAACTGGGTGGCTATAAAGGTGGCATTGAGTGTTCGGAAAGTATGGGTTGAGACACATGGATAAAGAGTGGGATTTGTCCATCCATATGACAGATAGATATACTCTGGGCCCTCTCGGTGGAATGTCATCCAATTAGATTGCAAGCATGTGACTGGCTCACAAGGGATCACATACCACGGGAACGAGAAAAGAGTACTTATCGGTAACGAGGTTGAACTAGGTATGCAGAGATACCGACGATCAAAACCTCGGATAAGTAAACTATCATGAGACAAAGGGAAATTGGTATCGTATGTAAGTGGTTCATTCGATCGCAAATTAATCGTAGAAATATGTGGGAGCCATATGAATTTCCAGATTCCTCTATTGGTTATTGATCGGAAAAGTGTCTCGATCATGTCTGCAGAATTCACGAACCGTAGGGAGACACACTTAAGGATTCGATGTTGTTGAGTAGTTATGGAATGATGAGTAAGAGACTGAATGTTTTTTGGAGTCTCGGATAGGATCCGGGATATAACAAGGAGATCCGGAATGGTCCGGAATATAAGGGAAGTCCTGTTTCGGAGTTGGGGAATGATTCCGGTGTTTTCATCGGGAATGTTCTAGAAGGTTCTGGAAGGTCCGGCACTCTGGAGGGGAAGGGTACATGAATGTGTCATGACAATGTGGAATGGTTGCATCATGTACTAGGTATCATGTCTGGCCAAAATAATGGGAGAAATCAAATCCTAGTTTGAAAAGTCAAACGCCAATTTGAAAAGTCAAACGGCAGTTTTGCTTGGTGGAGGGAGAGTAGGAAACCTACTTGGGGAGGAGTTCCTCTCCCTCCACCCGCCGGCCAAGGAGGCTGACTTGGGGGAGGACTCCCTCCCCCTTGGCCGCGCCCTCCTACCTATAAAAGGAGGGGCAGGGCTGCCCCTCTTCCTTACACCCAACACCACCCAAAACCCTAACCCTAGCCGCCGGCCTCCTGCAAGTCGCCGCTGCCCTAGGGTTTCTCCTAGCCGCCGACTTGGGGCTTCCCCAAGCCCTAGGCCGCCGGCCAAGCTCTGCCCCTTGGTGCCTCTAAACCCTAGATTGCCAAGGCCTCTCTCATAGTCCACCATACTCGCTCCGGCTTAAGGCGAAGCCCTGCGAGATCTCCCCTCTACTTCCGGTACCACGCCGTCGTGCTGCCAGAATCACGAGGAGAGTGCTACAACCTCCGCTGCCTGCTGGAACAAGGGAAAGGAAGGTCTTCATCGAGTACCGAACGTGTGACCGACTGCGGAAGCGCTGTCGGAACGCAGCACCGGAAGGATCGTCTACGCGATCTTGTGATCGGCAAGAGTACGACTACATCACCCACGAGAATCTGCTCTCGTTAAACACTTTGGAATCTTCGAGGGTGAGTTCCTCTATCGACTTGTTGCTACAATCTAGTAGATAAATCTTGGCTTGTTTGTTTGCATGCGGTAGAAATTTTTTGTTTTCCATGCTACGAACCCCTACAGCCATGTATGTACATGCTAGGCTCGCCAAGTAAGAACCTTAGTATTTGCGTGTGTAACTGTCTTACACCCGAGATATGCTCGTGGATTCAAGTACACCCGATTATCACAGGATGTATTGAAGCGACGAAACATTGTTGGTGCATACTTACGGAAGAACACATTTTTATCTTGATATCTAAATGAGGGATCATCTTATTATGCTAATAAAACATCAAACAAGCAATATAAGATGCAACAAAACTCATGTTAAAAACTGAAATTATATGGTTCTTGCACTTGATCTTCATCATGTGCATCATGGTATGTAACATCCCAAAAATACTAAACTTGGATCATCAAACTCTAATCATCAAAATTAGGGTTAACAAAAACTTTTCTAAATAAAAATATGAAAGCATGCATGTGTGTATGCATCCCATTTTGAATTCTTATGAATTGCCTTGTTTATGTGTTTATTTACTTGTAAAATGATTATTAGGTGAAATAAACATCATCTAAACAATCCCCACACTTTCCCCAAAGACAAATAAATCAAAATAAGCCAAATTGAGTGAATGGTCATTTTGCCCAATTTACCATAAAAAACAAGTACCCCTTGCCCAAGATAGAAGATTTGTTTGATCAGTTGACTGGTGCCAAAGTGTTTTCTAAGATTGATCTTAGGACTGGCTATCATCAACTCAAGATTCGTGCAGAAGATATTCCCAAGACTGCCTTTACCACCCGATATGGATTATACGAGTATACCGTTATGTCCTTTGGATTAACCAATGCCCCCTCTTATTTCATGAATCTCATGAATAAGATTTTTATGGACTTCCTGGATAAGTTTGTCGTTGTTTTCATCGATGACATTCTGATTTATTCCAAATCGGAAGAAGAACATGAGATACACCTAAGGACCATTCTTGGAACCCTTAGAGAACATCAGTTGTATGCCAAGTTTAGCAAATGTGAATTCTGGTTACAAGAAGTAGGATTCCTCGGTCACATTGTATCAGCCGGAGGAATTGCCGTTGACCCTGCAAAGGTGAATGATGTCGAAGATTGGCAAGCCCCAACCACTCAAACCCAAGTTCGTGCATTTCTCGGATTGGAGGGATACTACTGCAAGTTCGTAGAAGGATTCTCGAGTATCGCCAGACCCATGAACCAATTGCTGAAGAAGGACAAGAAGTTTGAATGGACCGACAAATGTGAAGCGAGTTTTCAAGAACTCAAGAGGAGATTGATTTCAGCCCCAATCTTAATCATGCCGGATATCACGAAGCCCTTCGATGTGTATTGTGACGGATCCAAGATCGTTCTCGGATGTGTGCTAATGCAAGAAGGCAAAGTCATATCTTATCTATCTCGACAATTAAAACAACAGGAGCAAAATTACCCAACCCATGACCTCGAACTCGCAGTCGTAGTTCTAGCCCTGAAGACATGGAGGCATTACCTGATGGGAAACCGTTGTGAGATTTATTCGGATCACAAGAACCTGAAGTATAGATTCACTCAGAAGGAGCTGAATATGAGGCAGAGAAGATGTATTGAGCTAATCAAGGATTACGATCTGGACATTCACTATCACCCCGGTAAAGCCAACGTGGTAGCCGATGCCCTTAGCAGATTGTCGTGCCGCTTGAACTCCATGATTTTAAAGGAACAACCAAGCTTGCACAAAGAGATGGAAGATTTTCGAATGGAATTAGTAAGTGAAGGATTTTTGGCTAGCATAGAACTTCAACCCACTTTGATCAGTCAGATCAAAGAGGCGCAGAAAGAAAATGCTAGTATCGACGGAATCAAGCATCGTATTGGTACATGCAAAGTACCCGGATTCACCAAAGACGAAGAAGGAGTTTTGTGGTACAAAGGACGCCTCTGTGTACCAGCATATTCTGAGTTGAAAGAAGTTATTCTCAAGGAAGCTCATGATACTCTTTATTCTATCCATCCCGGAGGAACTAAGATGTATCAAGATTTGAAAGAGCAATTTTGGTGGCATAAGATGAAGAGAGAAATCGGAAGCTATATCGCCAAGTGTGATATATGTCAGCGAGTCAAGGAAGGACATCAAAGACCCGCTGGACTGTTGCAACCCTTACAGATTCCGGAATGGAAATGGGATTCCGTTGGAATGGACTTTATCACCGGATTGCCTACTTCTATTAGGGGAAATGACTCTATTTGGGTCATAGTGGACAGATTGTCCAAAGTCGCCCATTTCTTACCCGTCAAGACCACATATCAGAGTTCAAAGCTAGCAGAGTTATACATCGCTAGAATAGTTAGTTTGCATGGAGTCCCCAAGAACATCGTATCGGATCGAGGAACTAAATTTACCTCGAGATTATGGAAGAAAGTCCAAGAAGGTTTAGGAACCCGCCTAGATTTCAGCACCACATATCACCCTCAGACCGATGGACAAATGGAGCGAGTAAATCAAATACTCGAAGATATGCTAAGAGCATGTGTGTTAGAATATGGATCTAAGTGGGAAGACTGTCTGCCATTTGCAGAATTTTCATACAACAATAGTTATCAAGCTAGTTTGCAAATGGCTCCATTTGAATTCATGTACGGAAGGAAGTGTCGTACCCCTTTGAACTGGTCGGAAGTAGGAGAGAGTCAGATCTTCGGACCCGACATCCTACGAGAAGCAGAAGAGAAGGTTCACAAGATTCGTGAGCACCTCAAGACCGCCCAGTCCAGACAGAAGATTTATGCCGACAAGAGACGTTGAGAACTCTCCTTCAACATATGAGATTTTGTATATCTGAAAGTGTCGCCATTGAAGGGAATGTAGCGTTTCCAACTGAAAGGAAAATTAGCCCCCAGATATATCGGACCCTTCAAGATTCTGAACCGTTGAGGAGAAGTGTCGTATCAATTGGAACTACCTGAAAAGATGTCATCCGTGCACAATGTGTTCCATATCTCATTACTTCGCAAGTGCCTCGAAGTTCCAGAGAAGACTGAAGTGTTCAAGAATATCGATCACCAGACCATAGAGATCAGCGATGACCTGACCTATCCCGAAGTACCCATCCGTATTTTGGAAGAAGCTTTCCGAACCACCAGAACCCGAAGGATCAAGTTTCTCAATATTCACTGGAGCAACCACACAGAAGAGGAAGCTACCTGGGAGCGTGAAGATCGCATCAGGACAAAATTTCCCGATCTCTTCAAATCCTAGGTAATCTTTTCGTCATTTTTCAATCTCGGGACAGGATTTTGTTTAAGGGGGGAAGGTTTGTAACATCCCAAAAATACTAAACTTGGATCATCAAACTCTAATCATCAAAATTAGGGTTAACAAAAACTTTTCTAAATAAAAATATGAAAGCATGCATGTGTGTATGCATCCCATTTTGAATTCTTTTGAATTGCCTTGTTTATGTATTTCTTTACTTGTAAAATGATTCTTAGGTGAAATAAACATCATCTAAACAGTCCCCACACTTTTCCCAAAGACAAATAAATCAAAATAAGCCAAATTGAGTGAATGGTCATTTTTCCCAATTTAACTCCCATGCCTACTTTGGCTGTCCCAAACTTTCAGAAATTAACAAAAACTTATTTGCATCTTTACACCCCTTGATAGTACTCATAACAAAGTATCAAGGCCCACCTTGTGATCATCCAAAAACTTTCAAATGCATAGTTTAAATGACAATTTAAAATTGAATCTTTATCATATGGGAAGATCCCACTTTTTCAAAAACCACTCAAAGAAGCTCAACTTTCAAAACCCAAGCATCTGCAGACTCACGAGCACCAAACTAGCACACACGCCAAAAATCTTTTCAAAATTCAAAACTTGAATTCTTGCGGCCATTTCATCAAACACCTTGCAGATACAAATCAAACAAAATCCAAACACTATTGTGAGCAGTGATTCTTGCCTAACTTGTTCCCTCTCTAGCTCACAGCAACCTCAGTAGATCATATAGCTAACTAAACCAAGCACTAGCCCCACTGTAAGCTTGGCAATGCCATCAATGGTGAACAGCCGAAGCTCACCATGCCACCCCAGTGTAGACAGCAAGCTAGGAGAGAAACTAGCCGTGCCAACCTTGTCTGGAAGATCACCCATGCCTCACCGCCCCCTCTCAACCAGCCTTGCCTCGAAGACATCGACCAGAGCACCCAGGAACGCCGCGCCCGTGCCTCTGTCAACCATGCCGAGCATGCGCCAGAGCGCCACCCTCGACCAAAGCCCACAGACCGCGCACCTACCTCGCCGCGTGCATACACAATCACCACCGACCCAGGAGACCACCAGACATCCCTGTTTGCTGCCCCATGCCTTACAGCCACCGCTCGCCGTCGAAGACTCCGCCTCGGCCGCGCAGAGCATCGCACGTTCCAGACTATTTGCCACCGCCCCTACATGCGCATTAAAACCGTAGAGCATCGCCAGGAGACTACCAAGCGATCGCCACCGCCGGCCATGCCTCTAGCAGCCCGTAGCCATGTCGCCACCGTCGCCTGCCCATGCCGTTCGGTCTCGTCGTCGCGACTATAAATAGAGGCCACCCCTAGCCGAATTGAGCACACCATCTTACTCCCCTCTCCTCACTGATCGTTCCACCCCGTTCCCGAAGCAAGGCGAGCAGCACTTCGCCGGAATTTCATCGGAGCCCGCCGCCTCTAGAGAAGAAGGGAGCCAGCGATTGGAGCCGCCCCAGGAGAAGCTGCCGGTACCAGGAGGTTCGTCGTCATCGACTTCGTCATTCGCCCGCCTCGCCGACCCTCGCCTGAGCCCCGGTGAGCCCCCGACAACCCCCACCTGCCGCGTTAGGGTTCAGTCTCGCCGGCGTTGCCCGACGTGGACGACGACCCTCAGCCGTTGGATTAGAACAAGATCGAACGCACCATATTGCCCCGTACCGCTTCGCACCCCCTCGTCTCACTGATGCATGGGGACAACAACTTTTAACCAGCCCGCGTAAGCGCTGTGCTTAGCAGGCCGACCCAGTATCGTTTCCCGCGCAGCCCAGTCGTTTGAATTTAACCTTTTCCATTTTATTTCAAACACACTTCTGCACCTATATTCAAAAATCAACCCAGATCGATTCAATGAACCAAATTGAATGAAACCAATTTTTTTAGAAAGGTCTGGAAATGCTGAATCCAAGCCCGTTGGATTATAGTCATTTAGATCTGTGGATCATCCTTGGTAAAAATAACAAGGTAGAAGCTTTTCTGCATTCAAACATTTTTAAAATTTAAACCATGATAGCTTTTGAGTTGATTCCAACTCTCAAAAATCACATTTAACCATACCTTTCAGAATATATAAAAATATATAGGTTTACTTACAGAAATAATGACCAAGTAATAAAAGGATGCCACATAGGCATTTCTAGTCACTTTATTTAATTAAAATAAAAGGTTAAACCTTATTAAATTGTGACACCACTTTAAATCACATTCCCATGGACTAAAATATGTGGTGATGACATGTGTCAACATGATCCCATGTTTGGTTTGGAGAATATTAAATCTTAAGTAGTTTTTCAATGAGTAGAAATTACTTTTCTAAAACAAAAATCATTAAGTCAAGTGCCTTAGTCTTGTAATGTTAGTGATGATGCTAGATCATCTATAGAACCCCTTTGTGTGATGATTGAAAGTAGTTAAGTATTGTTTGGTGATTGTGTACCTCGTATTTATTTATAGACGCTAGTACCGACCAAGGATACGAGGAGGAACGAGGATACTATGAAGAAGAAGCCGAGGAGAACTTCAACCACTGCTCTGTACAAGGCAAGATAACACTTGCAAGATATTCTACTTTAGCAAGCCTTACTAATCAAGTTGACCTATGCAAGCCAATACTTCCAAGCTATTAACCTGGCAAGCTAACACTTGCAAAATACTATACCCATGCAAGCAAATACTTGTTTGTTCCCATGCCAACTATATGCCTTAAGAATATATGATCATAACCACTTTATAAACCAATCCTAGTTTTACTTACAAGCTTTATATTTTATTTTTTTATCAAAGCTAGTACTTAGAGCTTACTTAAGTGAATGGTAGATTCTAGAGAGATAATTGAAGGTTGCATAAAGAGCATAAAACTTGGCCTAAGCTACATAATCTTTACGTCATCCTAAGGCATGAGATTGAACTTAGTTAAACTCCATTAGTTTACCACCCCTCATTAGTACTTACCCCCACTTGTATATGCTAGTGCTAAGCATAAAACTTGATCAATATTAGATGGGAATACTTGGTGAAAATGGTTATGAAAACCTTGGAATGATGGATCATTCTATTGAGATGTTTTGGACATGTGTTTCCGAACACGAGATGATTTATGGTGAAAATTTTGAGGCATGAGCCTTAGCCCTTTATAAAACTGATGGTTGTCTGGATGCGATACCATTCCAATTTTACCGTACAACCACAATACTCGAGAATTGGGTAGGGCTTGACTGGAAACTTATATACCTTAGTAGTAGTTCCCTCACGACCAAGGTCTGAGCTGAGGCTACCTTGTGAAGATTGTCCACCTGTGTAGTACCCAAGATGACAGTTGGTCATGGTTGGGAGGCCAAACTCACATGAGAGGTGCTTATACTAGGGCGTGTAATTGAAAGGTTAGGATTGATTATCCGCATACAGAGTATGGTGAATTCAGGATTTGTTCCTGACGGATGTATCGAATGTTGTGGTGAAAGTGTACAATCTCTGCAGAGTATCAAACTATTCGAATGGCCGCGTCCGCGGTTATGGACAGTTGGAGTGGCCATGCTGTTCCCCCGTCAGATGTTTTCAAAATGACTTGTGAGATAAATTGAGACTTTGACTTGACCACAACAGGGTTGTGATATGAAATAAAAGTTCCCACTTAGGGTTATAAATCTTTAACTAGCATACTTTGCTTCTGAACTTAGTAGAGGTAAATCTGGCTTTTTGCAAAACAACCCTAGAGCCTAGTGTCCTATTACAAAAACCCCTTTCACTTGTTAGTATTAGTTTGCGAGTACTTAAAGAGTACTCATGGCTTTTTCCCTGGCTATTCCCATGGCCAGACTATGAAGAGGAGTACCTATAGGATGGACCCCAGGAAGGTTACGACAACTAGGATCATCTCCCATCGTCAGCATTGCCTGTGACCCCGAAGATGGAGCTTCGCCTACGCTACCGTTATTATTACGTATTCCGCTGCTTGTGTTGTATTAAGACTGGATCCTGAGATCCTTATTTGTGTAAGACCTTATGTATGGTTTGTAATGGATGAGGTACTGTGGTATCCAATTATGTTATGTCTCGCAAAAATGGTAATCCTGGAATTGCGATGTATGTCATAACAGGCATCTGGGATTAAAAATCCGGGTGTTGACAAGTTGGTATTAGAGCCATCCTGACCATAGGAGACCCTAGTTAGACTGGACGTTTAAATCAAAAAAACTTAGTTTCAAAACCCAAAAGAAACAAATATTTACAAAAACTTATTCCCATTCTTATCTCTTACTTCTTTCATGAAAATTCATGTTCCTCAAAAACTCTTGCAAAATACATAAAAATTTGACACACTTGATCACTCTACTAACTTACTCATCTTATATTCTTCTAGATGGACGTGAAGTACAACAAGTTTTACCAATTGGGAAATGGCGGAGACCTTATCTTTGAGAGGGATTTGGACCAGCTTTCGGAACTTTTGGAGCGTCCTCACCCCGAGTTCTTCAGAGCTCAGCTCAATGATCAAGGAGGAGAAGATCTGCAGTAGCTAATTGTTGCAAGTCTCCGAGGAAAGATTGAACCCCCCCACTGCTGAGGGAATTCAGTTTACCTTAAGAGAGAACAACTGGCTCGATGGACTTGCCAGGGCCATGCTGGAAGCTCTTGCCCGTCTGTGTGGGCAGAGTATCAACCAGATCAAGGGTACTCGCTTTGAGTTTTGCCCAAGGCGTGATGCTAATGGACAACCCCTGAAATCCCCATACCACCACGAGTTGAAGACCAAATTGGATCACCTTAGATTCATGATGTACGATCGTCAGCAGGAGTTGGATAATTGCCATGACTACTCCAACCACAAGTCCGCCATCATCAAGACGAAAGATCAGACCATCGCCATGCTAGCAAAGGATCGCAAGTCTTGCCGTCGTCAACTCGACAAGAAGGAGCGCATCATTGCCCGTCTTCGCCACCGTATCTCGTCTTTGGAGGAGACCATCCACGAGAGAGATATGCAGTTGGAGGAAAGGGAGAATGCCAGAGAGGATCTTCATGGAGACCCCTACTCCTATCTCAGTGATGATGATGATTTCCTGGAAGATCGGGCTATGGATTTCTTCACCGATGAGGATGATTACGCCTTCATCGATGACGATGAGGATGATGAGGATGACGACTACACCGAATCCAAGGAGTAGTAGCACTTGAGCACTAGCGTAGTGAGTAGTATTCGGTCCCACTGTATCGTAGTTTCCAGAATGGTTCTTAAAACCATTTGTTTCCCTTTGTTGTGGTGTGTGTTGTACCGTGTGCTATGAATGAATGAATGAATGAATGAATGAATGAAAAGCAAGTTGCTAGAAAAATCTGAGTCAAACTTTAAAAACTTCTCAAAGTCCCAGAACCTTAGAAATTTCCCTCTTTTCTCATGATCTATCTCAATCTTCAGATGCCACGTGGAGGAAGTGGTTCATCCCCGGACCCGATGTTGCAGATACTGCAAATGTTGACTTCTGACCGTGAAGCTGAAAGAGCCGAACGTCAAGCCAACCTAGCCACCCTGCAACAGATAGCTCATCTTGCCCACAACAACCAAGGCCACGGAAATCAGGACAACCATGGATCTAAGCTCAAGAATTTCCAGAACACCAACCCACCTGTTTTCACTAAGTCGGAAGAGCCCTTAGACACCGATGATTGGCTGCAAACCATGGAAAATAACCTAGAAGTCGCCGGAGTGGAAGCTAACAAGAAAGTTTTGTTCGCCACCCACTATCTAGCCGGAGATGCCAGAGCATGGTGGAACAGTGTTCGTGCAATGACCGGAGGCCAGATGATGACCTGGGAGGAATTCAAGGTCAAGTTCAGCAGAACCCATGTGCCCCCGGGTTTGATCAAGAGGATGAGAGACGAGTTCAGAGAACTGAAGCAAGGAAGGATGACCGTAGTGGAATACCGTGACAAATTTTTGTCATTAGCTAGGTATGCCCCGGATGAGATCGACACTGAAGCCAAGAAGAAAGAAATATTCTTGAATGGTCTGCATGATGAGATGCAGACTGTGTTAGTCAATATCCCCTTTGCTGATATTGAAGCCCTTGTCGACTCTGCCATCCAAATGGAAGGAAAGATCAACCAAGCCAATGAGAACCACAAGCGTCGCATGATGCACCAGCCAGGAACCCATCAGACCCCAATGTATCGCCCTAACCCATCTCCAGGATTTGCCCCAAGAACCAACAGACCCCCGATGAACCGTCCGACCTATCCCAACCGTGGAAACCCTAGGCCCGGAGGAAATCACAACAACCCCGGCAACTCTAACAATTTCAACCGTTCCCCACCCAAGTTCAACAACAATGCTACCACCAACCCCAACACTGCCCCGAGGACTAGAAGCAACGCTGTGCCTGTTGCAGCAAAGGACAAGTCGCAGGTAACTTGTTATGACTGTGGAAATAAGGGCCACTACTCCAACGAATGCCCCAACAAGAAGAATGCCACAGCCCCCAATGCAAATGCCCCAGCTCAGCAGCAGTGTCGTGTTCAGCCAGGAAGAAGGTTTTCCCCAGGGAATTCGCTCAACCGCAATGGCCGTCTTTTCCTCATGCATGCTGAAGAAGCTCAGGAAGCGCCAGCCGTCGTGCTAGGTATGTTTTCTGTTAATTCAGTACTTGCTAGAGTGTTGTTTGATTCTGGTGCATCACATTCATTTGTCACCGTAGAATTTGCATGCACTAGTAAAATTCAACCAACAAAACTGAAGCATGTTATGATCGTCCAAATTCCCAGATCAACCACCAAAGCTAGGCAAATTTGCAAAGTCGTCCCTATCCGAATCCATGGCATAGATTTTTATGCTAATCTGATAGTACTCGAAACTAAAGGTTTGGAAGTAGTACTAGGAATGGATTGGATGTCCAAACATAAAGGATTGATTGACTGTGCCAAGAAAGCCATCACCATGACCAGTACCGCCGGAATATCAGTCGAGCATATATCTGAAAGCTTACCTCGCCAATTCAAGTGCAACAAGAGTATAGCCCAACCTACCATTGACCAAGTCTGGATAGTCTGTGAATACCTCAATGTATTTCCAGATGTTTTGCCCGGTATGCCCCCAGATCGGGATATCAAGTTTATCATTGAACAAATCCCTGGAACATAGCCCAGAGACCCTATAGTATGAACCCATCCAAACTAGTAGAACTAAAGAAGCAACTGGATTCCATGTTGGAAATTGGATTGATTCAACCAAGTGCGTCACCTTGGAGATCACCTGTCTTGTTTGTGGACAAGAGGATGGACGTAACCGTTTGTGTACGGATTATCGGAAGTTGAATGATGTCACCATCAAAAACAAGTACCCCTTTCCCAATATAGAAGATTTGTTTGATCAGTTGACCGGTGCCAAAGTGTTTTCTAAGATTGATCTTAGGACTGGCTATCATCAACTCAAGATTCGTGCAGAAGATATTCCCAAGACTGCCTTTACCACCCGATATGGATTATACGAGTATACCATTATGTCCTTTGTATTAACCAATGCCCCCGCTTATTTCATGAATCTCATGAATAAGATTTTTATGGACTTCCTGGATAAGTTTGTCATTGTTTTCATCGATGACATTCTGATTTATTCCAAATCGAAAGAAGAACATGAGCTACACCTAAGGACCATTCTTGGAACCCTTAGAGAACATCAGTTGTATGCCAAGTTTAGCAAATGTGAATTCTGGTTACAAGAAGTAGGATTCCTCGGTCACATTGTATCAGCCGGAGGAATTGCCATTGACCCTGCAAAGGTGAAGGATGTCGAAGATTGGCAAGCCCCAACCACTCAAACCCAAGTTCATGCATTTCTCGGATTGGCGGGATACTACCGCAAGTTCGTAGAAGGATTCTCGAGTATCGCCAGACCCATGACCCAATTGCTGAAGAAGCACAAGAAGTTTGAATGGACCGACAAATGTGAAGCGAGTTTTCAAGAACTCAAGAGGAGATTGATTTCAGCCCCAATCTTAATCATGCCGGATATCACGAAGCCCTTCGATGTGTATTGTGACGCATCCAAGATCGGTATCGGATGTGTGCTAATGCAAGAAGGCAAAGGCATATCTTATCTATCTCGACAATTGAAACAACATGAGCAAAATTACCCAACCCATGACCTCGAACTCGCAGCCGTAGTTCTAGCCCTGAAGACATGGAGGCATTACCTGATGGGAAACCGTTGTGAGATTTATTCGGATCACAAGAGCCTAAAGTATATATTCACTCAGAAGGAGCTGAATATGAGGCAGAGAAGATGGATTGAGCTAATCAAGGATTACGATCTGGACATTCACTATCACCCCGGTAAAGCCAACGTGGTAGTCGATGCCCTTAGCAGATTGCCGTGCCGCTTGAACTCCATGATTTTAAAGGAGCAACCAAGCTTGCACAAAGAGATGGAAGATTGTCGAATGAAATTAGTAAGTGAAGGATTTTTGGCTAGCATAGAACTTCAACCCACTTTGATCAGTCAGATCAAAGAGGCGCAGAAAAGAAATGCTAGTATCGACGCAATCAAGCATCGTATTGGTACAGGCAAAGTACCCGGATTCACCGAAGACGAAGGAGTTTTGTGGTACAAAGGACGCCTCTGTGTACTAGCAGATTCTGAGTTGAAAGAAGTTATTCTCAAGGAAGCTCATGATACTCTTTATTCTATCCATCCCGGAGGAACTAAGATGTATCAAGATTTGAAAGAGCAATTTTGGTAGCATAAGATGAAGAGCGAAATCGGAAGCTATATCGCCAAGTGTGATATATGTCAGCGAGTCAAGGCAGGACATCAAAGACCCGCTGGACTGTTGCAACCCTTACAGATTCCGGAATGGAAATGGGATTCCGTTGGAATGGACTTTATCACCGGATTGCCTACTTCTAGTAGGGGAAATGACTCTATTTGGGTCATAGTGGACAGATTGTCCAAAGTCGCCCATTTCTTACCCGTCAAGACCACATATCAGAGTTCAAAGCTAGCGGAGTTATACATCGCTAGAATAGTTAGTTTGCATGGAGTCCCCAAGAACATCGTATCGGATCGAGGAACTCAATTTACCTCGAGATTCTGGAAGAAAGTCCAAGAAGGTTTAGGAACCCGCCTAGATTTCAGCACCGCATATCACCCTCAGACCGATGGACAAACGGAGAGAGTAAATCAAATACTCGAAGATATGCTGAGAGCATGTGTGTTAGAATATGGATCTAAGTGGGAAGACTATCTACCATTTGCAGAATTTTCATACAACAATAGTTATCAAGCTAGTTTGCAAATGGCCCCATTTGAATTCATGTACGGAAGGAAGTGTCGTACCCCTTTGAACTGGTCGGAAGTAGGAGAGAGTCAGATCTTCGGACCCGACATCCTACGAGAAGCAGAAGAGAAGGTTCACAAGATTCGTGAGCACCTCAAGACCGCCCAGTCCAGACAGAAGAGTTATGCCGACAAGAGACGTCGAGACCTCGCCTTCAACATAGGAGATTTTGTATATCTGAAAGTGTCGCCATTGAAGGGAATGCAGCGTTTCCAACTAAAAGGAAAGTTAGCCCCCAGATATATCGGACCCTTCAAGATTCTGAACCGTCGAGGAGAAGTGTCATATCAATTGGAACTACCTGAAGAGATGTCAGCCGTGCACAATGTGTTCCATATGTCATTACTTCGCAAGTGCCTCGAAGTTCCAGAGAAGACTGAAGTGTTCAAGAATATCGATCACCGGACCATAGAGATCAGCGATGACCTGACCTATCCCGAAGTACCCATCCGTATTTCGGAAGAAGCTTTCCGAACCACCAGAACCCGAAGCATCAAGTTTCTCAAGATTCACTGGAGCAACCACACAGAAGAGGAAGCTACCTGGGAGCGCGAAGATCACATCAGGACGGAATTTCCCGATCTCTTCAAATCCTAGGTAATCTTTTCGTCATTTTTCAAATCTCAGGACGAGATTTTGTTTAAGGGGGGAAGATTTGTAACATCCCAAAAATACTAAACTTGGATCATCAAACTCTAATCATCAAAATTAGGGTTAACAAAAACTTTTCTAAATAAAAATATGAAAGCATGCATGTGTGTATGCATCCCATTTTGAATTCTTTTGAATTGCCTTGTTTATGTGTTTCTTTACTTGTAAAATGATTCTTAGGTGAAATAAACATCATCTAAACAATCCCCACACTTTTCCCAAAAACAAATAAATCAAAATAAGACAATTTGAGTGAATGGTCATTTTGCCGAATTTAACTCCCATGCCTACTTTGGCTGTCCCAAACTTTCAGAAATTAACAGAAACTTATTTGCATCTTTACACCTCTTGATAGTACTCATAACAAAGTATCAAGCCCCACCTTGTGATCATCCAGAAACTTTCAAATGCATAGTTTAAATGACAATTTAAAATTGAATCTTTATCATATGGGAAGATCCCACTTTTTCAAAAACCACTCAAACAAGCTCAACTTTCAAAACCCAAGCATCTGCAGACTCACCAGCACCAACCTAGCACACACACCAAAAATATTTTCAAAATTCAAAACTTGAATTCTTGCGGCCATTTCATCAAACACCTTGCAGATACAAATCAAACAAAATCCAAACACTATTGTGAGCAGTGAGTCTTGCATAACTTGTTCCCTCTCTAGCTCACAGCAACCTCAGTAGATCATCTAGCTAACTAAACCAAGCACTAGCCCCACTGTAAGCTTGGCAATGCCATCAATGGTGAACAGCCGAAGCTCACCATGCCACCCCAGTGTAGACAGCAAGCTAGGAGAGAAACCAGCCGTGCCAACCTTGTCTGGAAGATCACCCATGCCTCACCGCCCCCTCTCGACCAGCCCTGCCTCGAAGACATCGACCAGAGCACCCTGGAACGCTGCGCCCGTGCCTCTGTCAACCATGCCGAGCATGCGCCAGAGCGCCACCCTCGACCGAAGCCCACAGACCGCGCGCCTACCTCGTCGCGTGCATACACAATCACCACCGACCCAGGAGACCACCAGACATCCCCGTTTGCCGCCCCATGCCTTACAGCCACCGCTCGCGTCGAAGACGCCGCCTCGGCCGCGCAGAGCATCGCATGTTCCAGACCATTTGCCACCGCCCCTACATGCGCATTAAAGCCGTAGAGCATCGCCAGGAGACCACCAAGCGATCGCCACCGCCGGCCATGCCTCTAGCAGCCCGTAGCCATGTCTCCACCGTCGCCTGCCCATGCCGTTCGTTCTCATCATCGCGACTATAAATAGAGGCCACCCCCAGCCGAATTGAGCACACCATCTCACTCCCCTCTCCTCACTGATCGTTCCACCCTGTTCCCGAAGCAAGGCGAGAAGCACTTCGCCGGAATTTCACCAGAGCCCGCCGCCTCTAGAGAAGAAGGGAGCCAGCGATTGGAGCCGCCCTAGGAGAAGCTGCCGGTACCAGGAGGTTCATCGACTTTGTTGTTCGCCCGCCTCGCCGACCCTCGCCTGAGCCTCGGTGAGCCCCTGACGACCCCCACCTGCCGCGTTAGGGTTCAGTCTCGCCGGCGTTGCCCGACGTGGACGATGACCCTCAGTCGTTGGATTAGAACTAGATCGAACGCACCGTATTGCCCTGTACCGCTTCGCACCCCCTTGTCTCACTGACGCGTGGGGACAACAACTTAACCAACCCGCGTAAGCGCTGTGCTTAGCAGGACGGCCCAGTATCGTTTCCCGCGTAGCCCAGTCGTTTGAATTTAACCTTTTCCATTTTATTTCAAACACACTTCTGCACCTATATTCAAAAATCAACCTAGATCGATTCAGTGAACCAAATTGAATGAAACCAATTTTGTTAGAAAGGTCTGGAAATGCTGAATCCAAGACCGTTGGATTATAGTCATTTGGATCTGTGGATCATCCTTGGTAAAAATAACAAGGCAGAAGCTTTTCTGCATTCAAACATTTTTCAAATTTAAACCATGATAGCTTTTGAGTTGATTCCAACTCTCAAAAATCACATTTAACCATACCTTTCAGAATATATAAAAATATATAGGTTTACTTACAGAAATAATGACCAAGTAATAAAAGGATGCCACATAGGCATTTCTAGTCACTTTATTTAATTAAAATAAAAGGTTAAACCTTATTAAATTGTGACACCACTTTAAATCACATTCCCATGGACTAAAATATGTGGTGATGACATGTGTCAACATGATCCCATGTTTGGTTTGGAGAATATTAAATCTTAAGTAGTTTTTCAATGAGTAGAAATTACTTTTCTAAAACAAAAATCATTAAGTCAAGTGCCTTAGTCTTGTAATGTTAGTGATGATGCTAGATCATCTATAGAACCCCTTTGTGTGATGATTGAAAGTAGTTAAGTATTGTTTGGTGATTGTGTACCTCGTATTTGTTTATAGACGCTAGTACCGACCAAGGATACGAGGAGGAAGGAGGATACTACGAAGAAGAAGCCGAGGAGAACTTCAACCACTGCTCTGCATAAGGCAAGCTAACACTTGCAAGATATTCTACTTTAGCAATCCTTACTAATCAAGTTGACCTATGCAAGCCAATACTTGCAAGCTATTAACCTGGCAAGCTAACACTTGCAAAATACTATACCCATGCAAGCAAATACTTGCTTGTTCCCATGCCAACTATATGCCTTAAGCATATATGATCATAACCACTTGATAAACCAATCCTAGTTTTACTTACAAGCTTTATATTTTATTTGTTTATCTAAGCTAGTACTTAGAGCTTACTTAAGTGAAGGTAGATTCTAGAGAGATAATTGAAGGTTGCATAAAGAGCATAAAACTTGGCCTAAGCTAGATAATCTTTATGTCATCCTAAGGCATGAGATTGAACTTAGTTAAACTCCACTAGTTTACCACCCCTCATTAGTACTTACCCCCACTTGTAAATGCTAGTGCTAAGCATAAAACTTGATCAACATTAGATGGGAATACTTGGTGAAAATGGTTATAAAAACCTTGGAATGATGGATCATTCTATTGAGATGTTTTGGACATGTGTTTCCGAACACCAGATGATTTATGGTGAAAATGTTGAGGCATGATCCTTAGCCCTTTATAAAACTGATGGTTGTCTGGATGCGATACCATTCCAATTTTACCATATAACCACAATAACCGAGAATTGGGTAGGGCTTGACTGGAAACTTATATACCTTAGTAGTAGTTCCCTCACGGCCAAGGTCTGAGCTGAGGCTACCTTGTGAAGATTGTCCACCTATGCAGTACCCAAGATGACAGTTTGTCATGGTTGGGAGGCCAAACTCAAAGGAGAGGTGCTTATACTAGGGCGTGTAATTGAAAGGTTAGGATTGATTATCCACATACTGAGTATGGTGAATTCAGGATTTGTTCCTGACGGATGTATCGAATGTTGTGGTGAAAGTGTACAATCTCTGCAGAGTGTCAAACTATTCGAATAGCCACGTCCGCGGTTATGGACAGTTGGAGTGGCCATACTGTTCCCCCGTCAGATGTTTTCAAAATGACTTGTGAAATGAATTGAGACTTTGACTTGACCACAACAGGGTTGTGATATGAAATACAAGTTCCCACTTAGGGTTATAAATCTTTAACTAGCATACTTTGCTTCTGAACTTAGTAGAGGTAAATCTGGCTTTTTGCAAAACAACCCTAGAGCCTAGTGTCCTATTACAAAAACCCCTTTCACTTGTTAGTATTAGTTTGCGAGTACTTAAAGAGTACTCATGGCTTTGTCCCTGGCTATTCCCATGGCCAGACTATGAAGAGGAGTACCTGGAGGATGGACCCCAGGAAGGTTACGACAACTAGGATCATCTCCCATCGTCAGCATTGCCTGTGACCCCGAAGATGGAGCTTCGCCTACGCTACCATTATTATTACGTATTCCGCTGCTTGTGTTGTATTAAGACTGGATCCTGAGATCCTTATTTGTGTAAGACCTTATGTATGGTTTGTAATGGATGAGGTACTGTGGTATCCAATTCTGTTATGTCTCGCAAAAATGGTAATCCTGGGATTGCGATGTATGGCATAACAGGCATCTGGGATTAAAAATCCGGGTGTTGACATGGTATGATCACTATCATACCTCTATGTGTAAGGCCAAGGTCTATGGAACTTACACGTTATGTGTGTTGTAAGAGTATCGACTTATACTTCTACTTACAACATCACCATATCATGACACTAGCCCAGCAACAATCTAAACTAGACGCCTCTAATTTATCCATTGCAAGTTTTACGTGGCTTAGGGCTTTCGAAGATAGAACTGTTCTTACCTACGAAAATGAACCACAACGAGGATAACCAAAATATTGACAACTCGTTGCAAATTAGATATTAACTATAGTAGGAGAGACAGACACCCGCTAGCCACTTATGCAAAACTAGTTGCATGTCAAGCGTGGAACATGTCTCATGTGCAAGGACATGTAAAGTTTGTTCGGGCCGCTTCATCCCACTATACCACCAATATCCAAAATACAACTAAGAAGCAATAAAATGATCATAATCGTCCACATACTCATATGTGTACTACCCGTGCAAAGCATCTACGCATAGATCTGGCTCTGATACCACTGTAGGGTTCGCAGCATAGAAAACAAAAAAATTCCTACGATGGGAACAACTATGTACCAAGATCTATCTACTAGATACAAGTAACGGGCGGATATACATCCATAGAGAAAATACCCTTGAAGACCAACAAAGCTTAACGAGTCCAAACTCTTGGTTGATGTAGACGATCTCTTGTCGATCTCTAGATCGAGAGGAAGTCCTAGCACCGCAAAACAGCGGCGCATCTGTGCTCGCACACACGTTCGAGGCACCGAGCAACCTCCGCCTCCTCGCTCCAATGATGCAGCGGAAGCACAACTCTTTCTTGCCGAATACCCACCGGGAACATGTATCTCACTAGTCCGAGACCATGGGAATAACTACTAGAGGGGGAGAGATCCTTCACAAGGAGGTGTGCTTTGAGAGGATGAGAGGGGGGCCTTTTATAGGGGAGAGGGGGCACCCAAAGGGCATGGCACCCAGCCATGGGGGCTGCCCCCACCTCTTCCACATTCATGTGGGTGGACACTCCACTCACTCAAATGCCTTTCAATTTCCTCCACTCAAAAACCGACTCAAATTCCCATTAAATTTCCACCAAATTTAATGCAAACTCTCATTAAATAAATCTCCTTTTATTTATTCAGAATTTTGTCAATTACTTTAATGACAAACATTCTCATATAACCCTTTGCTAGTATTTAATTTCACATGCAAAATCACTTTCTGCAATTTCACCCGAAAACCCGTTTCGGTATCTAGTGAAATAAATTCCTGCGCTTGTTATTCTTTTCGGCATGAAAATTTTGATCCAAATGGATGTCGGTGTCTCTTAAGTGTGTCACCCTACGGTTCGTGAATAATGCGGACATGATCGAGAGCCTTCTCCGATAAATAATCGGAAGCGAGATGTGGAGACCCATACTGACTCCCACACATTCAACGATGACTTTCTTGTGATCACGATAACCTTTTACGCTAGTATCTTAATCCTTTTGTTTCGCGATATATTATATGTTCGATATTCGATCATCAGTATCTCCATACCTAGTTTGATCTCGTTACTGACATGCACTCTTTTCTTGCTCCCGTGATATAACATTCTAGTGATCAAATCACTTGCTTGCATGCTAATCAATGTGATATCACCGAGAGGGCCCAGAGCATATCTATCCGTCATCGGGATGAACAAATTCCACTCTCGATCCATGGTCCTCAACATAACACTTTAGTAGTTCTGAACCCATCTTTATAATCACCCTGTTACGGTGTGACGTTTGATGTTATCAAGAAACTCTTCCGGTGTTAGTGATTGACATGATCTCATGGTCTAAGGATTAGGATCACTTTGTAAGTCGTTATAGCAATATAAACTCAATGACTTTGATCGTAATGCTATACTTCGGATGAATGTTCATCGCACCATTCCAATAATGTTGTGACCTCATTATTAACAACATCCAATGTCCATGAGCAGGAAACCTTTGATCATCTTGTTAATCAACGAGCTAGTTTATAAGAGAGGCATAACTAGGAACTTCCTTTTTTTTATTAAACACACATGTATTAATGTTTCCGTATTAATACAATTATAGCATGCAAAATAAACATTTATCATAAACAAGGAATACGATAATGACCACTTTATTATTGCCTCTCAGGCATATTCCCTTCACATATGCCCTTTGGTTGGATTCTTGTCCCCCTTGCTTGGCCTGGCCATTGCCACTAGAAAAGGTGCTTGGAAAAGACCTACTCAAGATCTTCCACTCCACCACTTCTACCATGGAGTAGCGCTATTGGAGTTCCCGGGGATCCGCTACTTCCGCTGCCTGGCTAGAGCGAGGGTTCAGTAGTCATCGGCGCACCGTATGTGTGACCGATTATGGAGATGCTGCCCGTTTGTGACGCTGAGCGTCTACATGTTCTCGAGGACGGTCGTGTACATCTACATCAACCACATTTGTTTGCGGGAATGTTATACCGCTTATGGTCTACGAGGGTGACTCCATATGTAACTGTTACAAGTATCGCTTAGATTCGATCTTGGCAGTTGGAACCATAGGAAAATTGAGTTTTCTATGAAACGAACCCCATCAGCGAAACAACTACAATATGCCCAAAAATAAAAGAAATGGAAGAAACAGTGATTCGATGAAACTAGGGTGACCCTCCATTGCCATGCCCTCTGAAATTGGGCCACGACGCTCCTAATACCACGAATCACCTAGTTCCACACAACACCTTCAAGAAGGGGAGCACAGTCAACATGTCGCTGTTGTCCATACCCGTGAACTGGCCCTAGGGTTTCCCCTGGCACTTGGAGAGGAGAGGACGAGGAGTATCCATGACGCCCTCCAGGAAGGAATGGTGCCACCCGAAGGAATCACCGCGTCCAAGACGGATAGGCCGACAAGGATTTCTTCCTACCCCTGCCCCCCCCCCCCCAAACCTGGGCAATTTAGAACATCACCACCAACTTTAGCACCCACTAGCACGAGCCAAAACGATCTTGTAGCCACAATCATTATCATATCATCGAGGACACCATCAAGAAACTCGTACAATGGAAGCAAACAACATTTCTCGAGTTAGGAATGGTACCGCTGAAGCCATGCCAGAGGATCCCACCTCAACCACCAAGTGGCGGTCGTCGACCGGACAGGGAAGTAGGGGCACACCTAGCCCATGCGGGCTCGGCTGGGTCTAGATGAGCCCGTAAAGCCCCACTGCCTTGCTGCAATGGGCGTGCCACTGCTTTGCCATCCCCAACTAGAGTTTTGTCCATGCCGCCATCTATAGGAGTCATTGCAGCTGTGGGCGCGCCGGCCCACCGGAGCCCAGATTGGGCCCGAGGGGCCTAGATCAGGGCTGGGAGGACCTGCGTGAATCACCCTGCCCGCGAGGTGCCGCTCTGCCCCGCCAAGCCTCATCGGCACTGCTGTCCAGTGGCTGTCGGAGGAGCTCTGAGCCACGCCATCCCCAGGAGCAGGGCCGCCAAAGGGACAGAGTCGGCTGATGGCGCCTGATAGCGCTTCGTCGGGAAACCCCAAGAGCAAGGTGTGAATAGCACAGGAGCAAGTCTTCCCTCAGTAAGAAACCAAGGTTATCGAACCAGTAGGAGGAAGGAAACGTCTCAAAGGTGTTGCAAGCAACTTGGAAACCTGCACAACACAAACTCAAGACTTTGCCCCAACGAATAGTCAGGTTTTCAATCTCACCGGTTGCTATAACAAAGGATTAACTATATGGTGTGGAAGGTAATAGTGGTTTGCAGAAAGTAAACAGGAACAGTGGAAGATGTTTCAATGGTAAAGATTGGACCGGGTTCCATAGTTGTAACACCCTCAGAATCGGACTTATGCAAGTTTTAGCGAAACCCGCCAAACCCGCATAGAAACGATTCAAAGGTGCCCACCAGGCACTTTCGTGCGGGTGGAAAACGAAGTAATAACATTACACAACAGTCCTCGATGGGACCCATAGAACAGATATATATAACAGCGACTCAATGAGTCAAGAATACAGATATACAATACAAAGATCCAAGTCACCTTGAAAACGATAGAGCGTCCAGCTACGGACAAGATGCAAATGGGGCTAAGAGCCCTGAAGAATAACCAATGGCGTCCATAACCCTGCCCAGGCCAAGCCGGAAGGGTAACCCTGCTAACGACGTCGATCTCAAAACCTGCTTAAACAAAAAGGGGTGCCGACAAAGGGCAAAGGAAAAAGAGGAGCGTCAGTACTGAGGCCAGTACACGGCGAGGCTAGAATTCGGCGGTCCTCGCCTAAATAGGTATGGTGGACTGAAGCGGCAGCGGCAGCATGCACTAAACACCCTATAGAGACTCGATACAACTGGCGGTTATCAGAGAGGGGTAAGAATGACCTATACGGATCCAACCTGAAGCTAACACCAATCATACCCATCCTGGTGTTTCCCCCTCGAGACCAAACGAGGAAGTCAACCGAGGAACTCACACAGTTGGCAGTTTTAGTTATTCAGTTATCGTTGCAGCAACTACTAGTCAGGTATAGATAATCATCCTGATAAAATAAGCAGTGGGCACTTTTAGTTAGCCATTCCGTTATAGTTGCAACAGTTACTAATCAGATACAGATAGCATGAGATAAACCCAAAACCCAACAGTTGTTGGTACTTTTATTCAGCCATTCCGTTGTAGTTGCAATACTTACTAGTCAGGAAAAATGGTCGCAAGCGACAACTCAAATAAGCAATTGTGGGCAGTATTATTTAACCATTCCATTATAGTGAAGCTGATTACTAGTCATTATGAAGTCAAATTTATAGCAATAAACTTTAGTTATGCTTGTCTATGGTCGAGATACTGTGCTCCAAGTCGTCCATAACCGCGGACACGGCTTTCAGAAAGTTTTAACCCGGCCGGGGTGCACAAATAGCAACACACACTCGATCAACCTCGGAAAAACCAAATCAAAACCCAACGAGGCCTTCACGACAAAGCAATCACATGATTCAGAAATATTTCAGGGGGCCACCCCATTAAGCTACCCGCAACGAAGTAAGCTAGCTCCGAGACGGACTCAAGGTCTGGGTATACGGCTGTGAACGACTGGGAACCCAAAACTGGGCTTGTCGACACCGCGGAATCGTGTCCCGATCCTAAACAGTACAGTGTGCTCCTCACACAATCATAAATAAAGCAGTAAAGCATGGCATAAGTACAGGATCGTAAATAAAACCTCAAACTAGTTTGTGGCCCCAAGAAATAAGACTGAATCAAGCTCTGGCTCAGGGGGTCCCATATACCTCCCGGATGTGGATAGCGCGATAAGTCAAGGAACAGGTATCAAGTACTCGGGGTCCTACGGGACACAAGTGGGCGTTCGGAAACCAAATATTATCTATCACCCACCGATGCCTCTGCTTACTTCAATTTTAGTTGTTAAACAGGAATTAAAGTGAACGATAAGTAAAACTAGGATCATCTCCAACATCAACATGTGGCAATACATCAACAACTGTGGCACTGGACGACACGCAACAGCACTTGAGCAAGCGACTACGACGCGCAAGTCCAACTATCTACCAAACAACAGGTAATAGGATGTGTCCAAGGCAATATAGGGCTGCACGGTATATCACAGGTACGGAAACTAAAGCATCGCATCACAGATAGCAATAGATCAACAGGAGGGAATAAATACTATAAAAGTAAGATAGGTAGAAAGGGGGAGATGCTCGCCTGAAAACATTGTCGAAGGTTCAACCGGAGATCGGGGCGAAGCTCACATCAACTCAACGGCCTTATCCGCGAAGAACCAAAACACTAGAAGAAACACCGGATGCACGATTTAATACAACGGCAGAAGATCGGCATGATGCATGTATGATGTATGACATGGCAAAGGTGCGATGCAATTAGGTCATATTAAGCGGAACCGGGGTCCCGACATTTAATTAAACGGTTCAAGTTGTTTAGCTACCCCGCAATTTAAATGTTGTATTAACAAGGCAAGATGAGTTACCGGTTCGCTACACCAATTTAAATGAGGCCAATATGAGACTAGATTCGCCCGCATATGGGCTCCATATTTAATTATAGGGTGAATCGGCATAAGGCCCCCAAACCACACAATTATGCATGCATGAACAATTCAATATGCAACAATTTATAAATATGGCATTTATAAAAATAGGGTTCTCGGATAAGGGTCACACATTAAGGGGTCTCGACGATCTTGGGGTTCCGGGGTTCGGGGTTCGGTCTCAGGGTCCAGGGTTCGGCGGAACGTTCTCGGGCTTCGGGATCGTTCTCAGATATCGGGGGTAGTTCTTGTCGCGTCCGGGTGCGGGACTTGGGTCGTGTCGGGGCGCGTCGGGTTCTTCCGGGTCGATGCCGTTCTTGTCGTTGCGAAGCTCTTGTCGGGTCCGCGCTTCGGATCCCGTGAGGCGATCCTGACGCTCCGTGTGGCGGTCTTGTTGTTCCGTGTAGGCGTTCTCGAGGTCGATGGCGAACTTGTCCGGTACCAGGTTTTCGGAGATCTTGGCGCGGCACCGGGTACGGGATCGGCCTTCGGGTTCGGGGGTCTCGGCGTCCGTAGATCTTGGTGTTCCATGACGGAGAACTTGGTTTTCGGGGTAGGCGTTCTTGTCGGCAAGGCGAACTTATATTCGCACCGATGGTTCTCGGGTTGGGTCGATGATGAACTTGGGATTTAACGCCGAGGTCGTCGAGTGGTGCCATGTACCTTTTTTTGGAATCCTTGGCATCGAGCCGATCTTGTCGGTCTTGGTGAGATGCTCGCCAAACTCGTACAACGGAGGTCGCCGGACTCATAACATCACCGCTGACCCATCTTCATAAAAACAGCGCCAAAACCCAGCTTAGGAGCAGCCCCACTGGTACTAGAGGGAACCTGCACTTGTACCACAACACCATGGCAGCAGCATAGGGGTTACGAAGAGCTCGGCGAGGGCGGCGCACGCGGCCGAGGTCGCGGACGTGCAGGTCGGCGGCCGGGGCAGGGGAACGACGCCAAGGCGGACGAGGCACGGGGCAGGGGCGCGTCGAGGGGAAGCTCGAGGGACGTGCGGGGCCGCAGGCGAGGAGGCAGCCGCAGGCGGAGGTCGCCGCGGAGGGGCTCGCCGGCGACGGAGGCGACCCGAACGGAGGAGGCAGGCGCGGTCGCGCGGGGCACCGAGGGAGGGGGCGGCGGCCGGAGAACTCGAGCGGGGCGGAGGCTGACGGCGGAGGCGGCGTGCGGGGTGGAGGAGCGCGGCAGACGGCGGCCTGGCGAGGACGGGCGCGGGCTGACGAGGAGCTCGGGGAGGCGCGGACGCGCGGCTCGAGCGGCGGAGGGTGAGGGGGCGCGACGGCGCAGCCGAGCTCGAGGAGGAGAAGGAGGGACGGGGGCGAGCACGGGCGGAGGAGATGGGCGCCGGCGGGGAGAGGCGCGTCGGGAGCGGCGCTCAGACGGGGAGGGAGCGTGGCTTGCGGGAGAGGAAGAAGGCGAGGGAGAGGGCGACCGCGGGGTGAGGGGGGGCGTGCCGTGCGCTGGCGTGCGTGTCGGGTGGGACCGGCTGGCCGGTGGGACCCGCAGGGAGAGAGGAGAGAGGTGGGAGTGGGGCTAGTGGTGTGGTGTGTGCTGGGGTGGGGACAGGGGGCTGTCGGTGTCGGGTGGGTCTGGAGAGAGAGAGTGGTGTGGGTGGGGAGAGGGTTGGTCTAGGTGGCAACATAGGATTGGTAGAGGGGAGGGAGAGGGTGAGGTGGCGGCCAGGGATTGGGTGGGGTGAGGTGGAGGGGGGGTGTGGGTAGATAGGTTGGTAGCTGTAGGATTAATAGGGTGGGCCGTTTTATTTTCCTGGGGTGGTCGTTCGGGTCGGGTCGGCCCGTTCGACTGCCCCCACTAAAATAATTAAAACTTTTATTTATTTTAAATGCACCTTTTGCAAACCGATAGCAGACAAACAAAATATTTTGGGGACCCGGTTTTGGTTTTGAATAACAGATGGGGCGTTTTAGAAAACAAAACGGGCTTTGCGAAAATAGTTTTAGACAAACAACACATGATGATGACGATGCAATGCACAAATTCAACGCGATTTTCTAGTAGTGGTTTTGCGGGATGCCACAATAGTTCACTAGAGGTGTTCTCCTTAGATAAACAAACATGGCATGTTGGGTAAACAAATTACAGCAGGGCAATTGACAGGACTGAGCAAGGCATAGCAGTGCAATACTAGACATTCATGATCCTATGAGATTCGATTGGGCAATACAACAAGATACATAGACCGCCATCCAACTGCATCTATGACTAGAAATCCACCTTCGGGTTATCATCTGAACCCCCTCCAATATTAAGTTGCAAGCAATAGATAACTTCTTTAAGCAAAGTGTGTAAGGTAAACAATCCACGTGTTCCATGAACAAGAGACCGTTGTTTTATCCCTAGTGGTAATAACACATCTACACCCTTAGAGATTTTTGTCACTTCCCTTAGATTAAATAGAGGCATGAACCCACTATCTAGCATAAATACCCCCTCTTGGAGTCACTAGCATCAACTTGGCCAAGATAGCTACTAGAAACAGAGAGCAAGCAAGATCACAAACAACATAGACATGATGGAATCAATAAGACAAAACCATTACTCAATCTGACATAGTAATCTCAATATCCATCGGATCCCCGCAAACACAACATGCATGATTACAAATATATATGATCTTGATCATGAACGGAGCTCACAACATCTAAACATGGTCGCACAAAGGAGGAGATACAACCATCTATCTACTACATGGACCCGTAGTCCAAGGTGGAACTACTCACGCTTCATACCGGAGGCTAGCATGATGAAGAAGAAGGCCTTCAGGATGATATCCCCTCTAGCAGGGTGCCGGGAAGAGCTTCAGATCCCCCGATCTAGGGACGATGGTGGTGGAAGCTACAGACGGTTTCGTGGAATATTGATCGGGTACTTAGGGTTTATGCATCAGGGGGTCTTTATAGGCGAAGAGGCGAGCAGGGGGAGGCCAGGGTGGTCACACCCCCAGGCATGGCTAACCCTAGCTAGCGCCACCAGGGGTGTGGCCCCCTGGTGCCTCCCCTCCGTCTCATACTCTGGCTATGTGTTCCCCATGATAAAATATTGACTTTGGCTTTTGTCCCGTCCAATTCCGAGAATATTGATTTTCTGCCTTTCTGGAACCAAAAACAGAAGAAAACAGACAACTGGCTCTGTGGCATCTTGTTAATAGGTTAGTACTAGAAAACATATAAAAACACCTCAAAGTATAGACAAAGCAAAGCAAAATAGATACTAAACAAGCATGGAACATCAAAAATTATATATACGTTTTTGACGTATCAAGCATCCCCAAACTTAACTCCTGGTCGTCCTCGAGTAGGTAAGTGATAAAAATAATAATTTTTAAGGTGACATGCACCATCAAATCAAGATCAAACCATTTGCAAGCATTGAAAGCTGGGATCAAAGAACTCTAAACATGAGCATGAAAGATGGAGCTCTAATAGTAAGACAAAGTAACTATGCATGCAACATGAAAGGCTACAAACAAAGATCATGAATAACATGCATTGAAAAACGTTTGTTTATTTCACATACAGAAAACATAGCACAATTGTATTTAGTTTGTCCCTCATGGAGTAGCAAATAGATGCATAGGACACCTTCAAAGTTCATAAGAGTGACTAGATACAAGTAGCACAAGAACAAGTAATATCAACAATATGCATCAATCAATAAGTTTTGGGACAATGCACATAGAACTAAGAATGGCAACTATGCTCTCTTTACTGGTGCCTAAAGGTAGAAGGTGGAGACTCAATATAATGGTGGAAGAAAGGCCCTTCATAAGGGAAGAGGGGATTTCAAGTCTCATAAAGAGCTTCCAAAAATTATGGTACTTGTTAGCTTTCAGCCCTCATTTCCCCTATCATAAGCATCTTGAAGTGATTAAGGTTAAAGTGAACAAACTATGGAGTATATTCTTGACAAAGTATAAGTTGGCAATCTCATGTCCCTTGAATACGAGGGCCGCTCCTCATGATACTCAAGTTTAGTTACTTGCAAGTTCTTGTCATAGTAAGTACATGTGTATCATAGAGAACCGCCAATGGGGTAGCCTTTGCACATGATAAAGGAGCTATCCCATAATCAAAATGACAAGGCAAGCACACAATGAGCATATCAGCATTCTTCTTATTTACCATGGGAATATGGTGTTTTTTCTATCTTTCCTCTTTTCTCGTATTTTTTTCTTTTTCTCAATCTCCTTTTCTATATCTCTTTTTTATAAGAAGAATGCTTCATAGATGTAACTATGGTGATGTTGCAAGTTTCCACCATGATTAGGCATGGCTTAGGCTAGCGGCCCAGGCGTTTCTCTAACGCACATACAAAACTCCATGGACTTACAAGCCCCCCTTTCATTTCACACCGACGACATCCATAGACAAAATATCATGATATCAACTGTGTACAAAGTACAAGTGCAATGTTGAAAGTGTTCCCCATGACAGCATGGTCCTGCTAATTCCAACGTATAAGTGCAAGCATATACAACATAGATGACACAATGGTTCAAATTTATTAGGAGTAAGAAAAAATAAAGTGTGCCATCAAGTTTGTGAGAGCTTTTAATCACTAATTTTTCACATAACAAAGTGGCTTCTTAATTGGAAGGTAGATGAAACAAGAATATACTTGGAATGGTGTAACACACCATGCATAGGAATTTATAGTGGACACTTTGGAATAACTTTGTTTTTGGGAGTTGGATGTATGAGTAGAGCTTACTCATACAAGTGGAGGCTAGCAAAAGACTGGGAGCGACCAACTAAGAGAGCAATAATAGCCATAATCATGCAAAGCGACAAAACATTACTAATCAAAGCATAAAGTGGTACACAAGTCAAGGAATAAATGATCATAGAGTCTATGGTGACTTTTTCATAGTCATAACATGGTGTGAGAATGTGCCAAGTCAACCCAAAAAAAGCATCAAAGCAGAATACCACAATATTATGCTTTTGTATGCTAAAACAACACATGATTCTTTAAAGACACATTAAGCAATCCTAATTGTTTGGAACAAGTCATGCTACAGAAATAATCACTAAGCATAAGGTCAAAACAACCTCTAGCATGACATGATAAAGTCTAAGTCACAGTCAAAACAAGCTCCTCTTGTACTACTCAAGCAAGAACTTTCTACTCCTCTCCAACACCAATCAACTTATTTGAAATAACACAGCGAGAACGGGGTCCAAACTACTTTATTCAAGCAAACTAAGAAAACCAAACAAAAACTAAGACGCTCCAAGAACAACACAACAGTGCATGAAACAATAAAAACGAAGTTTCTAGAAAGACCCGAGCTTTTTATTGATGAAGAAGGGGATGCCTTGGGCATCGCCAAGCTTTGACGCTTGTACCTCTTGAATATTTCTTGGGGTTACATGGGGTGCCATCCCCAAGCTTGAGATTTTGTCCATTCTTCATCTCATTACATCATTCTCTCTCTCTACACCTGAAAATTTTCCTTCATACAAAACTTCACACAATCTTCATTAGCAACATTAGTGTATTCAAAAGATAATAGACCCTTGGGTTTAGCTTTAGAACAGAAAAACTTTCAGTAAAAACACAAGATACTGTAGCAATTCCCTCAAAAAGCTCAATTTCCCAAAGAGAACCCAAAAAGGAATCAATAAGAAGCAAATGCAAATAATGGCAGAAATCTATCAAAACAGACCAGCAGGTAGAAACCAATTTTTAGAAGACCTTCTGTTGCTCAAATAAAAAAGTGTTGAACTAACGAAAGTTATCTAACATATTGGGGGATTTATTCAGAAAATATAAGCTCAGTCCTACTTACAGAGATTCCTCACAAATTTTTACGGTGGAGCACAAAAATCTGTTTCGGGATAGCAACTCCCCAAATATTACTTCCCTCTCATTAGAGGTTATTCTTGGCACAAAAAGCAAACGAAAAGGAAAAGGAGAGGTCATTACTGAAGTAATAACTTCCAAGACTCAAGAAAACTTTTGGGTTATCTCCCAATAAGTACTTTTCTTTAACGCTTTTAAGTTAGGCATAAGAAGCAAGAATCAAGTATTTTCAAATGAAGAAGCATTAACATCAACTCTCTTGCTCCTACCTTTCTTACCTTTCTTCTTCTCTTTATGGAATATATAATTTCTTATTGGAGGAGAAAAATGCATAATGCCTTTTCCCACATCTATTATTGATCCAAGGTGTTTCAGCAGGGATCTTCCAAGTGTAATTTGTCCTTTTCCTACACATTCAATAACAAGATAATCAGTACACACCATTTTCCCTGAGATTTTTGTAAAGACACCTTCAGCCATTCCAATGGGTAATAAAGTTGCATTATTGGTAAGAGATATTTCTTCTCCTCCTTTAGAAAGTCCCCAAAGACTCAAAGACGCATAGATATCTTTAGGCGTAAGGCAAAATTCAAACATGATATCATAGCGAGCATCAAAAGTTTCACTATTTATAGAAACTTTTATTGTAGGAAACTATTTTGAAGGCTCGGAATTTATTGGGACATAACCATGGTGCTCTCTAAGCACGTTATAGCAATTGTTCAAAGCAACTGTACTGGTCTCAAGAGTGTTTAACCTAGCATAAATGTTTATAAAGGAAGAATCAGACTTGCTAGGCATATTATAAATTATAATCAACTTTTTGTAGCATCCAAAGCTTCATCCTCAGTACATCGAAAAATATCTTTTCCAGCTACAGCATCCAAAGCATATCTATAACAAAGAGCAATACCGATGTAGAAACTATTAATAACCAAGCTAAGACTCATCTTAGGCTCAGTTTCCCTTTGTAAAGCAGAGATTCTAGACCAAGCTTTTTTGAAAATCTCTTCACTTTCTTGCTTGAAAGTAAATATCCTTTCCATAGGTGACACAGGGATTAGACCCAAACCATACATGGTAGCAACTAGAGTAGGAACTAATTTTTGTGTTTTTTTATAAGAGAAAGCAAACCAAACTAAACTAATTTTTTTGGAGTTTTTGATAACAAGAGGCAAAAAAAAACAAGAAAAATAAACTAAGCAAAACAAAAACAAAGTAAAGAGAAAGGTTGAGAAGGACTCCCCTTGTGAAGACGTCCTTAGCCTCCCCGGCAACAGCGCCAGAAAACTTGTTGATGGCGCCTGATAGCGCTTCGTCGGGAAACCCCAAGAGCAAGGTGTGAAGAGCACAGGAGCAAGTATTCCCTCAGTAAGAAACCGAGGTTATCAAACCAGTAGGAGGAAGGAAACGTCTCGAAGGTGTTGCAAGCAACTTGTAAACCTACACAACACAAACTCAAGACTTTGCCCCAACAAATAGTGAGGTTTTCAATCTCACCGCTTGCTATAATAAAGGATTAATTGTATGGTGTGGAAGGTAATAGTGGTTTGCACAAAGTAAACAGGAACAGTGGAAGATGTTTCAATGGTAAAGATTGGACCCGGGTCCATAGTTCACTAGAGGTGTTCTCCTTAGATAAATAAACATGGCATGCTGGGTAAACAAATTACAGCAGGACAATTGAAAGGTCTGAGCAAGGCATAGCAGTGCAATACTACACAATCATGATCGTATGAGATTCGATTGGGCAATACAACAAGATACATAGACCGCCATCCAACTGCATCTATGACTAGAAATCCACCTTCGGGTTATCATCCGAACCCCCTCCAATATTAAGTTGCAAGCAACAGATAACTTCTTTAAGCAAAGTGTGTAAGGTAAAAAATACACTTGTTCCATGAACAAGAGACCGTTGTTTTCTCCCTAGTGGCAACAACACATCTACAACCTTAGAGATTTCTGTCACTTCCCTTAGATTAAATAGTGGCATGGACCCACTATCTAGCATAAATACCCCCTCTTGGAGTCACTAGCATCTACTTGGCCAAGATAGCTACTAGAAACGGAGAGCATGCAAGATCACAAACAACACAGACATGATAGAATCAATAGGACAAAACCATTAATCAATCTGACATAGTAATCTCAATATCCATCAGATCCCTGCAAACACAACATGCATGATTACAAATAGATATGATCTTGATCATGAACGGATCTCACAAGATCTAAACATGGTAGCACAAAGGAGGAGATACAACCATCTAGCTACTACATGGACCCGTAGTCCAAGGTGGAACTACTCATGCTTCATACCGGAGGCTGGCATGATGAAGAATAAGGCCTCCGGGATGATCTCCGCTCCGGCAGGGTGCCGAGAAGAGCTTCAGATCCCCCAATCTAGGGACGATGGTAGCGGCGGCTACACACAGTTTCGTGGAATATTGATCGGGTACTTAGGGTTTATGCATCGGGGGGTCTTTATAGGCGAAGAGGCGAGGCAGGGGGCAACTAGGGTGGTCACACCCCGCTAGGGGGTGTGTCACCCCTGGTGCCTCCCCTCCGTATCATACTCTGGCTCCGTGTTCCTCACGGTAAAATATTGACTTTGTCTTTTGTCCCGTCCAATTCCGAGAATATTGATTTTCTGCCTTCTGGAACCAAAAACAGAAGAAAACAGGCAACTGGCACTGCGGCATCTTGTTAATAGGTTAGTACCAGAAAACATATAAAAACACGTCAAAGTGTAGACAAAGCAAAGCAAAGTAGATACTAAACAAGCATGAAACATAAAAAATTATAGATACGTTTTCGATGTATCATCGGCCTCGACTGGATCCTAGGGGCGCGGGAAGAGGACGATCGCCGGTGCCGCCCAGGTTTCGGCCGACGACCCCTGCCCGTGGTGGCGACGGGGAAGGGAGATGGCAGGAGAGGTACGGACGGAGGGAGGGTTGTGCCCCTTGTCGCTCTGGGGGAGGAGTGGGCTCTCGTGGTTTTTTTCTTCTTCCTGCTGGAAGCTACAACAGGAACATGTGATACTCCAGGTTTTCGAGTATGCCTCAGCTGAGACTCAATTTTTTGAGTATTGCCACAATTGGGACTCGAACCCGGGTCGGCTGGCTCCACACCGGGATCTGTTAATGCAGAAATATTTTGATCTAGTTGTCCATTGAGATCAATTTATTCCCTTGAGATTGTTGCTCACTTCAGTAAGTTTATCTCTTGCTAAGTGTCTAGACATAATCAAATGTCCTCTCCAATTAGGAATAGTATACTTTTGCATTAATCTTGTTCTGCATTAGTTGCATAAATCTGATAGGAACTACTGGTAAATCTGATAGGAACTACCGGAGTGATGTTGTAAGTGCGAGTAAAGAAAAATTTCAAAAAGAGGTACAAGGTTGTTAGAGTTATATTTATGATGGCTTTTTCCTCCTACATATTGCCCTTTTTTCTAGGGTGTCATCAAGGTGGAACTGATGGATTTGTTTGGGTTCTTCATGCTGGTTAACTTGACTTATTTCGTCTAAAATTTGTCAATATTATTTTATTACCTAAGGTTAATAATGTAGACCGCATACAACAATATTGTCATATCTATATCCTTAACGTTAGTTTTTAGATTTTCACAAAAATTGCCACAATTAGATTGAATCCAGTTCCTGACCATGTCGTTCGCCCTTCTCAAACTGCTCTCATGCAAGGAACATCCTAGATAGTGCAGTAATCTTGCATGAAACGGTTCATGAACTCCACTCCAAATAGCTGAATGGGATATTGTTCAAAATAGACTTTGATAAGGCTTACGCTAAGGTTAAGTGGTCTTTTCTTCAGTAGACACCCCGTATAAAAGGTTTTTTTAGAAGAGTTACATGCTCTAATATATTATTTTATGTTTGGGGTAGCATTTCCATTAATGTCAACAAAGATATTGGTAAATACTTTTATACAAATAAAGGGTTGAGACAAGGGATCCGGTATCGCCTATACTATTTAATATAGTAACAGATATGTTGGCAATCCTGATCGAGAGAGCAAAGTATGATGGCTAAATTGAAGGATTAGTGCCTCATCTTGTTGATGGGGGACTTTCTATTATTTAATATGCTGATGATAAAATCTTATTTATGGAACATGATTTGGAAAAGGAAAAGAATCTGGAATTAATACTATCAGTGTTCGAACAACTTACTGGATTAAAAATAAATTTCCATAAAACTGATTTGTATTGTTTCGGCGAGGCACAAAACGAGGCCCACCTATATGCTAATTTATTCGGCTATGGGAAATTTCCAATCAACTATCTGAGAATTCCGATTCACTATCGGTGTCTCACGATTGCTGAATGGAAACTTGTTGAGAAAATATTATAAAAGCGCCTTAGTAGCTGGAAAGGTAAATTACTATCTCTGGGGGAAGACTTGTACTCATAAACTCAATACTTACCACTATGGTACTGCATATGATATCGTTTTTCTATATATTACCGAAAGGTCTTACATAGATTGGATTACTTCTGAGCAAGATTCTTTTGGCAAGGAGATAGTGAAAAAATAAATATCGACTGGAAAAATGGAATTTCGTTTCCCAACCAAAAGAGCAAGGTGGACTTGGTATACAAGATATACAAGCTGCCTTCTGGGTAAATGGATTTTTAAGCTACTCATAGAAGATGGTGTTTGGAAAACCATTCTGTGGAAAAAATATGTTGGCTCAAAATCACTATCATAATTGTTATGGAAACCTGACGATTCACACTTTTGGGCTGGTCTTGTGGCATCTAAGAAACATTTCTTCCATTTTGGTGCTTTTAATATCAAGGATGGATCTCAGATATGCTTTTGGGAGGTAAGTGGCTTGGCCACACTACCTTGCGAGAGAAATATCCATCTTTGTACGCTATTGTTAGATATAAAGGGGATATAATTTCCAAAGTGATGGAATCGAACTCCCCGAATGTGTCTTTTAGAAGATATCTCATTGGACCTCGATTATATTCATAGAATAATCTTATATTATGATTATCCTCGGTGCAATTATCAGAAGGTCCAGATGAGTTTAAATGAAAATTATTAGTAAATGGTAAATTCACAGTTGATTTCATGTATAGAGTTTTGGTACAACCTTTATTCTAGTCGATGGTGATAATAAAAAATAAAGATACCTTTGAAAACAAAATTATGGTATGTTCTCCGAGTAGTTATTCCTACTAAAGATAAGGTAAAAACTATAGATCGTAGCCCGATGGCAAAGCTTTTGCCGGACCACTCACGCACCCTCCTACTCCAATTCAAGGGTTGTCACCTTAATTTTTTTCCCATCCCGTTAACCTACCGTCCGTCCTGCACGCGCCGTTAATTCCGCATCACCCATATCACATTCCCATCACCGTAGTCTGTAGTCTCCACGCCGGTCAACCGCATGCACCTCCTGGCTCCTCCCGATCCATTCTCACCATCAACCTTGTCCTCGCAGCGCCCCTCCTCGTAATTTAGCTACTGCCGCTGCCTGATGCCAGATCCTGCCGCCGCAACGCGTTCCTGATTCCGTCGCCTAGCAGCAGGCCAGAGGCTACTTCCATTGGCCACCATTTCCATGGCTTCATTCACCACATGATCTGGCTGTAGGTAAGTGTAATTGATATGGGTCTTAAACTGTATTTTTTCACATTTTGGGTGCTTCCACATACTTTTGCTATATCGTATTACCATGGCATGCATGATATTATTTTAAACATGCTTTCAAATTAGTACAATTGCTGATCAGGTTGCATCTTCACACAATTGGCAACAACATTGTTATATTTTAATTTCTAAATTTTCTTGCTTCTACATAATCCTCGTTGTACTGCATTACCATAAATCTGATGATTCTTTTTGTCAATGTTTTGATTATTGCACATTAGATGCATTTTATCAATAGGATCGGACTACCCTTGCCATCTGATTTCAACCAAGTCGTCAATAAATTTCATCCTGGCGGCGCCAGCTATGGTCGACAAGGAGTACCAACAAGCAAGGGAGCTCGTGGCTACGTCTGTCGTTCAAGGGCTAAGACCTTTTGGGTTGACATCTCCATGGCGCAGAAGGAAATAAATTGAGTGTTTGTAACATGAAGCAAACTTATAACATATAATATGAGGAAGTATGAAGCTATCATTTTTATGATTTAAAGGAAGCAAATATGTATGTCATCTGAAATATGTCAAGTTAATGTATGAAGCAATAAAATGTTATGCAAGTATAAGAAGGAAGTTTTGTTTTGATAAAGTGATTATAAGAATGAAGCATCTGTAGTCACACAAAAGCAATTCCTAGAGGTTTCGTAGTACATGTCCTTCCAACGTGAGTTGACTAAGTTTTTTACACTCTAACATGCTTCTAATACTAGTGCACTAAGCTTCATAGGCATATGAATTTAGCTTCTGCAACACAAATCAACCACACATGCTTCCAAAATTAGTGCATTTTTGTTTGAACCTTTCCAACAATGTCCATTCACCATGGAAGCAATATTTCCATTAAAACATATTTTCATACATTTAAAACAAATATATTTAGACCGAAGCAACAATTGGTTGTAATGGAAGCAAAGATTTCTAGAAACGAAGCAAAACTAAAAAACACTGGAAGGAAAAAAATCTTCCCAGGAAAGCAAACCTACATGCCTAAACTTTTGTTGAAGTTACTGGTTTCCTTGAAAAAAGATTTCAGTTTCCTGTAAATCCCGGAGATTTAGACTAGGGAGGAGCTAATTTGCATACCCGCTAATTAACAGTTTATATTAAAGTACGTCGGCATTAATCACGGAAGCATGCAAATCGGGCATTAAGTTTTATGAGACACGGGTCTCTTAGAAAATCCGACGTCCATCTTCCTTCCAATCTTACGGCCAGTCACTGGTCCGACGGGAAGCATATATCGGAAGCCGATTTCTAGCGGTGTCATTTATTCTTCTAATATAAATTCGCTCGGTCAACATGGGATTAATGATAAGTATAAGATTCTGTTTAGGATAGGAGAACTTACCATTATTTGGTTGCTATGGCTTTATAAAAATGATAAAAAAATTATCTACCGTGTACGGCTACTCTCTATTTATGGTCATCTCTACAGGGTGCGAAGTTTTGCGACTGGGGTTTACGTAGGGATGTACACGCTTGGAGGATACGATGAGAAATGTTTTTACCTGATTGGATGGCAGCGTGATTTGAAAATTGATCTTCCATCTTCTTAGGCATTGTTATAATAATCGCCTAGTTTTTTCCTACTTATTTTTGGATTTTTGTTGGTTGTGTGCATCTTGGTTATGCAGAGATCGGCCGTAAACGTTACTATCCGTAATAAAGCATCCATTTCTAAAAAACATATTGTCCATTAGCCTTCCACATGTGTGTGTGTATATATATATATATATATATATATATATATATATATATATATATATATATATATATATATATATATATATATATATATATATTTGGCTTTTTTCCTTTTGAAATACTAAGATACTATTTACCCAGATTAGGGTCTGCACCGCATGTTGCAACTCGTGTTGCTTAGATTGGATTTTTTCTGATTTGTTTCTACTCCAAGTAGTGGTCCAATTCGATTCGTGGTGGAGTGGATCAATTCCCAGAGTCTGTGTCGTGGATTTATTCTCTGCATGCTTCCGATCGGCCTCTCTATATTTCTTCTCTGCATTGATTCCCAAAGTGTCTGATATGTTGTACTGTACCTTCTGTTGTTTCCCTGTTGGGCTGTGCGTCAGTTCTGCACCAACACTAAAGGCGTGTTTGGTAGGCTGCATACCTTTTGGGTAGGCTAGCGGAAGACGAAAGTGAGCCGTTTGGTTACTTGCACATGGCGTTGGGATTAGGCTGCTCCAGCGCGAACCGTAAAGCAGCCCAGAGCCAGGCCCATGTGCTACGCTCAAATTTACCGTTTCTAGCGAGACACCCTTGTCGTGCTCCCTCTGGATGCAAAACCTGTGCTCCCCTACATGAGATCGGACAATGATGGTGTAGGTGGGAGATTCCCGCTGGCCTGGAAAAGGAGCGGGATCCTTTCCCTCACCTCCCGTCGAGACACACCCTACCCACTCACCATCGAAACTAGATCCACCTTTTCCCCCTTCTCCTTTCTCTGGTCAAATCTGGCCACCAGAGGCGACAACAACGACGCCCCCGGCAAGACAAAACCGGCAAGGCGGCGGCCATGCCGATCTGGAATGACGGCGACAGCTCCTCCCAATCGTATCTAGGGGTAAGTCTACTTTCCCCCAATTCTTTCATAGGGTTAGGATTTGGTATAGAGTTAGGAATCCTTGATTTACAATCATATGAACTCGATTTGGTGTGCTAGGACATCACAGACATGTACTATGCTCCTGACTCCTACGAAGATCCTAGCTTCTGCGGCATAGAGAAAGATTGTCCCGAGCTCTGCCGCGTCCACAAAATTGATCCTATCAGGCATGTTGCATTTGAAGGAACCAATACAGGCCACGGATTCTACCTCTGCCAAGTTCAAAATGTAAGTGTTTAGCTCCTTGTATTTCCATTCACTTTTCTGGCAAGCAGGACAACGAATTTCCGACCTGCAGGACGTCGAAAACTGTGGGTTTGTGGCTTGGGTAGACAATGAATACCCAGATGCTACGAAGAATGCACTTGCGAAGCTATGTGGGATGTATGATGATACAAGCAGTGCAAGAATTGACGATAAGGTTTAGAATGTGAAGCTGGTGAAGCAACTGTCTCATGAGAAGAACAAGTTTAACAAAAATTACTCAAGTATATTGGTTGATGTGAAGAAGTTCATCGAAAAAACATAGAGGAAGGTGTTGGAGGAGAACTTGTCTCAGATGAATGACAACAATGAAGCGTTGAGGAATGAGGTTGAGATGATAAAGACCATGCAGAAATCCCAGGCTGATGTAATCAAAGAGAAGAAGAAGCAACGGGATGAGGACCAGAAGATCTTCAAGGAGTAAAATAAGAAACTAGAGTATACGCTCTATGAATTGTTCAAAGTCAACGGAGCTAACAAGGATAAGCTGAAGAATATCAAGGAAATTTGTGATGGTTGACTCTTTTGTTGCACCTTGTTTGTACTGCTGATGATGAACTGGTGTTGTGGTGGTAGGATGACACCCACTTTTGATGTGGTGGTAGATTAACACCATGGTGTTATGTTAAACTGTGATCCCCTTTTGGCGACGATCATGCTTGTTAAGACTAATTCGTACTTGTGTTGTTTCTGCTAAGGGTGATCATTTGTTCATGGTCAACTGTGATCCCCTTTTGCTTGTATTATTCATGCTTGTGTTGTTCCTGTTCTGTGTTTTTCATTCTTTTGGGGATCATGTTGTGGGGATCATGCTTTTTGGGGATCACGGTTTGTAGGGATCATGGTTGTGGGATCATGCTTCTGATTTTGTTGTTCCAGATTGTGTGATTCCAGATTTTGTGTTCTTCTCCATGTGTATGGTCTTCCACTCCATCTAGTGATGGTAACCTCACCATATGAAAGTGCAAGGTGACCACAACCAATGTTTTATGTGAACCAAACAAGGGGAGAATGCATGACATGGGTCAAAAGTGCAATGTGCAGGCAACCAAACAACATGGTCCTAGTTGCCCAACCGCTGCACCAAATTTGATGCAGGCTACCAAACAACCTGTATAATGTGGCTTTTGGGTTGTATGAGTGTGGAATCGCTGACCGTAGACATTTCCTAGTGAGCCCCAAATGGATGCAGGCTACCAAACAACCCCTAGGTGTTTCCCTACACAGCCGTGGGCCGACTTCAGGCTGCTTCGTCGGTCGCCTTCTTTAGTAATCATAACCCTCAACTCATGATTTGATTTTCCATAAACCAATAGTAATTGGATTTTTATTCTATTTTAGACTTTGTTGTTCTTTTGAAATGTTTATTACTTTATCTAAGCTTAATGAATATCTTCTAAACCACAACCACGCTTGTGTGATCCTCCTGCCCCTAGTGGTTTCACCGTGTGTGGCGTCGGTTGTCGGGTTTCTTTTGGTGGCTATTCGTGGCCTCGTTATCCCTTTGGTGGTTGTTTGTTGGTTGGTACCAGTCGAACATATCGATTCCTATTTTTCTTTGACTAGTCACTGAGTTGCCTGCTGATTCCGTCGAGCCCCTGATTCTCGCTGTTGTGGTTGTCTGCCGTTCGCATCACCTTCTGTCAGCTCTTCTTTGTCACACCCCTTGACTCTGTTGTTTGATAGGGACATGAGGTAGCAAGAATTCAAGATACAATGGTGGCTTGTGGTAGCCGCTGAACCTAAGGAGGAAGGACATGAGGTCTAAGATAAAGAATAAGCAAACAACAGAGAGATAGGATTCAGTTCTTCATTCTGTTCGATCCCCTTGCCTGTGTAGGCCCTTGGACTATATACTCACATGCACTGCTCTGATGCATGGATCACTCCAAGCAAGACTGTCCCAAGGCCCATTGCATTTACATGTATGGTCATGACATTACCGTCCCCAAGAAACATTGTTTCCCCAAGAAATGGCTCGGTGAGGTTGACACAATATTTTTGGCCCATGCTAGGATCCCATTGCTTGTACTCATGGTTGCTTGACATACCAAAGAATGGGCATATATTTATGCGCTTGCATGTTTCTTGTACTTATAGATGCTAGGACATGTCATTTCTCTCCTTGCTACTACTTCCAAGAGGCCAACAATGATAGATCGACAAAAACACTAGTGGATTCTCAGCTTGAGATTGGAAATATATAGAAATATATAGCATATTTAGTTAACTGCACATCTGCACTTGTTCCCAAACTAATGGCAACACTTGTATGTACTTGGAAATCTGATTTCAAATTTGTGCAGTTCAACACCATACCCATTTGACACCAGAAAATAAGAGTTAAGCTCAGGTCATGTACATACTGAAAGATTTCTATTCGACAAAGTACCAGATTCACAACTTTCTTGATGTATGTGCAGTATTCTGACACCCACTGCTTCCATGTTGCTATCATGAATAAAGGAATAGCTTGAACGCTCAGAATGCTAGTAGAACCAACATCTTCTTCAACACTATTTAGCAATAACAATCCAGTTTGACATTCTTTAGCACCTACTCCCTCCATTTTAAAATATAAGATGTTTTAGCTTTGTGAAAGGAGTGTATCTAGACCTCTTTTTGGGTGTCAATTCATTCCGAATCTACACGATCCTACACACTAAAAGGGGTCCAGATACACTTCTTTTAGAAAGCTAAAATATCTTATATTTTGAAATAGATGGAGTAGATGAGATGCTAGGGTAGTTTGCAATGCACAAACAAGCAGTAGCATATTCTCATGAACAGTCTCCTTGAGTTTGGTATCTTTGTCATTTAGTGAGACACACATGAGAGATCTAAGAAATAATACCAGAGTACCTTGTATATTTTTGTGACAACCAGTGAATAAAGTTCATCTGCATATTATATTATCTGGTGGCTTGCTCTTCACTAAATTTTGAACATGCTGACCTGAGCATGGTATAAACAATTCATAGATTGCAACAATACCAGGATCCCAAAGTCGTTGTTGAGTGATAACCAATTCATTTGGATTAGTTAAAAGGCAAGTACCTACTTGTTTTCCCAGTATCATCCACACGGTATTTCCCAACCATGGATTGAAAGCACTTCTATCCCAAGGGGTCACTATCACGCACCACCCGATCACCTTCTGCATAAAAAAATCCAAGGTGAAAGAAGATTGTTTCTTCCTGAGAAATGCCTGGATCCCACAACCTGGTAATACCATAAAGTTGTTGCTCGGTTTTCTCATTGTTGGTGTTTATGCTCATGCTTCTGTAGTCTGGAGCATGATGGAATTTTACCAACCACGAGCCATTCACGTACTTCTTGCCTTTCACCGATTCCCACAATATTTATTCATCTCCAGGTCAACACTTTTTGTCTCACAAATGAGCTTTAGTGGACAACCATCCGTATCCCACCACAAGGAAAATAAAGCAATATTACTGCCATATTGCATCTCCGTTAGCAATAGGTGTTGTCGCTTGCATTCTTTTGATAGTACCATAAGGAATACCACTTGAATTCCACCTATTCCATGCTCCAAGTGTGCTACTCCCCATCAAGTTCCTTGTGAGTATTCATACTCTGCTCTAGGAATTATGACGATCTTCCAATGTGACCGATGGCACAATCGGCAAGATCCTCCCCCCCCCCTAACATCCTTGAGAGGATGGTCACTGAACACCTTATCTGTAGAATCCGGCTCAAGCTCCTCAAATAGGGACAAACCACCTGTTGGAATTATGCCCTAGAGGCAATAATAAAGATGTTATTATTATAATTCTTGTTCATGATAATGTTTATATTCCATGCTAGAATTGTATTAAGCGGAAACTTTAATACTTGTGTGGTTTGTGAACAACACCGTGTCCCTAGTACGCCTCTATGGACTAGCTCATTGATTAATGATGGTTAAGGTTTCCTAACCATGGACATGAGTTGTCGATTAATAATGAGATCATATCATTGGGAGAATGATATGATGGACAGACCCAAACTAAGTGAAGCAATTAGATCGTGTCATCGTGTTCGTCTTTGCGAAGCTTTTCTTATGTCAAATATTGTATTCCTTAGACCATGAGATAATACAACTCCCTGGTATCGGAAGAAAGCTTTGAGGTCATCAAACGTCATCCTATGAGAGGGTGATCATAAAGGTGTCTCTCGGGTGATCGGAAAGTATCTGTTGGGTTGTATGTATCGAGATGGGATTTGTCCCTCCCAAGTCGGAGAGATATACTTCGGGCCCACTCGGTAATCGATATCAACACCGCTTGCAAGCATGTGGTTAAGGAGTTAATCACAAAGTGATATCGGATTACGGAACGAGTAAAGTACTTGCTGTGAACGAGATTGAACTAGGTATGACGGTACCGACGATCGAATCTCAGTCAAGTAAAATATCGCGAGACGACGGGAATATATATATGGGATTGATTGAATCCTGGCATCGTGGTTCATCCGATATGATCATCGATGAATGTGTGGGAGTCAATATGGGTTTCCAGACCCCGCTGTTGATTATTGATAGAAGATCATGTCTGCATATTCTCGAACCCGCAGGGTCACACACTTAACGTGTCTTGACGCTAGGATAGATTGGATAATTGGTTTATGAGTTTTTGTTCGGGGTCTCGGATGGGATCCGGGACATCACGAGAGGTTCCGGAGTGGTCCGGAGAATAAGATTCATATAAGGCAGTGCAGTTTTTGGAGTTCGGAATTGTTCCGGGTTAATCGGTATTGTACTGGAAGCTTCTAGAACCTTCCGGAAGGGGACCAACGTGGCCCCACCTTCCGGGAGGGGGCATGGGCCTATGAGGGAGTTCCCTGGTCGCATTGGGCCAGGGGCACAAGGCCACATAGGGCCCAACCGGCCAACTAGGGAAAAACCCTAATTGGAGCTTCTAGAAGGGGTTTTTCCTTGCCCCCCCACTCCTCCTCCTTTGGCCGCCGGTTTGGGCTTGGGGGAGGGGCTAGGGCTGCCGCCCACCCCTCTATATAAAGAGGGCTGGGGGCGCACCACCCCCCACAGACCTTCCCCTCAAGCCAGTCGCCCTGCTGCCCTCCTCTCTCTCTCCCTCCCGACTGTGTGTAGGCGAAGCCCTGCTGCAGAAATTCTCCACCAATTGCACCGCGCCGTCGCGTTGTAGATCCAACCCATCTCTCCACCATACTTGTTGGACCAAGGAAGGAGGAGACGTCGAGGTGCTGCACGTGTGCATCTCACGGAGGCACCGCCACTTGTGGTGCTAGATCGGATCGGATCGCGAGGAGGAGAAGCGAGTACGACTACATCACCCACGTTCCGACGAACGTTCCGCTGTGCGAATCTTCAAGGGTATGAAGATCTAATCCAATCTCTCTTGTTGTTTGCATCTCTTAGATTAGATCTTGGCTTTCCCTCTGTTCGCATCCGTAGAAAATTTTGATTTACTATGCCGCGAAACCCTTCACCACCAACATGGGTTAGCACCTCAATAAACAGGTCGGTGTCGATGTCTAGATCGCCTGCACAAGGATCATCCTATGGCCAGGAGAGAACATGGTTTGAACGGTTTGTAGTGGTCCTCACTCCAGCCTCAACAACTCCTTGTAATGTGTTCTTTCCAGCATCAATGAAAGTCGCAGCAGGAAGGTGTGGCGTGTCACTAGTTGGGAACACGAGCATGTCATGGTAGTGGACGTTGACAATGGAACTATAGGGTTTGCAGCATAGAAAACAAGAAAATCCTATGATGGGAACAACTATGTACCAAGATCTATCTACTAGATACAAGCAACAGGTGGATATACATCCATAGAGAACATATCCTTGTAGATCGACAAAGTTTAACGAGGTTGTACTCGTGGATGATGTAGACGAACGCTTGTCGATATCGAGATCGATAAGAAGTCCAGCGCTAAAATCAGCAGCGCAACCGTGCTTGCACACACGTCCAAGCCACCGAGCAACCTCCGCCTCCTCGCTCCAGCGATGCAGCGGAAGCAACAACTCTTTCGAAACGAAAAGCCACCGGGAACATGTATCTCCCTAGTCCGAGACCATGGGGATAAACTAGAGGGGGAGAGATATCCTTCACGAGGAGGTCTGAGTGTGAGAGAGGGAGAGGGAGGCCTTATATAGGAGGAGGGGGAACCCCAAGGGGGTGGCCGGTGCATGGGTCTTCCCCTTCCCCTCCCTCCATTCATGTGGGTGGAGCTTCCACTCACAAAATGCCTCTTCATTTCTCCACTCAAAATCCACTCAAAAATCCTATTAAATTTCCACCAAATTTAATGTAATCTCTCTTTAAATAAAACTCATTTTATTTATTTATTCAGAATTTTGTCAATTACATTAATAAACAAACATTCACATAAAACCCCTTGCTAGTATTCTATTTCACATGTAGAAACAATTTCAGCAATTTCACCCAAAACAATTCCGGTGTCTAGTGAAATAAATTTCTGCGCTTTGTAAATCTTTTCGTCTAGAAACTATTTGTTCCAAATGGTGTCGGTGTCTCTTAAGTTTTTCAGCCTACGGTTCGCGAATAATGCGGACATGATCGAGACCCCTCTCGGATCAATAATCAGAAGCGAGACCAGGAGATCCATACTGACTCTCACACATTCAACGATGACTTCTTGTGATCGTGAGAACCTTTTATGCTAGTAACTTAATCCCTTTGTCTCGCGATATATTACATGTCCGAGATTCGATCATCGGTATCTTCATACCTAGTTTGATCTCATTATCGACATGTACTCTTTTCTCGTTCCTGTGATATAACATTCTAGTGATCAAATCACTTGCTTGCAAGCTAACTAATGTGATATCACCGAGAGGGCCCAGAGTATATCTCTACGTCATTGGGATGGAAAAATTCCACTCTTGATCCATGAGCCTCAACATAACACCTTCGCATCACTGAACCCATCTTTATAGTCACATTGTTATGGTGTGGCATTTGATGTTATCAAGATACTCTTCTAGTGTCAGTGATTGACATGATCTCATGGTCTAAGGAATAGGATTACTTCGTATGATGTTATAGCAATATAAACACAATGACTTTGATCGTAATTATATACTTCTTATGAATGTTCATCACACCATTCCAATAATGTTGTGACCTCGTTATTAACAACATCCAATGTCGATGATCAGGAAACCTTGATCATCTTGTTAATCAATGAGCTAGTTTATAAGAGAGGCATAACTAGGAACTTTCCATTTGTTTATTAAACACACATGTATTAATTTTTCCGTATTAATACAATTATATCATGCGAAATAAACATATATCATATACTTGGAATATACATAATAACAACTTTATTATTGCCTCTCAGGGCATATTCCCTTCAGTCTCTCACTTGCACTTGAGACAATAATCTAGTTACATAGTGATAAATCTAACACCCATGGAGTTCTGGTGTTGATCATGTTTTTCCCTAGGGAGATTTTTAGTCAACGGATCTGCTACATTGAGATCCATGTGTACTTTACAAATCTTTATATCTCCATCCTTGACATGTCCGCGGATGGAGTGAAACCGGTGCATAATATGCTTGGAATTCTTGTGAGACCTTGGTTCTTTGGCATTGTCTATGGCACCATTGTTGTCACAATAGATCACCATTGGGTCCAACGTGCTAGTAACCACACCTAGTTCGGTTATGAACTCCTTCATCCAAACTGCTTCCTGAGCCGCTTCCGAAGCAGCAACATATTTGGCCTCCGTTGTTGATCCCGCCACCACGGGTTGTTTGGAACTCCTCCAACTAACCACTCCTCCATTCATGAGAAATACGTATCTGGATTGAGACTTAGAGTCATCCGAATCGGTGTCGAAGCTAGCATCGACATAACACTTAGCGACGATCTCTTCTTCAACTCCGTACACGAGAAACATTTCCTTAGTTCTTCTTAAGTACTTAAGGATATTCTTGACCTCTACCTAGTGTTCCGATCCTGGATCAGATTGGTATCTACTAGTCAAACTAATTGCATGTGCCACATCCGATCTTGTACACAACATGGTGTACATTATAGAGCTATGGATGAAGCATAGGGGACCTTGTCAATTATCCCTCTTTCTTCCGCCGTAGCCAGACTTCGAGTCTTACTCAATGTTTTGCCTTGCAACATAGGTAAGAACCCCTTCTTACTTTCGTCCATTTTAAACTTCTTTAAAATCTTATCAAGGTATGTACTTTGTGATAGCCCTATTAGGCGCTTTGATCTATCTCTATAGATCTTTATGCCTAATATGTATGATGCTTCACCTAGGTCCTTCATTGAAATTTTTTGTTTAGATAACTTTTAACACTGTTTAAAAGATCTACATCATTTCCCAGTAATATGTCATCCACATATATTATCAGAAATTCCACATCTCTCCCACTCACTTTCTTATAAATACAAGCCTCTCCATAAGTTTGGACAAATCCAAACTCTTTGATCACCTCATGAAAGCGGAGATTCCAACTCCGGGATGCTTGCTTCAGTCCATAGATGGATTGCTGAAGCTTTCATAACTTGTCAGCATCCTTAGGATGCACAAAACCCTTTGGTTGTATCATATACAACTCTTCTTCAATGTTGCCATTGAGGAACGCAGTTTTGACATCCATCTACCATATCTCATAGTTGAAATATGCAGCAATTGCTAACATAATCCTTACTGATTTTAGCATCGCTACGGGAAAGAATGTCTCATTGTAGTCAACTCCTTGAATTTGTTGAAGCCCCTTTGCGATAAGTCGGGCTTTATAGATGGTTACGTTACCATCAGCATCAGTTTTTCTTTTGAAAATCCATTTATTTTTCATGGCCTTTTGGTCGTGAGGTAAGTCCACCAAGGTCCAAAACTGGTTTTCGTACATGGCTTCCATCTCGGATTTCATGGCTTCTAGCCATTTGTTGAAATCCAGGCTCATCATCGCTTCTCCATACATCGCAGGGTCATCTATTTCATCAACCATGAAATTCATAACAGGATTTCCATACAGTTTAGGAGCTGCACGCGTCCTTCTTGACCTACGAGGTTCGATAGTATTCTCTTTCGGAATTTCATGATTATTATCATTAGTTTCCTCTTCATTCGGTGAAGTCAACTCCGGAATAACTTCTGGTGATGTGCTACTCGCCATACTATGAAGAGAAGGTTCAATAACCTCTTCGAGTTCTACCTTCCGACTACACACACCTTTCGCGAGAAACTCTTTCTCTAAAAAGGATCCATTCTTGGCAACGAAAACCTTGCCCCCAGATCTATGATATAAGGAATATTCAATAGTTTCCTTAGGGTATTCTATGAAGACGCATTTTTTCGCTTTGGGTTCGAGTTTATCAGGCTGAATTTTCTTCACATAAGCATCGCATCCCCAAACTTTAAGAAATATCAGCTTAGGTTTGTTTCCAAACCACAATTCATATGATGTCTTTTCAACGGATTTAGATGGTGCCCGATTTAAATTGAATGCAGCGGTTTCTAGTGCATAACTCCAAACTGACAGTGGCAAGTCAGTCAGATACATCATAGATCGAACCATATCTAGTAATGTAAGATTACGACGTTCCGACACACCATTTCACTGTGGTGTTCCGACAGGTGTGAGTTGTGAAACTATTCCACACTCTTTCATATATGTGCTAAACTCGTAACTTAGATACTCACCTCCATGATCAGACTGTAAAAATTTGATCTTTCTATTATTCCACTTTATTCTGAAATTCCTTAAACTTTTCAAAGGTTTCAGACTTGTGTTTTATCAAGTAGATATAAACGTATCTGCTCAAATCATCCATGAAAGTAACAAAATAACGATATCCACCTCGCTCCGACACACTCATTGGACCACATACATCAGATTGTATGATTTCCAATAAATATGTCGCCCGTTCCATAGAACCGGAAAACGGCGTTCTCATCGTCTTGCCCATAAGGCATGGCTCACATGTATCAAATGATTCGAAATCAAGTGATTCTAAAAGTCCATCTGAATGGAGTTTCTTCATGCGTTTAACGCCAATATGACCTAGACGACAGTGCCACATATATGCGGATATATCATCATAAAGTTTAATAATTTTAGCATCAACATTATGAATATGTGTAACACTATTATTGAGACCCAACAGAAATAAACCATTCATCACAAGTGCATGACCATAAAAGATATCATTCATATAAATCGAACAACCATTGTTTTTGGATTTAAATAAATAACCACTTCGCATCAAACACGATCCGGATACAATGTTCATGCTCGGTGTAGGCACCAAATAACAATTATTTAGGTTTATAACTAATCCCGACGGTAAGTGGAGAGGCAGCGTTCCGACGGTGATCACATCAACACTTAATCCATTGCCGACACTCATCTTGACCTCACCCCTTGCTAGCGGTTGCTTGTTCCGCAGCCCCTGCTGCGAGTTACAAATATTAGCAACCAATCCGGTATCAAATACCCAGGTGCTACTGCGAGTACTAGTCAAGTACACATCAATAACATGTATATCATATATACCTTTTTTGCCTTGCTGGTCTTCTTGTCTGTCAAATACTTGGGGAAGTTGCACTTCCAATGGCCAGTCCCCTTACAATAATAGCATTCGGTATCAGACTTAGGGCCAGATCGAGATTTCTTTTCAGGTGCGGCAACATTTTTTCCGCCCTTCTTTCCCTTATGTTTACCCTTCCTATCTTTCTTGAAACCGGTGTTCTTATTGATCATCAACACTTGATGTTCTTTCTTGATCTCCACCTCTGCAGTCTTAAGCATTGACAGAAGCTCGGGGGGATACTTCTTCATGCCCTGCATGTTATAGTTCATCACGAAGCTCTTGCAGCTAGGTGGCAAAGATTGGAGAACATGATGTATGCCTAAGTCAATGGGAATCGATATTCCCAAGGACACAAGCTTATCAGCGTACCCAGACATTTTGAGTACGTGCTCACTAACGGAGTTGTTCTCTTCCATCATGCAGCTAAAGAACTTTCCAGAAGCATTATAACTCTCTACAACAACATGGGTGGCGAAAATCATTTTTAACTCACCCATTGTATCAAAGGCATTGCCGTTTTCGAAACGCTTTCGAAGTTTTGGATCTAGCCCATACAGAATGCCGCAATGAACTAAGTTGTGGTCCTCCTGACGAGTTTGATAGACGTTCTTTTCCTCATCAGGGGCATCATCAAGTGATGGGGGGCCTAGCGGCGCTTCTAGCACATATTGCTTTTGTGAAGCAGAGAGGAGAATCCTCAAATTCATGGCCCAGTCGGTAAAGTTGCTACCATTCATTGCAAGTTTCTCTTTCTCCATGAACACGTTGAAATTAAAAGCAGGTGGTGCCATCTACAACATAATTTATAAGTTTAGACTAAGTATATGATAGATCAAGTTCAACTAGTCCAAATTAAGAATGAACTCCCACTCAAAAACGTCATCCCTCGTGTATTTTTGGTGATTACATGAACCAAATCCACTACACCAAGTCCGATCATCACGTGAGTCGGTGTAGCTTCAAAGGAGAGCATCTATATGGGCATCATATCAAACATATGACTCATGCTTAACCTTTTGGTCCATGTTCCGAGGCCTTGTCTGTACATGCTAGGCTCGCTAAGTAAGAACCTTAGTATTTAGCGTGTGAAAAACTGTCTTACACCCCAAATATGATCATGGATTTAAGAACACCCGATCATCACATGATGTCTTGAAGCGATGAAACATAATCGGTGCCTACTTAAGAGAGAACACATTTTTATCTTGATATCTAAATGAAGGATCATCTTATTATGCTAATGAAATGCCAAACAAGCAATATAAGATGCAACAAACATCATATGTGAAAAAGTGAAATGATATGGTTCTTGCACTTGATCATCATCATGTGCATCGTGGTATGATCTTTATCATTCCTTTGTGTGTAAGGCCAAGGTCTATGGAACTTACACGTTAGGTGTGTTGTAAGAGTATCAACTATACATCTACTTACAACATTACCATATCATGACACTAGCCTAGCAACAATCTAAACTAGACGCTTCTAATTTATCCATTGCAAGTTTTACGTGGCTTGGGGCTTTCGAAGATAGAACTGTTCTTACCTACGAACATGGAACCACAACGAGGATAACCAAATTATTAACAACTCATTGTAAATTAGATATTGACTATAGTAGGAGAGATAGACACCCGCTAGCCACTTATGCAAAACTAGTTGCATGTCAAGCGTGGAACAGGTCTCATGTCCGAGGACATTTAAAGTTGTCCGGGCCGCTTCATCCCACTATGCCACAAATATCCAAACTACAACCAAGAAGCAATAATATGATCATCATCGCCACCAATATGTGTACTACCCGTGCAAAGCATCTATGCATAGATTTGACTCTGATACCACTGTAGGGTTTGCAGCATAGAAAACAAAAAAATTCTTACGATGGGAACAACTATGTACCAAGGTCTATTTACTAGATACAAGCAACGCGTGGATATACATCCATAGAGAATATACCCTTGTAGACCGACAAATTTTAACGAGGTTGTACTCGTGGATGATATAGACGAACGCTTGCCGATCTTAAGATCGATAAGAAGTGTTGTGCCGCAAATCAACAGTGCATCTGTGCTTGCACACACGTACAAGCCACCGATCAACCTCCGCATCCTCGCTCCAGCGATGCAGCAGAAGCAACAACTCTTTCCAAACAAAAAGCCACCGGGAACATGTATCTCACTAGTCCGATACCATGGGGGATAAACTAGAGGGGGGAGAGATCCTTCACAAGGAGGTGTGAGTGTGAGAGAGGGATAGGGAGGCCTTATATAGGAGGAGGGGGAACCCCAATGGGGTGGAAGGCGCATGGGGCTGCCCCTTCCCCTCCCTCCATTCATGTGGGTGGAGCTTCCACTCACAAAATGCCTCTTCATTTCTCCTCTCAAAATTCCACTAAAAAATCCCATTAAATTTTAATGTAATCCTCTTTAAATAAAACTCCTTTTATTTATATATTCAGAATTTTGTCAATTACATTAATAAAAAAGCATTCACATAAAACCCCTTGCTAGTATTCTATTTCACATGCAGGAATAATTTCAGCAATTTCACCCAAAACAATTTCGGTGTCTAGTGAAATAAATTCCTACGCTTTGTAAATCTTTTTGTCTAGAAACTGTTTGTTCCAAATGGTGTCAGTGCCTCTTAAGTGTGTCACCATGGGTTCGCGAATAATGCGGACATGACTGAGACCCCTCTCGGATCAATAATCAGAAGTGGGACCTAGAAATCCATACTGACTCCCACACATTCAACGATGACTTCTTGTGATCATGAAAACCTTTTAAGCTAGTAACTTAATCCCTTTGTCTCGTGATATATTACATGTCTAAGATTTGATCATCGGTATCTTCATACCTAGTTTGATCTCGTTACCAACATGTACTCTTTTCTCGTTCCCGTGATATAACATTCTAGTGATTAAATCACTTGCTTGTAAGCTAACTAATGTGATATCACCGAGAGGGCCCAGAGTATATATTTTCGTCATCGAGATGGAAAAATTACACTCTTGATCCATTAGCCTCAACATAACACCTTCGCAACACTGAACCCATCTTTATAGTCATCATGTTACGGTGTGACGTTTGATGTTATCAAGATACTCTTCTAGTGTTAGTGATTGATTTGATCTCATGGTCTAAGGATTAGGATTACTTTGTATGATGTTATAGCAATATACACACAATGACTTTGATCGTAATTCTATACTTCGGATGAATATTCATCACACCATTCCAATAATGATGTGACCTTGTTATTAACAACATCCAATGTCCATGATCAGGAAACCTTGATCATCTTGTTAATCAACGAGCTAGTTTATAAGAGAGGCATAACTAGAAACTTTCCATTTGTTTATTAAACACACATGTATTAACGTTTCTGTATTAATACAATTATAACATGCAAAATAAACATCTATCATATACTTGGAATATACATAATAATAAATTGATTACTCCCTCTTAGGGCATATTCCCTTCAGGAAGCAAGTGTAGAATACCTGGTGGACGTGCTGGAAAGAAAAAATGGTGTTCGCTTATGGAGCATCTGCGCCCATGACCTGATTCATCAAGAAGAGCGAGGATGACGAAACCGTGATCGGTTGCTGCTCCATTACTCCACCTGGAACGAAGGTTGGCGTGGTTGTGGCGGTGGACACCAGCGCCGTTGTCATTTTCAGATTTTTTGGAGTGCTGGAAATAGGTTTTTCGGAAATTTTAAAAAGGGAACTGCTCTGCATCCTCTAGAGGATAAAAAATCGCAACCTACGACTCGTGAACCATATGATTATGACTCTTTTAGAACCGTACGATTCTGACTCTTTAGTTGTTGATTCTGAGTGTTTGTCTATTTTGCATGAATGGAAACAAGCTCACGGAAAATCTCCCCCACCTCCTCTACTAGCATGCGTGCGTGGAATAAAGTCTAGCATATCTCCACCCTATGGTGTCAAATGGGATCCCACCTGGATCCGACTTTTAGTTCATTTTGAATATTTTAGTGCAAAATTTTGTCAAAATTTTACACCAGAAATCTTAAAATGAACTAAAGATGGGACTTAGGTGGGATCCTACTTGACACTCTAGTTTACAACAACGTTGATGGACATGGAGTAACAAGAAAGCTATTTGTGCAATGCCTGCGTGGTGAGCCACGGTTTTATCGAAGATTTGTTTCCCTTGCACAACAACAGAGATGTTCGTTGTAGCTTCGACACTGAATTCTCATAGCATCGACGACAGATGTTCATAGCAATACCGTCGCTCCCTTGTAGCACCGGCGATGGTGTCTCTAGTGCTGGACACTGCAACGGGCATATGTAGCACTCGTGACAGGCGTATATAGCACCGCAAAGTGCATATGTAGCAACAACGCCGCTCTCTTGTAGCGCCGGCGGCGGTCGTTGCAGCTCCGGTACTAAACACTCGTAGCATCAGCGAAGGTTGTACGTAGTATTGATACGTTGGAAACGTATCTATAAATTTTTATGCTCCATGGTTATTTAGTATCTACTTTGCTTTACTTGTCTACACTTTGAGGTGATTTTTACATGTTTTTTGGTACTAACCTACTAACAAGTTGCAATAGTACCAGATGCCTGTTTTCTGCTGTTTTGGTTTCAGAAAAGTTAGTAAAGAAATATTCTCGGAATTGGACGGGACAAACGTCAAAGTCAATTACTTTTCGTGGGGAACAAGAAGTCTAGAGGGGAGAAGAGGAGGCGTGCCAGGGCGGCTAAACCTCCTAGGCGCGGGTGGGCCCTACCCCGCGCATGGGTAGGGTTTGCCCCCTCTGGCCGCCGCCTCGACCTCCCCCTTCGCCTATAAGAAGCCCCCGATACAGAAACCCTAAGCACCCGATCAAATCTCTATGAAACCGTCTATAGCCGCCGCCACCATCGTCCCTAGATCAAGGGGATCTTAAGTTCTTCTCGGCACCCTGCCGGAGGGGAGATCATCCCGGAGGCCTTCTTTCCGGTATGATGCGTCAGTAGTTCCACCTTAGACTATGGGTCCATGTAGCATCTAGATGGTTGTATCTCCTCCTTTGTGATTTCATGTATAGATCTTGTGAGCTCCGTTCATGATCAAGATCTAATCTATTTGTAATCATGCATGTTGTGTTTGCGGGGATCCGATGGATATTGAGATTACTATGTCAGATTGATTAATGGTTCTATATTATTGATTCTATCATGTCTGTGTTGTTTGTGATCTTGCATGCTCTCTGTTTCTAGTAGCTATCTTGGCCAAGTAGATGTTAGTGACTCCAAGAGGGAGTATTTATGCTAGATAGTGGGTTCATGTCTCTATTTAATCTAAGGGAAGTGACAGAAATCTCTAAGGTTGTAGATGTGTTGTTGCTACTAGGGATAAAACAACGGTCTCTTGTTCATGGAACAAGTGGATCGTTTACCTTACACACTTTGCTTAAAGCAGTTGTCTGTTGCTTGCAACTTAATACTGGAGGGGGTTCGGATGATAACCTGAAGGTGTAATTCTAGTCATAGATGCAGTTGGATGGTGGTCTATGTTATCTTGTTGTATTGCCCAATCGAATCTCATAGGATCTTTCTGACTAGTAATTGCATTGTTATGCCTTGCTCAGTTCCTGTCAATTGCCCTGCTGTAATTTCTTTACCCTTTATGCCATGTTGTTTATCTAAGGAGAGCACCTCTAGTGAACTATGGACCCCGGTCCAATCTTTAAACCATTGATACATCTTCCACTGTTACTTGTTTACTTGCTACAAACCATTACCTTCCACACCATATGTTTAATCCTTTGTTACAGCAAACCGGTGAGCTCTACAACCTCACTGATTCGTTGGGGCAAAGTCTTGAGTTTGTGTTGTGTAGGTCTCCGTGTTTCTTGCAACACCTATGTGACGTTTTCTTCCTCCTACTGGTTCGATATCTCGGTTTCTTACTGAGGGAAAACTTGCTACTGTGCTGCTTCACACCTTGCTCTTGGGATTCCCAATGAAGCGCTCCTACATCAACTCAGCGCTGCATCAAGCTTTTCTGGTGCCGTTGCCGGGGAGGCTAAGGACGTCTTCACAAGGGGAGTCCTTCACTTCCTTTCTCTTTACTTTGTTTTTGTTTTCCTTGTTTCTTTTTCTTGGTTTTGTTTGCCTCTTTCCAAAACCCCCAAAAAAATTAGTCTAGTTTTGTTTGCTTGCTTTATTCAAAAACACAAAAAAATTAGTTCCTGCTCTAGTTGCTGCCATGTCGGGTTTTGAACCAACCTTTATTTCCCCTATGGTATAAATCTCCACTTTTAAGCAAAAAAGTGAAGAAAGTTTTAAAGAAGCTTGGTCTAGAATCTCTGCTTTCCAGAGGGAAACTGAGCCTGAGATGAGTCTTAGCTTGGTTATTGATAGTTTCTACCGTGGTATTGCTCTTTGTTATAGATATGCTTTGGATTTTGTGGATGAGAAAGATTTTTTGCTATGTACTGAGGACGAAGCTTTTGATGCCATAAAGAAATTAATCATGATTTATGGTACACCTGGCAAGTCTGATTCCGCTTTCACAAATATTTTTGACAGGTTGAACACTCTTGAGACTAGTATTGCTGCTATGAATAGTTGCTATCACACGCTTAGGGCTTACCATGATTATGTTCCCATAAATTCTGAGCCTTCGAAGTGGTTTCCCACAATCAAAGTCTCTATAAATACTACACTTTTTGATACTCGTTGTGATATCATGTCTGAATTTTGCCTCATGCCTAAAGATATTTATGATTCCTTAAGTCTTTGGGGGATTACTGAAGTAGGAGAGGAAATCTCTCTTACCAACAATTCCACTATATTGCCCATTGGAATAGCTGAAGGTGTGTTTACAAAAATCTCAGGGAAAATGGTGTCTACTGACTATCTTGTTATTGAATGTGTAGGAAAAGGACAGATCACACTTGGAAGATCCCTACTGAAGCACCTTGGAGAGGTAATAGATGTGGGAAAAGGCATTGTGCACTTTGATCCTCTGGTAAGCAATCATTTCTTCCCTAAAGAGAAAAAGAAAGGTAAGAAAGGAAGGAACAAGAGGGATAATTCTTCATTTGAAAATACTTGATTCTTCTTGCTTCTTGTGTCTAACTTAAAGGTGTTAAAGAAAAGTACTTGTTGGGAGATAACCCAAGAGTTTCCTTGAGTCTTGGAAGTTATTACTTCAGTAATAACCTCTCCTTATCCTTTTTGTTTGCTTTTTGTGCCAAGAATGACCTCTAATGAGAGGGAAGTAAGATTTGGGGAGTTGCTGTCCCGAAACAGATTTCTGTCCTCCACCATAAAAATTCGTGAGGAGTCTCTGTAACTCGTATTGAGCTCAAAATTTACTAATAAATCCCTCAGTATGTTAGATAACTTTCGTTAGTTCAACACTTTTTGATTTGAGCAACATAAGATGTTCAAAAAAATCGGTTTCTACCTGCTGGTCTGTTTTGACAGATTTCAACCATTATTTGCATTTGCTTCTTATTGATTCCTTTTTCAGTTCTCTTTAGGTGAATTGAGCTTTTTAAAGGAGTTACTACAGTAGCTTGTGTTTTTAGTGAAAATACTTGCTGTTCCAAAGCTTTGCCAGAGGTCTAATATCTTTTGAATACACTAATGTTGCTAATAAAGATTGTGTGAAGTTTTGTATGAAGGAAAAATTTCAGGTGTAGGGAGAGAATGATGCAATGAGATGAAGAATGGACAAAAGCTCAAGCTTGGGGATGCCACCGTGGTGTCACCCCAAGAAATATCCAAGAGTTACAGGAGTCAAAGCTTGGGGATGCCCAAGGCATCCCCTTATTCATCAATAAAAAGCTCAGGTCTGTCTACACACTTCGTTTTTATTGTTTCATGCATAGTTGTGTTGTTCTTGGAGCGTCTTAGCTTTTGTTTTCTTTGCTTAGGTTGTTTAGTTTGCTTGAATAACGTGGTTTGGACCCCCGTTATCGATGTGTTGTTTTGCAAAAAAAGTTGCTTGGTGTTGGAAAGGAGTAGTAAGTTCTTGCTTGAAGTGCAAGAGGAGCTTGCATTGACTGTGACTTAGACTTTATCATGACATGCTAGGTGTTTTTTTAGCATTATGCTTAGTGATTATTGTTGTATCATGTCTTGTTCCAAATAATTGGGATTGCTTAGTGTGCCTTGAAGAAATTATACGTTGTTTTAGCATGCAAAAGCATAGTATTGTGGTATTCTCCTTTGATGCTTTGCTTCGGTTGACTTGGCACATGCTTACACCATGTTATGACTATGACAAGTCACCATTAGCATCTATGATCATTTAGTCCTTGACTTGTAGTGCCACTCTTTGCTTTGATTAGTATGCTTTGTTGCACTGCATAATTATGGCCATTATTGCTCTCTTAGTTGGTTGCTCTCAGTCTTTTGCTAGCCTCCACTTGTATGAGTAAGTTCTACTCATGCCTCCAACTCCCAAAAACCAAGTTATTCCAAAGTGTCCACTATAAACTCATATGCATGGTGTGTTACACCATTCCAAGTATATTCTTGTTTTCATCTATCTTCCAATTAAAAACTATTTTTTATGTGAAAACTTAGTGATTAAAGCCCTCACGAACTTGATGGCACACTTTATATTCTTTGCCCCTAATAAAATTGAACCATTGTGACAACTTTGTTGTATATGCTTGCACTTATAATTTGTAATTAGCAGAATCGTGCTGTCACGGGGAAAGTTTTCAACATTGCACTTGTACTTTGTACTCAGTTGATATCATGTTCTTTTGTCTATGGATGTCACCGGTGTGAAATAAAGAGGGAACTTGTAAGTCCATGGAGTTTGTATCCTGTGTTAGAGAAATGCCTGGGCCACTAGCCTAACCCATGCCTAATCATGGTGTAAACTTGCAGCATCACCATAGTGAGCTATCTATGAAGCATCCTCAATAAAAAGCTATGCATATGGTAAATAAAAAGATTGCTGAGATGCTCATTGTCTGCTTGCCTTGTCATTTTGGTTATGAGAAATCTCATGTACCATGTGCAAGGGGTACCCTGTTGGGGGTTCTCAATGATATGCAAATACTTACAATGACAAGAACTTACCTGGACCCAAAGTTGAGTATGCATGAGGTGTGGCCCTCGTATTCAAGGGACTTGGGATTTCCAACTTATACTTCGTCAAGCATATAGTCCAGTTTTGCCACTTTAACCTTAACCACTTCAAGATGCTTATGATAGGGTAAATGAGGGCTGAAAGCTAACAAGTACCATAATTTTTGGAAGCTCTTTTTGAAACTTGTAATCCCTGCTTCCTTTACAAAAAGGCCTTTATTCCACCATTATTTGAGTCTCCATCTTCTACCTTTAGGCACCATTAAGAGAGCATAGTTGTCATTCTGTGTGCAGTGTTCCAAAGCTTATTAATTGATGCATATTGTGGTATTACTTGTTCTTGTGCTACTTGTTTCTAGTCACCCTTGTGAACTTTTAAGGTGTCCTATGCATCTATATTGCTACTCTATGAGGAACAAGCTGATTGCCACTATGATATGTTTTATGTATGTGAAACAAACAAACGTTTTTCAATGCATGTTATTCATGATCTTTGTTTGTAGATTGTCATGTTGCATGCATAGTTACTATGTCCTATTGTTAGAACTCCAACTTTCATGCACATGTTTAGAGTTCTTTGATCCCAGCTTTCAATGCTTGCAAACGGTTGGATCTTTATTAAGAGGGTACATGTCACCTCAAAAATTATTCTGTTTATCACTTACCAACTCGAGGACGAGCAGGAGTTAAGCTTGGGGATGTTGATACGTTGGAAACGTATCTATAATTTTTGATGCTCCATGCTTGTTTAGTATCTACTTTGCTTTACTTGTCTACACTTTGAGGTGTTTTTTACATGTTTTCTAGTACTAACCTACTAACAAGTTCCAACGCCAGATGCCTGTTTTCTGCTGTTTTTGGTTTCAGAAAAGTTAGTCAAGAAATATTCTCGGAATTGGACGGGACAAACTTCAAAATCAATTACTTTACGTGGGGAACAAGAAGTACAGAGGGGAGACGAGGAGGCGTGCCAGGGCTGCTAAACCCCCCTAGGCACGGGTGGGCCCTACCCCGCGCCTGGGTAGGGTTTGCCCCCTCTAGCCGCTGCCTCGACCTCCCCCTTCGCCTATAAGAAGCCCTGAGGCATAAACCCTAAGCACCCGATCGAATCTCCATGAAACCGTCTGTAGCCGCCTCCACCATCATCCCTAGATCGGGGGGGTCTGAAGTTCTTCTCGGCACCCTGCCGGAGGGGAGATCATCCTAGAGGCCTTCTCTCCGGTATGATGCGTGAGTAGTTCCACCTTGGACTATGGGTCCATGTAGTAGCTAGATGGTTGTATCTCCTCATTTGTTCTTTCATGTATAGATGTTGTGAGCTCTGTTCATGATCAAGATCTAATCTATTTGTAATCATGCATGTTGTGTTTGTGGGGATCCGATGGATATTGAGATTATTATATTGGTTAGATTAATGGTTTTTTCTTTATGATTCTATCATGTCTGTGTTGTTTGTGATCTTGCATGCTCTATGTTGTTAGTAGCTATCTTGGCCAAGTAGTTGCTAGTGACTCCAAGAGGGGGTATTTATGCTCGATAATGGGTTCATGCCTGTAGTTTCCAAGGGAAGTGACATAAATCTCTTCGGTTGTAGATGTGTCGTTGCCACTAGGGAGAAAACAACGGTCTCTTGTTCATGGAACATGTGGACTGTTTACCTTACACACTTTGCTTAAAGCAGTTGTCTGTTTCTTGCAACTTAATACTGGAGGGGGTTCGGATGATAACCTGAAGGTGGACTTCTAGTCATAGATGCAGTTGGATGGCGGTCTATGTATCTTGTTGTATTGCCCAATCGAATCTCATAGGATCTTTCTAACTAGTAATTTCATTGTTATGCCTTGCTCAGTTCCTGTCAATTGCCCTGCTGTAATTTCTTTACCCTTCATGCCATGTTGTTTATCTAAGGTGAGCACCTCTAGTGAACTATGGACCCCGGTCTAATCTTTACCATTGATACATCTTCCACTGTTACTTGTTTACTTGCTGCAAATCATTACCTTCCATACCATACGTTTAATCCTTTGTTACAGCAAACCAGTGAGCTTGACAACCTCACTGATTCGTTGGGGCAAAGACTTGAGTTTGTGTTGTGCAGGTCTCCGCGTTGCTTGCAACACCTGTGTGATGTTTCCTTCCTCCTACTGGTTCGATAACCTCGGTTTCTTAATGAGGGAAAACTTGATGTTGTGTTGCTTCACACCTTGCTCTTGGGGTTCCCAACGAAGCGCTCCTACATCAACTCAGTGCTGCATCAAGTATCGATGATGGGTGTTTGTAGCAACACTACCGCTCCCTTGGAGCACTAGCATCGGTCAATGGAAACTCAGGCGTCGGACACTTGTAGCAACGACGATTAGCGTACGTAGAACCGATGATAGGCTCCCATAGCATCGATGTTGGGTGTTTGTAGCAACACCTCCGATCCCTTGTATAACTAGCCGCAGTGGTGATTGGAAGCTCGGGCTATGGACACTCGTAGCATCGGTGATGGGTGTATGTAGCACCGACGACAGGCTCTCGTAGCATAGACGACGGGTGTTTGTAGCAACACCATCAATACCTTGTAGCACCGGCCACGGCGGTGATTTGAAGCTTGGGCGAATGACACTTGTAGCATCGGCGATGGGTGTATGTAGGACCAATGACAGGCTCTCATAGCATCGACGACGGGCATTTGTAGCAACACCATCGCTCCCTTGTAGCACCGGTGAAAGGGCATTTATTGTCATAATCACTTTTGGTGTTTGTTAACAACAAGTAGATCTTTTACTGTGTTTTATTGTCCACAGGTTGGTATTATCAATGATAAACTACACACACTCTTGGGAAAAGACCACACTCATTTGCCACTGATCTGGAAACTCCAGGCCGGAGTCTCTGGTCTGCCAAGACCGGAGTCTCCGGTGTGGTCCGGAGTTTCCGGTTCTGGCTCCGGTGGTGCTTCCCAGAACCTGGCTGGGACATTCTGACTAGGGGTCCGGAGGCTGCACCGGAGGTTACTCCGGAGTCTCCGGATGGTCAGTCCGGAGTCTCCGGTGTTGGAAGGCCGGAGTCTACGGTGTTGCTGGTGAAAAACTGGCCTGGGTCAGTCAGAAGGGCAGTCCGGAGATTGGTCCGGAGATTGGCCGGAGTCTCCGGTGTAGACTGGAGTCTCCGGTCTGACTTTTCTACAACGGTCAGAAAACAGTTCGTGGAGGGGGCTATAAATAGGGACCCTTATCTTCTTCCTCCAGTTGCTCGAGCTGCTCAAGAACACCAACCCCATTAGAGCCACCAAATCCACAAGATCTCTTCATCCAACCATCCAAAGTCATTGATCTTTGGAGAATCAAAGGAGGAGGCCTTGATTTACATCTTCACCAAGAGAGATCTTCATTTCCCCCTCATTCACTTGAGGGCCCCCAAGCTCTAGTGTTTCTTTGGAAACCCTAACTTTGATTTGGTTCTTACAAGCTTGTCTTTGATTTGCCTTGACAGCTTGCTTGTATTTGGGAGCCTCCAATTCAGTTGTGGATGTGTGCCCCGAACTTGTTGTAAAGGTGTCGGCTTCCACCTCGAAGGTTGCCGATATAGTGGAAGGTGAATCGAGCCCGTTGGGGTGAGGTTCATCGGAGAACAAGGGAGGCCTCTCGTGGCGTTGGTGGTTTGAAACCACCCCCTCTCCAAACGTATACGTACTTCCCCTCAAAAGGAAGGAACTACGGGAAACAAATCCTTGTGTCTCCGCGTCCACTCCCTTGGTTACTTCTATCCTTTACCGCACTTTACTTACTTGTTCTTGCTTAGTGTTATGTTAGTTTGTGCTTGTTTGACATATAGGTAAATTCACCATAGTTGCATATTCTAGAGAATTTACCTTTCTTGTCAAACCCTAATTTGAAAAAGATTAAAATTTGAAGTAGCACCTATTCACCCCCCCCCTCTAGGTGCCCATACGATCCTTTCAATTGGTATCAGAGCCTTGGCTCTTTATTTGGGCTTTACCACCTAAGAGAATATGGGAAGCTAAGAGATGGTGGTAGTGAGTCGACCCCGGTGACCATGGAAGATCTCAGAAACTTGGAAACAAGATTGAGCTCTTCCTTGGTCAACAAAGTCAAGAAGATGTTTGAGCAACTTCTTAAAGACAAAGATGGCTCATCACCCCCATCTCCTCAAGAGGATCTACCATCCGTTGTACCTAAAGGGAATACTTTGGTATCCCCCGATGGTATGGTGGTAGGGGGCAAACTAGACAACGCTAATTCCTCCACACGACTTGATGGGGGGAAGGGTGAGCATCGTGATTATTGGTACTCTCCCTCATCCCGTCCCTCACCCTCATGTGTACAATAGAGGTGACCCACCTAAGCTAGAAGAGTCTGCTACTTTTGCTCAATGGCAATCACTAATGAGAACTCATATGCGCAGCTCTTGCATTGAACTATGGAACATCATCGAGCATGGACTCTTTATTGGGGATCCAAACAACTTGACAAGAAGAGAGGTTGTCAATAGTCAACTCAATGCCACTTCTTTGCATATGATTCAACAAGGATTGGGAACAAAGGATTACCCACACATTGAGCACTTTAGCATTGCCAAGGAAGCTTGGGATGCTCTCACTGTGTTGTTTGTTGGCAATGAGAGTATGAGGAGGAACCGATATGATGCTCTAAGCAATAAAGCCGAAGGCTTCTACATGAAAGAAGGTGAAGATCATGAAGACATGTACCGAAGGCTCAAGACCACCGTCACCGCCTTTAGAAATGTGGGTGCCTCACATGTGGATGATGCATGGATAAAAAGGAAATATGTGAGTGCACTCATGCCTTTTGAGCCCACCGACTTGAAGAGTCTACAAGGAAGACACAACTACCATCTCATGACCTCAAATGAAGTTATGCAAGAGATGGCCGCTTTCAAGGTTGCCGCCAAGAATGCCAAAGATGCCCGTGCTCGTTCCCTTGGTATGAGCAATGTTGTCAATGTTGCATTAAAGGCCAAAGCTGTGGACCATGGGGATGAAGATGATAGTGATGAAGGGCCTTCCATGGACCACCCCGATGAAGTCAAGATTGCTCATAGTCAATATATGGCTTTATATGCAAAGAACTTTTGCAAGAACCCCGCCAAGGCCAAGATGGAAATGCAAAGAAAGAGCAACCCAATTGGGAAGAGAGAAACTACAACGAGATTGAGAACTTGCTTCAATTGCGGTGACCGCTATCACTTTGTAGCAAGTTGTCCCTATGAAAAGATAGAAGATCATGGGGGTAAGCTTGTGTTGAAGAAGACTCTCAAGGCACCTTACAAGAAACCTTTCATCAAGAAGAATCCCATCAACAAGAAGTCGGGAGAAATTGTCTTGATCACTCATGAAGAATACTCCTCCGACAATGAAGATGATGAAGATGAGGAAGAGGTATCCTCATCATCCCACTCTACTCCCCTAGATAATGATGAACTTGATGATGAAATGTCTCTTGATGTTAAAAAGAAATTAATTGCCTTTGATGAGTTTATGACTAACCTAAAAGGAGATGCTAAGTTACACTTTGAAAACTTCCTAGATCAACTTTCACATATCCAAGAGCTTCTAGATGTTAGATGTAAACTTGGGCATGAACACATGATTGAGCTAGAGGCTTTAAACAATGCTCTAGAAGAAGAACAAGAAACTAGGTTATCACTTGAGCTAAAACTTGAAGGGCTTGATGAGGCCAATGACAATATTGTTAACAAGCTCATCAAAGAGCGTGATCATGCTATTGCAAAATACAAAAGTGCTAAAAAGGACAAGATTGAGTTTGGTATGGTTCATGAAAAACTTGCCAAGGACTTTAGGTTGCTTAACAAGGCCCACAAGGCTTTGGAGAGTGAACTCTTGTCACTCACAAAGTCCCATGAAACGCTTCAAACTCAATTGGCCAATTTTCCTTCACCTAGTAACTTAATTCCATCTAGTAGTACAACTATTCTTGAAGAGAATGCTAGGTTGAAGGGGGAGCTTGCTAAGGCCACATTTCCACAAGGCAACAAGTCTATTGATGATCTTTTGAGTAAGCAAAGGCCTAGTGGTGATAAAGGGGGCATTGGATTTGTCTCCAATTCTAAGAAGAAGAAGAAGAAGAAGAAGAAGAAGAAGAAGAAGAACAACAACAACAACAACAACAAGAAGAAGAAGGTCAAGCCCACACAAGAAACTAACAAGGCCATTGAGGGTAGTAAGACCACAAGTGGTAAAACTATGTCTCATGATGACTTTGCGGGTAGTGCTAACCCTCACTATGTTCTAATGCGTGATCATTATGGTGATGTGTATGCACAATATGTTGGCCCATATGATGGTTATATTGCTTGGTCTATTTGGGTTCCCAAGACCCTTGTTGCTAACAAAAGAGGACCCATTGAAAAATGGGTACCTAAAAATTAGCTTGATCTTTTGTAGACTTATGCTTCCGGAGGGTCAAAGTGGGTGCTTGATAGTGGTTGCACAAGTCATATGACCAGAAGCTCGTCTATTGTCAAGGACTTAAATCCAAATGATGATCTAATCACCGTGACATATGCCGACAAGTCAAAGTCTAAGGTAATGGGTTTTGGCAAAGTTGTGGTTGCTCACGACATTACACTCGTGAACGTCATGCTTGTTGAGACCCTTGGGTACAATTTACTTTCAGTCTGTGCTCTTGGAAAGATGGGTTTTTCCGTATTTACACATAATGATCTTGTGGTCCTCATGTGGAGCAAGTCTCTCAAGGTCGCTTTCGTTGGGTATGTCGAACATGACTTGTATGTGGTGGACTTTTCGGGGCAAGCCACTACAAGTGCGATGTGCTTATTTGGAAAGGCCGACGTGGGTTGGTTATGGCATCGCCGACTAGCCCATGTCAATATGAGAACTTTGCAAAGTCTCCATAAAGAGTGACATATAGTTGGACTAAAAGAAAATGTTTCCTTTGCCAAAGATCGTGTTTGCAGGGCATGTGTTCTAGGGAAGATGCATGACGCTCCTCACAAGCCCACTAACCAAATCAAGTCTAACAAGATCTTGGAACTCCTCCATGTGGACCTATTTGGTCCTCCATCTCATGCAAGTCTTGGAGGGAAGAAATATTGTTTGGTGATTGTTGACGACTTTTCAAGATACTCTTGGGTTTATTTCTTCAAGTTGAAGAGTGAAACTCAAAAGACTTTTATCGACTTCATCAACTTGGTTCAACGGCAACACAATGTTCCCGTGTTGATTATAAGAAGTGACAACGGCACCGAGTTCAAGAACTACACCTTGAATGATTTCCTTAGTGATGAGGGGATTAAACATCAATATTCCGCTGCATACACCCCTCAACAAAATGGTGTGGCCGAAAGGAAGAACCGAACTCTTATTGAGATGGCTAGGACCATGTTGGCGGAGTTTAAATCTCCATACAACTTTTGGGCCGAAGCCATCTCCACCGCTTGCCATGCTTCAAACCGACTCTACCTCCGCAAGAAAATCAACAAGACTCCATATGAGATACTTACCGGTAACAAGCCCAACATATCTTATTTCCGGGTGTTCGGTTGTAAGTGTTTCTATCTCATCAAAGGTGTTCGTTTGTCTAAATTCGAGTCTAAAGCATTAGAGGGTATTTTTGTTGGCTATGGTCTCGAATCTCACACTTATAGAATCTATGACAAGCTCTCCGGAGCCGTCATAGAATCTTGTAGTGTGACATTCGAAGAATATGATGGTCCCGAAGGGGGCGTGTTGATGCTTGTGATGCAGATGATGAAATGCCTCAGAATGCCATAGGAAGAAAGGGTGTGGGATATATCCGCCCCGTTGAGGAACCCCTTATGGCGGATCGAGAAGAACTATGCTCCACTCAAGTGGAGCCCTCATCTTCACAACCTCAACATGCTCCATCCACCGAAGAGGACATTGACTCAAGCCAAAGACAAGTTTTGGACCCTCAACATGGTGATCAAAGTGTCAACTCCAGTCAAAGGGGGCTTGGTCCATTTGACGGATTGTCAAGTGGTGCCAAATCAGTTTGTCAAGGAAGATCCGTACAAGCTGCTTTGGGACAAGCTCAAATTGATGCTAGAAGTGCACTTGATCAAGACCAAGGTCAATCCTTGCCTCCAAATGTAGAGGATGACTCCAATGATGATCAAGGTCAAGTTGATGGTCAAGACGAGGATCAAAATGATGAAGAGGGTCCTCCAAGAAACAATGAGGATATCCACGCTCGTCGCGAAGCTAGAAAGGAAAGAATGTTGGAAATAAGAGACCACACCCTCCAAAATGTTGTTGGAGATCTAAGGAAAGGAATTTCCACAAGAGCACAGTTGAAGAGGTTCAGTGAACACCAAGCACACATCTCCATGATTGAACCAAAGAAAGTGTGGGAAGCTCTTGAAGATTCGGATTGGTTAGAAGCTATGCACAAAGATCTCAACAACTTTGAGAGAAACAAAGTGTGGAAGTTAGTTGAGAAGCCAAAGGATTGCCACAATGTTATTGGAACAAAGTGGATATTCAAGAACAAGCAAGATGAGCATGGAATTATAGTAAGGAACAAGGCTAGATTGGTTGCACAAGGGTATTCTCAAATTGAAGGCATTGATTATGGAGAGACTTATGCACCCGTGGCTCGCCTTGAGTCCATCCGTATCCTTCTTGCTTATGTGGCACATCATAACTTTAAGTTGCAACAAATGGATGTAGAAAGTGCATTTCTTTATGGTCCTTTAAATGAATTGGTATATGTTAAGCAACCCCCGGGATTTGAGGACCCCAACTTCCCAAACCATGTCTACAAACTTGATAAGGCGCTCTATGGGCTCAAGCAAGCCCCACGCACGTGGTATGAGCACCTTAGAGAGTTATTGTTTGACCGTGGCTTTGAGGTTGGGAAAATTGATCCCACTCTTTTTACTAGGAGGGTCAATGGGGAGATTTTTGTATGCCAAATATATGTTGATGATACTATCTTTGGCTCATCTAACAAAGATTTTAATGATGAATTCTCAAAGCTTATGACTAGTAGGTTCCGGATGTCTTTGATGGGGGAGTTGAGAGTATTTCTTGGCTTTGAGATCAAGCAAGTTAGAGGAGGGACATTCTTCAATCAAGCCAAGTATACTCAAGATATGCTCAAGAGATTCAAAATGCAAGATTTGAATGGAGCTCCCACTCCCATGGCTACAAAGACTCATCTAGAACAAAATCCAAATGGTAAAGATGTGGATCAAAAGGTATACCGGTCTATGATTGGTTCTTTGCTTTACCTTTGTGCATCTAGACCCGATATTGTGTTGAGTGTAGGTGTGTGTGCAAGATATCAAGCGGCTCCTAAAGAAAGCCATTTAATGGCAGTCAAGAGAATCTTTCGATATTTGGTTCATACCCCATTTTATGGTCTTTGGTATCCTCAAGGCTCAACATTTGCTCTTTGTGGATACACGGATTCGGATTGGGCGGGTGACAAGGATGATAGAAAATCAACATTCAGGGCTTGCCAATTCCTTGGTAGGTCATTGGTATGTTGGTCTTCCAAGAAGCAAAATTGTATATCTCTCTCCACCGCCGAAGCCGAGTATGTGGCAGCTGCTAGTGCGTGCACTCAATTGCTATGGATGAGGAAAACTTTAAAGGAATACGGTGTCCATTGTGACAAAGTGCCTCTTCTATGTGACAATGAAAGTGCCATCAAGATTGCCTACAACCCGGTGGATCACACAAGGACAAAGCATATTGAGATTCGCCATCACTTCATTAGAGATCATGTTGCTCGAGGTGATATTGATCTATCATATGTATCAACCAAAGATCAACTTGCCGATATCTTCACGAAGCCACTTGATGAAGCAAGGTTTTGCTACTTGAGGAATGAACTAAATATCGTAGATTCAAGGAGCTTGACTTGATGTTATTGCACTCTCACCTATGTTTCATCTCATATTTGGTCTAGGTGTAGGCATGGATATAGGGGGAGTGCGGTCCTAATTGATTGGACCATCCCTCCCCCCATTATGCCCAAAGCAATCAAAATCATTCCTCTTAATATCATTTAGTGATATGTGAGCTTAATGATGAGTTTTGGTAATGGACCCAAGATATATCTTCGTTGTGCCAAGCCAAGTATACTCAAATATGGTGGCCTAGGCCACCGCCCTCTCTCATTTGAGAGGTTGGCACTTACTCATGTTTGTCATTTGCTTGATTTTAGTCTCTTGGAGTTTTTCTGATTATTTTCGAACTTCTATGGCTCTTGTTGGTTCTTCACAGTTTGATGTCTCAACCCAAGCCCTTTCCCTATATTAAAACCCATCTATCTCTCATATATGTCCCCAAACACCTTTCCTGGAACCTTTGGTCGAGGAGGACCAGAGTCTCCGGTGTACAAACACCGGAGTCTCCGGTGTAGACCGGAGTCTCCGGTCTGGACGGTTTATGCCACTTAAAGAAGGGGGCACGGGGTGAACTGGAACAACAGTTCCTCATTCTTCACCCCGTCCCCTACCTCCAAACCCGTCGCCTCCTCCTCCAAAAATCCTCCCCGGAGGTCAAGAAGTCCCCCGGGATCCACCGTGCAGCCGGACACCCTTCCCCTCTCCTCCATTGGGTCATTACCACCAGAGGAATTGATCCCATGGACAGATCTGGTACCTCTCCTCTCCTTTTTCCTCCTAGGGTTCATCCCTAGATGTGTTTTTGAGGATTGTTGCTGATTTGTCCATTGGAATCACTTGTTTGCGTGCACTCTAGTACTTTAGCCTTGTTGCATTGCCCGATCTACTAGATTCACCCTCACCAGCATCTCCCCATCGCATACCCGAGCCTCCTGACCGGAGACTCCGGTCCAGGCCGGAGACTCCGGTATCTGGTGCGGAGACTCCGGTGTTGGGTGAATCGAAGTAGTCTAGAAATGCATCAAAGCTCTTGTACTACATCTTTGGGACATATATACTCATCTCCATGCTATCTCCCTCACTGCTGTTCATAGGTGATGGTTCTAGTCGTCCTCGTCGTACCAAGGCCAAGTCCCAAAGGGGCAATCCTCGCTATGATGAAGCTCAGGGTCAGTTTATCGTGCCTCCGTCCAACCGGAAACAACGGGCATGTGATGCAGCTTACATGAAGAGGGATCAGGAGAGGGCTGAACGGGAGGAACGTGCAAAAAGAGCAGAGTATGACAATCTCCAGTCCCTAGCCAAGATGTCTAAAGAGGAGTACCGTATGCTAAGGAAGACAAATTTCTATGCACTGCCTCGTACCAGTGATGACCCTCGTTTCTGGAGGAAAGAACAGGGTGTGTTCATGAAGGATGTGTATGGTGTACTCACCAAATCACCTATCTGCCCTCAGAAGTTCATGAATATTGAGCAAATGTGCCAGAGCCCTTATTTCAATGATGCCCTGTGGATCTGTGAGAATCTGGGTCTCTACAACTTGACGGAGCTGCGCGAAGACTACAGTGTGCACCTTGTTCAGCAGTTTTATGCCACAGTGGTGTTTGGGTCTGATCTTGACAGGACCATGGTGTGGATGACTGGCACTACTCGCTGCACAGCTACCTTTCATGACTTTGCCAATGTCATCTTTGAGACCTTTCACGGAGTATCTACTCCTGTGGTACAGCGCATGCACTCAGCAGCTTTGGGTGAGAACAAGTTGAAGCTGGCACCTCTGTATGATGGTGGTGTTGTGGGGGGCTCCAAGGGACTCAAGACCCTCTACAACCTTATGTTGAGGATTTTCCGCCACACTATTGCTCCAAGTGCTGGAAATGATGATGCTATCAGGGGTGGGCTTGTTAACCTCCTGTACCATACTCACCGGACCTTCAATGCTGGACCAGAGGCTGATGCTTCACCCATTGATGTGATGGACTTCATTTTCGATGAGATGTTCCATGCCATTCTTTACAAGAAGTCTCCTCCATATGCACCCTTGGTTATGAGGCTCATCAACTCCCAGGCGCATGATTCTCCACATGGCATACCACCACACCTCACTGTGCACACTCTGGTCTCTCTACAGCAGAAGGGGCACATGGGGCCTGCTCCAAGGCGTCGATATGGGAATGATGATGATGAGGAGATTGAGACGGAGAGGGCTCCCTCTCCACCTAGAGTTCGGAGGAAGAATGCCTCCAATGCCCCTATGCCTACCATGACTAGAGACTATGTGCATGAGAGGGTCAAGAAGGCCAGCTTTTGGGAGAGGACCCTTTGTTGCATGAACGTTGACATTCGCAAGCAGCAGCATGCATCCTACCAAAGAAACCGCCGCATTGAGAAGCTTCTCAAAGAGATCAAGGACCAGGGTGCTGCTGATACTGAGGAAGGTTAAGATGAATACAATGATGAGCATGGGGCTCAGCAGTCCACAGAGTCTGATCACACTCTCTCTTTTGGGGCATGGAATCCCCAACAGGATAGTCTGGTGGACTGGAAGACGTTTGCTGATGTCACCTCTGGGTTTGGATACCAGGGTACTTCCTCTTCTCGCCCTCACGGCAAAGGGCATGCTGTCCCTGAGGATGATGATGATGATGACTATTACCAGGATGAGGGTGACCAGGACGAGGATGACCAGGATGAGGATGAGGATGCCGAGGATGACGAGGATGACGATGACTACTGAGTTATTGGGGCACTAGTATAGGTCTTTTCCCTTTTTCGGCGTTTCGATGCCAAAGGGGGAGAAGACATTCTCATCGCTTTGCATGGGACTTAGGATTTGCGACTATCTGCCTTCATTTGCCTTTTATTTGGATATTCGAACTTGAACTTTATGTGTGTTATCTACTGTTCTTATGTGTGTCTATGACTATGTGCTTGTGTGCAACACCTATTGTAACTCATGTGAGATCTATGTGTGCTATCGTCGATATTATTTTCCTTACATGATTTACTTCATTATCTTGTTGCACATAGTCAGGGGGAGCCACATTTATATGTTATTCCATGCAAATCACTTGTTGTCATCGAACACCAAAAAGGGGGAGATTGAAAGGGAATTTATTGTCATAATCACTTTTGGTGTTCGTTAACAACAAGTAGATCTTTTTACTGTTTGTTATTGTCCACAAGTTGGTATTATCAATGATAAACTGCACACACACTCTTGGGAAAAGACCACACTCATTTGTCACTGATCTGGAAACTCCAGACCGGAGTCTCCGGTGTGGTCCGGAGTTTCCGGTTCTGGCTCCGGTGGTGCTTCCCAGAACCTGGCTAGGACATTTTGACTAGGGGTCCGGAGGCTGCACCGGAGGTTACTCCGGACTTTGGTCAGTCCGGAGTCTCCGGTGTTGGAAGGACGGAGTCTATGGTGTTGCTGGTGAAAAACTGGCCTGGGTCAGTAAGAAGGGCAGTCCGGAGACTGGTCCGGAGATTAGTCTCTAGACCGGAGTCTCCGGTCTGACTTTTCTACAACGGTCAGAAAACGGTTCGTGGAGGGGGCTGTCTATAAATAGGGACCCTTATCTTCTTCCTCCAGTTGCTCGAGCTTCTCAAGAACACCAACCCCATTAGAGCCACCAAATCCACAAGATCTCTTCATCCAACCATCCAAAGTCATTGATCTTTGGAGAATCGAAGGAGGAGGCCTTGGTTTACGTCTTCACCAAGAGAGATCCTCATTTCCCCCTCATTCACTTGAGGGCCCCCAAGCTCTAGTGTTTCTTTGGAAACCCTAACTTTGATTTGGTTCTTACAAGCTGGTCTTTGATTTGTCTTGACAGCTTGCTTGTATTTGGGAGCCTCCAATTTAGTTGTGGATGTGTGCCCCGAACTTGTTGTAAAGGTGCCCGCTTCCACCTCGAAGGTTGCCGATATAGTGGAAGGTGAATCAAGCCCGTTGGGGTGAGGTTCATCGGAGAACAAGGGAGGCCTCTCGTGGTGTTGGTGGTTTGAAACCACCCCCTCTCCAAACGTATACGTACTTCCCCTCAAAAGGAAGGAACTACGGGAAACAAATCCTTGTGTCTCCGCGTCCACTCCCTTGGTTACTTCTATCCTTTACCGCACTTTACTTACTTGTTCTTGCTTAGTGTCGTGTTAGTTTGTGCTTGTTTGACATATAGGTAAATTCACCATAGTTGCATATTCTAGAGAATTTACCTTTCTTGTCAAACCCTAATTTGAAAAAGAGTAAAATTTGAAGTAGCACCTATTCACCCCCCCTCTAGGTGCCCATACGATCCTTTCAACCGGCCGCAAAGGTGATTGGAAGCTCAGGCGAATGACACTTGTAGCATCGGCAATGGGTGTATGTAGCATCGATGACAGGCACTCATAGCATCGACAACGGACGTTTGTTTCAACACCGCCGATCCCTTGTAGTATTAGTCGTGGTGATTGTTGGAAGCTCGGGATAATGACACTTGTAGCATCGGCGATGGGTGTATGTAGCACCGATGACAGGCTCTAGTAGCATCGACGATGGGTGTATGTAGCACCGATGACAGGCTCTAGTAGCATCGACGGCAGGTGTTTGTAGCAACACCGCCGATCCCTTGTAGCACCGGTGACAACGGTCATTGGAAGCACCGGCGATGGGTGTATGTAGCACCGATGACAGGTTCTCATAGCATCGACGACGTGCATTTGTAGCAACTCCGCCGCTCCCTTGTAGCACCGGCCATAGTGGTGATTGGAAGCTCGGGAGATGGACACTTGTAGGATCAGCGATAGGTGTATGTAGCACCGATGACAGGCTCTCATAGCATCGACGACGGACGTTTGTAGTAACACCGTTTCTCCCTTGTAGCACCAGCGATGGTCGTTGGAAGCTCCGGCTCGTAGCATCGATGATGGCCATATGTAGAGCCGACGACAGGCTCTCGTTTTATTGACGACATGCATTTGTAGCAACACCGCCGCTCCCTCCTAGAACCAGCGATGGTCGTTGGCAGCTCCCGTGCTGGACACTCGTAGCATCGACGAGGGCATATGTAGCACCGGTGATGGGCTCTGGTAGCATCGACGACAACATTTGTAGCAACACCGTCATTCCTTTGTAGCACAGGCATGACGGTCGACATCCGAAGCATCGACACTAGTAGCATCATCGGTAGACGTTGGTAGCATCATCGTTAGCTCCGGTGCTGGCCACTTGCCCATGGCAACGGTGATACCGGAGAACAACCAGACACAGACAACAACAAAAACTCATTGGGAGGGCCTCCATCGATTTTGCCAGAGATAGAAAAGATGGAACCTGGCCCGTGCCTCGCGGGAGAGATGGAGAAGTTTATGAGGGGCGGAACAAATGATATGAAGAAGGAAACAAATAATTGGCTCTACGTGGTGCATGAGAATAAGTCCGGATGAGATTAAAAGAATTTCCCGTGCAAACGATGGCTGGTGGGACCGAGAAAATAACATGTCAGAAATGTCCTTGTGCCGTTAAATCGGATCGAACGGCCATACACTCGGGATGCCTCGCTCCTCCGGCTGATCCAAAGCTCACTGGTGCCCGGGTGCTGCTGAGGTTTCCGGATGCCTGTTCTCTTCTGTTTTGGTTTTGAGCGGAAAATGATACTCTCTCACTCTATTGTTTTGTTAGTCATATTTTATTTATCCCATATATTTGGTGTGAGCCCAAATTTGTATCCAGTCAGTAAGCCTAGCACATTTAGCCCAAAATAACTTCCACTCCTCCAGTCCTGCCCGTTCACATCGCGGCCACCGCCGTCATCCCCTGCGCTCGTCTCCGGGCCTCCGGCGGCTGCTGCTGCTTCACCCTAGCCGGCACCTACTTCTCTTGCTTCCCCAGCGCTCCTTCAACCCAGTCGAGATGCAAGCGGGGAGTCGTAGACGGAGGAAGAGGAAGCTAGAAGAGCCGCCGGCGGTCTCGTACATGGGAGGCACTCATGCCCGAGAACCGCCGCTCGGAGTCGGCGATCGTGAAGAAGGAGGCTCCGCCGCCGCGGACCGCATCAGCGATCTCCCAGAACCCATCCTCGCCGACATCGTCTCCCTCCTCCCCACCAAGGAGGGAGCCCGCACATAGATCCTCGCGACCCAGTGGCGTCACCTCTGGCGCTCCGCTTCCCTCAACCTCGACATCAACGGCCTCGCCCGCCTCGGCTACTTCTTCCCCGTCGATGACAATGCCCTGGCTGCTGTCATACCTCGCGTCCTCTCCACCCACCTGGGACCCGTCCGGCGCTTCTGCATCCCCGCGGACTACCTCCGTTCCCGAACGGCTGCCATCGAAGCCTGGCTCAGCTCCCGAACCCTTGATGGCCTCTGCGATCTCGAGTTCCGCGACGTCCATAGCTATTTGAAAACTCCATTGCTGCCGCTCCCGGCATCCGCGTTCCGCTTCTCACCCACCCTACGTGTCATCACCATCATAAAATGCCACCTCCCTGACTCTACTGCCCAGGCGCTTCACTTCCCTAAACTTAAGCAGCTCGCTCTCGTCGCTGTCGTCGTGTCCGAGACCTGGTTGAACAACATGATTGCCGGCTGTCCTGCTCTGGAGTGTTTGCTGATTGACGCCACCTCTGGCATCTGTTGCGTTCGGATCAACTCCCTTAACATTAGAAGCATTGGCGTGGGTGTTGGATCTCAGCGGACGAATCAGATCCAGGAACTCATCATCGAGAACGCCCCTTCCCTTGAAAGTTTGATTTGTCTTGATTTATTTGAGAAAGAAGTCTAAATCACCCCCACAAGTATTGGGTTTGGATCGATTGCCCCCCTATGTATGAAATGGGTCATTTAACACCACCACCACCACCACCACCAAGTTTCAGAAACCAGACAAATTACCCCCTAAACGCTGAGAGCGGTTTTAAGAGCTGTTTGTTGCCAGGTAGACTCTGGTTTAGACCCCGGTGGTCTAAATAACCTCCCTATCTGGATTGACTTTCTAGTTTCCCTTCTTCCCAGACCAAGCTCCCGTCCCCGTCTCCTTCTTCCCCCAAATCCGCCCGCCTCCTCCTTCGTCCCAACCAAATTCGCCCGCCTCGTCCTCCCACGACACCCAAATCTAGCGGCCTTCTCGTCCCTCACCACCCCGTGGTCAATTTGATGAAGATTCAGCGGACGTGGTACCTGCAGCCGCCGTCAAAAATAGCACAAGAGATGGAAGAAGCGGCGACGACGCTGATGGATTTGACGGCGGCGCATGAGGATATGTATGTGCCTCGATCGGGGAGCGATCTCCACCGGCTGGGGTGGAGTGCAGGCGCAGGCGCGCCGATCCCGTGATTCACAGGAACAGCGATTTTAGAGTCTCATGCCACCGATCCTTCGTCGTCGCCGCCATCTAGGAGTAACCGTCGCCGCCGTCCGGATGACATGTTGTCGTGGCTGCAGGAGAGAGTACAGATTGTGAGACCGCGGGGAAGGGGGACAACAGAGAGGGTGGAGGGAGAGGCGAGCGACCCACACTGGCGATGGAGAGGAGGATAGCGACCTCATCGCCGTCGTCTCTAGAGATGAGGACAGCGGCGCTTGTCGATCAGCCGCGTGGTGATCGGGTGCGTCTCGACCAGGTGGTGATCGTGTCTCCACCAGGTGCCGAATGGGTCCGGCTCAACCAGATGTGTCTCCAATGTGTCCAAACCCGCTGTCCAGCATGGCTAAAACCACCGTCAAAACCGCTATCAGCGCCTGAGGGGGGTATTTTGTCCGGTTTTGAATAGGGTTAAGTGGCCCATTTCATACATAAGGGGGGGGGGGGGGGGGGAATCGACCCAAACCCAATACTTGTTTTCTTTATTTCATCGTCTACATGTATCGGTGACCTCCTCGCCTAAGCTGCAGACCATAGGCTGCCTTTCTGATGGCTATGGCTTCTCCAGAAGTCACATGATTGGCTCTGCCGAAGTTATTCAGGTAGCTCTGCCCTTCCTACTTCCTTCCTTCTGAGCTGCATTTGTTTGTAGATTACGTATCATCTGCACCTGGCCTAATGTTGTCTTCAATGCTTGATATAGGGACTGCATCTCGATAGGCTAACTGCGGTGGTATGCACTGTCAAGATATTAGCTGTTGATTTGGTTATGCTTGATCTGGATACAGTCATTGAGTTGATGAAATGCTTTCCCTGTTTGGAGAAGTTGTACATTGAGGTGACGATTATTCATTGATAGTTCATAGTGTTCAACTGTTCTTTTGATCTAGTTAATGTTCTGACATGGTCCATTATTTTTTGTCTCTGTTCCTTTTTCTAGTCTGTACCAGAAGGAAAAAAAATATGGCGCCGTAAACATCGGGATCTTATCAAATGTTTTGACATCCGGCTAAAGACAATAGGACTGGGATCTTACCAGGGCATCAAGTCACAAGTTGACTTCCTCACATTCTTCGTACTGAATGCAAAAATGCTTGAGTTAATGATAGTTCGTGTTAGCTACGAGAATGATAGCCGGGGATATACTGCAGAGCAGTATAGGAAGCTGAAGTTTGAGAACAGAGCTTCAAGAGGTGCTCGTATTCACTTTACAGCTCATAGATGTCTCCGTGGTGCTTCAGACATCGACCATGTTCGTGATTTGGATCTAACTGATCCCTTCTTTATATGTCCTCGTGTTTATTGCTTTTTTTTTTGTTTGTATTATCCTGGAATCTTGTGACAAAGCACAAACTCTTCAAGCTATTTGTGTTGTCATTTTTATGTTATACTAGCAGAGTGCCCGTGCTTCGCCACGGCTTATTATTATTTTTTATAGAAAGGTTTATGCACTCGTAGACACAATACCACATACACTCACTTTATACAAGGCATTTCACATATTTCCCTTTTGAGAGTGTTTTGTATGTAACTTTGTCTTTATTTTTACTTGTGAGACATCCAACTGGTCACCTGATCACCGGTAGTGTTTCCAAACATCTTAGGACATTTTCCCATTGCTGGTAGAAATAGCGGTGTTGCACTTCATTGAAAAATAATTTACACTAAAATTCTCGGTACATCCAACCATTTCGTCAGATGTAAAGCATAAGATAAGTTCTTCAGAAAAGCACCACAAACATGAATACCATGCATGGTGCTGCATCACCCTGGTCGCACGATGTCATTTCCACCTTTACCAAATAGACCCCAATTTCTCTACTGTCCGCCTCACATGCGCTCGTCGACCTCATTGTCATGTTCCCGAGTAGTCCACAATTCCTCTATCGTTCGCCCCACATGCGCTGGTCGACCCCATCGTCCTCTTCTCCATCTCGCTATCTCCCATCGCCGCCACGGCCCTCTACAGTCCAGTTCTTTTGATGGCTTCTTCGAGAAGCTATCCTACCCCTAGCTTCCTGGAAAAGCCGTTTCAAAAAAAATTGTGAGACCTACGCCCGTGTGGCTCGGGTTCGACTAATCACCTACTCACGTGACAGCCGGCCCCTTCCCCTCCATGGCTGCCCCAATGGCGCGAGGACCTCTATGTCTCCTACCTTCCTATTGCGTACGGGCGAGTTCCGCCACGCCCTCTGCAGCTAGCACATGAAGCAAAAGTTGGCAGTCGTAGGCCTTGTAGCTAGTCTGCACGATAGCATGAGCATGAAGGAGTGCCGTACTTGCCATCCAGAGAGAGGCATGTCCTGCCCCATACCCATTGCACGCACCAGCTGAACAGATTGTTATTTTATTCGCCGCTCCACTCCAATGACGCCTCTCGTTGGTCAGGGCCTGCGAGGCCAGGCCCATAAGCAGCGATGGAGGAAGCACGGACGCCGGACAAAATTCAGACGCAGTTTTTTAGTATCACCTCGGTTAGCGTTTTGAATTTTTTCGCGTACGAGATGCACAGCGCACGGACGAAAACATGGACGTATGGATCAAAACCGGGATCGATCGGGACACCTCGCGCGACGGACGACAGACGAAAAAGGGTGCGACGAAAACCACCATAAGGAAAATTATATAGTAGAGACTATGTGTCATCACTGTAGGAAAAGTTGTGAGTGAAAGCTGTAGAAAAATCCATCACTGTATCTTGTGGAGGGGAGGGGCATGAAGTCTCGTTGGAAAGTCGTACTGTTGCTCTTCCATCACAAGTGACATGTAATGATATTCAACAAGTCTTTCACATTTTATGACATTAACCGTCTTGCAAGTTGCGATGCCTGATTAGTTGGCTCTCATTTTGGTTCCTGATTACAAGCTTTTGTGAGGATTACATATTACATCAATGAGATTAAGTAGATGTAGGTCGGCACCGTTTGATGCTTTCCTTGGCAGAAGAACTGGGTCAATCTGTATGTCTGCAAGAACTTCACAATGCTGTTAATATTATTGTACGGAGTATATGGCTGGTTATTAGTGTTTTACTACACGTGCTAACTTATCTATCTGAGTTAATGTTAGAACGGGGAAAAATTGATAACTTTCCATGCTCTCATTTCTATTGTTTGCCACTATTTATCTGATACCAACAATGTTTTTTGGTTAGTTGGTAATGTGCAAGCAATTTCTGTTGTCTCTTTGCTTCCTATCAGCGTATGGTTATTTATAATTGTGTAGCTTAATTATGGACCACTGATGGGTTAGCTATATATCTTGCTATTGTTTTTTTCTTGAACAGTAGTAGCAAATGAACTTGCAGTTTATGAGCATATCTATACTTGTTAATTAACTGCTACTGCATCTGCCAGACCATGCGAGGTATCATATTGGTCTTCATAGTAAGAAGTAAGCTAGTCTTTAAGGATTTAAATTAGCGTGTCGTATCATGATGGTCGCTGTAATTGTCTAAACTTTGTCCAGGCATTTGATTTAGGAAAAACTGCACCCAACAACTACTCTTTTGGTTCTTGCTCTGTACTTTAATTAAAAACTTGCTGCTTATGAGATACAGCATGCACCATTGACACATCAATTTTATTAAATAGGATTTGATCATTGTTCTTGGCCACGTATTTTCATTGTCCTTGGTTTTATTCTTGAACATGCCAAGAGGTTTTCTCAACGGTATTGCTTCAGTTTGAGTTATGCTTTAGGTTCTAGCATATCCATAATCTGGAAGGCAAGACTGTCATGTCAACTATCAGTAGGATTGCAGGTTTTATACCAGAGAAGTGTCCCCGTTATGTATTACTAGTAAATCTACAGGAAAGTGATTTGCGTGTCCCTTCCAGATTTGGTTTGTCATCAACTCAGAACTCTCCTAGCTATGTATCCTGGTATCTCGAATCACGTATATTTCAAGTGGAGCACCCATCTGCGTTTTTCAATTACTCCCTCGTCAAAATAGGATACGTATAGTATTTGGTCAAAGCCAAAATTTCCAAAGTTTCACCAACTAGTATATAGAAAAAATTGTGAAAAATATAAGGACAGAGACCTTGTGCCATTCTGGGACAAATCAGGACACAGAACCTTGTGGCATTCTGTCCGGTACAAGCTAAGCACCAGTGTGCTCCGCTCATGGCAAGCACACGATGCATCGGCCTACAGAACGCTATCTCCATGGAAGGGCGTCGTGTTTGATCCGGCAAGCTGGGAAGCCATGATTGCGTGGTACATTATTCCCAAATTGAAGTTGGCAGTGGAAGAGTTGCCGATCAGCCTGGCTATTGACTGCCAGGAGCTCAACCGGTTCAACAACCTGGTGATGATCTGGGCCTCTATTATCCCGGCGCGCCATATGGTACATTTTTTGGAGGCAGATTTCTTCGGCAAATGGCTCTGGGTCCTCTACGGTTGGCTGCGTTCCCTCGATCTGGATATCGACGAGGTCGTGGAGGGATACAAGAGCTGGAGCCGGATGTTCCCAACTGAGTTGCTCGCAAACGATCGTGTACGGATGCTTCTGGTTGCTGGCCTCGTCATGATGAAAAATGCTGCCGAAGGGAATGAGGTATTGCCGCCTGGGACAAGGCAGGCCATGGGATGCCCAAAAGCAGCAGAGGACCAACAATTCGATGTGGCGCAGCAGGCATGGTGACGAGTGCCCATGGAGGATTTGAGCTTCAAGGACTGCATCCTAGCACACGCAGAGGAACAAGGCTTGAAGTTTATGCCCAGGGATGGCAAGTTCTACAATGGTGTATGAGTTTGGCTGCCGATGAGTCTGCGTAGACTCGGTAAAGAGGCTCCTCTATGCGCAAATTCAAGGATCGTGGACAGCTGTGACTCTTGCGCAGTTGATGGAGATGAACCGGATGCCAAGACCATGCTAACACACCTCATGTAAAATGAAGTTTCAAAAGGCAAAATGTTTAAAATTGAAGTCTTAAAGTTGTATTTTTTTGGTACTATTTGTAGAATAACTTTCTAAAGAACAGATATTCTAACATCGTCTGTGGCATCAACCTGCAGGTCATGAGTAATTTTGCTGCTTTTTTACACATCTACATGGGAACTCAGTTTTTTTTTTGGCCCAAGAATGTCCTGTTTATGTAGAACTGTTTTGATCTAGTTGTCCATCGAGATCAATTTGTCCCCTTGAGATTTTTTTTCTCTCTTCAGTAAGTTTATCTGTTGCTGAGTTTCTGGACATAATCAAATGTTCTCTCCAACTAGGAATTACATACTTCTGCATCAATTGCATACATCTCACAGGAAACTCTGGGGGTGTAAGTGTCGGTAAGGAAAATTTTCAAGAAGAGGGACAAGGACACAAGGTAAATGATTAAAAGAGGCATTGCTGGCATATTTAGGCGTCAAAATCGCCATGTAATTCCAAAATTGATGTGCTGCTTACTTGTTTATTGTGAATTTTCGTTCTACTCTGGTTAGAAACGTGCACCTATTGTATTTGCAGTAGTTCTAGTAAATCAGGTTCGATCTGGTTAGTTTTTTTTTGCGAGGATCTGGCTAGTTTTTATAGTTAGTACTTGGAGGAGTAGTCGGAGTTCCTGTTCCAGCATGGCTTTGTTCTCTGGTTTGTCCTTTAAAAACTTCACTGGAAACAAACTGCTTTATCTTAATATAGTAGCGTGAGTTTTTCCCATTTTCGTTCGATAAAACACATAATACATAATTGCTCGCAGCATATATAGTATGGACGAGCATAAAGTTCCCTTACAGCAGATGAGATGATGGAAAGTATTAGATAGCAATTGGATGCATGACAAGAAGGACAAGCAGATCACACCAGCTACCCTCGCTTCGTCTTCTTAGTTCTTCCTCCTGCCGCGCGCGCAAGAAGGTCGGTCAGCACCGAAGGGCAGCTCTCTTCCAGGTGCTTGTACCCCTCCGTCTCCAGCACAGCATCAAGAACCTCAGGTGCCCTGAGAATGAACTCGATGCATCTAGCCTTGAGCTGCTCACATCCATGTTGCTCAGCTAACGCCAATGTCTCCGCTACGGTGTCGACGTCGATTCCACCAGAGAGCCTGCCCTCACATATCAGTTTGAGCCTGTCCAGCCCATACCTATCAGCTGCTGCCAGCAGATGCTGAGCCGCCATCACCGTTGCCGCCTCCTTCTGATCAAACTCCGGCGGACTGTCGGTGTAGATAAATCGGAGCAGAGCCTTGAACACCTCCGCCTCCATGTCGTTGATCTCGACGTTCAGAGCTCTTCTCTGTTAGCTTAATCTTGGTAAGAGAGCCCGAGTAGTACTAGTCTATGTCCAAGTAGCACTAGGACTATGTGTGTCCGTGGTATGTGTGGTGTGTACATGTTTTAGTCTAGGGAGGTTTCCTAGTTAGGCAAGTGTATGTGTGAGTCCTAGTACTAGTAGTATCCGTACGTGTGTACGTGATGGTTTAGATTTAGTATTAGTCAGGTCTAACTTGCATATATAAGCAAGGGTAGACCGTGAGTCTTCTAACACATTGAGTGAGTTGAGAAGAAAATAAAGAAAAAGAACGGGCACGACACGTGCCCTTGGCTATAAGATTTTTCGAGCGTGCTTGTTTGTCTAGTTTGATGTAGTCGATCTGTGGGCGAATTCCAACAATTGGTATCAGAGCGAGGTCGAAGATTTGAAGCCACGCTTGCCCCGGGGAGACGACCCTACTAGCGCCTCGGGGCGGGCGACCAGGTGGAGGCGGCGAACATGCCATCATCGGTGAGGCGGCGGGCGATCGTCGTTCGAAGGGCAACAAGGAGGAATATGGCGGGCGATATTGTCGCTCGGTGGAGCGGCGAGGAGGAAGATGGCGAGCGGTGGTGGTCCGGCGGAGCGATACGAGGGAGGCGGCAGGGTGCTGACGTTGGAAAAGTGGTGCTGGGAATGATCGTTGATGAGTGCGGTGGTGCCGGGAGCGGTGCTGGAGAGTCTCGTCAAGATCGTCAACCGGGGAGTTAGAAGAGTCAAGGAGTCATGGTTGTGCGGGTTAGCACGTTGAGTCGGCGTCGTGTTCGTGAGTCGCTGTCGTGTCCAAGTGCTTGTCTCTGTGAGAATCCGTTGCAGCTGAAGCGAATGAAGGTTGAGGGACTGTTCATCATAAGGACAAAGACGCAATTTGCGTGCCTCGATCAGGTCGTCTATGTGTCTCGACGAGAGGATCAATTTCAAGTGTGAAGGAGGCGGTAAACCAGTGAAGGGGAGCCTCTTAAATGAGGACATGTCTCTACATGAGGCCGAAGTGGATGGTCTAGTCCACGCCAGGAGGTCGGCATGTATTGCGCTAGGGTGGACGGTGTGTTCCACGGGTGGTGCAATTCCACAAGGTTTGCTAGCGTGGCTGGGTAGTCCGGATCATACTTGAGTTGTTCCGCAAATTCGCCAAGTCAAAATTGAGGAGAGCTAATTAGACTTGTCGTGGTGCGAGACCTAGACAAGACGCAGATCTATAAGGATTCAAGATCAGGGAAGCATGGAAGACGAAGAGTAGTCAATCAAGATTAGAGAGAGATTGTTAGCTTAATCTTGGTAAGAGAGTCCGAGTGGTACTAGTCTATGTCCAAGTAGCACTAGGACTATGTGTGTATGTGGTATGTGTGGTGTGTACGTGTCTTAGTCTATGGAGGTTTCCTAGTTAGACAAGTGTATGTGTGAGTCTTAGTACTAATAGTATCTGTACGTGTGTACGTGATGGTTTAGGTTTAGTATTAGTCAGGTCTAGCTTGCATATATAAGCAAGGGCAGACCGTGAGTCTTGTAACACATTGAGTGAGTTGAGAAGAAAATAAAGAAAAAGAACGGGCACGACACGTGTCCTTGGCCATAAGTTACGCCAGGCTAGGATAGTGCCGCACCTTGTGAACTAACATGATTTTACATCATCATATGACCTAAATAAACACAAAACAAGGGAGAGCTACGCCAGGCTACCCCTGTCAGAGGAACGTCTAGGGTAGACGTTGCGAGGGCCACAAATCAGGGTTCCGCGGCAAACCGCGCTCCGGACGTAGGAATACCTCAAGAACTTGCATGTGTCCCTAACACATGCATGGAGGTGTGTTGTTGTATTGAAACATGCAAAACCTAGTCCCTGGGTGGATGTGTCCCCCTTTGCATGCATGCGCTGTAACCTAAAAGGGAAGGTTCTAGACCATAGTTTGGAATGGGAAACTCTTGAAACATGAATAAGAAATTTAAAAGCGGTCCAAACAATGTAAATCCTTCGCGTGGTGTCATATTATGTGACATTGTTGCAAGAAAAAATACCAAACTTGGCAAATTGATTATGTCTAAAAAAATCTTCACAAAACGACCTATCATGTTCGAGGTTTCCTGGCTTTCGGGTCAAATGACCAATGTTATGGATAGAATCAGGGCATAGTTTGTGATACTGTATCCATATTGTGCACGCATGTGCATCATGGGATGGCGAACAATGTTGCAGAAGGAAGTTTTCCTTTTCGTCATACGGAAAAACCATTTTCCATTTTCCGAGTGCAAAAAACGGGCGTTTTGTGAAGCAGCCACCAAATGACAGTTTCACAATGGTACCATCCTATTTTTCAAAAATACTAGACCACCGTACATGGACAATGTCCCAACCGGGGTATCTCAAACCTTTCCGTCTTCCCCTGGTGAAAAAGACAAATGTCTGCCGAATCGACAGGAAGTAGGTCTGGTTTGAACTACAGGTACATGATCTAATGCTCATGATTTTTTGAAAAAAATCATTTTTAGACTCAAAATATAATGTTTCTTCACAGATCCAATGCAAATTTTAGCGAGGATCATCACATATCTTCACGCAAGCCGTTTTGACCATAATTTGAAATGAGAAACTCTTGAAACGGGCATAAGAAATTCAAAAACGGTCTAAACAATATAAATCCTTCGTGTGGTGTCATATTATGTGACATAGTTGTAAGGAAAAATACCAAACTTGGTAAATTGATTATGTCTAAAAAACCTTCACAAAATGACCTATCATATTCGAGGTTTCCTAGCTTTCGGGTCAAATGACCAATGTTATGGATAGAATAAGGGCATAGTTGTGATACCGTGCCCATATTGTGCATGCATGTGTATCAAGGGATGGCGAACAATGTTGCAGGAGGAAGTTTTCCTTTTTGTCATATGGAAAAGCCATTTTCCATTTTCCGAGCGCAAAAAACGGGACGTTTTGTGAAACAACCACCAAATGACAGTTTCAAAACGGTACCATCCTATTTTTAAAAAATACTTAACCACCTTACATGGAAAATATCTCAATCGGGGTATCTCAATTTTTTTTGTCCATCCCTCGTGAAAAAGATAAATGTCTGTTGAATCGATAGGAAGTGGTCCAATTTGAACTACAAGTATATGATCTGATGCTCATGATTTTTTATAAAAATCATTTTTAGATTCATAATATGCTATATCATAGATCCAATACAATTTTAGTGAGGTTTGGCCCCTAGCTAATTTCATCATAGATCTACTTTAACTTGGTGTCATTTCCCTACTAATTTTACCGTGTATCACACATAAGCACTCGGTAAAAATTAGGACACACAGCAAACTACCTCTTTACCGAGTGTTTTTGTACTAAACACAGCAAAGCTACCATATACACGGAAGAGGGTTGTCTCGCTCCAATTTTTTGTTGTGTATACGTGCGACGACACTCGGCAAATATTAACGTCGTAAGTTGCACCGCCAGGTACGGACAGGAAGGTCGTGTGGCACGACGGTTTGCCGTGTATTCATCTTTTACCGAGTGTTTTTTAGGATTTTATTGTGTATATATATTTTTGCCGAGTGTTTTTTCGCTGAATACTCGGCAAAGAGGTAACTTTGCCGTGAATAACCTCTTTGCCGGGTGTCAACATAATGACACACGGCAAAGAACTGTTTGCCGAGTATCCGGGCTTTAAACACTCGGCAAACAAAAAAACATCCAACAAAATCTCGATTTCCGATAGTGCGTGTCCTTGGCCATAAGATTTTTCGAGCGTGCTTGTTTGTCTAGTTTGATGTAGTCGATCTGTGGGCGAATTCTAACATTCTCCACCATTTGCCTGAAGAACTGGGCCATGAACACGGGGACCTGGCGGCGAGTACTGCCTTGTGCGTGGCGAAAGACTCGCCGGAGACGACGAATGTGACGTCCGATCCGGCGCCGCTCTGCATGAGCTCGCCGAAGTGCTTGTGCAGGTTGGAAGATGGCACGGCAGGCATCAGGATTTCTTTCATAGGGAACGTCTGTACCGGTAATTTCTTGATGACGGTGAGGGTGCACTGCAACGTCAAGGCATCATCGCGGAGATAACCTGATAATTCCAAATCCTTCCTTTTCAGGAGCAACAATTTAGGAGAGCAATAGTTAGGGTAACAGAATGCCTGCGAAACACTCTTCTCTTCAGATGGTTGAAGGATAGCTCTTGGATCTACCAAACGGCAGCCGAGATTCGCCCTCAAATACTTGCCATTGCGGGAACGACCGAGAAACATAAGCTCCAGTGCTATGGCCGAGTCGTACAGAGGATAGATACGAATCTCCCACTCATAATCGTCGACGCTCCATCTTGAACTGATGCGGTAGGTGCCGTTGGAGTCCACGGCGTTGGTCGCGCAATAGCCGTCGATCTTGAGCAGCTGCACCACGCGCACGGCGTCAGTGAGGCTTGTTGCGCAGGCGTTCTCCATGATCACAAGGGATTATATGTAGGAGAGTGCTCTGTGGCTGTGGGAGTGAGAATGACAATCGTGACGTGTAGTTTCCTCTTTGCTCGAGAATGGCCGTGGAGCAGGGCAACATTAATACTACAGAGTAACAAGCGACTGCTCAGGTCGAGGGAGGGCATGTGTACCGATGCGACGTCGGAACTCGAAACGAACAGGTGTGGTCAACCAAACACTTTCGATCACGGAATCCCAACCATCAATGCATTAATCTGGTGCACGTACATTCCGAGGTCCGTCAGTTCGAATGCCTCTTCTATCTCTCAAAACAGTCTTTCGCCAGCACAACGTTCAAAGGAAGAAACACCACTCGATACAAGGAGTTTGGAAGAAAACCCAAGCCCAACACGAAAAGCAAAAAAAAAAGCCGAGAACGGCGGTGTGCCAAAAACGAAAACAGCTCGCAACCGGTGTGCCTTTCAGAGAAGTACCACCACACATCCCACAGTCCAAAGCGCATGCGTACCAAAACATCACCTCCAAAAAGGGGAGTGACGATGACACTGATGTCCGGCCGGGACCTAGGGTTTCCCCCGGTACGCAGCGAGGGGTGGGGGAGGAATGCCCTCGACACCCTTCAATAAGGAAGGTGATACCCTCGGACGTCAACGTGCCAGTGTCAATAGACAATGATTTCTCCCAACCCCTCCAGAACCACCCACCCGAGCACTTTGTAAAGCTCCACCAGTCACATCACCCACGAGCACGCGCCATCCCGGTCTTGAAGTCGCCACCGCCGTCACACCGAGAGCCACGAAGCGAAGCCGGTAGGCCGAGGTAGCGGAGCCTTCAGCGAGGGTCGGCCTGTCAACAGAACGCGGGAGGGAACTACTTCCACCACCAGCAGGTGGTAGCCGGCCGGATGTAGCAGCAAGACAAACCAGACCCTCTAGCCCGACCGAGCCCGTGGAGGCTCGTGAAGTCCCACCGCCGCACTGTATCAAGGGTGCCACCGAACACGCCAACCGCCTCCCTAGGCCCTACACCTCCTTCTACCGGGGGATCCGCCACCATGGCAAATCCCGGTCGCCAAGCAACAACACCAACACCAACGCCACCGAGATCCCGGGCCCGCCAGACCGCCACCGGTCTAGGGATCTCATGTCACCTCCCGGAGCCACCTCCGACGGAGGGATGTCGTAGTCGTCCACCTTCCGAGGTCGCCGCCCCGGCGTCCGCGAGCTGAACTCGCACCCCCGACACCAGGTACATAGCGTGACCTGCAAGGTGGGGAAGATCTGGTTGATATAGAATGGTGGCCGTGACACATCTGCGCGGAGGAGATCAACCTCCACCACCAATGGCGGTTGTCGTCCGGACGCAACAACAGAGACACACCAGGTCTCGGGCCCGGCCGGGCCAAAACAAGGGCCCATAAAGTCTCTTTCGCCACGCTGCTGCAGCGCAGCCATAGCCGCCACCACCGTCCTACATGCCCCACACCACTGCCCCGCCTCCAGATGGTGCCAACATCACGAAAATCCCGCCCCAGGCCCAGATCGGGCCCATATCTGGGCTAGCTGAAGCTTCTCGAGGGCAAACCCGCAAGGCCCTACCCTGCTGGCTCCTGCCGACGCCCCCGCGTCGCCACCATGCCCCTGGTGCCGAGCCACAAGCCCCCGCCATGCCACTGGAGATCGTCGCCACGCCGCCCGGAGACCAGCCGCCGTCGCCACCCTCCGAAAGCGCCAGACCCGCGCGAGGGCATCGCCTCCGCCGCCTTGCAGCCCTCCGCGCCGAGCCGAGCCGCTGTGACCTTCGCCACCGCCGCCCACTCCCGTGCCACTGCGCCCTGCACCAGCACGCCGCCCCGCTCAACACAGCCCGCTTCACGCAAACCTCCACCTTGGGAAGGGAGAAGATGCCCCGCTGATGCTGGCAGGGCTTCGCCCGCCAGCGCGCCCCGGTGGCAGCAAGGGGAGGGAAGGGGTGGCGACGGCCTGAAGCGGGCCTAGGGTTTTCCCCCCAGCCGCTCGCGGGAGCGACACGGGAGGGCCTCGCCTTTTTCGTCTCTCTGTCACCACATGCCTCTTCTCTCCACCCGAGCAGCCGCTGTTAGTTACAATTACTTTCCTGTAGGTGCAGCCCAAACAACAGTGACGGATCTTACCGAAACAACACTCTCTCATCCCATCCAAGATAAGATAGCATCGAATATGCATGCGCAACAAGCCTCACCGAAATGGGCCAATAACTCATATGCGACGTCGTTGAGTTGAATTGGAAGCAGAGCAACGTAGTAGGCCAATATAGCTCCTTTGTGAAAATAGCCAAGGTCTGACCAAGCGATAAAACGGTCGTCTGGCTATTAAGGGAGGCTAGGTTTAGGTTAGGATGGATAGTTATGTAGTCCGACATATGGGTCCCACTTAGTTGCCACGACATTAGATGTAATGGTTGGTGGGTCCCATTTAGTTGCCACAACATCGAGTTAATCGGTGAGCATCGTGCTTGACTAGACTGTGGCTGCCCTCTGCTTCTTCTCCGATGATAGCTATTTCTTTCTTGGCGGAGCTAGAGTTTTATTTCTTGGTGGTGGCAGTGTAGCTTTCGCGGCGACATATGTGAGTAAGTGATTTCGCAACCCTAATCGTGTTCCCCACTGTCTCAATTTTGATGTATCTGTTTGCAGTCACCTCAATAAGGCGGTTCAAGGGGCTGCTGAACAAATTGCGGAGCCTGAGAGTTGAAGTAAACCGCTGGCGACTGAAACTGGCCTATAGACCGCGGCAACATCCCTGGATAGAACGCCCCGGGCGGTGGCATACCTGGCGGCCCGGAAAAGGGAGGCAGGCCAAAGTTTGTCGAAGATGCGAGGCGAAACTGAGGACTGGCCACCAGCTGCATGATGTGCGAACCAGGAGTACGAGGCGGTTGAGCGGCAGTGGCTGCGGCTGGGGTAGACGCGGCGTCGCGAGGTGTGGCACGGTCGGAGTAGGGCGCACCGGTGCAGGCATAGACGAAACCCTAGGAAAGCCTTGTTCTGACCTGCCATGAGCACCGGAGAAGCGACGATGGCCGCAAAAGATCTCCCCGGCAGAACCGACGATGGAGAGATCTGAGAACGAGGCGTCGGTGGAGTTCACGGCAAGAGCGATGAGGCAAAAGGCATGGTCGATCGGGGCTTGGGCGATCTCCATGACGTAGGAGATCGATCGGCCAGAGACACTGCCCACGCGTTCTTAAAACGTGCAGCAACGCCGTACCAAGAGAAGACCGACCCGAGCATGGACTTGGACGCCAACCCAAGAAAGGAGTCGGGCGCCATCACATGCAGGTCCACAGCCGCGTCAGCCCTAGGGTCCATGTCGTCTAGCCGCGGAGAGAGCGGAGTCTGCTCCGACACTTGCGCCTGCCTCAGCGCTGCCTCCACCAGGCTGTCGAGCGCCGGAGGTGCCGAAGATCTCCGTCGAGGAAGCGACCCTCTCCATGGCTTGATACGCGTCCCCGGCGAGGCCACGGCACCACGACACAGGAATATCGGTGAGGCCGATCTCCGCCTTGCCGTAGACAACAGAGCGGCCGCCGGAAATCCCCGAGGAGGTGACATAGCACCACGTGACGCCGACCCCTCCGACGATCTCTCCCAGAAACGCGATGCCGGCGCCGGGAACCCCATCTCCTCCCAGAACTGCTGCCAGAGCTCATCATCAGACAACCGCCGCCACCGCGGCACCTCGGTCCAACCCAGATCCCCAGCCTCGTCTTCCAGAGAAACGAGCGCCTCCCGAGCCGCCCGTGCATCCTCATAGTCCGAGCCAGACTCGGAACCCAGTACCTGGAATCGGGATCCAGACGAATTCGTAGCCGCCCGCGAGGAGAAGGCCGGCGGAGAGAGAGCGCCAGGCGCTAGCGAGAACCTCCGGTGTTGTCTCATTCGTGTATATCAACCTAACAGACCGAAGTCTGACCTAGATCTCTATCATCCCCGGTCAATCTCTTCTAGCTGGCCAGAAGAAAAATGCTATGAATAATCCGATGCAAGCAGAGCCAGAAGATGATGATTCAATCCTTATGAAAAGGCCTACCGTAGGGCTCGGGACGAGACCACTATTGCGCGCTCATATAAAGCCAGACTTGTAGCATCATTTCAAAAAACTTGAGGCACATAATATGATCCGGAATCTTAAGAGCATGTTTGAGACTTAGAGCGTGTTTGTAGCCCGGGGTGACCCAGATATTCTTGTTGGAGATATGCCCTAGAGGCAATAATAAATGTAGTTATTATTATATCTTTGTGTTTATGATAAATGTTTACATTCATGCTATAACAATATTAACCAGGAAACATTAATACTTGTGTGATTTGTAAACTAAATAAGAGTCCCTAGTAAAGCCTCTTCATAATACTAGCTTGTTAGTTAATAGATGATTGTGGTCTCCCTATCATGAACATTGAGATGTTATTAACAACAAGATCATATCATTAGGAGAATGGTATGATGGACATACTCCTATAGATAAGCGTAGCATAAAGATCAAGTCATTTTATTAGTTCAATTGCTATATGCTTTCTGATACATAGTAACCTAATTCCTTCGACCATGAGATCATGCTTATCACCATCACCGGAAGGATGCTTTGATGACATCAAACACCACACCGTAACTGGGTGGCTATAAAGGTGGCATTGAGTGTTCGGAAAGTATGGGTTGAGACACATGAATCAAGAGTGGGATTTGTCCATCCATATGACGGATAGAATATACTTTGGGCCCTCTCGGTGGAATGTCATCCAATTAGCTTGCAATCATGTGACTGGCTCACAAGGGATCACATACCACGGGAACGAGAAAAGAGTACTTATCGGTAACGAGGTTGAACTAGGTATGCAGAGATACCGACGATCAAAACCTCGGATAAGTAAACTATCGTGAGACAAAGGGAAATTGGTATCGTATGTAAGTGGTTCATTCGATCGCAAAGTAATCGTAGAAATATGTGGGAGCCATATGAATTTCCAGATTCCTCTATTGGTTATTTTTCAGAGAAGTGTCTCGATCATGTCCGCATAATTCACGAACCGTAGGGAGACACACTTAAGGATTCGATGTTGTTGAGTAGTTACGGAATGATGATTAAGAGACCGAATATTGTTCGGAGTATCGATGGGATCCGGTATATCACGAGGAGATTCGGAATGGTCCGGAGAATAAGATTCATATTAGGAAAGTCTTGTTTCGGAGTTGGAGAATGATTCCGGTGTTTTCATCGGGAATGTTCTAGAAGGTTCCGGAAGGTCCGGCACTCCGGAGGGGAAGGGTACATGAATGTGACATAACAAGTTGGAATGGTTGCATCATGTACTAGGTGTCATCTCTGAGAAAAATAAAGGGATAAATCAAATCCTAGTTTGAAAAGTCAAACGCCAATTTGAAAATTCAAACGGCAAGTTTGCTTGGTGGAGGGAGAGTAGGAAACCTACTTGGGGAGGAAGTGCTCTCCCTCCACCGCCGGCCAAGGAGGCCGACTTGGGGGAGGACTCCCTCCCCCTTGGCCGCGCCCTCCCACCTATAAAAGGAGGGGCAAGGGTGCCCCTCTAGAGCTACACCTTGCCCCACCAAACCCTAACCCTAGCCGCCGGCCACCATAGCCGCCACCGCCCTAGGGTTTTTCTCCTAGCCGCCGAGTTGGGGCCCTCCCCTTGCCCTAGCCGCCGTCCTAGCCCTCTCTCCTTGGTACCTCTAAACCCTAGATCGCCAAGGCCTCTCTCATAGTCCACCATACTCGCTTCGGCTTAAGGCGAAGCCATGCGAGATCTCCCCTCTACTTCCGGTACCACGCCGTCGTGCTGCCGGAATCGCGAGGAGAGTGCTACAACCTCCGCTGCCTGCTGGAACAAGGGAGAGGAAGGTCTTCATCGAGTACCGAACGTGTGACCGACTGTGGGAGCGCTGCTGGAACGCGGCGCCGGAAGGATTGTCTATGCGATCTTGAGATCAGAAAGAGTACGACTACATCACCCACGAGAATCCGCTCTCGTTAACCGCTTTGGAATCTTCGAGGGTGAGTTCCTCTATCGACTTGTTGCTACAATCTAGTAGATAGATCTTGGCTTGTTTGTTTGCATGCGATAGAATTTTTTTGTTTTCCATGCTACGAACCCCTACAGTGGTATCAGAGCCGTGTCTATATGTAGATTTGTTGCACGAGTAGAACACAATGGTCATTGTGGACGGTGGTGCTTTTATTATCAATTGCTTCTTGTGTACTTTGCATCTTGCGGTATGATGGGATGAAGCGGCCCGGGCTAACCTTACATGACATCGTTCATGAGACTTGCTCCACGCTGAACATGCAACTTGTATTGCATAAGTGGCTTTGCGGGTGTCTGTCTCTCCCATTATAGTATAGATCCAATTTACAATGGGCACTTGATAGTTCTAGCATCAACGTTGTGGTTCTTGTTCGTAAGTTAGAGCGACACTTATTGAAAGCCCCAAACCACGTAAAATATGCAAAGAAAATTAGAGGCGTCTAACTTTGTTTTGCAGGGGTGTGCTGTGATGTGATATGGCCATGATTGTGATTATATTTGATGTATGCAATGTTCTTTATTGTAAGTTGGCAACCGGCAGGAGCCATACGGTTGTCTTTAATTTCTGTTAAGACCCGCGTGTCTATTCAAAGTAGTTGTAATAGTTGAAGCTGGTGGACGACAACCATGGAGCGGCGTCATTGACCTTGATGCAATGCCGGTGATGATGGAGATCATGTTCGTGCTTGAAGATGGAGATCGAAAGCACAAAAGAAGAAAGGCCATATCATATCACATATTATGAATTGCATGTGATGTTAATCCTTTATGCATCTTGTATTGCTTAGTTAACGACGGTAGAATTATAAGATGATCCCTCAAGCACACAAATTTCAAGTTTTAAAGTGTTCATCCTTAGTTAGCACCGTTGCTAAAGCTTGTTGTTTCGAAGCACCATGTGATGATCGGGTGTGTTAGATTCTGCAAGTGTATACAACGTGAGCAAGCCAGTTTTGCTCATGCAGAAGCTAAGGTTTGATCTTGACGAGCCTAGCATGTACAGCCATGGTCTCAGAACACGGATCACCGAAAGGTAAAGCATGAATCATATAGTAGATATGATGAACATGTCGATTGTTCGCCATTGAAGCTACATCAACTCTCGTGATGATCGGTTTTGATGTGGTGGATTTGGTTCGTGTGATCACTAAAACAATGTGAGGGATATTGTTTTGAGTGGGAGTTCACCTAGATTAATTTAACTATTAATTAGAACTCAATTTGTCATAAACTTAGTCTAAACTATTGCAAATATGTTGTAGACCAATGGCGGCCCCTACCATCAATTTTAATGCATTCCTAGAGAAAGAAAAGTTGAAAAACAATGGAAGCAACTTCGCGGATTGGTTCCGCAATTTGAGGATTGTCCTCAATGCTGGTAATTTGACCTATGTGCTGGATGCACCGCTGGGTGACCCGCCTGCAGCTGATGCTACCGATGAGGTAAAGAATGTTTTCCTCGCTCGGAAGAATCAGTACTCCACAGTTCAGTGTGCTATCTTGTATGGTTTGGAATCGGAGCTTTAGAAAAGGTTTGAGAACTCAGACCCACATGATATTGTCCGTGAACTCAAAATGATATTTGAGGCTCACGCGGCAGTTGAGAGTTATGAGGCTTCTGAAAAGTTATTTAACTGCAAGATGGAAGAGGGCAGCTCCGTTAGTGAGCATGTGCTTAAGATGTCTGGGCACGCAAACAAACTCCAAAGTTTGGGTATAGTGATTCCTAATTCTTTGGGGATTCACCGTGTCCTCCAATCACTACCACCAAGTTACAAGAACTTTGCGATGAACTACAATATGCAAAACATGAACAAGACGTTGCCAGAACTCTTCTCCATGTTGAAATATGCAGAAGTGGAGATCAAGAAAGAGCACCAAGTGTTGTTGGTCAATAAGACCACCAAATTCAAGAAAGGCAAGTCTAAGCAAAAGGGAAACTTCAAGAAGGGCAGTAAGAAAGTTGCCGCACCGGCGAAGAAGACCAGGGCTGGACCTAAGCCTGATACTGAGTGCTTTTACTGCAAGCAAGAGGGTCACTGGAAGCGGAATTGCCTAAAGTACTTGGCGGATTTGAAGAACGGCAACATCAAGAAGAAAGGTATATCCGATATACATGTTATTGATGTGTATATCACTAGTACTCGTAGTAGTGCCTAGGTATTTGATACTGGTTCGGTTGCTCATATTTGTAACTCGAAACAGGTGCTGTAGAATAAACGGAAGCTAGCGAAGAACGAGGTGACGATGCGCGTTGGAAATAGATCAAAGGTTGATGTGATCGCGGTCGGCACGCTACCTATTCATCTACCATCGGGATTAGTTTTATACTTAAATAATTGTTATTTGGTGCCTGCGTTGAGCATGAACATTATATCGGGATCTTGTTTATTGCGAGACGGTTACTTGTTTAAGTCCGAGAATAATGGTTGTTCGATTTATATGAGTAATATGTTTTATGCACATGCACCTTTGATAGATGGTCTATTCTTATTGAATCTCGATTGTAGTAATACACACATAAATAACATTGAGGCTAAACGTTTGAAATTGAGCGATAACTCGACCTATATGTGGCACTGTCGTCTTGGTCATATCGGAGTGAAGCGTATGAAGAAACTCCATTCCGATGGACTTCTTGAATCACTTGATTTCGAATCACTTGAAAGATGCGAAGCATGTCTGAAGGGTAAAATGACTAAGACTCCATTTTCTGGTATGATGGAGCGAGCTACGGACTTGTTGGAAATCATACATACCGATGTGTGTGGTCCAATGAGTGTAGCATCGCGCGGTGGTTATCGTTATGTTCTTACCTTCACGGATGACTTGAGTAGATATGAGTATATCTATTTCATGAAACATAAGTCCGAAACTTTCGAGAAGTTTAAGGAATTTCAAAGTGAGGTAGAGAATCAACGTAACAAGAAGATTAAATTTCTACGTTCTGATCGTGGAGGTGAATATCTAAGTTACGAGTTTGGCGAGCATTTTAAGAAATGCGGAATACTTTCACAATTAGCACCGCCGGGAACACCACAGCGTAATGGTGTGTCCGAATGTCGTAATCGAACTCTCTTAGATATGGTTCGTTCTATGATGTCACTTATAGATTTACCGATATCATTTTAATTTGGGGTTATGCATTAGAAACATCCGCATTCACTTTAAATAGGGCACCATCTAAATCCGTTGAAACGACACCATATGAACTATGGTTTGGGAAGAAACCTAAATTGTCGTTCCTTAAAGTTTGGGGTTGCGAAGCCTATGTAAAGAAGTTACAGCCGGACAAGCTTGAACCCAAAGCGGAAAAATGCGTCTTCATAGGATACCCGAAGGAAACTATCGGGTATACCTTCTATCATAGATCCAAGGGCAAAATCTTCGTTGCCAAGAATGGATCCTTTCTGGAGAAGGAATTTCTCTCGAAAGAAGTGACTGGAAGGAAAGTAGAACTCGACGAGGTTGTTGAACCTTCTCTCTAACTTGCGAGTAGCGCAGCACCGGAAGAAGTTCCTATGGCGCCTACACCAATAAGAGAGGAAGCTAATGATGATGATCATGAAACTTCGGTTGAAGTTGCTACAGAGCCTCGCAGGTCAACGAGAACTCGTACCACTCCTGATTGGTATGATCCTGTTATGAGTGTCATGTTGGTGGACAACACCGATGACCCTGAGACATATGAGGAAGCGATGATGAGCCCAGATTCCAATAAATGGCAAGAAGCCATGAAATCCGAGATTGGATCTATGTACGAAAACCAAGTATGGACTTTGGTGGACTTACTGGATGGCCGGAAGGCTGTCGAGAACAAATGGATTTTCAAGAAGAAAACAGATGCTGATGGTAATGTTACTATCTATAAAGCTCTACTTGTCGCAAAAGGGTTTCGACAAATTCAAGGAGTTGACTACGATGAGACTTTCTCACCAGTAGCGAAGCTAAAGTCTGTGAGGATTATGTTAGCAATCGCTGCATATTACGATTATGAAATATGGCAGATGGATGTCAAAACAGCGTTCCTCAATGGAGACATTGATGAAGAATTGTATATGATGCAACCCAAAGGTTTTGTCGATCCTAAAGATGCTAACAAGGTATGCAAACTTCAAAGGTCCATATATGGTTTGAAGCAAGCATCCCGAAGTTGGTATCAACGTTTTGATAAAGTAATCAAAAGTTTTGGTTTTATACAAACTTATGGAGAAGCTTGTATTTACAAGAAAGTGAGTGGGAGCTCTGTAGCATTCTTAATACTATATGTAGATGACATATTGTTGATTGGGAATGATGTAGACCTTCTTAATAGTGTCAAGGAATATTTGAATAATAGTTTTTCAATGAAAGATCTTGGCGAAGCAGCTTACATATTAGGCATAAAGATTTATAGAGATAGATCGAGACGCCCAATATCATTGTCACAAAGTACATATTTGGACAAAGTTCTAAAGAGGTTTGGAATGGAAGATAGCAAGAAAGGGTTCTTGCCCATGTTGCCCAATACGACCTTGAGTAAAACTCAAAGTCCTGCAACGGTAGAAGATAGAGAAAGGATGAGTAAGACTCCCTATGCCTCAGCCATAGGATCTCTAATGTATGCCATGCTATGTACTAGACCCGACATTACATATGCTGTTAGTTTAACTAGCAGATATCAAAGTGATCCAGGAGTGGATCATTGGACAGCGGTAAAAAACATCCTTAAGTTCTTGAGAAGAACTAAGGATATGGTTCTTTCTTATGAAGGTGATGAACATCTCGTTGTTAATGGTTACACCGATGCTAGTTGGAACACCGATCCAGACGATTCTAAATCTCAATCTGGATACGTATTTACTTTGAATGGTGCAGCAGTTAGCTGGAGGAGTGCAAAGCAAAGCGTTGTGGCGAGATCTTCAACTGAATCGGAATACATAGCTGCTTCGAAGGCTTCACAAGAAGCAATATGGATGAAGGAGTTCATTACAGAGCTCGGTGTGGTTCCAAGTGCGCTGGACCCAATGTCTATCTACTGTGATAACATGGGCGCCATAGCCAATGCGCAAGAACCAAGGTCACATAAGAAGCTGAAGCACATCAAGATATGTTTTCACGCTATTCGAGAACATGTCCAAGATGGTGACATAAAGATTTGCAAAGTACACACAAATCTGAATGTGGCGGATCCGTTGACTAAACCTCTCCCGAGGGCAAAACATGACCAACACCAAACTGCCATGGGTGTTCGGTATATTACCATGTAATCTAGATTAGTTGACTCTAGTGCAAGTGGGAGACTGTTGGAGATATGCCCTAGAGGCAATAATAAATGTAGTTATTATTATATCTTTGTGTTAATGATAAATGTTTACATTCATGCTATAACAGTATTAACCAGGAAACATTAATACTTGTGTGATTTGTAAACTAAATAAGAGTCCCTAGTAAAGCCTCTTCATAATACTAGCTTGTTAGTTAATAGATGATTGTGGTCTCCCTATCATGAACATTGAGATGTTATTAACAACAAGATCATATCATTAGGAGAATGGTATGATGGACATACTCCTATAGATAAGCGTAGCATAAAGATCAAGTCATTTTATTAGTTCAATTGCTATATGCTTTCTGATACATAGTAACCTAATTCCTTCGACCATGAGATCATGCTTATCACCATCACCGGAAGGATGCTTTGATGACATCAAACACCACACCGTAACTGGGTGGCTATAAAGGTGGCATTGAGTGTTCGGAAAGTATGGGTTGAGACACATGAATCAAGAGTGGGATTTGTCCATCCATATGACAGATAGATATACTCTCGGCCCTCTCGGTGGAATGTCATCCAATTAGCTTGCAATCATGTGACTGGCTCACAAGGGATCACATACCACGGGAACGAGAAAAGAGTACTTATCGGTAATGAGGTTGAACTAGGTATGCAGAGATACCGACGATCAAAACCTCGGATAAGTAAACTATCGTGAGACAAAGGGAAATTGGTATCGTATGTAAGTGGTTCATTCGATCGCAAAGTAATCGTAGAAATATGTGGGAGCCATATGAATTTCCAGATTCCTCTATTGGTTATTTTTCAGAGAAGTGTCTCGATCATGTCCGCATAATTCACGAACCGTAGGGAGACACACTTAAGGATTCGATGTTGTTGAGTAGTTACGGAATGATGATTAAGAGACCGAATATTGTTCGGAGTATCGATGGGATCCGGTATATCACGAGGAGATTCGGAATGGTCCGGAGAATAAGATTCATATTAGGAAAGTCCTGTTTCGGAGTTGGAGAATGATTCCGGTGTTTTCATCGGGAATGTTCTAGAAGGTTCCGGAAGGTCCAACACTCCGAAGGGGAAGGGTACATGAATGTGACATAACAAGTTGGAATGGTTGCATCATGTACTAGGTGTCATCTCTGAGAAAAATAAAGGGATAAATCAAATCCTAGTTTGAAAAGTCAAACGCCAATTTGAAAATTCAAACGGCAAGTTTGCTTGGTGGAGGGAGAGTAGGAAACCTACTTGGGGAGGAAGTGCTCTCCCTCCACCGCCGGCCAAGGAGGCCGACTTGGGGGAGGACTCCCTCCCCCTTGGCCGCGCCCTCCCACCTATAAAAGGAGGGGCAAGGGTGCCCCTCTAGAGCTACACCTTGCCCCACCAAACCCTAACCCTAGCCGCCGGACACCATAGCCGCCACCGCCCTAGGGTTTTTCTCCTAGCCGCCGAGTTGGGGCCCTCCCCTTGCCCTAGCCGCCGTCCTAGCCCTCTCTCCTTGGTACCTCTAAACCCTAGATCGCCAAGGCCTCTCTCATAGTCCACCATACTCGCTTCGGCTTAAGGCGAAGCCATGCGAGATCTCCCCTCTACTTCCGGTACCACGCCGTCGTGCTGCCGGAATCGCGAGGAGAGTGCTACAACCTCCGCTGCCTGCTGGAACAAGGGAGAGGAAGGTCTTCATCGAGTACCGAATGTGTGACCGACTGCGGGAGCGCTGCTGGAACGTGGCGCCGGAAGGATCGTCTACGCGATCTTGAGATCGGAAAGAGTACGACTACATCACGCACGAGAATCCGCTCTTGTTAACCGCTTTGGAATCTTCGAGGGTGAGTTCCTCTATCGACTCGTTGCTACAATCTAGTAGATAGATCTCGGCTTGTTTGTTTGCATGCGATAGAAACTTTTTGTTTTCCATGCTACGAACCCCTATAATTCTCACTCATCCCACCATTTTTTGTTTGTTATGTCGGGAATGCCCCTCGGCCCTGTCCAGTTGGGAAGCTCAGATCGAGCTTCGCAACTCGGCAGTGCCAAATCCGTCCCACCCGTACGGTCCAGCCCAACAGGGGTCAGAGCCCTCACACCTCATTTTCCCCCTCAGCGCATGACTCGTTTCCCCTATCCCTCGCAAGTTTTCCCCGCATCTGGCGTCACCGTTCCTCCTCCATGTCGAGCTCCACTTTCCTCGTCCTCGCCCCTTCCTGTCGAGCTCCTGGCGGCGGCGCGTGGCCTCCGGCCACCACTCCCTGCCTCGTCCGAGCTGCAGAGAACCAACCTCCTGGAGGCGCGCGTCGAGTCAAAGCTCGACCTCCTGGCGGCGGGGAAGGAGGAGCTCTGCATCTTGGCGGCAGTGGCGCGCGTCGGCGGCGGCGAAGGCGTGTGGTGGTGGATCCTCTCGCCAGCTACAGCGTGCATTGCGCCCCTGAATCTCAACTTTGGACAACGATGATCACCAGAGGAGCATAACATAGGACCTCCAAGCCATTTCTCCAAACACGATGCTCCCAACAGAGTAACGAGTCGAGGACGCCACCATTGCGTCGGTCATGCGCTGAACCTAGGCTTTCACCCGGAGACGTCCACCAAACCACAATGAGGGTGAGGGAAGTGCCGACACACCTCGGCGACGCCTCCAAGGAGGGAACGACACCCGCGGGCACCGTCGTCGCCGGCACCGACCGAAGACGGGCAAGACCTTTGGCCGTATCGCTGCACACCTTCCCCCAAACCCAGCGGAATGGGACTATCATCCATGTAGTTCACACCGCTATTGCCAGAACACCTCATTGTCATGGTCGAAGTGTCATGGAACTCCCGCGATCCACACGGCCTAGCAGGTTGAGCACTTCATCTTCCTCCATTCCCCACCAATCTTCCACCTCCAGCGCGTTTGAAGGCTTGATGCACCTCAGCTGTCATCTCCCTAACAGCTTGTGCTGCAGGCATAACCCGCAGGCCCAGATCGAACCCGATGGGCCCAAGTCGGGCCCACACCGCCAGCAGCGAGCCCTCCCGCATTGGCTCCTCCATGGCCTCGCCTTCTCCAGGAATCCGGCGCCAGGAGCCCCTCCGAGGCGCCATCAAGCTCGTCCCATGGCTCGGGAAGACCGGCGCCGCCGCAACATAGGCATCGCGTCGCCACCTCATCGTGCCGCCGCCTCTAAGCCTCGCTCTGCAAGCCGGCCTCCCGGCCAAGCCACCATCCCGCTCCTCTGCTCCTCCACCCTCCTCGCCATGCGCCGCCTCCGCCACCGCGTGCCGCCCAGATGCCGTCCCACCCCAGCAAGGAAGGCCTGGCGGGGCTCGCCTCTCCCTGCCCGCCGCCTTTGACGGCCAGGCGCCACCACCACCGCTAGCACCGGCGGCAAAGGGTCCTTTGACTATAGATGATGTGGCGGTGGCTTATAGCCAGCAGCAGGCTTTACTTTACTATTGAACTTGCTCTGAGAACCCACTAGTATTCTCTCTCCCCCACCTCATCTTAAATATATTATTTAAAGTCATATAGCCTGCTTACTACTTGCTCTAATACGAAAACAATCCATCTGCTGCGTTCGTACGGTGCTCCGTCCTCGTGCTGAGTCATAGAAGCTTCCGTCCTCGACTTTGGACATAACGATCCAGCTGCCTATGCAGCGGCGACTACAAGGACCATCCTTGTCTCTGGCCCGTTGGCCCTTTTCATTGTATAATCTGCTGCCAAAGTCGCATTGAAGCAACAAGCTGCGTCCGCCATTCTCACCCAAACAACAGTCTGACTGTATCTGATGATGGATCTCACCCAAGAGGAAACAACACTCGCTCTCGCGCCCTCCACAAGGATACGAACGATCGCCATGGAGAATCCCGGCGCTGCAAGCCTGACCGATGCTGCTCGCTTGGTGCAGCTTCTGAAGATCGGCGGCTACAGCGCGACCAGATCCACGCGCGAGAATAGCTGCAAGGTCAGCTCCAGATGGCACGTCGACGGCTACGAGTGGGAGGTCCGGGTCTGTCCCGATTACTCACAAAGTTCGGGTATGATTCCCTGGGTAGCACTCGAGCTCGTCTTACTCACTGGATCCAGCTCCACCTCCCACACGCATGTGAGGTCGATTCTCAGCTGCCGGCTGGTGGACCCGAGAGGAATCCTGAAACCATCCGAAGAAAAGAGCAAGTTTTGGTTATTCTCCGTCTCTACTCCAGGAGCTGCCGTGTCGTCTATGCTGAAGCTCATCAAGAGGGAAGATCTGGAGTCCTCAAGTTATCTCCAGGATGATGCCTTCACTCTGCAGTGCACCATCACCGTCCTCAGGGAATTGCCGGTACAGACATTCCCAGCTGTGAGGAGAACCACTGTGCGAGAAGTACTTGTTAGCTTAATCTTGGTAAGAGAGTCCGAGTGATACTAGTCTATGTCCGAGTAGCACTAGGACTATGTGTGTCTGTGGTATGTGTGATGTATACGTGTCTTAGTCTAAGGAGGTTTTCTAGTTAGGCAAATGTATGTGTGAGTCTTAGTACTAGTAGTATCCGTACGTGTGTACGTGATGGTTTAGGTTTAGTATTAATCAGGTCTAGCTTGCATATATAAGCAAGGGTAAATCGTGAGTCTTGTAACACCGTGTGAGTTGAGAAGAAAATAAAAGAAAAAGAACGGACACGACACGTCCCCTTGGCCATAAGTTTTTAAGCGTGTTTGTTTGTCTAGTTTGATGTAGTCGATCTGTGGGCAAATTCCAATAATTGGTATCAGAGCAAGGTCAAAGATTTAAAGCCACGCTTGCCCCAGGGAGGCGACCCTACTAGCGCCTCGGGGCGGGCAACCTGGTGGAGGCGACGAGCATGCCGTCATCGGTGAGGCGGCGAGCGATCATCGTTCGGAGGAGCGACAAGGAGGAAGACGGCAGGAGAGGCGTCGTCAGCAAGGTGGTGGATGGGGATGATCGTTGATGAGTGCGGTGGTACCGGGGTGCGGTGCTGAAGAATCTTGTCAAGATCGTCGTCCGGGAGAGTATGAGTCAAGGAGTCATGGTCGTGCGGGTTAGCACATTAAGTCGGCGTCGTGTTTGTGAGTCGCTGTCGTGTCCAAATGCTTGTTTCTGCGAGGATCCGTTGCAGCTGAAGCGAATGAAGGTTGAGAGATTGTTCATCATATGGATGAAGACGCAATTTGCGTGCCTCGATCAAGTCGTCTATGTGTCTCGACGAGAGGATCAATTTCAAGTGTGAAGAGGGCGGTAAACCAGTGAAGGTGAGTCTCTTCAATGAGGCCATGTCTCTACATGAGGCCGAAGTGGATGGTCTAGTCCACGCCAGGAGGTCGGCATGTATTGCGCTAGGGTGGACGGTGTGTTCCACGGGTGGTGCGATTCCGCAAGGTTTGCTAGCGTGGCTGGGTAGTCCGGATCATACTTGAGTTGTTCCGTAAATTCGCCAAGTCGAAATTGGGGAGAGCCAATTAGACTTGTCGTGGTGCGAGACCTAGACAAGACGCAGATCTACAAGGATTCAAGATTAGAGAAGCATGGAAGACGAAGAGTAGTCAATCAAGATTAGGAAGAGATTGTTAGCTTAATCTTGGTAAGAGAGTCCGAGTGGTACTAGTCTATGTCCGAGTAGCACTAGGACTATGTCTGTCTGTGGTATGTGTGATGTATACGTGTCTTAGTCTAGGAAGGTTTCCTAGTTAGGTAAGTGTATGTGTGAGTTCTAGTACTAGTAGTATCCGTACGTGTGTACGTGATGGTTTAGGTTTAGTATTAGTCAGGTCTAGCTTGCATATATAAGCAAGGGTAAACCGTGAGTCTTGTAACACCGTGTGAGTTGAGAAGAAAATAAAAGAAAAAGAACAGGCACGACACGTGTCCTTGGCCATAAGTTTTTAAGCGTGTTTGTTTGTCTAGTTTGATGTAGTCGATCTGTGGGAAAATTCCAACAGTACCATCCTCCAACCTGCACCTGCAACTCGGGGAGCTCCTGCAGAGCGAAGCCGGAGCGGACGTCGTGTTCGTCGTGTCCGGCGAATCATTTGCGGCGCACAAGCTCATACTCGCCGCGAGGTCCCCGGTGTTCATGGCCCAGTTCCTCGGGCAGATGATGGAGAAGAGCTCGCAGCGTGTGGAGGTCAAGGACATGGAGGCGGCGGTGTTCAGGGCGCTGCTCCGTTTCGTCTACACCGACACGGTTTTTGAGTTTGATCTGCAGCACGAGGACAACACTGGTAGAAAACGTGCCATGCGTCCCGGTTGGTAAGGGGCTTTAGTCCCGGTTGCCCAACCGGGACGGGGCAATCGGGACTAAAGCCCCAACCTTTAGTCCCGGTTGCCCCACCAACCGGGACAAATGGGGGCACACGTGGCGGCGTCAGAGCGCGAGGGGGGTGGAGCATTAGTCCCGGTTCGTAACACGAACCGGGACAAATAACCTTCTGCCGCGGCAGAGATTTGGCCCATTTCTCTGCGGCGGCAGAGAATTCATTTTGGCACATTTTGTTGCCGCGACAGCATTTTCGCCACTTTTTGTGCCGCGACAGAGAATTCATTTAGGTTGATTTATTGTTTATTTAGTGTTTTGCACTCATCAATGAAGGAACCATTATATTACACAAGATCATCATGACAATATTACATTCGATACATGGATGAGTTCATGCACTACATACAAAAGTTGCTCTTTGTACAATCCCTATTGTCTATATACAGCCGAATAGTATTCCCCTTTTGGGTCTAGGACTTCTGCATCCAAGAATCCCGCCAATTCCTCCTGAATTGCTCGTACGCGATCCTTTGGCAGAAGACCATCCCGTAGACGTTCGATCTGATTTAAAAAAGGAGTCAGCCTATATGAATGAAACTAAACACAATTTGATTGTAATTAAAAACTATGGAAATTGTTTACGTACGTGGAGTTTCTCTAAATTTCTGCCCTTCTCATCGCACGTCTGCCGGATGAACTCGCAAACATAATATCCACATAGATTGTTACCTGGTCCCTGCGTCAGGCACTTGCCGAGAACATAGTTCAATCAAAATAATAATCAAGCATGATAATAACTGTATCAAAACTAAAATCAAAGAGATGCGCGGATATAGCTAGTGGTGCTTACATCTAGTGCTTCAAATGTAAGCTCCTCTTTCCAAACACTCCTAGCCTTTTTGGTGAACCTTTTCCAAGCGCTGCCCGGCGAAGAAAACGAATAAAATAAGTTATTAAGTACTTGATATCATAAAATTCACGAACGTTGCCAATATAGTGTCGTAATGATTAGAATTACCACTGGAGAAGTATCTGCATGTCCTTCCACGTCTCAAGGGGTTTATGTTTCGAGTCCATGACTAGTACACGCCCTTTGTCAAGTTGAATGATTAACAGAATATAGTGGTAGCTGGGAATGCATAACTAATCAATTATATACTTAACATCGAGTAAGCGAAATAGAAAGTGTATACAAGACAATAACACTCACTCAAAGTTGTAAGGAAATAGTATTTCCCTTTTGGTTTCTTGAAACCTTAACGCGTGTACTATATTATCCTCCGTATCCTGGGGATTTGTTTTGAGATTAGCTTGATGAACCCAATATGGGTCAATGAAGCCAATGTCATAGATTTGTCCTCTGCTGCATTCGAGAATCTTCATTCTGCATATTACAGTATGATTATATACATGCAATAAACAAGGTGAGATAGTTGGAGACTAAATTAATTACAGAATTAGTACTTACAGACAATAGGCACTGATGATCGATTTGTCCAAGGCGTCTTGATTGAATAATTGAAATAGTTCATCAAATTCAATGGATATCATGTCATCCATATCTTTCCCATAATGCTTTTTTGTAACCTTCAGCACTATCCAGTTAGCCCCGGCCTTTGTGGCATGCAAGTACCAGTTATGCAATCTTCGCATTTTTGTTGGAAGATTATTTACCTCCTCAGGTTTGACGAGAGGTTTGCCGTACTGGTATTTGTATGCTACTTCACTCACGGGGAAGTACTCTAACTGGGATAAGTACTGGGCAATACTCATACCTTGAGCAGCGGCATTTTCTCCGTATTGTGCAACTACCTTTGGATCATACTGCTCTTCGGCCCCATATTTGCTCGACCCCACATTGGTTTGGGAAATCACCTTGAGAGGGGCGCAAGACTGTTTTGCTTGTTCTTCGAGTTGGGCAACAGATTTCTCGCTTGCATCAGTACTGCTCTTCGAGGCTTTTTGTGCCGCATGTGACTTGAGAATAGAACGCTCATAGTCTGATGACAGCTTTGGCTCGGGTTGATGAAGAGACTTTAGCATTTTCAACACTTTGGCTTTTTCTTCTTTCGTGCTGGGGAACTCTGGCTCTTTTGGCCGCCTCAGCTTAGCGAAAAACGTGGTCGTTTCCGCATCAACGATCGCCGCAGTCTCCTCTTCAGTACAGTCATAAGCTCTCTTGGGAGGAACCTTTGGTACTTTTGGAAGAGGCTCTTGTTTACGTTTAGGCGATCGCTTACCACGACGCAGAGTAGCGGTACGCTTACGCCTTTTATCCTGAGGCGCCGGCGATGGCTCCCGCGGCGATGGCTGCGCCAGAGATTGGTGAGGCGACGGAGCAGGGTGAGGTGACGGAGCAGGGTGAGGCGACGAAGACGGCTGCCGCGGCGGCGACGACCTCGCGGGAGACGGGTGAGGCGGCGGCGAAGATGGCCTTGGCGTGTGATTTCGAAGCACGATACATTCCTTTGGCCATAGAATGGTGACTTTTTTTGCGTCTCCCAGTACAGTCACATCCCCTTCACCTGCAGGGTAGTCAAGATCCAAAACTTCAAAGGTGGGCATGATTTCATCCACCCCGACAACAGCGTAGCCCTCTGGAACCGGACGACAGTGGTAAGTTGGTGTGGGTCCAATCGGTAAGTCATAGCCGACCGCCACCTTCATTGATATGTTCACAACTTTGACATGTAGCTCGCAGTGTGTCATCTCTGTGATATCATCCACTGGGTAGCCAATAGGAGCCATCGTCGGTGCACCATCGTCATCGCCATTGTCATCACCCGGGATCTCGGTGGAAGCCACACTGCTTTTTCGATTATTCGATAGGCCGGTAGCATCGAATGCAGTGTGCTGCTGAGATGGGCTGGTAGTACTTTGCTCTTTAAGTGCGTTAATTTCATCTTGTTGTTGCTTTAATCGTTCTTCAATTAAACGCATTCGCTCTTTCTGACTATCTGCTTCAACTTCCGCCCTGTCCTTTCTCCTCTGACGTCTTCTATCAGGATATTTCTTCCTCTCTTCGGGAAACCCAGTCCTCCATGGTTGGGAGCCTCTTGTGCCTCGTGTTCGTCCATCATGTTCCTTATTTCCAAGGGCGAGTGTGAGCTCATCATTCTCTCTATCGGGAATGAAGTCCCCATCTTTAACAGCCTTTACTGCTTTTCTCATCCTCTCGATTGGCAAGGGGCCTTCTTTATGTCATATGTTATATATACACCTCCCTTCCGAGTCCAACGTGCCCCCATGCCCGTAAAACCAATTCCTTGCACGTTCTACCCAATCGTCTGTCTCTGGGGTGATCTTTTTAGCACGCAGTTCATTCTCAAGTTTCTCCCACTTAGGAATGCTAGCCCTGTAGCCACCTTGCCCCATAGTATAGTGATACTTCTTGTTAGCAGCATTCAGCTTATTCGTTGCAGAAATTTTCTTAGCTTTTTCTGATGTCTTGTATTCCACAAACTCAGCCCAGAATGGTTTTATCTTCTCAAACTGAATATTCTTGAAATCAGGAGTCTTCTTTTTCACGACATAGTCAAGGTGCAATCTTTTCTTCCAGTTGGTGAAACACTGGGCCATCTTCTTCAAAGCCCACTCCCTGACCTTAGCCTCCATGGCTCTCCCATGTTCTAAGGCGTCCTCAACTGGATCCTCCGCATTTGGATCCAGCTCTATCTTCGGTAGTTTGAAATTAACCATGAGCCTCTTCCACAGTAAATCTTTGGCGTGGTTAGGGACAAATAAACATGTTCCCTCTTCATCCGCATTAACAGGCCTATTCCAATTTCTAATGGTGATCGGGATTAAGTCCCTAACGATTACTCTGCATTGTGCCACAAATTTGTTTGCGACAACTTCGGGAGCCGTCGGTTTGCCGTCTTCAGCAACATCTTCGATCCTGAACCTCTCATGGTCTTGCAACTTTTTGGTTGGGCCTCGTCTGCTCTTTTCAGTAGATTCCTTCGATCTGGAGGGCTAAAAAAAGAAAGATCGTCGTTACTATTTCTATATAGATAGCAGATGATTAATTAATTAATTAATTATATTACATGCACCTCGCCGGAGCGGTCGTCTTCTCGATTACACAAGGCATCACCTTCTCCCTCGCGTTAGGCAACACCTTCAACCTCAAACAAGTCGTCTATTCCGGTAAAAAGAGGATCACCCTCACCGGAGTTGTTCAGAAACGTTGATACGTCTAAATTTTCTTCCCCACGGATCACACCTTGGATCAACTCTTCCTTTTCTTCGTCTCTGACGTGTGGGTCCATATTTTCTGCATAGGTGGAAAAACGAATAAGTCAAAGCGGCTAAGGGATAAAGTTAGGTATGGTGTTGAGAGATATAAACCCTAATTAAGAGAAACCCTAATATATACATACACAATAATAAAAATGAAGAGAAACCCTAAACCCTAAACCTAGCTACAGAAAGGAAACTGTGTAGTAGATAGGTAACTCTAGCTAAAATCAACTAAAATCAATATTCCGGAGTTCCGAGGGGTGTAAAAACTAGTTCGGAGAAATCTCGGATGCATATGAGAGGGGAACATGAGTATAAGGCTACAAAAGGGAAACTATCCAGCAGATAGGTAACACTAGATACTAACAAAATACCATATTGGAATCGATTTAAGAGGGTTCGGAATGCCCTGGCGAAGGCACATCGTCGAACCCACATGCACCTAAGGGGTATTAATGATTCCTTATCTAAGATAGGGCTTTAAAGTTGCTTGACAATGTGAATCCGGTCTGGGGATACCCATAGTGACTGACCAGTGGGTCTGAAGACCAATAATACCAAACTAATTAATAAACCTAATAATACCTAACTAATAATAAACCTAATAATCCAAACACCGAAAAGAAAGGGAAACCCTATAGCATCGATGCAATGATCAAGCAAGTATGATGATATGACAAGTTAAATTGTATTGAAAAGTAACCCTAAAGCACGCTCAACAAATTAAACGAGGTTCCGAGAGGCGCAAACCCTAACTCGGGGAAACTCCGGAATCACCTGTGAGGGGTTACTATGTTCTTCTAATCAAACGTGTCATTTAAGTTGCTTAACAATGCATGATTATAGCTTAAATAGGTAGGTTTCATTTTTCTGAACATTTTGGTATATTATACATATTTTCTGACTTATAAATAATAAGTTATTGATTTTACAATATTAAATCATTTTCTGAAATTTATTTAATCGATTTTAAAACATTTATGACCTTAGGCTGACGTCACCATAGGCTGGGAAACATTTCTCACTCGATCTGGGGCTACTCACAGTCAGTGACGTCTGGGCCCCATGGGTTATTATAATTATTTCCAAAAAAAGATATACTGCCTCATGCTGATGTCAGCATGACATCTGCAATGGCGATCCTCGGGTTGGGCTCGAATCCGTCGATTCACTGCACGCGCGGGCTAGTGGGTAGGCTAGTTGGAAAGAGGAGATCAAGGCGGACCCAGTGGTGGCAGCGCCGCCCGCTTGTGGTCATCGGAACAGTGGTCACGACGGCGGCGAGCGGCGAAGCTTGCTCGGACACGACGCACGGCGGCTACAGCAAGCAAGCAGGCAAACGGAGTAGGCCTTGAGCTTCAGATACTCACCAAGAGCTCGAAAAACTAGACGGAGGGGTTCGGGGTGGCCGGAATCAGCGGTGGAGGCGGTGGCCGGAGTCGGCGAGGCTTGGAGCGCCGGCGAGGAGCACGTGGAGGAGCGACAGCGGGGCAGCGCGTGGAGTCCGACGGCGGGGCAGCGCGTGGAGGCCGATAGCGGGGCGGTGGTTGGGCAGCCTGACGGCGTTGAGCGCTTGTCCTCACGGCAGCGGCGATGATCTGTTGCGGTTGATGAGGAACGGGGAAGAAGGAGAAGGATAAGGGGCGTCGTGAATAAAGGGGAAGGGCCCTTTAGTCCCGGTTGGAGGCTCCAATCGGGACTAAAGGGTCAAACGTCCCGGTTGGAGCCACCAACCGGGACATATACTCCAATTTTTCAGCAGACAAAGGGGCGCGCGCGCAGGGGGTCTTTAGTCCCGGTTGGTGGCTCCAACCGGGACATATTCCCCTGTTTTCAAAAATTTTCAGGTATTTTCTCTCTGTTCCCGCCTTATTTTTTATTTTGGGGTTTAAATTTGTAATGTTTTTTAAATGATAATTACTTTGGAATTTAGAAAAACTTTAAACATAAAAAGTGTTTTAATTTGAATAACTAATTCGAAACCATTTTCTGTTTTTAAAAATAATTAATGTAACCATTTAAACTATGAACCATTTAAAATTAATAATGAAATAACTTATATTTTTTAAATATTAATTTGGAATTTAGAAAAACTTTAAACATAAAAATTGTCTGGATTTGAATAAATAATCCAAAACCATTTTCTATTTTTAAAAAATAATTAATGTAACCATTTAAAATTAAAAATGAATTAACTTATATTTTTTGAATATTAATTTGAAATTTAGAAAAACTTTAAACATAAAAAGTGTTTGGATTTGAATAAATAATTCAAAACCGTTTTCTGTTTTAAAAAATAATTAATGTAACCATTTAAAATATGAACCATTTACAATTAAAAATGAATTAACTTATATTTTTTAATATCAATTTGGAATTTAGAAAAACTTTAAACATAAAAAGTGTTTGGATTTGAATAAGTAATTCAAAACCATTTTCTGTTTTTAATGGGCGGAAAAAAAGGACGGAAAATAATGGGCGGAAAGAAAATTTGATTAGGATAGAACTGGAATTAAAGTACATAACGCAACTAACACAAAGTTACATAGAAGAACTGAAAATTAAGATACATGGCCAGATTAAGCCACAATCGGCCGAACTTGTTTTGCAATGTTGGAATAATTCAGTCATGCTCCTGCCTACACCTGTAATACTCGCCACTGTAGTCGTCATACTCGCCGCGGCCGTCGTCGCTATCGTCGTCGGGTTCGCCGTAGTTGAACCTTGAAGGCTGAGTACGAGTGGGCTGGACTTGAGGGTAGCGCAGGCGGGGGCTAGAGTCGGCGGACGTGTCGTAGGCCATGACGCTCTGGAGAGTCCGGCCGCGCCACCACATCCGACGGCCGGCCTCGTTGAAGTTCGGAGGAGGTGGGCCGTCCTCCTCGTGCCTGGCGAGTGCCCTCTCACGCCGATCCACGAAGAAGGCTTCCCAAGTCGGGAAATAGTCGGGATGCCATCTGGGATTCCTCCGCTGCTCCGGCGTGAGCTCGAAGTAGTAGTGGTTCGTGATGGCCATCCGACGCGCCACACCTAGAGGGACAGGAGGAACCGGCACGCCTCCAGTGCTCAGCATCCAGCCGACAGGGACACAGTAGCCCGGCGGGCAGGGGTAGTTCGAGGCGCAAAGCGCCTCTGCCTCCTTGGGAGTTAGTGCTACGGTGGAAGTCATGGGAAAGAGTGATGAGGTTGCAGATATGAGTCTAGAGATGTGCAATGACAATGGAGGCCAACCCTACATATATATAGTGAGAAATGGCAGGAAGATAACTGGAGGGAAGAACCGGCGGGAAGAACCGGCGGGAAAAACTGGCGGGAAGAAATGGCGGGAAGAACTGGCGGGAAAAAAATGGCGGGAGGATTTTTTTTGAAAATGGAAAAGGGCTTTTTCGTGCGACAAAAAGGAAAACTTCCTCCTGCAACATTGTTCTCCATACCAATATCCACACACATGCATAATATGGGCACAACATCACAAACTATGCCATGATTCAGCACATATCATCGGTCATTTTGACCGAAAGCCATAAAACCTCGAACATGATAGGTCATTTTGTGAAGGTTTTTTCGAAACATGATCAATATACCAAGTCTGGTATTTTTCCTTTCAACTATGTAACATAATATGACACCACGCGAAGGATTTTCATTGTTCGGATTTTTTTTGAATTTATTATGCCCGTTTTGAATTATCTGAATTTCTAACTATGGTCGAACCGGTGTGCATGAAGATAGGGGACGAGCATCGTTAGAACTTGCATTGGATCTCTGAAGAAACCACATATTGCGAGTCTAAAAATGATTTTTCAAAAAATCACGGACGATAGATCATGTACCTGTAGTACAAACCGGACCCACTTCCTACCGATTCGGCAGACATTTGTCCTTTTTACCCGGGATGGACGAAACGGTTTGAGATGTCCCGGTTGGGAGATAGTCCATGTAAGATGGTCTAGTATTTTAGGAAAATGGGACGGTAGCATTCTGAAACGGCATTTTGGTGGTTACTTCACAAAACGACCCATTTTTTTCGCTCGGAAAATGGAAAAGGTCTTTTCCGTGCGACAAAAAGGAAAAATTCCTCCTGCAACATTGTTCTCCATACCAATGTCCACACACATGCATAATATGGGCACAACATCACAAACTATGCCGTGATTCAGCACATAACATCGGTCATTTGGACCGAAAGCCATGAAACCTCGAACATGAAGGTCATTTTGTGAAGGTTTTTTCGAAACATGATCAATATACCAAGTCTGGTATTTTTCCTTTCAACTATGTAGCATAATATGACACCACGCGAAGGATTTTCATTGTTCGGATTTTTTTGAATTTATTATGCCCGTTTTGAATTATCTGAATTTCTAACTATGGTCGAACCGGTGTGCATGAAGATAGGGGACGAGCATCGTTAGAACTTGCATTGGATCTCTGAAGAAACCACATATTGCGAGTCTAAAAATGATTTTTTCAAAAAATCACGGGCGATAGATCATGTACCTGTAGTACAAACCGGACCCACTTCCTACCGATTCGGCAGACATTTGTCCTTTTTACCCGGGATGGACGAAACGGTTTGAGATGTCACGGTTGGGAGATAGTCCATGTAAGATGGTCTAGTATTTTAGGAAAATGGGACGGTAGCATTCTGAAACGGCATTTTGGTGGTTACTTCACAAAACGACCCGTTTTTTGCGCTCGGAAAATGGAAAAGGTCTTTTCCGTGCGACAAAAAGGAAAAATTCCTCCTGCAACATTGTTCTCCATACCAATGTCCACACACATGCATAATATGGGCACAACATCACAAACTATGCCGTGATTCAGCACATAACATCGGTCATTTGGACCGAAAGCCATGAAACCTCGAACATGAAGGTCATTTTGTGAAGGTTTTTTCGAAACATGATCAATATGCCAAGTCTGGTATTTTTCCTTTCAACTATGTAACATAATATGACACCACGCGAAGGATTTTCATTGTTCGGATTTTTTTGAATTTATTATGCCCGTTTTGAATTATCTGAATTTCTAACTATGGTCGAACCGGTGTGCATGAAGATAGGGGACGAGCATCGTTAGAAATTGCATTGGATCTCTGAAGAAACCACATATTGCGAGTCTAAAAATGATTTTTTCAAAAAATCACGGGCGATAGATCATGTACCTGTAGTACAAACCAGACCCACTTCCTGCCGATTCGGCAAACATTTGTCCTTTTTACCCGGGATGGACGAAAAGGTTTGAGATGTCCCGGTTGGGAGATAGTCCATGTAAGGTGGTCTAGTATTTTAGGAAAATGGGACGGTAGCATTCTGAAACGGCATTTTGGTGGTTACTTCACAGAACGACCCTTTTTTGCGCTCGGAAAATGGAAAAGGGCTTTTCCGTGCGACAAAAAGGAAAACTTCCTCCTGCAACATTGTTCTCCATACCAATGTCCATACACATGCATAATATGGGCACAACATCACAAACTATACCGTGATTCAGCACATAACATCGGTCATTTGGACCGAAAGCCATGAAACCTCGAACATGATCGTTAGAACTTGCATTGGATCTCTGTAGTACAAACCGGACCCACTTCCTGCCGATTCGGCAGACATTTGTCCTTTTTACCCGGGATGGACGATTTCGGCAGGCTAGGCCAGGAAACACTAATGATAGGGGTGAGTGTCGACATTATGTCGTGCGGCGTGTACCTTGTCCCGGATGGTGTCACCAACCGGGACTAAAGATCAACCTGTAGTCCCGGTTGGAGACACCAACCGGGACAAAACACGAGTCAGCACTAATGATAGGGGTGAGTGTCGACATTATTTCGTAAGTGTCGACACTATGCTGAGCTGCTTGTACTATAAATAGGCATCCTTGCGAGTCCAGTCCTCCAGCCAGTTTGAGGCATCTCCAAGATGGTTTTCGAGAGCAGGGACACCACTACGGCCAGTTTCAGGGAGATGCAGACGGAGCCCAGTCCTCCGGCATCTCCGAGAAACTGGTCATAGAGGCACTCCCTAATATGTGAAATTAGTTAGCTCCGAGGCGTATTGATCTAGTTAGAGAAGTTACAAGCTGCAAGATGGTTTTCGAGAGCAGGGACACCACTGCGGCCAGTTTCAGGGAGATGCCGACGGAGCCTAGTCCTCCGGCATCTCCGAGAAACTGGTCATAGAGGCACTCCCTAATATGTTACTGCGCGCGTTTGGAGATCATATCTTAATGGTAAGTACGAATCGGGACAACTTCTTCATAGTCCTGGTCCAGCCACAAAACGGGACTAACACTCAAGACATTTATTAATATTAAAAACTGAGACTACAAAACCGGGACTAAAGGCCACAAACCGCGAAATATATCCTTCGGTCAAGCCACAAACCGCGAAAGACATGAACTAGAGTTACATAATATGAGCATGAACTTCTTGGCATATGTCCTTCCTTATGATCGCTTCAGACGTAACCATGGAGCATCTTCTTTACTTAACGGAATGCTTGGGTCAGTTTTCACTGTGAAGGGCGGAATTTCATCAAAATTATTATAATCTTCTGACATGTCTATCTTGTCCTCGATTCCCACGATGTTTCTTTTCCCTGAAAGAACTATGTGACGCTTTGGCTCATCATATGATGTATTCGTTTGCATTTTTTTTCTTTTTTCGGTCTGGAGGACATGTCCTTCACATAGAAAACCTGAGACACATCATTGGCTAGGATGAATGGTTTATCTCTATAACCAAGATTGTTGAGATCCACTGTTGTCATTCCGTACAACTGGTCTATCTTTACCCCTTCCCCATTCAGGTTGACCCATTTACAGCGAAACAAAGGGACCTTAAAAGAGACTCCATAGTCTAGTTCCCATATCTCCTCTATATAACCATAATATGTGTCCTTTTGTCCATTCTCGTCTATTGCATCAAAGCGGACACCACTATTTTGGTTGGTGCTCTTTTTTATCTTGGGCGATCGTGTAGAATGTATTCCCATTTATTTCGTACCCTTGGAAATTCAATACAGTAGAAGATGGTGACGCGGCCAACAAGTATAGCCGATCTCCAACAGTGGTGTCATTCAAGAGATGTGTCCGCATCCAACCACCGAAAGACTTCATGTGCTCATCTGTAATCCATGATTCAGGCTTCCCCGGGTTTTTGGAGCGTACAATATTCTTGTGTTCCTCGATATACGGAGCTGCCAAGGTGGAATTATGTAGAACTGTGTAGTGTGCTTTAGTGAAAGAATCCCCGTCCCTACATATCATTGCTTTCTTTCCCAGCGTGCCTTTTCCACTTAGTCTTCCCTCATGCCGCGAGTCAGAAACACCAATCGGCTTAAGGTCAGGAATAAAGTCAACACAAAACTCAATGACCTCCTCTGTTCCATATCCCTTGGAGATGCTTCCTTCTGGTCTAGCACGGTTATGAACATATTTCTTTAAGACTCCCATGAACCTCTCAAAGGGTAACATATTGTGCAGAAATACCGGACCGAGAATGGCAATCTCTTCCACTAGGTGAACCAGGAGATGCGTCATAATATTGAAGAAGGATGGTGGGAACACCAATTCAAAACTAACAAGACATTGTACCACATCCTTCTGTAACCTTGGCAGAATATCTGGATTGATTACCTTCTGAGATATTGCATTGAGGAATGCACATAGCTTCACAATGGGTACTCGAACATTTTTCGGTAGAAGCCCCCTCAATGCAATCGGAAGCAACTGCGTCATAATCACGTGACAGTCATGAGACTTCAGGTTTTGGAACTTTTTCTTTGCCATATTTATTATCCCCTTTATATTAGATGAGAAGCCCGACGGCACCTTGATACTGTAAAGGACTTCAAAAAAGATTTCCTTCTCTGCTTTGGTAAGAGCATAGCTGGCACGACTTAAGTGACGCCCTTTATCCGTCTTGTTATGTGTATGCATGTTCTTTGGGTCTTCCATAATTTGTTGGTCCTCCCGTGCTTCTGGTGTATCTTTTGTCTTCCCATACACGCCTAGGAATCCTAGCAGGTTCAAGCAAAGATTCTTTGTCACGTGCATCACGTCGATTGAAGAGCGGACACGCAGGACTTTCCAATATGGCATCTCCCAAAATATATATTTCTTCTTCCACATGGGTGCGTGTCCTGTAGCGACGTCGTTCAGAACTGATTGACCGCCGGGACCCTTTCTAAAGATTACTTCTATGTCCTTGACCATACCAAATACATCATCACCAGCAGGGAGTTCAGGCTTCTTCCGGTGATCTGCCTCACCTTTGAAATGCTTGCCTTTCTTTCTTACGGGATGATTGGTCGGAAGAAATCGTCGATTCGCCAGGTACACAACCTTCTTGCATTTATGCAAATATGTACCTTCAGTCTTATCTAAACAGTGTGTGCATGCCTTATATCCCTTGTTTGTCTGTCCTGAAAGGTTACTAAGAGCAGGCCAATCATTGATGGTTACGAATAACAACCCTCGTAGATCAAATGGCTCCTGTTTGTTCTCATCCCACGCACGTACACCTGGTTTGCCCCACAAATGTAAGAGTTCTTCAACTAATGGCCTAAGGTACACATCAATGTCGTTGCCCGGTTGCTTTGGGCCTTGGATGAGCACTGGCATCATAATGAATTTACGCTTCATGCACAACCAAGGAGGCAGGTTGTAGATACATAGAGTCACGGGCCAGGTGCTGTGACTGCAGCTCTGCTCCCCAAAAGGATCCATGCCATCCATACTTAGACCAAACCATAAGTTCCTTGCGTCACCTGCAAAGTCTGGGAAATCTCTCTCGATTTTTCTCCACTGTGACCCATCAGCAGGGTGTCTCAACTTCCCGTCTTTCTTACGGTCTTCTTTGTGCCATCGCAACAACCTAGCGTGCTCTTTGTTTCTGAACATGCGTTTCAACCTTGGTATTATAGGAGCATACCACATAACCTTAGCAGGAACCCTCTTCCGGAGGGGCTCTCCCTCAACATCACCAGGGTCATCTCGTCTGATCTTATACCGCAACGCATTGCATACCGGGCATTTATCTAAATTCTCATACTCCTTAACGCGGTAGAGGATGCAGTTATTAATGCATGCATGTATCTTTTGCACATCTAATCCCAGAGGACAGAGAGTCTTCTTTGGTTCGTAGGTACTCTCGGGAAGTTCGTTATGTTTTGGAAACTTCGGCTTCATTATTTTCAGCATCTTTTCAAATGAGGAGTCAGTTAGACCACACTCTGCCTTCCATCGCAACAATTCCAGTGTGGTACCGAGCTTTGTGCTGCCATCTTCACAATTTGGGTACAAAAATTTCTTGTGATCTTCTAACATGTCCTCTAACTTCAACTTCTCATTTTCTATTTCACAGTCTCGCTTTGCATCAGAAATGACCCTACCAAGTTCATCAGCCGGCTCATCTGATGCCCGTTCTTCACCTCTTTCCTCTCCATTGTCTTCCATTGCAGTATCACTGTATTCAGGAAACATATGATGATATTTGTTATCATTATCTTCTTCTTCACCATCTTCCATCATAACCCCTCTTTCCCCGTGCTTGGTCCAGCAATTATAGTTGGGCATGAAACCTTTCATAATCAGGTGGCCGCAAATGATTTTTGAGGAAGAGTACTCCTTGTTGTTCCGACATTGAACACATGGATAATGTATAAAACCATTCTCTTTGTTTGCCGTAGCCACATCGATAAATTTATCCACGCCTTTCATATACCCGGATACGCGCCGGTCACCGTACATCCATTCCCGACCGTTCATCTGCATGATATAAGTAAGTTTATCAAAAAACAGGACATCATAAATAGTGAAATGACCAATTCACATCGACACATGCATTGTATCAATGATAGAGAAAAGATAAGATTGCTAACCTCGATCGAGGGAAATAAAGAGGAGAAAGCTCAAGTGCGTCTCGGACACCTTCTATATTTTTGTTCTATGAGAAATTGAATGGGATTATTCACTCAAACATTTCATCAAACACCTTGAATGCATGCATATGAGAGAAAAAACTAGCACACCCCTCACACCTTCCACCAAGAGAAAAAACAGAGTGGAGGCAGAGGGGGCTGGGGCGTTGCATTTAAGAGGGCGGGAGCATACGTCCCGGTTGGAGCCACCAACCGGGACTAAAGGTGTGTGCCACACCACGTGGCTGTGGCCAAACCTTTAGTCCCGGTTGCTGGCTCCAACCGGGACGTATGCTCCGTTACCAACCGGGACGCATGCCTCCGGGCCCCGTGCCCGCTCGAACCGGGACGCGTGCCAACATTAGTCCCGGTTGGTTTCGCAACCGGGACTAATGCTCTGAGGGGGCGCGAACGGATGGCCTGTTTTCTACTAGTGCAAGGAGGAGGCAGCGTCGACGACGGGGATGGCGCAGCATTTGCTGACTGCTGCAGACAGGTACGGCGTAGAAATGCTCAAGCTGATCTGCGAGGGAAAGCTCTCAGGTTGCATCGACGTCGACACCGAGGCGGCCACTCTATCTCTGGCCGAGCTGCACGGCTGTGAGCAACTCAAGGCTAGGTGCATCGATTTCATAGTCCGGAGTCCTGCGGTTCTCGACCTGTCTTGGCGACGGAGGGGTATAAGAACTTGGAGGCAAGTTGCCCTTCGGTGCTCACCGACCTGCTTAGGCGCGCGACGGAAAAAACTTCGGTATCTTAGTGAGGCTTAAGACGAGGCTCATCAACATACTTAACTATTTGGCTGCGGGCAAGATCAACAGCTTCGGATTAGCTACTTTGGGTATTCCATGTTAGAATCGGTATATACGTGGCATAGTAGTGTTCCGTCTGTATACGTATAGTACGGTGGTATGTGCTGTTGTGAATATATATGAAGAGGAGGTGTAGGCAGTTGCCACACGTCCGGAAAACTCTAAAACCACGTTTTCAATCTTGTTACCATAGCCGATAAGCCGCCACGCAAGCTCTCTCCGCGCAGCCGCCGCGATCCGCTCCCTCGGGCCATCGTCGCGCGAGCTCCCCCGCCCCACCGTGAAGTTTCTTCCACGTAGCGCGCGATGTCGACCTCTCTTCTCTAGATCACTCCCGTTTCGGGAGAGCTTGCCTCGTCCCCGGCTACTTCCATCTCCGCCGGAGTCACACTGCCCGCACCGCCCACCATCCGCCTCGACGCCACCAATTTCATGTTGTGGAAGGGCGCCCTGACCCTCCCCACACTCTCTGGAGCAGGCCTCCACGGTCACCTCGACGGCACCGAGCCCGCCCCTGGCCCACGACGATGATCTCTCAATGGGAAGGCGCGAACAGGGTGGACATCGCCAATCCAGTGTAGTATGCTCTCTGGTGGGTCGTGGATCAGCGAGTACTCAGCCTTCTTCTTGGCTCGATGGAGCCTTACATTGCATTCCAGATGATTGGCTGCAAAACCGCTGTGGAGGCCTCGACATCCGTGCACACAATGTTTGGCGCGACTCAGTCGCTGCGGAAGGAGGATGCCACTACGGCACAATACATGCACAAGATGAAGTCCCTTGCTGACAACATGGTTGCCGCTGGCGCTCCGATCACCGATGATGAACTCGTCGACTATGTCATTGTTGAATAACGGAAAGTAGGATAGAACGATGCGTGGAGCTAGCATCGGCTGCGTGTTGAGTATATCAAGACAAAGGAGTTTGTTACATATGAGAAGAGATAAGGAGGTGATAAAGAGAGAGAGGGAGTCCTGGTGGAGTACTACTCCATACAGGTTACACAATTTTGTCTAACACTCCCCCTTAATCTAAAGCTTAGAAAGATTTAGATTACACATGAATTCGTTTAACTTTTTGAAACATAGTGGTTTAGTAAAACCATCGGCAATCTGATCTTTGCTGGAGATGAACCTAACATCAAGTTGTTTTCTAGCAACTCGCTCCCGAACAAAATAGAAGTCAATCTCAATGTGTTTAGTACGAGCAAGAAACACTGGATTTGCTGACAGAAAAGTAGCACCAAGATTATCACACCAGAGAGTGGGTTTATCTTGAAGAGTAACACCCAACTCTCTGACAAGAGCCTCAACCCAGATCAGCTCAGCTGTAGCATTTGCAAGAGATTTATACTCAGCCTCGGTACTAGAACGAGAGACAGTTGGTTGTTTCCTGGCACTCCATGAAATAAGATTAGAACCAAAGAAAATAGCAAAGCCTCCTGTAGAGCGTCTATCATCCAAATCTCCAGCCCAATCAGCATCAGAATAGGCACTCAAAAGTGTAGAAGAAGATCGACAAAAGGTAAGTCCAACTGTACGTGTACCATGAATATACCTCAATATCCTTTTTACCGCTGTCCAATGAGTAGTAGTAGGAGCATGAAGAAACTGACATACCTTGCTAACTGAAAAACACAAATCAGGCCGTGTCAATGTTAAGTACTGAAGTGCTCCTACAATACTTCTGTAATGTGTATTATCTTCAGGACCAAGTGGAATTCCATCCTTCAGTGACAAAGTATCAGTAGTAGACAGAGGTGTAGGACAGTTTGTGCAATCCTTCATACCAACACGTTTTAAAAGATCTGTAGCATAGCATATTTCTCTTGATTCAAGAGTAACCCATTTTGTTGTTTGTGCACTTGAAGACCAAGAAAATAATGAAGATCTCCAAGATCCTTGAGAGCAAACTCATGGCTCAAATTCTCGAGAAGAGATGTTATTGCGGCATCAGAGGATCTTGTAACAATGATGTCATCAACATAAATAAGCAGAAATATTTGAATGCCTGAATGATTGAACAGAAACAAAGATGTATCTCCCTTGGAAGGTATGAAACCAAGAGTATGAAGCTTAGCACTGAGTCGTGAGTACCATGCCCTAGGTGCCTGTTTTAGTCCATAAATAGCTTTGTCAAGTTTGCAAATAAAATTTGGAGTAGCGGAAGACTCAAAACCAGGTGGCTGTCTCATGTACACCTCCTCTTCCAGAACACCATGTAAAACGCGTTCTTGACATCTAGCTGCCTTAAACTCCAACCTTTTGAAACGGATATAGATAGAACAAGCCTAATTGTAGCAATTTTAACAACAAGACTAAAAGTATCCTCATAGTCTATCCCATACCTTTGTTTAAAACCTTTTGCAACAAGACGAGCTTTGTATCTGTCAATTGTACCATCAGCATTTTTCTTGATGCGATAAACCCATTTGCAATCAATGACATTCCTTTTTAAACCAGGTGGAACAAGGTGCCATGTGTGGTTTTTCATAAGAGCATCATATTGTTCTTGCATAGCATGCCTCCAATTTGCATCAACCAAGGCTTCATTTAAATTTTCAGGTTCTCCTGTAGATGTTAACAAAGCCCAGCGAATTGTGTCGTCAGTACGGATTTTTGGTTGTTTAATACCTTTTTGTAGGCGTGTGCGTGGTTCTGCAGCAGGATATGACACAGTGTCACCCGCCACAGATGATCCTGAAAAAGACCCCTCCTGATCCTGTGCAGCATCGTTTTCCGCGCCGAGCAGAGAGGTCCCGGGCGACCCTGGCGACGTGGAGATCTCCGAGTGGCTGCGCGGAGAAAGAGGAGCCCGGGCCCCGGACGACTGGCGCGTGGAGGACGTGTTTTCTGCGTCAGATGGCGGAAGAAGTGGTTCTACATCCGCGGCGCCAAATTGGACAGACAAGAATATGGTATCGCCCCTTTCGACTCCGCTCATAAAATCGTCCCGAAGAGGTCATGGAAGAACCACATCTTGGAGGGTGAAACGGTGGAGGTGGAGGATCTCTACCGTTGCGTGGAGGCGCTCGAGCTGGTGGTCGAGAAGGAGGTCAACGGTGTCGATATTATTCGCACCTTCCTCAAGCGTCGGGTGCAGCGGCTCCAAGCGAGGGAGCATCCGATGTTTCTTTATGCTGGCCACAGTGATCTGACGAGGGTCTCGCCTGAGGAGCTATCCAAGGGTGACCTTGATAGAGCCCTTTGTCCCTTGTTGAAGTTCAAGGCCGACGAGGACCTCCCGGAGAAATTGTTGACCTCCCCCTTCAGCGCCAAAAATGCAGCTCCGCAGGTGGAAAATTGTAGCTTGCACGTTCCTCCTCTTTGAGTACTTTGCTTATTGTTAATGTCACTAATCCTTATTTCGTTTGTTTGCAGAATCTCAAGGTAGCTGGGATGATGCCTCCGCTACGTGAGAAGTTTCCGGTTGCGCCGGATAACGAAGTTGTGGATTTTGAATCCGAGCTTCCTCTGGCGTAGTCTCCTACGCTGGAAGCCCCTGAGGCGAGCGAAGGGCGGACCCGAAAGCGCAACCGGAGCGAGTCTTCGGATGCGTCTACCCGCCAACTCCAAGGGGCACGTAATTCCTCGATCAACATGGTGAGGATGATGGTGCGTCGTCTGCGCCTTATCCTGTCGTGCCTCTTCGGGCGGTGGCTCCGCAGCCGCCAACCAAGAACAAGAAGAAGACAACTCATGTCTTCAATTTATCGAACATCGAGTCGTAAGTCTTTGCGCTTGAGTCTTGCTTTCATTGTCATCTTTGCAATTTTAGCTTGTTGTTGATTTGATTGGTTGCTTGCAGAAATCCTTCGGAGGACTCCCTTGACGAGGACACTCAAGAAGTAATGGTGGAGTCGAAGCCGACGGCTTCTGTTCCCCAGGTGGTGGCCGACTCTGAGTACGATGGACCGAACACCTCTAGGCGAGAAGCTCAGGCAGTCGTAACTTAGAAGGCAGCATGCGAACCTTCGGAGTCTACGCCTAAACATGTAAGTGTTATCTTTTTTACTCCATGGGGGGAGCCCCTGAGTTCTTTTTGTATGACCTGTTAATCTTTTACTTTTTCGGGGGGAGCCCCCGAGCCCTTTGTCCATCGACTTTTGTTTCTGTTTCTTCTGTAGCCTTTTCTACACAGCGCCAACCTTCTCATCCAGCAACATCTGGTGCTAGAAGCTGAGCTGAAGCAGCTTCAAGGTGCGTAGTTTTATTTTTGGTTGTCATTCTAGTTTACCGAGTGTGTTTTTTGTATTCATCCGAAACTTCCTCATGCTGTAGATGATAGTAATGCTTCCCTCCGAAGACTGGATGTTCTTGAAAAGAGCCTCGGTCGAGCAGATAAGAAGGATGCGGAGGCCAAGGAGCGCCTACAGAAGGAGGTTGAGGATCACGAGCAGCAGCTCGCGGCCGTTGCAGCCATGCGGGAGAAGGAGACGGCCGACAAGCTCATGGCTGCTGCCAAGGCTATTTCTAGTAATTTATGCTTGTATCCTTTGGGTCTTCTGGTTTTCGAGTGCTCTTTATCCTTACTCACTCGAGTGTTTTTCCTTCTTATTTTCAGATGCTTTTGGAATCACGTTTGATCATGGTGCGCTGGAGCACGAAGATGCTTTGGCTGATGCCGCCGCTACGATCGAGGATCACTGCGCCACTGTTGCTGGCTCCTTGGAGAAAGCGAAGAAGGTTCTCGCACGCTTCTACAAGGAGGTCGTCCCTAAGGGTGTTGCCCTTGACGATGTCGACGCCCTTGTTGATGCTCTATCATAGGAAGCTCCGGTGGAGTACAAGCGCAAGCAGAAGGGCATTGGCGCTTCCATGGGGCTGGCCATGGTGATGGCGTCTAGAGCCGAATTGGACCTGACTTAGGTCACATCTAGGATGCCAACGGTGGCGGATGGATCAGAGGTAACTTTCCCCTCTTTGCTTCTCGTTGTAAGCGTTATGGGCCTAAGATCATCTACCTCTTGGCTGGTTACACGGCGAAGCAGCAGAATGAGGCCAAGAGCAAGCATTCTGGCTCCATGGCTGCTCCGGATGCGGCTGCGTAGGCCTTTGTAATGTAGCTAGTTTAGCTTCTCCTTTTGCTGCTTTGGTAACAACTTGTGGATGAACAAGTTTCACTTTTTCCACGAGGTGGCCTTAATTATGTATATAAGTCTATCTTTGAGCTGCTGCCAAAAGTAATTGTGATGTTTATACTTATTTATTTGCTTCTAGGATCCTTCAGGCCAGGCTCTAGTGGTTACTCCTACTGCGCATGAGCCGCGACCATCTTTGGATGATGCATCACAGTTGGCCTTTCTTCGTGATCGCGTCCGCAGCCTAGAAAAGGATGTCCTTAGCATTCGAGGCTATGTGGATGTGTGGAGTCCAAGGCTGAGCGAGCCACTGCGAGGGAGGAGTTCTTGCTTGGAGAGTTGCTGCAGATGGGTGAGCAACTTCAATGTGAGTCTTCGTGAACTGATGTTCTTTAGGGTGCAACTTATTTGTATGCTGTCTTATTCCATGCTTTGTGTAGATGTGAATGTCATTCCGAGGGAAGAGAAGGAGCGCGTCGCAATTCGGATGAACTGCCTAACGCAACAGGACCTGGAGGCTGGTGGTTTCTTCTGGATGGACCGTGACCGAGCCATCGTCCTTGCGATGATGCAAGATCGCATGCACCAGGTTCTTCGGGTGCTGAGACAGGCGCGGTCTTCATTTGCGTCCATTTGGTCCGTCATGTTCCCCTTGGACGCTGCACCTTCTACCTTCCTGGGTCTTCTTGGTAAATTTTGGAATGTGGGCCACGTCAAGGAGTTGGTGCAGCATCAGCTGATTGCAGGGGTCAAGGCTGCATTGTCTCTTGTTCGGTTGCATCGCCGTGATGTCAATCTTGCAGAGCTGGCGACTAGGCTACCCCTTCGACCAGATGGCAACTTATGGGACATGCGCCATCACTACGCGGCTGTGGCGCAACATGCTGAGTAAATTTTAGATTTGTTCGAGCAACGGGCGAATATAATGCTCCAGAACAATTAGATCATGTAAATAAAAATAGATGATGTAAAATTTGTATGTATTCGAGTGGGCTTGTAATGCCCTTTGTAAAGTTTATGTTTTTTGGCACGTGGTGCTTTGTTATGTGCATGTCCTTTTCGTTAGCCTGACATGGTCAGCTACTCAGGTTGTATACATTGTTCTCAGTCGACGAAGTCGTGAGGTGAGGTGTATCCCCCGAGTGTATTTAGCGAGAAATAATGCAAGGAGAAAAATATATTTGGGCTAAGGAACTTAGCTTTTATTCATAGCAAACAAGGATGTACATTGTTTGGCTGAGTAGCCTTGTCTGAAGAGCCTTATTGAAAGTAAAGGGTAACTAGGTGTAGAAGCGTCGCAGTTGTGCGACGTTCCAGGGTTGGAGTATTCGACTCCTGATGCGACGTCCATGAGGCGGTAGGCACCACCTAGGATGACTTCGGTGACGATGTAGGGTCCTTCCCAGGGTGACTCGAGCTTCTTAGGCTGTTCTTGTTTGAGTCGTAGGACGAGGTCTCCTTCGACGAAGGACCTTGGGCCTAGCCGACGGTTGTGGTAGTTGTGGAGGCTCTGCTGATAGACCACTGAGCGAGCCGCGGTGATGTCGCGTGCCTCGTAGAGTGTGTCGATGGCGTCTTCAAGTGCAACCGATGATTCGGCTTCACTATAAGCGACGACCCGTGGGGCTTTGTGGCGTACCTCGACGGGTAGCACAGCTTCGGCTCCATGCACCACGAAGAAGGCCGTGTAGCCAGTTGAGCTGTTTGGCGTTGTGCGCAGGCTCCAGAGGACGGAGGGTAGCTCGTCTGCCTAGGATCCCGCAAGCCTTTCGAGTGGGCAAAACAGGCGCTTCTTGATGCCGTTGCCTATGAGGCCATTGGCCTTTTCGACCTGTCCGTTGGTCTGCTGGTGCGCCACGGAGGCGTATGATATGTTGATGCCAAGGTTCCCGCAGAAGGATCAAAATTCCTTCGAGATGAAGTTCGAGTCGTTGTCCGTTATGATGCTATGAGGCACGCCGAACCTATAGACAATGTACTCAAAAAATTTAACGGCAGTTTTGCCGCTTTGGTTGGTGACGGGCATAGCCTCGATCCACTTGGTGAACTTATCGACTGCAACCAGGAGGAAGACATGGCCTCCTAGCGAGGACTTTGGCAGTTTGCCTATCATGTCGAGGCCCCATTAGGCAAAGGGCCAGGCCAGCGGTATGGGCCTCAACTCGGATCCTGGCGCGTGTGGCTTGTCCACATATCATTGACAGGTGTTGTACCTCCGGAGGATGTCCTTGGCGTCGTTCATGGCGGTTGGCCAGTAGAACCCAGCTCGTAGAGCTTTGGCAACTAGGGCGCGGCTGCCTGCATGATGGCCGCAGATACCCTCATGGATGTCTTGGAGGATGCTTTTGCCGTCACCTATGGTGACACACCATTGGAGCACACCCGAAATTCTGCGCTTGTACAACTCGCCATTGATTATGGTGAAGGCTTTTGACCGGCGAGATATGCGCCGGGCATCTATCGGCTCATCGGGCAGTTCATTGTTTATCCGGTACCGAAGGTACGACTGTGTCCATGTATCTTCAACCGCCATGACCTGCATCAGTCTGACCAGATCGGCTTCGGTGTCGAGCTTTTTCGGGTCCTTCTTGTCCTTCGGGCAGCACAGCCCCCGAGTGCTCTCCTTCTTTGGCTGATCCTTTTGGGAATTTCATATTGATAGAGGGTACGCAGATTTGTTCGAGGAACACACCTGGTGGCACCTGTGCGCATGTGGAACCAATGTTGGCCAGCCTGTCAGCTTCTTCAATGCTTTCCCTTCCGATGTGCCAAAGCTCGTAGTTGTCAAAGTCTCCTTCGAATGAGTTGTAAAGTGCACCGTACGCGATCATGTTGGCGTTGTGACCATCGTACTCGTTCACCATCTGCTGGACGACAAGGTTCAAGTCACCGTAGATGACGAGGCATGTTGCGCCGCAGATCTTGGCCATCCTCATGCCATGGATGAGGGCCTCGTATTCGGCCTCGTTGTTAGAGGCGCGAAATTTCATCCGAAGGACATACCTCATCTTGTCGCCTTGAGGGGACGTCAGTATGACGCCGGCCCCTGCTCCAGCCTCACGCTTGGAGCCATCGAAGTGCATCGTCCAGGACTGCGACATGTATGGAGTATCCGGCAACTGGAGTTCCATCCAGTGGACGAGGAAGTCAGGGAGGACCTGAATCTTGATGGCGGTGCGCCGCTTGTAGATTATGTCCAGAAGGGACAGTTCGATGCCCCACAAGGCTACGCATTCCGTGGCTTAGGGGTTGTTCAAGATGTTTGATAACGGGGCATCATTGACGACCATGATCTGATGCTCCTGGAAGTAGTGGCTCAGCCGACAAGCCTTCATGAATACGCCGTAGGCGAGCTTCTGGTAGTGAGGGTACCTCTGCTTTGTTGGGGTCAATACCTCGCTGAGGTAGTAGATTGGGCGTTGGACCCCGTGGGTCTTTCCATCTTCTGGTCGTTCGACCACGAGTACGGTGCTTACCACCTGATGTGTAGCTGCAATGTATAGCAGCAAAGGGTCTCGTTCCTTTGGCGTGACCAGGACAGGCAAGGTGGAGAGCAGCCGCTTGAGGTTCTTGAATGCGTCGTCTTCTTCGGACGTCCACTCGAACTTGTCTGCCTTGCACAACAACTGGTAAAAGGGTAGGGACTTCTCTCCCATTTGGCTGATGAATCTGCTTAGCGCCGCGATTCGCCCGGCTAGCTGATGGACACCCTTGAGGTTCTTTGGCTTCTCCATGGCCAGTATGGCCCTAATTTTCTTAGGATTCGCCTTGATCCCCTGTTGGGAGATGAAGTAGCCGAGCAATTGGCCAGATGGGACGCCGAAGGCGCACTTTTCTGGGTTTAGCTTGATCTTGTAGTGATCAAGGTTATCAAACGTCTCGCGGAGATCATCGATCAGCGTCTTGGCTTCCCTGGTCTTTAATACTATGTCGTCGACATAGACTTGGATGTTACGACCGATCTGGCTTTTTAGGCACGCCTGCATGCACCTCTTATACATGGAAACTGCGTTCTTCAGCCCGAAGGGCATAGTGTTGTAGCAGAACACTCTGAACGGCGTAATGAATGCCATTTTCTCCTTATCTTCGACCTTTAGCCGAATCTGGTAGTAGCCTGAGTAGGCATCGAGGAAGGAGAGTTTCTCGCATCCTGCCATCGAATCGATGATTTGATCGATCCGCGGTAGAGGGAAGTGGTCCTTGGGACAGTACTTGTTGAGCGATGTGAAGTCCACGCATATCCGCAGGATGTCCGTGTCCTTTTTGGGGACCAACACGGTGTTGGCCAGCCACTCGCTCTCCTTGATTTCCCTGATGAAGTTGGCATCGAGCAGTCTGTTGACTTTGATTCCAACGGTTTTGGCTCTTGGTTCGGACATTCGTCGGATCGACTGCTTGACTGGCTTCATGTCGGGAAACACATTGAGTACTTGCTCAGCGAATTCCCTAGGAACTCCTGGCATGTCCACAGGACAACAGGCAAAAATTTCCCTGCGCTCCCGTAGGAATTCGACGAGCGCGCTTTCCTATGCGGGATTGAGGTCGTTGGCGATCAACACCGTCTTAGAGGCATCTATCGGGTGGACCTGCACCTTCTTCGTGTTGACCATGGAGTCGAATGACATATCGGGTGTGTTTTGCCTGGTGACTGGGGGTGCCCCGTTGTCTGTCACCTCTTTGAGTATCGAGAGTTCCTCCTGCATACTGAACGACTGGGAGATTCTATTGAAGTCTTTGTCACAGAAGTCGGATTGGGTGAAGCTTCCTTGGACGGTGATGATGCCCCTAGGTCCTGGCATCTTCAGTAGCAGGTAGGCATAGTGCGGTACTGCTAAGAATCATGCGAATGCCATGTGCCCGACGATGGTGTGGTACTGTTATTGCCAGTCCACCACTTCAAACTCTATCCGCTCGCGCCTAAAGTTTTCGGGCTGGCCGAAGATGACGTCGAGCCATATCTTGCTCAGGGGGTATATGCCCTTCCCTGGGACTATGCCGTGGAACGTCGTGTTTGACTGCTCCAGGCTGCATAGCAGGATCCACATCGCTGCGACTGTGCTGGCGAACATCAGATTGATGCCGCTGTCGCCGTCCATGAAGACGCAGCTCATCTCAAATCCTTCGATCTGGGCCTCGAGCACCAGGGCAGCATGTCCTGGGCGAGGGATCTGGCGTGGGTGATCTGAACGATCGAACATGATGTAGGACTCCGAGCCGCTGAGGTACTCAGGTATGGCTGGTAGAGAGGTCACAGCCAGGATGACTTGGTGGGTTATCTTCTTCTACACCCTGTTAGTTGGGCGCCCTTCTAGATCATCAGGGACACTTTTGGTGGCGGGTACCCTCCCGCACCGTTATTTGGTGCTGGTGTGATCACCAGCTGGGACGGTCCGACGGGTGGTGGAGGAGCTCTGTGGGCGATGTCACCTGGTACGGGTGCGGGCCCAAATCCACGGTTAACAGTCTGGCGCCGCATTTGGGTGAGACACTCACTGAGCGTCTAGAACTCGCGGCAGTCCTTGAGCATCTGGCTGGCCTTCTTGTTACCATATTGTTTGTTGATGTAGAAGTGGATGGTACAGGGACCAGACATCTTTTCATATGCCTAAGGCTCATCGTCGCGGCTGCGACATTGCCATGTTTGCGTGGGTAGCCCGCCATCGCGGTAGTTGGCTCTGTGGTATCTGCTGCAACGGTTGTCGTCATTGCGTCGACCGGCGTATCCAGCCGCAACCATGTCGACTACGTCACGATCATCGTAGACGCGCGATCTTCTCTTGTTGCGGTGCTCGTGCCTGTGACTGTAGTCGTCTTCGTCATCCGAATGTGCTCGGGTGACGGAATCGTCACCATCTGCCCATCGGTTGGCGATGTCCATGAGGTGGTCGAGCGTCTTGGGCTTGACGCGCCAAAGCTCCTCCTTGAAATCTGGGTGCCCGGCACCATACTTGAAAGCGTCGATTGCCTGTTCTTCGGAGATGTGCGCAACAGAGTTCTTGATGTGGGACCAAGGAAGTATGTACGAGCGGATGGACTCGTTGGACCGTTGGGTGCAGGCCCTTAGCTCTTCGATTGAGGCTGGCCTCTTGCTGGTGCCCTTGAAGTTGCGGATGAAACTGTATGCCAGCTCTTCCCAGCTTCGGATGGAGCCGAGGGATAAGCTACTGAGCCAGACCCTGGCCACGCCCATCAGCTGCAGCTGAAGGCATTGTAAGGCAGTGTTCTTGTTTCCTCCGTGGAGCTTGACTGACGACAGGTGATCGTCGAGCCATGACATTGGCTCCTGCGTGCCGTCGAACTTCAGGTTGTCTGAAGGGAGCTTGAAATTTTTGGCATCTGTGTTCGCCGAGCGGATCTGCTGAAGCATCTGGCCCTGCACAGCTCTCAGTCGTCTTCCTCTTCGGACTCAGTTGAGCACGCACGTTTGGCACGTGCTTTGTCGATCTTGCGCTGGGTGAGCTCGTTGCGAGCGTCATAGTTGCTACAGCGGCGTCGTGGGCTCTTGCAACGCCGGGGCAGGTCATGCTCGTCCTCCTCGGATGAGGGCGTAGGGCTGCGGGTAAACTTGGCCGCAACTTTTTTTCTTCGGCTCCGTAGGAGCCTCATCGTGGAGCGCGGCTCCGATGAGTCTGAGGCCAGCTAGCATGGACTTGTGCACGGCGCTCTTCGGGTCGCCCACCGGAGGTTGATGGGATGCGAGATATGTGGTGTCCGTCATGATCACTGCCTGGAGCATTTTCGACATGACGTTGTCGTGTGAGTCCATCGTCATGAAGGACGTGTTGAGGGCCCTGGTGATCTCGCGTCACGCGGCGGGATCCATGTGCTCCGTGCGGGAGCGGTATTTTTTGGCATTGTTACCATGCGAACTGGAGCCACCAACGACGAAGAGTGCAACTCGCCGCGTGCTAGATTCTGCAGCTGCCTTCTTACACTTATCAAGCTCCTCCATCAGCTTCACCTGCCGGTTATGCTCGTCGATGAGGAAGAGGTGGTAAGCCATCAGTATATCCCTTGAAACATTCACAGGTAGGATTATGTTGCCTGCCACGGTCTGGCGTGCTTGGCGCCAGCCTTCCTCGTTGAGGTTGATCCGGTTATAAGCGTGAGCGTCGCCTTCATTGGGCCTATTAGGCGGATCTCCCCTATTTCCTCCGATCTCAACTTGCGGGTTGAGAGGAGGGTTGGGAGTTTGTTGCGCACTCGAACCCGGCGGCGGGTTCGTTACGTTATTGATGACGACGGTGCATAGGTAGTGCCGCGGATTGGACCTCTGCTACCGCAGCTTTCGGATCAGGAACCGTAGGTTCCTTCATCTTCTAAGGGAGGGCCGCACAGATCCGAGTTGCAGCTGCTGCTGTCATCCGAGTCGTATGTCAGTGTCAACGCGTGTAACACGCCGATGGGTGGGGCCCATGAAGCGGGCCTAATGGATGGTGGTGGCACCCACTCTGGGAGGGGGAGGGTGCCGGTCTGCCCCATATGGAAGCAGAAGCTCCCGGACAGCATCTCGAGCCCGTCGCCGACGGACTCGAAATCCGTCAGGGTGGACGGCGAGTGGGCGGTGAATTCGAATGCGCCGAAGAGGAGGTGACTCTCCTTTGCCGATGAGTTGTAGATCGCTCCGGATAGAACCATCACGACCACACGATCAGCGTCCCCCTTCCCACAGACGGCGCCAATTGACGAGGGTTGATTTCATCAATGCCCATTGTTATGGACTTGGTTTTTGGAGAAGATGGGGATGTTGGAAGTCGTGGAACGATTAACAGACAAGCAACACGGGACACGAGATTTACCCAGGTTCAGGCCCCCGGAGGGAAAACCCTAATCCTGCTTGTCTTCTCTTGATTATGGCGAAACCTAAAGTTACAGGGGTGTGTATATGCAATCTGGCGTGAGGTGTGTATGCGATGGTGGAAGAGAATCCTTCTCGTTGTACCCTCCTGGCCTTTATATAGATAGGCAGCTCCCGGGCTTAGGTCGAGTCGGTTACAAATTAGGGTTGGTACCCTTTAAAATTCTATCTAATCTATACTTGTCCTCCAAGGAGTCGAAAATGTCATGGGTTTGGGCCACCCGAAGTCTTCATGGGCCACGCGTCTTGACGTGGGTCTTCCTTGGGCTGGACCAAGTGTACAAATGTTGTGTATTCATGGGTTATATCCGTGTCATCAGGTGTTTCATTCTCGTACTAAGCACATTGATATTGATTTTCCTTTTATGCGTGAACGAGTCGCTGTTGGTGCTTTGGGGGTGAGCGAGGTTTATCTCTTTGTGTGATCAATTGGCTGATGTGCCACACGACATATATTAGACCGATTCAGAACCAATCTAAATCTTGTATGTAACCGTTTAGATTGAGGGTGTGTGTTAGAATCGGTATATACGTGACGTAATAGTGTTCTGGCCGTATACATATATATATGTACTGTGTATGTGCAGTCGTGAATATATATGAAGAGGAGGTGTAGGAAGTTGCCACACCAAAAACCCTAAAACTTTTTTTTCAATCTTTCCATACACTGAACCAAAACAAGTTGAGAATTGATTAAAAAATTAAGTGGTTGGAAATAAAAATCGATATTCCTGGCAGGAATCCTCAACAATACAGTACCGAGTAGTATGGTACTTCATGTGTTTTTCTTCTTCCAACTTTCCAAAAGAGTCTTATAGAGATTGGACTATTTTCGATCAATATTATTTAGCAAAAATATAGTAATAAAAAGTATCGACTAGCTCAATGGAGTGTGGTTTGTTGTCCAATGATTAAGGTGGGCTAGATATTCATGTCCTCGTGGTCAAAAATACTGCTCTACTAGGTAAATGTCTACGTGGAACTCAAGCTACGATGTCGTATGAAAAACCCTTCTAAGAAGAAAATACATATCCTCCCAAGTTTATTGGAAGCCCGAGGAATCAAATTTTTGGGCTGGTATAATGGCTACAAAAAATGCTTCTTCTAATTTGGATCTTCTGTAATTGAGAATGGCTCAAAATTATATTGTGGAACACCAAGTGGATAAAAATGCGACACTCGACGACGAATAATATCTAGCGATATACAACATTGCTTGTCACAACTATCGCTAAAGTGTTTGGAGTATTCTCCACCAATGTTTAGTAGAAGAGATTTAATTGCTCCTATGATTTTATCTTGGAATGCTTTGCTGCAACGTTTGAAAACAGTACAATTCTTGCCAGGGGATGATTAGTTTCAATGGAACCTATACAAGAGTGATAAAATCACGACGGATTTCATGTATAGATCAATGTTCCATCCAGAGTTGCCAGTTAATAACAACGACAAAAATTGGAAGATAAGATACCACTTGAGATAAAAAATCTTTGCTTGGTACTTTCGTAGAGAAGTCATCTTGCGGTGACCCAACGCACTAATGTATGTTTGAATGGGCATGTTGTTGACATAATGGTCAGAAAACACCATTCTATAAATATTACATCACTCTGAGTGGTGCAACACAAAAACATTGCAGATCCAGTTTCCCATATATTCATTGGCACAAGCTAGAAGTGTACAAAAGCTTTGAGATCCTTCTTAGTTCAACGAGGATTTACGTGTAAATTCAAATTTACTAGCTTTATAACTAATGGTACTATTAAGCTTAGCACCATTGGAGCTTAGCAACTTACTTAGTAAAGTTCTATACTGCTCGACTCGTCTAAACTATGCTAGCTTTAACTAAGTTTCTATTTCTACATCTTTGACTTCATCTCCATAAACTATGCCATAGTCCACTCCTTATATGCCTCCATAAAGATCTCGTTTATCATAGTATATTTATCCCTATTCAAGTTGCTCAGAAGTCGCCTCTTTGGCCTTCTCACAATCTAAGCAAGGGTTTAAGATGTATAATTGAGTATGAGTGATACGTCGGAAACGTATCTATAATTTTTGATGTTTCATGCTTGTTTAGTATCTATTTTGCTTAGCTTTGTCTATACTTCGAGGTGTTTTTATATATTTTCTAGTACTAACCTATTAACAAGATTCCACAGTGCCAAATGCATGTTTTCTTCTGTTTTTGGTTCCAGAAAGGCAGAAAATCAATATTCTCGAAATTGGACGGGACAAAAGCCAAAGTCAATATTTTACCGTGGGGAACACGGAGCCGGAATATGAGACGGAGGGAACGCACCAGGGGGGAACACCCCCTGGCGGCACGGTCTAGGGTTAGCCGCGCCTGGGGAGTGTGACCACCCTGGCCGCCCCCTGCCTCGCCTCTTTGCCTATAAAGACCCCCGATGCAAAAACCCTAGGTACCCGATCAATATTCCACGAAATCATCTGTAGCCGTCGCCACCATCGTCCCTAGATCGGGGGGGTCCAAAGGTCTTCCTGGCACCCTGCCGGAGGGGAGATCATCCCGAAGGATTTCTTCTTCATCATGCCAGCCTCTGGTATGAAATGTGAGTAGTTCCACCTTGGACTACGGGTCCATGTAGTAGCTAGATGGTTGTATCTCCTCCTTTGTGCTACCATGTTTAGATCTTGTGAGCTCCGTTCATGATCAAGATAATCTATTTGTAATCATGCATGTTGTGTTTGCGGGGATCCGATGGATATTGAGATTACTATGTCAGATTGATTAATGGTTTTGTCTTATTGATTCTATCATGTCTGTGTTGTTTGTGATCTTGCATGCTCCCTGTTTCTAGTAGCTATCTTGGCCAAGTAGATGCTAGTGACTCCAAGAGGGGGTATTTATGCTAGATAATGGGTTCATGCCTCTATTTAATCTAAGGGAAGTGACAGAAATCTCTAAGGTTGTAGATGTGCTATTGCCACTAGGGATAAAACAACGGTCTCTTGTTCATGGAGCAAGTGGATTGTTTACCTTACCAATTTTGCTTAAAGCAGTTCTCTGTTGCTTGCAACTTAATACTGGAGGGGGTTTCGGATGATAACCTGGAGGTGGATTTCTAGTCATAGATGCAATTGGATGGCGGTATATGTATCTTGTTGTATTGTCCAATCAAATCTCATAGGATGCAGTGACCCAGCATACCACTGCATGATGTAGTATACTATAGTCGTTGACATAACACCAATGAAACACTGTTCACTATTATTACATCCCTCAGAATAGCACAACAGAAACACAGCGGGTCCAATACATGGTTAAAGGTTACAACTCACTCTTTACATAAGATCCAGAGAACACTCTAGGTTAAAGAGAGAGAAAGAACTTCTTACGAAGAATAATCAAAGATAAATAACACAGAACTATTATACTATTAAAACTAGTATTTAACTAAGGAAGTGGCATTGCTGCTATTGCAATGCACTACAGAGATAGGTTCTATGGCTAGGGATTGTATTTATATCTAATCAGTAACTTCGTCTTCACTTGAGTTGTGGTATTTGTTGACTCCCTTGTCTTTATTGAAGAGCTTTAGCTGGTTTTGATAAGTCATGGAGCATAACTTGATGAAGTCATCGTTTTAAGGGCTTCAGAATCTAGCAAGGGTTAAGAAGATACTTTGAGTACGAGCGTACTCAGCAAATTCACTAGAAAAGGAGTGTTTGATGCACTATAATTACAGCCACAGACCATAGGTCGTAGGCAATGCAAGTTTTTGGTAAACATTTCTTCAAAGGTTGCTTTTATTATGAAAAGCTATGTCCGTCAGCCTTCACCGGTTTACCAGAACTTTCATGGAGTTCCTTTCCCGCCGCGTTCGCAGATCCTTCCCGGAATAGGGAGTAACAAGTTACAGTTCTTACACTCTGCAGAGGTCCGTTACTTTACCCATGAGAGATCAACTCTTTGTTGCACAACGGGGCAGCTTATTCCCGTCCACAATTCCATGATGTAGGGCCCAGAAGATGATCCAAGCCAATCACTGCCCCCTTCGCGACCTCGCATGCCTCCTTGGTGTACACCATGCCCACATAAAGAATTACGGAAATGGTTTGTACAAACCGTTAGATGCCAGAACTATCATGGGACGATGAGGGTTCCCACCCATATGTTGCATATCCTCTACGAATTACCAATTAATATGCACGCTACGAGGATAACAGCCACGACCTGCACATCTGGCTTCATGCGAGAGGAAGAAGATACAGCTGACTTCTCCGTCCCATTCCAAATCTCATGGTCAACGCGTAATATACGGCGCAAGAATCACTGGTGACATTGGTTGTTAAGTCCTAGGTGATATAGTTCTGAACAGTGGTATTCCAACTGTCAAACTTAATAGATCAACTGATCACCCTGGATCAGTAATCAATAGTTCTCATTATTATTGAAAATAGTGTTTTCTGACCTTTTTCAAATGCAGGTGAAGACAACACTGGATTTGTAAAATACTTTACAAAAAATAAACAAAGGACATGAGCAAGTGTGAACTTGCCTTTTGTGATTGCAAGATTATGCACTCACGGTCTTCGAGTCAGTATAAGATCCAAGATCTAAAATCAGCATCATTGGTCCGGTAAGGACTAATGTTTAAAGAAGCAATATGCTTTTATGCATAAGTAATGTGATGCACGTTCTAAGCACAAATCCCGGGAATAATGTTGTCCTAGGGTTTGGATTCCGAAAATGGTTACTTTGGAATGTGTGGTCCTTTTAGATAAGTTTCTTAGTTGTACTTTTATTGGAGTTTATGAGTGGTTGTAGACAGCACATATATAGGAGTAAAGTATACATACTTATGACATACTAGTTAGGATTACTTATACAAGAGTTCTTATTTAAAGTGGCAAAAAGGATAACCTTCGAAGAAAAGGTTTCTCTTCCAAGGTCTAAACCAACCTTGTGGTTAGCTAGTGGTGGTTGATGGTATTTGTTTTGTTCAAATGGTTTGGCTTGAGTTTCTTTATAGATTAACTACTTCAGACCAAAGTTAACTATAAAATATGTAGTAATGTATATGGTATTATATTTAGACTCTTGGAGACTAAAGTTAACTTTAAAAATATAGATAGTTTTGAAAGTATAGTACTCATACATTAGTATCGTGTATATCTGAAAGGTGTTCTTTAAGTTATTTAAGAATGGTTATTCTTTTACTTGGGATAATGGTTTCTTAATTCTATGATAGAGTAGTATCATTTATCTTTTATAGATAAGTGAGTATAGTTTATGAACCTAACATAATATTACTTAACTACTTATGGGTTTATATAGTGTTGTAGTAGTTTTTGTAATTTGGTGTTTAATATTGTTTAGAAGAGATTTGATTGTTCACAAGTTGTTCTTTAAGGATTTTATTATTAATGGAATTCTTTTTAGAGATATTCATCATTTAAGGTTGTAGATCTTTCTAAAATAAGAACATTTATAATGTTTTAAACCATTATGGCACTATATTATTAATATTTAAGACTAATACTATTTATTAGACTTATTTAAATCATTTAGGAGTATTAATAAATTTTATTTATTTTTATATGAATTATTAATGAATTAAATAAGTTTAAAATTAAGTTATTAAAATATTTAATGTTTTTATTTACTTTAAAGGAGATTATTAGATTTTTAACATGTAAATAATATTTTTGTGATCATTTTGGTATATCATATTTATTTTTTTGATTTATAAACCATAAGATATGATTTTTATAATTCTTATTACTTTTATAATTACTTAATAAATAATAATATTTAATTAAGTGGAATAATAATACATGATTATAGTTTTAAATTAGAATTCTTATTTTTCTAAGATTTTTGGTATTTGATTTCTATTATTAATATTTATTATTATAAAAATATGAATTATCAAAGTTTTATTACTTATAAAACTTTTATTAAATAATATTTATTTAAATAATCATCATAATAATATTTGATAATAAGTTTAAGTTGTATATTTTATTTTCTACAAATTTTCATATATTATACATATTTTTCTGAATTATAAATCAACAGTTATTAATTAAACAAGATTTAATTATTTATTATATTTCTGGAATATTATTAATTGGATTATAACATTTTATTTATTTCCTAACAGAAAAATACTTTTTACACCACGACCAGAGCTAGCCCCATTCACTAATTTGTGGGCCATTGTCCAGCTCAGCTCTCAGGTTAAAAGAATTACATTTGTTACCGATTGGTTATCTACCCCAGTCAATGACATATGGGCCCTGGGCCACGTCACTTGCCACGTTAGCAAAGACCAGTCAAACTAGCTGACGTGGTGCGATCATGACGCAATGATGGCGTCAGCACCACCACCGCTGTCGGTGAGTGGTCACCGGCGACGATCTACAGCGCCCTAGCAAGCGAGATACGACTAGTTCGAACAAGCGCAACCTACTGAACCTAATAGTGGCATCACCGCTTGGAAAAGGTCATCGAAGCTTCAGCTCCGACGAGCTTCTACGGTGGCCGACGGTGGCATGTGATGAAACGACGATTAACAATGAGATCCGACGATTAAACGTTACTGGGAAGTTCAGAACTCACCCTGATGATGATTGAGTGGTCGGCGAGGACAGGCGCGGTCGGAATCGAGCTTTGACCTTTCTATAAAATTGTTTCCCTCTTTTTAATGCAGTTTTCAGGTCCTTTGAGGATTTTTATGGTTCAAAAAAAGTTTTACTTTGTGCCCATGCCATCACATACCCGCATACGCATAATATGTTGCATTCACAAAATAGGTACCTATGTAAATATTTAGTCCCTGGTTTTTATAGAAAATGTTTGGTTTGTAGGATTTGAAACCTTTGCTGAGTTGACACAACCTATAACTAACTTGACAGAACCCTTTAATTTTTGTATTGAGTGGTATGCTTGTATGCAATTTTATAGAAAAATTTCACTTATTTGAAGCCTACAAGATTAATTTCTTTTTATTACAACAAAACAAACCAACTGTTTTCGATTACTCGAAACTATATTAGAAGTTTGTTATATGAGATAAATAAAAATGCTGCGTACTAGTGTACATCAAACAATACTTACACTCTGAGCCAGGCTGAGCAGGAGCACCAGGAACATTCGATTCACCAAAGACCGAAAAGATAATAAGAGACAAGTGAACAAAGAAAAATTATATTTTAATGTGTGATGACATTTCTTTTGGATTATAATTCTTTTTTATAGATATAGTTGTACATTTGTGATAGTTTTACTCTATTTGTACCTGATTGTCACAATTTTAACCCCTAGTTGTTACACTATCACATCTTAGTACCAAGATTTTTCTCTAGTTGTATACAAGTTAGGCCCACTTGTCGGCTATACGTGTCTAAGGTAAGGTACACGTGTCTAAGGATTTGGCCATTCCCCGGTGGCTGAAGGGATTCTCGTTGACTTGATTCATAGATTTACATACTCCGGATTCGGATTAGCTATCGATGATGTCAGAAGGAGGTAGACCGAGGGCCCCTAAGAGCTCCGATTTTATGGTTCCACTAAGACCAGTATACTAATCTATTACTCCCTCTGTTTAGATTTGTAAAGAAAATGTATTTAGACTTCTTTTGATGTCTAAATTCACTCCAAATCTGAATAAACCTATTTACTAAAAATAGTCTAGATATATTTTCTTCACAAAACTAAAACATCTTATATTTTAAAACAGAGGAAGTGCATTTAAACTCGTAATTACGCACTTAAAAGAGAGCAAAGTCGTTGTCATGAACATGATTCTTCCCACCCTAGGCAAGTAAGCTAGCTCAAAGATATAGCTTTTTACTAATCACCATTTATGGTTATTGCCTGGTCTAAGGATTGATCATAGGATATTCAATTATCAATTCAAAAATAAAAAGATTCTTACTCTTTGCATATATTCTACTCTTTGGCTCGGCGGATGCATGCATGCACTATCTTTGGTCGGCGGATGCGCACTACCTTGAGTGTGATGTTTGTATTTACATATCTTTTATGAGCGGTGCTAGGCGTTCCTCGGGATGAAAACTTTCCATCCCCGGTCCCAGCCGTCCGATCTGTCCAGATCGACGGTTAGATGTGTTTTTTGTCTTTTCATCTGTTTTCGCTATAAACGGTTCCACTTTTGCTACATTTAGACCCGCGTTTGCTATATATAGCAAAAAAAAGTTTGTCTCAGAAAATAGAAAAACAGACTGAACCTCGCTGGAGATTTCGCCGGCGACCGTGTAGCAAAAAAGTTATGCTCATGCAGCATATCCAACCTTGCCGGAGACTCGCCGGTAGACCTCACCTAAGATCGTGTAGCAAAACCTTCACGCTATTATAGCCAAACAAAACATGTATGTAGCAAAATAAAATTCCTATTGTAGCAAATCCGACCTTGTCGAAGACCTCACTGGAGATCTTGTCAGAAACCTTGTAGCAAAGCATATATACTGTTATAGCAAAACAACAAAGCTTTTGTAGCAAAAAATCTATAGCAAAAATCGACGATGTGCAGCACTACCGGAGGTCTCGTAGCTCCACCGCCGGCCACATTTAGCTAAACCAATGCTCGCCTGTAGGACTGCCACCGGCCGCATGTAGCAAAGCCGACACCGTTTGTAGCACCATTGTTGGGCGCACGTAGCACCGCCGTCGAAGGTACCATGGAAGGGATGGAGCTGCAAATTTCCTATAGGACCCCTACCATGAACTTCGAGAAGGAGGCCAAGAATCCCGTTGGAGAGTCGCTGGTCAACTCCGGCGATGGCCTATGCAGCCGATTTCTAGCGACGTGAGCGAGGATCTAGTCTGGCGGTGGTCTACTCTTGTGAGAGCTCTCACCGGTGGGAGGGGAGAGGGGGTTCGAGAGGGTCGTGGACGCGGGGACACGTGCGGGGCCAGGATCTGGACGGCGCCGGTGGGTGCTTGGTCCACTGGAGGCGGTGTCTTCCTAGACTATGGGTGGCGGCCTCACCATGGACAGGAGCTAGGTGTGTCCTCGGTAGGGGAAAGGAGAAATGGCATCGTGGGTGGGCCCCTCACGCGTCCATGAGCCAGCGAAGACCCGGAGGATCGTTTCATTCGATTCCCGGAAGAACGGTATCGTTTTCCATCTTTTATAGACAGACTATTGTTTCCAATTTTATTTTTCAATCCTAGGACTTTGTAAAGATTGAGAATATTGCCTAGCCAAGTCAAACAGGGCTTGCTAGTGCACCGATGACACATGTGATTCCCTGTCACTTCGAGTGGTAGACATGTAGTCAGGATGAGCTGGGTCGATGATCAGCAAATCAATCTCCGTGCCACTTTGTGCTTGACTTCCAAACAAAGTATTCTAGAAACACATGAAATTTAGTTTCTCCCTATCGCTACTTTACAAGCACTTTGTATGTCGATTTTTTCAAATGGTATCAGTCGGCTCCCAAATCGCAAAAAAACTACCTCATTTGAGACAAGTTTGTGCGAAAAACTCTAACCTCGGTCTAAACACGAATTGACACCGTTTCTGACACTGGGACCCACTTGCTCAAAATTGTTTGAATATTTAAAATATAAACTTTATTTATTATTTTATATAATTAAAATATGCAAAAATATAATAATTATTTTATTAATAATAATGAAAACTTTGGAAATTCATAACTTTAACTATAACTTCAAATAATATAAATAATATGTCCAAATTTATTAGAAAAATCCAACGAATCCATTTCTTATATTCATAATGCATGAATCACATCTGTTCTTCTCGGATATTTTGATTATGCAAGTAATCATAATAATAAATATGTGTCATTTTATTTATTCTTGCATATTTGTAGATGCACTAGAAATTGGAGATCTCGGAAGTTGGAATGAGCAAAGACTATGTGTACGCGCAATATACGTGCATGATAGTTGGCTACTCTAACAATATTTTAATCGAAGTATATACGACGGTGTATTTTAATCGATTATACGTGCGTGCGTGGTAGGTAGCCGAGAATTAAAAGCTACGCCTAATGAGTACCTGAAAAGCAGAAGTATGTATTTGCACATCATTTCATATTGTATAGTTGTGCATACGTGTGTCAGCCTTGTTGCCCCCACATTTCAACGTATCATCCTGACCGGCAGCTCAGTTGACCGGCAGCTCAGTTGACCTTACACGTGACGCCACGGTAGCCTATGCAAAAATCACTATTTTAACCTAATTAACGAATGATCTCACGAATTGACCTACCTTTTTGAAGATATCCCGATCTGACATGTTTTCATGGCGCTTTATCAGAGGACGCCATGGTCAGTAGCACGACGCTCCCTGCAAAAGCGTCATGCATCTATGGCGGCTCCTTACGAAACCGCCATGGTCCCGTCCGACGTGGCGGCCGTCGTGGCCCACGCGGGCCTTTTAATGTTTGGCGCTTTCCACGGAGGCTCCATGCTACTAGGAACGACGCTTTTGCGAAAAGCGCCATGGTCCTTAACCCAAGATAACGCGGGCGCCCTCCCCCCACCCCTCCCAGCGTCATACCCCCAGCGCCATACCCCTCCCCGAGCAGACAGAGACGGCGGCGGCTCCCCCCCAATCCCTCTCAAATCCACATGCTCCCCCCCATAGCTGAACCGATTCTCTGGTGGAATTTCTTCCTCTCCCCCCACTTGAGGTATTCTCCTTCAATTTTGCTTGTTTTATTAGTTGAAATCATCACATGGTCATCTTCCTCCTAACCCTAGTTCTTGTGTAATGATGTATGTATATTGTGCAATGTCTAATTTGTTTGAAGAAATTAGTGTGGTAGAATGATAGTGTGGTAGAATGTCTAATCATCACATGGTCCTCTTCCTCCTAACCCTAGAAATTAGTGTGGTAGAATGTCTAATTTGTTTGAAGAAATTATATGGGGTATTGTTGGCATATATGGCTTTGTGTAGATGATATAGAATGAATGTATTAATATATGGATTATTGTTGGGCTATTGTTGGCATATATGGCTTATAGGATAATATATTGTTGGGCTATTCTTGGCATATATTGTTGGGCTATTCATGGCATATATGGCTTATATGGAAATTGTTTGGCTATTGTGGATATGGAATGAATGGTGTATTCATGAATGTACTCGTATATGTATTCATATATGCATATTGTGGTGGATGGTGTATTCACTTGTTTTTTTGCAAACACTTGTAGGATGGAAGGATAATCTATTTTGAATGGGCATTATGATCAACGGCACCATGGGCGTTACATCGCGGATAATAAGCATGTCTTCAAGTGGTTGCACCTAAGATCCAAGGAGGTGCATAGCAAGAAGATGCCATATGATGTGCGCTACACTCCATATGTTGAGCGGACTGGACTTCTCCCTTTCATCCATCTTGTCTCGCATTCGACGCCGCATATGAACCCTTGTTTGATCACAACGCTTGTTGATAGATGGAGACCGGAGACACACAGTTTTCACCTCCCTTGTGGTAAGACGACGGTCACTCTGCAGGACGTCTCCATGATTTTTGCGCTTCCCATCAAAGGACAGCCTGTGTGTATAAGCTCAGATTCGGGTAAGTGGCGTGAAGTGACGATTGGATTAATTGGTAAGTGTAACATCCCAGCATTTAGGACCTAACGAAGGGTAGATTTAGGAATATGAATTGTTGCATGCATTCATCTATGAAAATGTGGGTAAAATTTTCGCCAAATAAATGTTTCTTTCATACTTTGAGATTAGGTTTAGTCTTAAAGGATGATTGTTATAAACTTTGAGATGATCTTAAGGAGTTATGTGTTTTCAAATGGATTTGAAATATTAGACTTGAGTGTTTGAATTATAATTCAAATGAATTAGATATAAATTTTGAATCTTAATTCAATTAAGAGATAAATATTACAACTTGAATTCTATCCAAAGATAAACAATAATGAATATAAAGTCTATTTCTTATCATCAATACATATAATAAAGTTATAAAATTATAACTTATTTGAATCATCCACATAAATTACAAAAGTAAATTTACAAAGAATAGGAATATTCTTTATTAATAATAATATAATCTTTATTACAATTGAATAAAATAAAGATTACATGAATAATAAAAGAAAATTACAAAAGAATAAGAAAATTACAATGGAATATTTACTAACTATCCCATATCTAAATCTAAATTAAATCTTCATCTTTATCTTTGTACCTGCAAAACAAAGACTAAATAAAAACAAAAGAAAATTAGTGTTAGTATTATTTCTCTCAGACATGTCAGTGAAATGCACTTGACGAATTCATCATTGAGAAATGTTATAAAAGGGGCAAGTTTCACCAATAGGAAAGATTCCATCTTTCATAAATTCAAAGCCAGAAGTCAGATGACAACTAAGAGGGACAAATTCACCAGCCAGATGAAAGTAACCAGGTAAAAGTAAATATCCAGATTCTGAACATATCCACAAGTGCATAGCAGGCACACAAGCTAGGCACACACCAGCATGCATATGGTGTGTTGTCGACCTCACAAGCATAGCCCAATCTCACAAAACCACATCACAGCCGTGGGGGGCACTAGTGCATCACCCCACTGCACAGCACACAAGAACAGCCAGTGTAGAAAGCAGCTAAACCAAACACCACAGCCAGCAACCACACCAACCAAGGATCAACCAAACATCATGAGGATGGTGACATAAGGAGGGGAATGGATCAGGTGGACAGCAAGATCAAGCCCAGGAGCTAGGAGGAGCAGGCTAGCTCAAGAGCAAGCACAGGAGTCCAGCAAAACCAGATCAAGATCATCATCAACTTACTACACCATCATCAGATTCTGTGGTGAGTTTCATAAAACCTTCACATATCTAATCATCTTATTTAGAGAAAGCATGTGTTGTTTTATAAAACAAACCCTCAGAAAGCACCCAAGTGTGGTGAATCCATCATAGGGGTTTCTTTTAAACTCTAAAGGCAAACAACAAAGTACCAAGATCCAACCAGAGCTCAGGGCAACATCCTTGCTCTGGTTGTCAAACTATATTTTACCATTCAATCATGCATATACCTATGATCTATTTCTAGGCACATCCCTAAAGGAAGGGTAGCACCTTAGGAACAAATCCATAGGATCCATAACATGATCAAGATCACTATCATTTTTCCAAGATTTGATTCAATAAAGAATAGCTGGTACCACTACCAGGACTATCTAGATGAACCAATTAGATAAGATTTGAATCCCTAAGCCTCAGACCAACATCATTGGTCTTAGGGAATTCAAATAAGAGCATCTATATTTATCTTTCAAAGCCAAGATTGTCTTAAGAATAAACTAACCAAATCCATGGTTTAGAATCAAACTTGTGTGCCATACATGATGGTGTCACAAGAACAATCCAATATGAATCAGGAAAGACAGTAAATCATCATAGATTCAGACAATCAACTAACTAATAATTTTCCTATAAAACAGGAAGGATATTCCTATGATACACTTTACTGTTTGAGATCATAATGATCTCAAACCACATGTTAAATACCAAGCTAACAACACTAAGACAGTATCTGTATCTTATCATAATCATGACCATGAATCAAATAAACAGTGGAAAGCTATCAGATCATTAGATTAACCAAGCATGTTTCCCAAACAACAATATCATCTTAATCAGATGCAATCTAGGCATCAAATCATCTAGTAAGCCACCAGGAACATCATCTATCATTTTTAAGCAACAAGATTTAGGCCAATAAACATCTAGCATGTGTACAGACCATCCAAACATGAATCAATTCATCCAGTACATGAACAAGCACATAGCAGGAACCCTAAATGGATGATCATCTTAATCTGAATCAGATAGTAGCAAGAGAGGACACAACCAACATCTTGCATCGAATCAGCAAGCATAGAAAGCACCAGGGGGAAGGAACCAAACTCACCGTAGGTCCTCGCTGAAGAAATTGAAGAGGAAGCAGATTGGCCGATGAAACCGCGGTGGCACAGAGAGCACCCAGGAGGCGCTGCAACCTGCACCAGCCACGGCGGTGGCCACAATAGCACACGAATCCACCACACCACCATAGGCGAGACCACGACGGTGACAGTAGCACTTGAACACATGCCAAACCCCAAACCCTAGGGTTCAGAGAGGCATCAACCCATTGCAGGAGAGCCCCAGGCTCAAATCCAATTAGATAAAACGAACGAGCATCATCGACAACCCCCAATTGCACCATGGTGGCGACCAGAACGGCCGACGGCGGCGGAAATCGATGGTGGCGGCATCGCCGGCCACTAGGTATTCACAAAAATAATTTTGGATTCACAAAAATCCAAAGTACTCAAATAAATTAAAATATAAAATTTTAGACATTTAAATTTTATTAGGAATTTTGTAAATTATATATTCCTTATTGAATTTTACAAAATTATTGAAGGGTGATAAAATTAATTAAAATTCACTTTCATTATGTATTAATATTGTAGTATTTTAGAAAATACTAAATAAATATTTAATCACCATTTTTAATGTATAATTAATAATTCCTAAAAAAATTATTAAATCAATAAAAGTCAAATAAAAGGGAAATAAAATAAAATAACTCAATATATGTTATAAATATTAAAAAGTAATATTTATAAATCCTTTATTACTAAAAAGGAACTTATTGGGGTAAATGCATCACATTACTTGCATAATCATATTTGCTTCTTTAAGTATTGTCCTTACCGGGCAATAATGATGTTTTTGTAGAACTAGAAGCTCAAGGTCTAGTGCAAGCATCAGACTTCACTATCTTGCCATCACAAGGCAAGTTCATCACTTGCTCATGTCCTTTGAAGAGTTTTTATCAAAGTATTTGCAAATTGTGTGTTATCATATATGCTATAAAAGAAAGAAAATATTATTTTCATAAATAAAGAAATCATATATATCATCCAAAGTGGTGATATAATGGAGCAATAGAACTTAGGGTTCTATTTGCAACAATGATGATCAAGTAGGGACTTATTAACCCTAACATCAATGATTCTTGTGCCGTATATTATGCGTTAGCCATGAGATTTGGAATGGGACAGAGAAGTCAGCTGTATCTTATTCCTCTCGCATGAAGCCGGATGTGCAGGTCGTGGCTGTTATCCTCGTAGCGTGCATAATAATTGGTAATTCGTAGAGGATATGCAGCATATGGGTGGGAACCCTCATCGTCCCACGATAGTTCTGGCATCTAACGGTTTGTACAAACCATTGCCGTAATTCATTACGTGGGCATGGTGTACACCAAGGAGGCATGCCGGGGCGCGAAGGGGGCAGTGATTGGCTTGGACCAACTACTGGGCCCCACATCATGGAATTGTGGATGGAAAAGTATGCCCGGTTGTGCAACAAGGAGTTGATCTCTCATGGGTAAAGTAACGCACCTCTGCAGAGTGTAAGAACTGTAACTTGTTACTCCCTGTTTCAGGAAGGAACTACGAACGCGGCAGCAAAGGAACTCCATGAAAGTTCTGGTCAACCTGTGAAGGCTGATTGTCATAGTTTTTCAGAATAAAATCAATCTTTGAAGAAAGATTTACAAAAACTGCATAGTGCCAAGGATTTTTAATCCGAGGTGGTAGTTAGAGGATCAAACTTCCCACCTTGCATATAATGAACTTGTTGGGTAACGCTGTTACTCATTCTTTCCTTTGATCCCTTGCTTAGACTCTGAGGATCCCGAAGACGTTCCAATGTATGCAGCCGAATGTCAAGAAGATGTGTTCTACGAGGAACCTGATCTGTCCGGAGGAGTTGAAGGAGTGGATTACGAGATCCGCTACGGTGTCGATGAGAACGAGTCAAATTAAGTACCTAGTTAGTAGTAACCAATGGAGCTGAGCAGCATGAAATCCATAGAATAAGCTGCTGAGCTCAACTCCTAGTCGGAGTTGCTACTTTTAAATTCCGCTGAAACACTTTATATTTTGGTTTGTAAGTTGAATCTTTTGGAAGTCTTGAACTTCCGGTATTGTAATAATAATAATGTGTGTACATTTTTAATATGGACCCACAATGTTTCTGTTGTACCACTCTGAGGGATGTGATATTTACGGAATGGTGTTCTGTGGATGTCATGTCAACGACTATAGTGTACTACACATGCAGTGGTATGCTGGGTCACCGCAGTTGGTATCAGAGCAAATTGCTTTGACCTTAGTTTGGAAACCTAGTAAAGGGTATTACCTGTAGGAAAAATTTAGCAACGATAAAGAATTCTCTAAAAGTAATATAATGGGTATTCAAATGAGAATATTCTGTTATATATTTTAGTGCGATAATTATTTGTTATGATGCAATATGTCATTGGATACTAACCAAGGTTATTTTTCTTATATACAGAGATATGGCACCAAAGTTTCCAAAACAGACTTTGGTAAGGAAAGAGGAGACTCTTGATGATTATCAAGGATCATTCATAGACCAACTTCGTCAACTTTTAAAGCTCTTTAGTTGTCCCACTAGAATCCCAGTAAACACTATCACTTACCTTGATGGTCGAATGTTATCCAAGTATCGTGTGAGTATCCAACTTCCAGAGAAGCTTGGATTATATCACGATCTACCTATAGGAGAAGGTAGGAGTCATTTAGCAGCCTATCATGTTGCTGTTGTGGAGGCGATAGCTAATATTCGGGAGCAGAAAACCAAGGAGCTAGAAGGTAGCACATTCTCTGTGATACCTCATGATTCTATAGACTCGGAACCTATACCGGATCATCTTAATTTGGTTAAGAAGCATCCTAAGTTAGCTTCCAAGTTTATGGATAGATACCGGACACTCGTTGCGTCTTTTTATAAGACTCATCAAGTGATTGTTGAAGACAAAAATGACATGTTAGAGGATCTAACTGATCCGAAACGGAGGAAGCAGTTATCATTCCAGTTAGAGAAAGAAGCAAGTAGTAGTGCAACACCTATCTTTAAGGATATACCTATAGATCCGGAATCTTTTATACCATATCCTTATTCACCAAGACCTGAACCTACACATGATCCTACTATGGATATGCGGTATGCAGTACCACAGGGCTCTGAGGATGGTTCTGACTCAGAACTTCCTATTGATAATTCAGATGGTTGGAGAATGAGATCATATAATGGATCTCATGAACACCAGATGTCCACAGATGGTTCTGACAGGAATGTTGGACAATCTAGTTGGATGGGTGCAAGTATGAACCCTAACAATAGTAGTAGAAATACCATGTCAATAGATAACCAGGATGAAGAAGAAGATCCTGAGGAGAGAGTGTTTGAATCATCAACATCTTCTCAAAACCCAGGGAATATACATTATCTAGTGTTTAACTATCTTGCCACGAGAGCACCTGGGGAGCAGCAGGATCTGTGTATCCGGTTGACAACTCCAGAAATGAAGCTCTAGAGATGCAGGCTGGAGATAATGTTGAATATGTTTCTGGAGACTTTTTAGCTGAGCTGGAGGGAGTCAATGCGCTCAGGTTGAGTAATGACTCAAGTCCTGACACTTCAGATACAGAGTATGTTCCTTCTGGAAGGCCATATGTTCCACAAACTGTGTGACGAACAACACGTCATCATGGTTGGACATCAGGCATGTACGATGAACTTGGTCAATAGTATCAAGTACTGTGTATTGTACCCAAGTAATAAGGTAGGTTTGTAACGATACCTATATGGTATATGTTGTAATGACTTTGTATCATTATGTAAAATATGTGAAATGCATATTTGGATTTTCTTTGGATCTTCATTGTGTGACTAGTTTTGTGCGTAAAGTCAAGCTCAGAACACATGTGCATGATGTAATTATGAGTATTCGCTTTATGTTGCAGGACTAGAGGGTCATGGATACGGGTGTAGAAATGGAAACTGAGCAGCAGCGGATGGAGCGAGAGGCCAAGGAAAAGGCCGATGCAGATGTAGCAAACCAAGAAGCATTACCACCACCACCAATGAGGTCGTTAATGGAGAAGAACTTTATGCAATGCATGCAAATGATGCAAGAGACCCAGAACAAGTTCATGGAAGAGCTGCTGGGGCGAGCAAATCAGAGGGCACCTGAAGGTGGAGGAGTGAGTCTATCTGATTTCCAGAATGCAAGACCGTTACCTTTTGCATCAGCTCCTAAACCAATGGATGTAGAATACTGCCTAGCAGATACAGAAAGGAAGCTGAAAACTGTGGGTTGCAATGATGAGGAAAATTTGAGGTATGCAACTCATTTGCTGACTAGACCTGCAGCATCATGGCGGGAAAATCAGTTAGCTATGCAACAACCAGGAAGTGAGTTTACCTGGGTGGAGTTCAAGCGGAGATTCCGTGAATATCATGTTCCGGAAAGTGTCATGGAGTTGAAGCGGAGAGAATTTGAGGAGCTTCAGCAAGGATATACTAGTGTCATGAAGTACATCAGGGAGTTTAGCCAACTGTCTCGTTATGCTGAGGAGGATGTTAACACTAAAGAGAAGAGGAAGAAGCGTTTCTTGCGTGGATTAAATCCGTTTGTGAAGATGCAGCTAAGGTTAGCCAATAAGCAAACTTATTAGCAGTTGTTGGATGCAACCATTACTTTTGAAGATGACTACAAGAATGTCCAAGAGGATCGGAGGAAGAGAGCCAAGAAGGAAACTAAGAGAATTTAGGCAAGTAAACCTAAATCCAACCTGGAGTTCAAACCTCGGAATAGGAATTATGGCAACAACAACAATAACAATAACAATAACAAGGGCAGTGGTGGAAATCAATCCAATCCAAGAAGGAATGTTATCTGTAACAATTGTGGAATTCCAGGGCATTTCCAGAGGGAATGCAAAAAGCCTGTAGTGATCTGTTATGGTTGTGGTCAGAAGGGGCATATCAAGCCAGATTGTCCGAGGAAACCACCAGGAGGATGGCCTACCAAGGGAGGAGGGCAAGCCAGTGGAGGTAATGGACAACCCAATAAAGGAGGAAATAATGGCAAGAACAACAATGGCAAGAGAAACCGACCTACCGGAAAACTGAACTGTGCAACCCTCGAGGAGGTGGATAATTCGGAGCATGCAGTGATAGGTACGCTCAATATCCTTACCAATCCCGGCAAAGTTCTATTTGATACTAGTGCAACTACTTCATTCATTTCTGAATAATTTTGTGATAAGTTCGGGATTAGAAGGGCAACATTAGAAAGTCCTATGACCGTAGTTACGGCAGGAGGGAATGTGATTGTACGCCACATAAAACAAGATCAGGTTATCTCGATCTATGGTTGTACATATTTCGCAGACCTTTGTGTGATTCCTTTGAAGGGAATTGCAGTAGTGCTGGGGATGGATTGGATGATGGAACACGGAGCTCAGATAAATTGTGAGGAGAAACTGTCTCAATCAAAACTCCAAGTGGAGCAAGGATAGTTTATCAAGCAGATAAACACAGTCATATCATGGTGGATCTGCAGTTGAATTCAATGAAAGAAGTTAAATTAGAAGAGATTCCTATAGTTAATGAATTCCAAGATGTTTTTCCAACAGAGTTACCAGGAATGCCACCAGACCGGGAGATAGAGTTCACCATTGACTTAATACCTGGTACAACACCAATAGCTCAAGCACCATATAAAATGGGACCCAAAGAGTTGAAAGAACTCAAAAAGCAAATTGATGAGTTAGCGAGAAAAGGATTTATACAGGAAAGTGTATCTCCATGGGGAACACCAGTAATCTTTGTGGATAAAAGTGATGGTGGAAGACGGATGTGTGGTGATTATAGAAATATGAACAACATGATTATCAAAAATAAGTATCCTTTACCAAGAATTCAAGATTTGTTTGATCAAGTGAAAGGAGCTGGAGTATTTTCAAAGATCGATTTAAGATCTGGATACCATCAAATAAAAATCAAGCTGGAAGATGTTCCTAAAACAGCATTTGTCTCAAGATATGGACACCATGCGTATCTGGTAGTACCATTTGGTTTGACCAATGCACCCTCAATATTCATGAATCTGATGAACAAGATCTTCATGCCATATTTGGACAAGTTTGTCATCGTCTTTATTGATGATATTCTGATATATTCCAAGGATAAGGAAGAGCATGCTGACCATTTGAGAATAGCATTGCAGACTTTAAGAGAACATAATCTTTATGCTAAGTTCAGTAAGTGTGAGTTCTGGCTAGATGAGGTAGAATTCCTCGGTCATGTGATGAGTAAGGATGGGATTGCTGTGAATCCATATAAAGTCCAGTCGGTACTAGAGTGGACTGCACCGACCAATGTGAAGCAAATTCGAGGTTTCTTAGGAATGGATGGTTATTATCGGAGATTCACTGAAGGTTTCTCCAAAATAGCCGGACCAATGACCAAATTATTAAGGAAGAATACACCATTAAAGTGGGATGAGAAATGTGAAGCAAGTTTCCAAGAGTTGAAGATTAGATTAACCACAGCTCCAATCTTAGCAGTTCCTGAAATAGGGAAGGACTTCATTGTATACTGTGATGCATCTAAAGAAGGTTTGGGTTGTGTATTAATGCAAGGTCGGAAAGTGATTGCTTATGGTTCAAGACAATTGAAACCACATGAAGTCAATTATCCAACTCATGATTTAGAGTTAGCAGCAGTAGTTTTTGCACTGAAAGGATGGAGGCATTTTCTTTATGGAGCCATAAGTGAGTTATACACTGACCATAAAAGTCTCAAATATTTCTTCACTCAAAAGGAATTGAATATGATACAGAAGCGTTGGTTGGAACTAATCAAGGATTATTATTTAACAATCAACTACACTCCAGGGAAAGCAAATGTTGTGACAGATGCTTTAAGCAAAAAGAGTGCAGATACTCAACCTAGCAACAGGGAGCTACCAAAAGAATTACAAATGGACTTGGAAAGATTAGAACTTCAATTCATCAGAACAGAGGTTCTTGGAGGATTAGCTACTATGCAGGTAGTTGCAGAACATGACAGTGATCTTAAGCAAGAAATTTTTAGACATCAAGAAGAAGATCCTTTTATTGCTGAGGAAATTCGGAGGATATCTCAAGGGCAAAAATCAGTTTTTTTCCTTGGGGATTATGTGTCTTTATGGTTCCAAGACCGTCTATGTGTTCCAGATGTGACTAAGATCAGAAATATCATACTCAAAGAAGCACATGATACACCATATTCTATACATCCGGTAAAGGGTTTCACAGCATAGTAAATCAAAAAAATTCTACGGATGCGAACAAGAAATCCAAGATCTAATCTAGGAGATGCAATCAACGAGAGAGATAGATGAGATCTTCATACCCTTGAAGAAATCGCATAGCAGAAACGTTCAACAGAACGTGGTTGATGTAGTCGTACTCGCCGTCTCCTCCTCGCGATCCGATCCGATCCTAAGCCGCAAGTGGCGACGCCTCCGAGAGATGCACACGTACGGTGCCGCGACGTATCCTCCTTCCTTGGTCCAACAAGTATGGTGGATATATAGATTGGATCTGCAGCATGACAGCGTGGTGCTTATGGTGGAGAATTTCTGCGGCAGGCTTCGCCTACGCGCAGTCGGGAGAGAGAGAGAGGAGGGGCAGCAGTTGGCGGCTAGGGTTGAAGGAGTTGGAGAGGGGGAGGGTGTGCTCCTGCCCTCCTTATATAAGGGGTGGCCGGCCCCCTTGGGCCCTCCTCCAAGCCCTAGGGCGACGGCCCCAAGGGTGGAGTGGGGGGCAAGTTTTCCCCCTTCCTTCTAGAAGGCTCCCCTAGGGTTTCCCCTAGGGCTGGCCGGCTGGGCCTTGGGGGCCTTGTGCCCCTGGCCCAAAGTGGCCAGGGCACTTCCCCTTAGGCCCACGCAGGCCTCCGACAAGTGGGCCCACGTTGGTACAATACCGATAAACTCCGAAACGATTCCGAAATCCAAAACTGTTTTCCTTTATATGAATCTTATTCTCCGGACCATTCCGGAACCTCTCTTAATGTACTGGATCTCATCCGAGACTCCTAACAAAAACTCATAAACCAATTATCCATCTATCCTAGCGTCGATGCACGTTAAGTGTGTGACCCTACGGGTTTGACAATATGCAGACATGATCTTCTATCAATAATCAACAGCGGGATCTGGAAAACCATATTGACTCCCACACATTCATCGATGATCATATCGGATGAACCACAATGTCAGGATTCAATTAATCCCATATATGTAACCCCTTCGTCACGCGGTATTTTACTTGCCCGAGATTTGATCGTTGGTATCGGCATACCTAGTTCAATCTCGTTCACATCAAGTACTTTACTCGTTCCGTAATCTGATATCACTTTGTGATTAACTCCTTAACCACATGCTTGCAAGCAATGTTGACATCGATACCGAGTGAGCCCGAAGTATTTCTCTCTGACTCGGGAGGGACAAATTCCATCTCGATAAATACAACCCAACAAGTACTTTCCGATCACCTGAGAGACACCTTTATGATCACCCTCACATAGGATGACGTTTGATGACCTCAAAGCTTTCTTCCGATACTAGGGAGTTGTATTATCTCATGGTCTAAGGAATACAATACTTGACATAGGAAAAAGCTTCGCAAAGATGAACACGATGACACGATCTAATTGCTCTGCTTAATTTGGGTATGTCCATCATATCATTCTCCTAATGACATGATCTCATTATTAATCGACAACTCATGTCTATGGTTAGGAAACTTTAAACATCATTAATCAATGAGCTAGTCCATAGAGGCGTACTAGGGACACGGTGTTGTTCACAAACCACACAAGTATCAAAGTTTCCGCTTAATACAATTCTAGCATAGAATATAAACTTTATCATGAACAAGAATTATAATAATAACATCTTTATTATTGCCTCTAGGGCATAATTCCAACAGTATCCCACTTGCACTAGAGTCAATAATCTAGTTTACATCTGGTAACAATCTAACAACCATGGCATTAAGGTGCTGATCATGTTTTGCTCGTGGAAGAGGTTTAGTCAACGGGTCTGCGACATTCAGATCCGTATGTACTTTGCTAATTTTCAGATCTCCATCTGCTATATAATCTGGAATTATATGAAAACGGCGGTTGATGTGCTTGGTCTTTGGATGATATCTTGGTTCCTTAGCCAGTACTATGGCACCAGTGTTGTCGCACAACATCTCCAGTGGGTCCAAGGCACTTGGAACCACACCATGCTCAGTGATGAAGTTCCTGATCCAAACTCCTTCACTTGATGCTTCTGAAGCAGCCATGTATTCCGCTTATGTTGTAGATCCCGCGATCACGTTTTGCTTGCAGCTTCTCCAGCTCACAGCTCCACCATTCAAAATATAAACGTATCCTGTCTGAGATTTAGAATCATCCGGGTCGGTGTCAAAACTAGCGTCGACGTAACATTTTACGACGAGCTGCTCATCACCTCCATAGACCAAGAACATTTCTTTAGTCCTATTTAAATACTTTAGGATGTTCTTTACGGCTGTCCAGTGTTCCACTCCTGGATCACTTTGGTATCTGCTCGTCAAACTAAGAGCATTGGACACATCCGGTCTAGTACATAGCATGACATACATAATAGAACCTATGGCCGAGGCATATGGCACTTTGCTCATAGTATCTCTATCTGTTACCGTAGCTGGACACTGAGGCTTGCTCAATATCTTACCTGACAACATGGGCAATGAACCTTTCTTTGCCTTATCCATTCTGAACCTTTTCAGAACTTTGTCTAGATATGTACTTTGGCTTAAAGCTATTAGGCGTCTTTGTCTATCTCTATAGATTTTGATGCCTAATATATAAGCATCTTCTCCTAGGTCTTTCATTGAAAAACATTTATTCAAATAACTCTTCACATCGTTAAGCATACCAATGTCATTTCCAATAATCAATATGTCATCCACATATAGTACTAAAAATGTCACCGAGATCCCACTCACTTTCTTGTAGATACAAGCTTCGTAGCAATTTGGAACAAGTCCAAAACTCTTGATCACTCGATCAAAACGAAGGATCCAACTCCGAGATGCTTGCTTTAGTCCATAAATGGAACGCTGAAGTTTGCACACATTATTAGCATCCTTAGGATCGACAAAACCTTCGGGCTGCATCATATACAACTCTTCATCAATGTTGCCATTGAGGAACGCAGTCTTGACATCCATCTGCCATATTTCATAATCATGAAATGTAGCAATTGCTAATAAAATCTGAATGGACTTAAACATCGCTATGGGAGAGAAAGTCTCATCGTAGTCAACACCTTGAACTTGCCGAAACCCTTTTGCGACAAGCCGAGCTTTATAGACAGTAACATTACCATCCGCGTCCATTTTCTTCTTGAAAATCCATTTGCACTCAACGGCCTTACGGTCGCCAGGAGGGTCCACCAAAGTCCATACTTGGTTTTCGCTCATGGATCCCAATTCGGATTTCATGGCCTCTAGCCATTTCTTAGAGTCTAGGCTCATCATTGATTCCTCATAGTTCGCAGGTTCACTGTTGTCTAACAACAAGATGGTTAAGACAGGGTTTTCGTACCATTCAGGAGTGGCACGTAACCTTGTCGACCTGCGAAGTTCAGTAGTAGCATCGTTCGAAGTTTCATGATCCTCGTCATTAGCTTCCTCTCTTGTTGGTGCAGACGGCACTGGAACAATTTCAGGTGCTGCGCTACTCTCCAACTCGAGAGAAGGTTCAATAACCTCGTCTAGCTCTACCTTCCTCCCACTCACTTCTTTCGAGAGAAACTCCTTCTCAAGAAAGGATCTGTTCTTTGCAACAAATACTTTGCCTTCGGATATGTGCTGGAAGGTATACCCAATCGTTTCCTTAGGGTATCCTATGAAGACGCATTTATCCGCTTTGGGTTCGAGCTTGTCCGGCATCAACTTCTTGATGTAAGCTTCGCATCCCCAAACTTTAAGAAATGACAACTTTGGTTTAGCACCAAACCACAGTTCATACGGTGTCGTCTCAACGGATTTAGATGGTGCCCTATTTAAAGTGAATGCAGCGGTTTCTAATGCATAACCCCAAAATGATAACGACAAATCTGTAAGAGACATCATTGATCGCACCATATCTAATAGAGTTCGATTCTGGCGTTCAGACACACCATTGCGCTGTGGTGTTCCGGGTGGCGTGAGTTGCGAAACGATTCCGCTTGCTTTAAGATGCGTGAGAAAATCATAACTCAAATATTCACCTCCACGATCGGATAGTAGAAATTTAATTTTCCTGTTACGATGGTTTTCCACTTCGTTCTGAAATTCCTTGAACTTTTCAAACATTTTAGTTTTATGTTTCATTAAATAGATATACCCATATCTACTTAAGTCATCAGTAAAAGTGAGAAAATAGCGATATCCACCGCGCGTCAAAACACTCATTGGTCCGCATACATCGGTGTGTATGATTTCCAACAAGTCCGTTGCTCGCTCCATTATTCCGGAGAACGGGGTTTTGATCATCTTGCCCATGAGGCACGGCTCGCACGTGTCAAATGATTCAAAATCAAGAGACTCCAAAAGTCCATCAGAATGGAGTTTCTTCATGCGTTTTACACCAATATGACCTAGACGGCAGTGCCACAAATAAGTTGGATTATCACTATCTACTTTGCATATCTTAGCCTCAATGTTATGGATGTGCGTTTCATTGCTTTCGAGATTCAGAAGAAATAAACCATTCACAACCGGTGCATGACCATAAAATATATTATTCATATAAATATAACAACCATTATTCTCCATTTAAATGAATAACCGTCTTGCAATAAACACGATCCAGATATGATGTTCATGCTCAACGCAGGCACATAATAACACTTATTAAGGTTTAAAACTAATCCCGAAGGTAAAACTAAGGAGAGCGTGCCGACGGCCATCACATCAAATTTTGATCCATTGCCAACGTGCATCGTCACCTCATCCCTTGCTAGCCGCCGTCTATTCCGTAGCTCCTGTTTCGAGTTACAAATATTAGCAACTGAACCAGTATCATATACCCAGGCACTACAACGAGCGCTAGTAAGGTAAACATCAATAACATGTATATCAAATATACCTTTAATGGTGCCAGACTTCTTGTCCGCTAAGTACTTCGGACAGTTGCGCTTCCAGTGACCCTTGTCCTTGCAATAGAAGCACTCAGTGTCCAGCTTAGGTCCAGACTTGAGCTTCTTCTGAGCAGGGGCAACGCGGTTGCCGCTGCCTTTCTTGGAGGATTTCTTTGCACCCTTAGCTTTCTTAAAGCCAGTGGTCTTGTTGACCATCAACACATGATTATCTTTCTTGATGTCCACCTCCGCAGCTTTCAGCTTGGCGAAGAGCTCAGTGATTGTATCAGTGGAACCATTTTGATTGTGAGTAACTATAAAACCTTTGTAGCTAGGAGGGAGTGATTGCAGAACTCTGTCAATCTTGAGCTCTTCTGCAATCTTGCAGTCCAGTTGCTCAAGACGTTGAGTGTAGCCCGACATATTAATGGCGTGCTCACTAACGGAACTCCGTTCCTCCATCTTGCAGTTAAAGAACTTCTCAGAGATCTCATATCTCTTAGAACGGGCCTGAGTCTAAAACATGGTTTTCAGTTCTCAAGTATCTCAAAGGGCCCGTCGAAATCCTCAAAACGATTTTGAAGTTCCGGTTCCATAGCAAACAACATGTTACTCTTAATCGCTCCATAATCATCTTTGTGTGACTAATAAACAGCTTTTTCATCAGCCGGCGCATCAGTACCAAGGGCGTCACCTAGCGCTTTCTCAAGTACGTAGGCTTTCTGGCCGCCAGAGAGAATGATTCTCATATTGCGGAACCAGTTGGTGAAGTTAGACCCATTGACCTTAAGCTTTTCTTTCTCAGCAAAAACGTTGAAGTTGAAGTTGGACTTAGCCATTTGATCTACAAAATTTTCAAATACAATTTAGACTATGTTCATGATAACTAGTTCAACTTAATCAAATTACTAGGTGAACTCCCACTAAATTCAACATCCCTCAAGTTGTTTAGTGAACACGATCCAAATTCACCACACCTAATCCGATCTTCACGAGAAGAGATGTGGTTTCAATGGTGGACAACAAAGTGTCGATCATATCATTCATATGACTCATGTTTAACCTTTCGGTTCGTGTGTTCCGAGGACATGTCTGTACATGCTAGGCTCGTCAAGTCAAACCCAAGTATTTCCACGTGTGCAAAACTGGCTTGCACCCGTTGTATGTGAACGTAGAGTTTATAGCACCCGATCAGCACGAGGTGCTTGAACAGGACGAACTTTCGCAACGGTGCATACATGGAGAGAACACAATTTTATCTTGATCTTTAAGTGAGGAATCATATTATAATGCTACCGTCGCGATCTAAGAATAATAAGATACATAAAAGGATAAACATCACATGCATATAATTTTATGTGACATGGTATAGCCAATCTCCGCGCAATGATCTCCATTTTGTGCGCGCCAGCATCATCTCCATCACTCCACCATGATTGCCTCCACCACGAATAGAAACTACAACTATTGCTAACTACTTAGCGATAAAGTAATGCTATTACATGGCGTATAAGAAGTTGACACGCAGGTCATACACAATTATAAAGGCAACCATACGGCTCCTGCCGGTTGCGAACTCATCGACATGCAAGACGTGAAATATTACAAAACATGATCATTGCATATATCTCAATTCATACACATCATGTCTTGGGCCATACCATATCACAAAACACTCCCTGCAAAAACAAGTTAGACGTCTCTACTTTGTTGTTGCATGTTTTACATGGCTTATGGGAGTAACAAGCTAAGAACGATTCTTACCTATGGAAAGCCACAACGGTGATATTATGGTTGCTAACATCCGGTGTAAATCCCATGAATACTATAGTGAGAGAAACTGGCATCCACCAGCCGCATGTGTGGAACAATCCACACTTCAAGTGCGGAGCCGGTCTCGCGAACGAGGTCGCGTAAAGTTGGCCTGGAACGCTTCGATCTCACTATGCTGCGCCATAAGAAATACACAACAAGAGGTTTGCAACAGAAAACATCAACGCCCGCAACAAGCATGTTGCGTTCTACTCGTGAAACACATCTACGCATAGATCTAGCTCTGGTACCACTGAAGGGTTTTGCAGCATAGTGTAACATCCCAAAAATACTAAACATGGATCATCAAACTCTAATCATCAAAATTAGGGTTAACAAAAACTTTTCTAAATAAAATTATAAAAGCATGCAGGTGAGTATGCATTTCATTTTGAATTCTTTTGAACCACCTTGTTTGTGTGTTCCATTGCTTGTAAATGGATGCTTAGGTGAAATAAACATCATCTAAACATTTCCCACACTTTTCTCAAAGACAAGTAAATCAAAACAAATAAAACAAGGGAATGGTCATTTTGACCAATTTAACTCCCATGCCTACTTTGGTTGTCTCAAAATTTCAGAACCTAATAGAAACTTTTCTGGATCTTTCACCCCTTGATTGTACTTATAACAAAGTATCAAGGCCCACTTTGTGATCATCCAGAAACTTTCAAATGCATAGTTTAAATGACAATTCAAAATTGAATCTTTATCATATGAGAAGATCCCACTTTTTCAAAAAACACTCAAACAAGCTCAACTTTCAAAACCCAAGCATCTGCAGACTCCCCAGCATCAACCTAGCACACCCACCAAAAATCTTTTCAAAATTCAAAGCTTGAGTTCTTGCGGCCATTTCATCAAACAGGTTGCAGACACAAATCAAACAAAATCTAAACACTATTGTGAGCAGTGATTGAAGCCTAACTTGTTCCCTCTCTGGTTGCAACTAGGTTTTAGTAGATCATCTAGCTCAATTGCACACCCTTAGCATCCCTGTAAGCTAGGCAATGCCATCAATGATGAACAGCCGAAGCTCACCATGCCACCCCAGTGGAGACTGCAAGCTAGGAGAGAAACTATCCATGCCAACCTTGTCTAGGAGATCACCCATGCCTCACCGCCCCCTCTCGACCAGCCCTGCCTCGAAGACGTCGAACACAGCACCCAGGAACGCCGCGCCCGTGCCTCTGTCAACCATGCCGAGCATGCGCCAGAGCGCCACGCTCGACCGAAGCCCACAGACCGCGCGCCACCCTCGCCGCGTGCATACATGATCGACACCGACCCAGGAGACCGCCAGACATCCCCGTTCGCCGCCCCATGCCGCATAGCCACCGCTCGCCGTCGAAGACGCCGCCTCTGCCGCGCAGAGCATCGTGCGTTCCAGACCAAACCGCACCGCCCCTACACGCACATTAAAGCCGTAGAGCATCTCCAGGAGACCACAAAGCGATCGCCACCGCCGGCCATGCCTCTAGCAGCCCATAGCCATGTCGCCACCGTCGCATGCCCATCCCGTTCGGTCTCGTCGTCGCGACTATAAATAGAGGCCACCCCCAGCTGAACTGAGCACACCATCTCACTCTCCTCTTCTCACTGATCATTCCACCCTGTTCCCGGACCAAGGCAAGCAGCGCAGCGCCGGAATTTCACCGGAGCCCACCGCAGCTGGAGAAGAAGGGCGCCAACGATTGGAGCCACCCCAGGAGAAGCTGCCGGTACCAGGAGGTTCGCCGTCGTCGAATTCGTCGTTCGCCCGCCTCGTCGACCCTCGCCTGAACCCCGGTGAGCCCCCAACGACCCCCACTGGCCGCGCTAGGTTTCTGTCTCGCCGGCGTTGCCCAACATCGACGATGACCCTCAGCCGTTGGATTAGAACCAGATCGAACGCACCACATCGCCCCATACCGCTTCGCACCCCCTGTCTCACTGACGCATGGGGACATCCACTTAAGCAGCCCGTGGAAGCGCTATGCTTAGCAGGCCAGCCCGCTAACCTTTCCCGCGCAGCCCAGTGATTTGAATTAAACCTTTTCCATTTTATTTCAAACACACTTCTGTACCCAGTTTCAAAAATCAACCCAGGTCGATTCAGTGCACCAAATTGAATGAAACCAATTTTGTTGGAAAGGTCTGGGAATGCTGAATCCAAGCCCATTGGATTCAATTCATTTGGATCTGTAGAACATCTTTGGTAAAAATAACAAGGCAGAAGCTTTTCTGCATTCAAACATTTTTCAAATTAAAACCATAATAGCTTTTGAGTTGATTCCAACTCTCAAAAATCACATTTGACCATACCTTTCAGAATATAAAAAAAATATATAGGTTTACTTACAGAAATAATGTTCAAGTAATAAAATAATGCCACATAGGCATTTCTAGCCACTTTAATTAATTAAAATAAAAGGGTAAAACCTTATTAAATTGTGAAACCACTTTAAATCACATGCCCATGGACTAAAATATGTGGTGATGACATGTGTCAACATGATCCCATGTTTGGTTTGGAGAATAGTAAATCTTAAGTAGTTTTTCAATGAGTAGAAATTACTTTTCTAAAAATAAAAGGAATTAAACCAAGCCTTAATCTTGTAATGTTAGTGATGATGCTAGATCATCTATAGGACCCTTTTGTGTGATGATTGCAAGTAGTTAAATATTGTTTGGTGATTATGTACATCATATTTATTTATAGACGCTAGTACCGACCAAGGATACGAGGAGGAAGGAGGATTCTACGAAGAAGAAGTCGAGGAGAACTTCAACCACTGCTCTGCACAAGGCAAGCCTAATACTACTAGTTGAATGTGCAAGCTAACACTTGCAAGCTTATATTGATATTGTGCAAGCCCATACTTGCAAGCCTTACTAATCAAGTTGACCTATGCAAGCTAATACTTGCTCGTTACCATGCCAACTATATGCCTTAAGCATATGGGATCATACCCACTTGATAACCCAATCCTAGTTTTATTTGCAAGCTTCTACTTTATTTCTTTATCAAAGCTTTAACTTAGAGTTGACTTAAGTGACTTATAGATCCTAGAAAGATATATTTGAAGGTTGCATAAAGAGCATAAAATTTGGCCTAAGTTAGACACCTTGATATCATCCTAAGATATAAGGTTGTACTTAGTTGAAACTCCACTAGTTTACCACCCCTCATTAGTGTTACCCCACTTGTAGATGCTAGTGCTAAGCATAAAACTTGATCAACTTTAGATGGGAATACTTGGTGAAAATGGTTATGAAAACCTTAGAATGATGGATCATTCTACTGAGATGTTTTGACATATGTTTCCGAATACCAGATGATTTTGGTGATGAAAATGTTGAGGCATGAGCCTTAGCCCTTTATAAAACTGATGGTTGTCTGGATGCGATACCATTCCAATTTTATCGTACAACCACAATACCCGAAGATTGGGTAGGGCTTGACTGGAAGCTTATATACCTTAGTATTAGTTCCCTCACGGCCAAGGTCTGAGCTCAGGCTACCTTGTGATGATTGTCCACCTGTGCATTACCCAAGATGACAGTTGGTCATGGTTGGGAGGCCAAACTCACAGGAGAGGTGCTTATACTAGGGCGTGTAATTGAAAGGTTAGGATTGATTATCCGCATACTGAGTATGGTGAATTCAGGATTTGTTCCTGACGGATGTATCGAATGTTGTGGTGAAAGTGTACAATCTCTGCAGAGTGTCAAACTATTCGAATAGCCGTGTCCGCGGTTATGGACAGTTGGAGTGTCCATACTGTTCCCCCGTCAGATGTTTTCAAAATGACTTGTGAAATGAGTTCATATTTTGACTTGACCACAACAGAGTTGTGATACGAAATACAAGTTCCCACTTAGGTGTTATAAACTTCAACTAGCTCTCTTGCTTCTTAACTTAGTAGAGATAAATCTGGCCTTTGCAAAACAACCCTAGAGCCTAGTGTCCTATTATCCAAAAACCCTTTTACTTGTTAGTATTAGTTTGCGAGTACTTAAAGAGTACTCATGGCTTTGTCCCTGGCTATTCCCGTGGCCAGACTATGAAGAGGAGTACCTGGAGGATGGACCCCAGGAAGGTTACGACAACTAGGATCATCTCCCATCGTCAGCATTGCCTGTGACCCCGAATATGGAGCTTCGCCTACGCTACCGTTATTATTACGTATTCCGCTGCTTGAAGTTGTATTAAGAACTGGATCATGAGATCCTTATTTGTGTAAAACCTTATGTATGGTTTGTAATGGATGATGTACTGTGGTATCCAATTCTGTTATATCTCGCAAAAATAGTAATCATGGGATTGCGATGTATGGCATAACAGGCATCTAGGATTAAAAATCCGGGTGTTGACACATAGTAAATCAAAAAAATTCTACGGATGCGAACAAGAAAGCCAAGATCTAATCTAGGAGATGCAATCAACGAGAGAGATAGATGAGATCTTAATACCCTTGAAGAAATTGCACAGCGGAAACGTTCAACAGAACGTGGTTGATGTAGTCGTACTCGCCGTCTCCTTCTCGCGTTCCGATCCGATCCTACGCTGCAAGTGGCGATGCCTCCGAGAGATGCACACGTACGGTGCTGCGACGTCTCCTCCTTCCTTGGTCCAGAAAGTATAGTGGATAGATAGATTGGATATGAAGCACGACGGCGTGGTGCTTATGGTGGAAAATTTCTGTGGCAGGGCTTCGCCTACGCGTAGTCGGGAGAGAGAGAGAGAGAGAGAGAGAGAGAGAGAGAGAGAGAGAGAGAGAGAGAGAGAGAGAGAGAGAGAGAGAGAGAGAGAGAGACAGAGAGAGAGAGGAGGGGCAGCAGTTGGCGGCTAGGGATGAAGGAGTGGGAGAGGGGGAGGGTGCTCCCCTGCCCTCCTTATATAGGGGGGTGGTCGGCCCCCTTGGACCCCCCTCCAAGCCCTAGGGCGGCGGCCCCAAGGGTGGAGTGGGGGGCAAGTTTTCCCCCTTCCTTCTAGAAGGCTCCCCTAGGGTTTCCCCTAGGGCTGGCTGGCTGGGCCTTGGGGGACTTGCGCCCCTGGCCCAAAGTGGCTAGGGCACTTCCCCTTAGTCCCACGCAGGCCTCCGACAAGTGGGCCCACATTGGCCCCACTCTGGAACCTTCTAGAACCTTTTGGTATAATACCGATAAACTCCGAAACGATTCCGAAATCCAAAACTGCTTTCCTTTATATGAATCTTATTCTCCGGACCATTCCGAACCTCTCGTGATGTCCTGGATCTCATCCGAGACTCCAAACAAAAACTCATAAACCAATTATCCATTCTATCTTAGCGTCGATGCACGTTAAGTGTGTGACCCTACGGGTTCGAGAATATGCACACATGATCTTCTATCAATAATCAACAGCAGGATCTGGAAACCCATATTGACTCCCACACATTCATCAATGATCATATAGGATGAACCACGATGCTAGGATTCAATTAATCCCATATATGTATTCCCTTCGTCACGCGATATTTTACTTGCTCGAGATTTGATCGTTGGTATCGGCATACCTAGTTCAATCTCGTTCACAGCAAGTACTTTACTCGTTCCATAATCCAATATCACTTTGTGATTAACTCCTTAACCATGTGCTTGCAAGCGGTGTTGACATCGATTACCGAGTGGGCCCGAAGTATATATCTCCGACTCGGGAGGGACAAATTCCATCTCGATACATACAACCCAACAAGTACTTTTCGATCACCTGAGAGACACCTTTATGATCACCCTCACATAGGATGACGTTTGATGACCTCAAAGCTTTCTTCCGATACCAGGGAGTTGTATTATCTCATGGTCTAAGGAATAAAATACTTGACATAGGAAAAAGCTTCGCAAAGATGAACACGATGACACGATCTAATTTGGGGTTGTCCATCATATCATTCTCCTAATGACATGATCTCATTATTAATCGACAACTCATGTCTGTGGTTAGGAAACCTTAACCATCATTAATCAATGAGCTAGTCCATAGAGGCGTACTAGGGACACGGTGTTGTTCACAAACCACACAAGTATCAAAGTTTCTGCTTAATACAATTCTAGCATGGAATATAAACTTTATCATGAACAAGAATTATAATAATAACATCTTTATTATTGCCTCTAGGGCATAATTTCAACATCCGGAGAGTACTAAGATGTATATGGATTTAAAGGAACTATTCTGGTGGAATAACATGAAAAGAGATATTGCTAAATATGTATCGGAATGCCATACTTTTCAAAGGGTGAAGGCTGAACATCAAAGTCCAGCAGGACCATTACAACCTTTAGAAATTCCTGAATGGAAATGGGAGGAAATAGGTATGGACTTCATTACAGGTGGTAGAATGATGCATGTATATTGTGCAATGTCTAATTTGTTTGAAGAAATCACATGGTCCTCTTCCTCTTAACCGTAGTTTGAAGAAATCACATGTATATTGTGCAATGTCTAATTTGTTTGAAGAAATTAGTGTGGTAGAATGATAGTGTGGTAGAATGTCTAATCATCACATGGTCCTCTTCCTCCTAACCCTAGAAATTAGTGTGGTAGAATGTCTAATTTGTTTGAAGAAATTAGATGGGCTATTGTTGGCATATATGGCTTTGTGTAGATGATATAGAATGAATGTATTAATATATGGATTATTGTTGGGCTATTGTTGGCATATATGGCTTATAGGATAATATATTGTTGGGCTATTCTTGGCATATATTGTTGGGATATTCTTGGCATATATGGCTTATATGGCAATTGTTTGGCTATTGTTGATATGGAATGAATGGTGTATTCATGAATGTACTCATATATGTATTCATATATGTATTCATATATGCATATTGTGGTGGATGGTGTATTCACTTGTCTTTTTGCAACAACTTGTAGGATGGAAGGACAATCTATTTTGAATGGGCATTATGATCAACGGAACCGTGGGCGGTACATCGCGGAGAATAAGCATGTCTTCAAGTGGTTGCACCTAAGGTCCAAGGAGGTGCATAGCAAGAAGATTCCATATGATGAGCGCTACACTCCATATGTTGAGTGGACTGGACTTCTCCCTTTCATCCATCTTGTCTCGCATTCGACGCCGCATATGAACCCTTGTTTGATCACAACGCTTATTGATAGATGGAGACCGGAGACACACAGTTTTCACCTCCCTTGTGGTAAGATGACGGTCACTCTGCAGGACGTCTCCATGATTTTTGCGCTTCCCATCAAAGGACAGCCTCTGTGTATAAGCTCAGATTTGGGTAAGTGGCGTGAAGTGATGATTGGCTTAATTGGTAAGTGTAACATCCCAACATTTAGGACGTAACGAAGGGTAGATTTAGGAATATGAATTTTTGCATGCATTCATCTATGAAAATGTGGGTAAAATTTTCGCCAAATAAAAAAAACCTAAGTGGTCAATGTTTCTTTCATACTTTGAGATTAGGTTTAGTCTTAAAGGATGATTGTTATAAACTTTGAGATGATCTTAAGGAGTTATGTGTTTTCAAATGGATTTGAAATATTAGACTTGAGTGTTTGAATTATAATTCAAATGAATTAGATATAAATTTTGAATCTTAATTCAATTAAGAGATAAATATTACAACTTGAATTCTATCCAAAGATAAACAATAATGAATATAAAGTCTATTTTTATCATCATTACATATAATGAAGTTATAAAATTATAACTTATTTGAATCATCCACATAAATTACAAAAGTAAATTTACAAAGAATAGGAATTCTTTATTAATAATAATATAATCTTTATTACAATTGAATAAAATAAAGATTACATGAATAATAAAAGAAAATTACAAAATAATAAGAAAATTACAATGGAATATTTACTAACTATCGTATATCTAAATCTAAACTAAATCTTCATCTTTATCTTTGTACGTGCAAAACAAAGACTAAATAAAAACAAAAGAAGATTAGTGTTAGTATTATTTCTCTCAGACATGTCAGTGAAATGCACTTGACAAATTCATCATTGAGAAATGTTATAAAAGGGGCAAGTTTCACCAATAGGAAAGATTCCATCTTTCATAAATTCAAAGCCAGAAGTCAGATGACAGCCAAGAGGGACAAATTCACCAGCCAGATGAAAGTAACCAGGTAAAAGTAAATATCCAGATTCTGAACATATCCACAAGTGCATAGCAGGCACACAAGCTGGACACACACCAACATGCATATGGTGTGCTCTCGACCTCACAAGCATAGCCCAATCTCACAAAACCACAACACAGCCGTGGGGGGCACTAGTGCATCACCCCACTGCATAGCACACAAGAACAACCAGTGTAGAAAGCAGCTAAACCAAGCACCACAGCCAGCAACCACACCAACCAAGGATCAACCAAACATCACGAGGATGGTGACATAAGGAGGGGAATGGATCAGGTGGACAGCAAGATCAAGCCCAGGAGCTAGGAGGAGCAGGCTAGATCAAGAGCAAGCACAGGAGTCCAGCAAAACCAGATCAAGATCATCATCAACTTACTACACCATCATCAGATTCTGTGGTGAGTTTCATAAAACCTTCACATAATCTAATCATCTTATTCAGAGAAAGCATGTGTTGTTTTATAAAACAAACCCTCAGAAAGCACCCAAGTGTGGTGAATCCATCATAGGGGTTTCTTTTAAACTCTAAAGTCAAACAACAAAGTACCAAGATCCAACCAGAGCTCAGGGCAACATCCTTGCTCTGGTTGTCAAACTATATTTTACCATTCAATCATGCATATACCTATGATCTATTTTTAGGCACATCCCTAAAGGAAGGGTAGCACCTTAGGAACAAATCCATAGGATCCATAACATGATCAAGATCACTATCATTTTTCCAAGATTTGATTCAATAAAGAATAGCTGGTACCACTACCAGGACTCTCTAGATGAACCAATTAGATAAGATTTGAATCCCTAAGCCTCAAACCAACATCATTGGCCTTAGGGAATTCAAATAAGAGCATCTATATTCATCTTTCAAAGCCAAGATTGTCTTAAGAATAAACTAACCAAATCCATGGTTTAGAATCAAACTTGTGTGCCATACATGATGGTGTCACAAGAACAATCCAATATGAATCAGGAAAGACAGTAAATCATCATAGATTCGGACAATCAACTAACTAATCATTTTCCTATAAAACAGGAATCATAACTAGGATATTCCTATGATACACTTTACTGTTTGAGATCATAATGATCTCAAACCACATGTTAAATACCAAGCTAACAGCACTAAGATAGTAGCTGTATCTTATCATAATCATGACCATGAATCAAATAAACAGTGTAAAGCTATCAGATCATTAGATTAACCAAGCATGTTTCCCAAACAACAATATCATCTTAATCAGATGCAATCTAAGCATCAAATCATCTAGTAAGCCACCAGGAACATCATCTATCAGTTTTTAAGAAACAAGCTTTAGGCCAATAAACATCTAGCATGTGTACAGACCATCCAAACATGAATCAATTCATCCAGTACATGAACAAGCACATAGCAGGAACCCTAAATGGATGATCATCTTAATCTGAATCAGACAGTAGCAAGAGAGGACACAACCAACATCTAGCATCGAATCAGCAAGCACATAAAGAACCAGGGGGAAGGAACCAAACTCACCGTAGGTCCTCGCTGAAGAAATTGAAGAGGATGTAGATTGGCCGACGAACCCGTGGCGGCACAGGGAGCACCCAGGGGGCGCTGCAACCTGCACCAGCCACGGCGGCGGCCACAGCAAGACATTAATCCACACCACAGGCGAGACCATGACAACGGCAGTAGCACTTGAACACATGCCAAACCCCAAACCCTAGGGTTCAGAGAGGCATCGACCCATTGCAGGAGAGCCCCAGGCTCAAATCCAATTGGATAGAACGAACAAGCGTCGTCGACAACCCCCAATTGCACCATGGCGGCGACCAGAACGGCCGACGGTGGCGGAAATCGACGGTGGCGGCATCGCCGGCCACGAGGTCGGGGTCAAAGGAGGAGAGGATAAGATCGAGGGAGAGAGAGAGGTAGTGAGGAGTGGGTTGAGTTGGGCCAGACCCTTCGGGGTGGCTCTTTTGTCTAGAATTAATGGGCCACTAGGGCCTAATAAGAATAATCAGCCCAGAAACAATTCCAGACCTGTTCCAATAAAAAGAAAATACCAAAATACCCTTGGACTTAATAAAATTCTAGAAAACAAAATAAAAGTCCAAAAATTATAAATAAAATATTTTTGGATTCACAAAAATCCAAACTACTCAAATAAATTAAAATATAAAATTTTAGACATTTAAATTTATTAGGAATTTTGTAAATTATATATTCCTTATTGAATTTTACAAAATTATTGAAGGGTGATAAAATTAATTAAAATTCACTTTCATTATGTGTTAATATTGTAGTATTTTAGAAAAATACTAAATAAATATTTAAGCACCATTTGTAATGTATAATTAATAACTCCTAAAAGAATTATTAAATCAATAAAATTCAAACAAAAGGGAAATAAAATAAAATAACTCAATATATGTTATAAATATTAAAAAGTAATATTTATAAATCCTTTATTACTAAAAAGGAACTTTTTGGGGTAAATGCATTACATTACTTGCATAATCATCTTTGCTTCTTTAAATATTGTCCTTACCGGGCAATAATGATGTTTTTGTAGAACTAGAAGCTCAATGTCTAGTGCAAGCATCAGACTTCACTACCTTGCCATCACAAGGCAAGTTCATCACTTGCTCATGTCCTTTGAAGAGTCTTTATCAAAGTATTTGCAAATTGTGTGTTATCATATATGCTATAAAAGAAAGAAAATATTATTTTCATAAATAAAGAAATCATAGATATCATCCTAAGTGGTGATATAATGGAGCAATAGAACTTAGGGTTCTATTTGCAATAATGATGATCAAGTAGGGACTTAATAACCCCTGACATCAGTGATTCTAGCGCTGTATATTACGCGTTAGCCATGAGATTTGGAATGGGATAGAGAAGTCAGCTGTATCTTATTCCTCTCGCATGAAGCCGGATGTGCAGGTCGTGGCTGTTATCCTCGTAGAGTGCATATTAATTGGTAATTCGTAGAGGATATGCAGCATATGGGTGGGAACCCTCATCGTCCCATGATAGTTCTGGCATCTAACGGTTTGTACAAACCATTGCCGTAATTCATTACGTGGGCATGGTGTACACCAAGGAGGCATGCGGGGGCGCGAAGGGGGAAGTGATTGGCTTGGACCAACTACTGGGCCCCACATCATGGAATTATGGATGGAAAAGTATGCCCGGTTGTGCAACAAGGAGTTGATCTCTCATGGGTAAAGTAACGCACCTCTGCAGAGTGTAAGAACTGTAACTTGTTACTCCCTGTTCCGGGAAGGAGCTACGAACACGGCAGGAAAGGAACTCCATGAAAGTTCTGGTCAACCTGTGAAGGCTGATTGTCATAGTTTTTCAGAATAAAATCAATCTTTGAAGAAAGATTTAAAAAAACTGCATAGTGCCAAGGATTTATAATCTGAGGTGGTAGTTAGAGCATCAAACTTCCCACCTTGCATATAATGAACTTGTTTGGTAACGCTGTTACTCATTCTTTTCTTTGATCCCTTGCTTAGACTCTGAGGATCCTGAAGACGTGCCAATGTATGTAGCCAAATGTCAAGAAGATGTGTTCTACGAGGAACCTGATCTGTCCGGAGGAGTTGAAGGAGTGGATTACGAGATCCGCTACGGTGTCGATGAGAACGAGTCAAATTAAGTACCTAGTTAGTAGTAACTAACGGAGCCGAGCAGCATGAACTCTATAGAATAAGCTGCTGAGCTCAACTCCTAGTCGGAGTTGCTACTTTTAAATTCCGCTGAAACACTTTATATTTTGGTTTGTAAGTTGAATCTTTTGGAAGTCTTGAACTTCCGGTATTGTAATAATAATAATGTGTATACATTTGTAATATGGACCCGCAATGTTTCTGTTGTACCACTCTGAGGGATGTGATATTTACGGAATGGTGTTCTGTGAATGTCATGTCAACGACTATAGTGTACTACACATGCAGTGGTATGCTGGGTCACCGCAGTAAGGCGCCAACGCAAGAGAAGATGTCTGCCGTTGCTACTTACAAATGGATACAAGAAAATTTCAGCAAGTGCCCCGAGGACGCCGATGAGGAGGTGATCCAGATGTATGCCTGTGCATACTTATGGTATTCCATAACTAGGACACTTTTCTCAGATGGCACTGGAAGGAACGCTTCATTCATGTGGCTCACTCTATTTGCGGAATGGGGCTATATGCACAGCTGGGGTTCGGCGGCACTTGCTTACTTGTATTGACAGGTAATAAACCATATATATTGCATGATAGTAGTACATATGCTTGATCGACCGGATACTTATGTATGCTTGTTGTATGTGCAGCTGGACGACGCGTGTTGTAGAACTGGAAAAGGAGCAAGTATTGGTGGACCTATGGTGCTACTGACCATATGGTCCTGGTTGCGCATACCAATTGGTCGACCCATTCTGATGAAGGAAAAACCGTGGGATGATCATGGTAATAGCCGTCTCCGTGCTCCTACATGGGCGTACTTGTGGGATAATACCAAAGTATCCTACAGTGAATCCGAGGAATGCTACTTGCGTTACACTAACCAAATCGACTTGCTAACCCTGGAGAAGGTAATAATTTGATTGTTCTCAAGAACTCATCTTTTCCACCATATATACTTTGAGTCCACATGCTAATATTGTGTTCCTCGCTCAGGTGGAATGGGAGCCATACGGAACTAGAGGGAATGTGGGTACGGGTGTTTGGTTCCAGGTGGACTTGAACCGCAAATGTATGCAGGAAGCACATCTCTGGAGGATTCGTTCCCCATTGATTTGTGTCTATGTTGTTGAGTTCCACCTTCCACAATAGGTGATGAGGCAATTTGGATTATTTAGGAGACCCGCCGCCATACAAGGACACTAGAATAGATCTTCACGGGTGAGTGATCCTTATACCCTAAGTATCTAATTTTCTTGGGCGCCACATGATAGTATTAAGTCGATGAATTTGATTGTAGATTGGACAAGATCAAGCAGAAGAGGGAAAAATATTGGGCTGCATATCATCAAAAGTATATTCAGAAGTTCTATGCAAGGATTGAGGAGATCGAAAACCCGAAAGCGGTCTCTCATCCTGAGGCGCCGCATGATGCTGCAACGTTCAATCGGTACCTTGTGTGGCTTGGGAAGGTGTCTCATTTGTACCTGCAGTCGGCTTCGTTTGCATCTCATGACATAGTGGAGGATCCTTTTCCTGCTTTTGACGATCTGAGCCAGCATGGAGTTTTCCAAGGGGGCGCCATGTAGAAGACTTAGCCGATTTTCAGGCGACCATTTTCGTCGCTCGCGCGCAGGCTCTATGTCCCAGCACGCCAGACATACGCCAAAGCGCCATGGTAGCATGGCGCCCTGGACAAAAGCGACATGCTTCCTAGCATGGCGTTTTCATAGAGGGCGCCATGCAGAAGACTTAGCCGATTTTCGGGCGACCATTTTTGTCGCTCGCGCGCAAGCACTGTGTCCCAGCGCGCCAGACATGGGCCAAAGCGCCATGGTAGCATGGTGCCCTGGACAAAAGCTCCATGCTTCCTAGCATGGCGTTTTCGCAGAGGGCACCATGCAGAAGACTTAGCCGATTTTCGGGCGACCATTTTCATCGCTCGCGCGCAGGAACTGTGTCCCAGCACGCCAGACATGGGCCAAAGCACCATGGTAGCATGGTGCCTTCGTCAAAAGCGCCATGCTTCCTAGCATGGCATTTTCCGAGAGGGCGCCATGCACATGAATTCTCATAAGTTGGGGCTAGTTCCTATGCTAGTGGCAACATTCCAGAAAATTGCATTACGCACATGTCTATTGATACAAGAAGCATTATAGGAAAGTGCAGCGAATGTTTACGGAATACATGCCATTCAGCCGTTAAGGGGTTTTACATACGCAAGAACCAAGATGACAAATTCGGCATAAAAATGTTCAAGATAAATTCCACATAGTGGAGTCCATAACATAGATCATAGCATGGTGACAACTCTACTGTGCCGCGCTAGGATCCTTCCCCTTCGCCTTCCTTTTCCTCTCTTCCTCTGCCTCTTCCTTTTCCCTCAAGTCGCGTGCAAGCTGGACAACGGAGTTGAACTGCGCCTCGAATTGGCGTCTACTCTCTTCTTTCTTCTTGCTCTCTTCTTCCTCCATTGTGAGGCTAGCCTCTTCAGACACCTTCTCAAACCGACGATGATTCCTCAAGCTCTTCAAGTACATGTATCTTTCATATTTTGCTTATTTTTCCTTCCTCTCACGTTCTTTATTTGCTTTCTTGATGCTTGCCTCACAAAATCTCCTGTTGAAATCTTCTTCCCACCGCCATTCTTCTTTAGCCTCCCTCCTTTCCTCTTCCCTTTTCTTGATCAACTGAGCTACTTCATCTTCCCTCTCCTTACCCCTCCTCAAAGCCTCCGCCCACACTTTCGAGTAGCTCATACCGTTCCCATCATTGTTCTCCTTGGTGGGTTGGGTCGACATACCTATAAAAAGAATGCAACATAATAGTTAGTAAATATAAATAAACTTAAATGCACAATAAAAGTTATTAAAAAATATGCAAGAAAACATAAGGAAATTCTCCTCGGAGATACGTAAACATACTACCGCCACGACCTCTACCGCCACGACCTCTACCACCGCCACGACCTCTACTTCCACCACGACCTCTACCACCTCCTTGGCTTGTGTTTTTACCACCATCACCATCTCCTTTGCTTGTCCTTATATCACCTTTACCAACTCCTTGGCTTGTCCTTCTACCACCTTCACCATCTCCTTGGATTGTGTTTCTACCACCATCATCACCTCCTTGGCTTGTGTTTGTACCACCATCACCACCTCCTTGGCTTGTGCTGCCAATAGGGGTGTTGGCTTCCTTTGATTTTTTCCTTTTGCTACATGATGTTTTATTATGGCCCTCAACATTGCATTCTCCACAACGGTTTTTGTCACGAGGCTCCGCGAAATACTCGCTCCCCCATTCCCGTCGGTATCCACCAGCCCAATCGTCCATGTCACCTCGAAAACGTTTGGTTTATCTTCTTCCCCGACCAACAACCTTCGTTGACGGATCGGGCCAAAGTTGGACACCATGATATTCTGGCCATTGAGATTGGTCAAGGTAAGGTTGAAATCTACCCGCCCATGTGTTCTTCACCGCTTGGATGGAATGCTCATCCAACCTAACCGTATCCGGGTGATTAAGACCCACCATTCGTTTAGATGTCGCCTTCATCACGTGTGAGCAAGGGAGATGGTACAATGTCGGCCTCTCGCAGGAGCAATAACCATTGCATAGCCACACCTTATAGGACAGTCCCCCATGTTGCACACCTCCCCTTGTGCTACCTCCATGTTCATTCACTTGGTAAATCAGTTCTTGGTTGTCGAAACATTTAACCGTTTATGTATCCCCTTTCTTTGATTGATATTCCAGTCAATTATCAATCAATGGTGGGTACTCATACTTCTTTTTTTCTTGTTATCCCCAGCGATTTGCTTATCCGTTTCATCACTATACTATAGAAAGTATTCATTCAACTTCTGAAATGTGTACTCCGCTATAGCAGTCATAGGAAATTGACGTACACCTTTAAGTACTTTGTTGAAGCATTCCGCCATGTTGCTGGTGGAATCACCGTATCTCTTGCCGCCATAATCATAAGCCATTTCCCACTTTGTCCGTTCATTAAGGTGCCTTCTGAGAAACTCTTTGCCACCATCATCTGTGAGACAATACAATCTATCATATAGTTTTTGAAAATGCCAAGCGGTGAAGGAAAGACAACAATCTTGTAGATCGTCGGCACGTTCCTTGTATCCACATGCTCTATAGAAGTTGGATACAAAATGCCTCATGCACCATCGATGGTGGATACGAGCACACCCGGGAATGTCCTTCTCGACTGCGTTGAGTATTCCTTGATGGCGATCCGAGATGATGCAAACCTCTCTATCAGGTTCTATCACCTTGGTCCTCAATATATGGAAAAACCACTCTCAGTTGTCGTTGTTCTCCACCGAAACCAAGGCAAAAGACAAAGGTAAAACCCGGTTGTTTGCGTTGTGGTATATGGCAGTTAATAGTGTGCCCTTGAACTTGCCGGTCAAAAATGTGCCATCCACGGACATAACAGGCCGACAATGCTTGAATCCCCTGATGCATGGTCAAAATGTCCAAAATTCAGGGCCAAATACTCGGACTGTGGCACCATTGTACAACCTAGTCGCCAACCCAAGAGGCTCCACCATATAATACATTCCTGGGTTCTTTGCGGCCATTGCTCCCAACAACCTAGGGAGGCGGTTGTATGCTTCTTCCCAATCACCATACAACATCTTAAATGCGGCTTGTTTGGCCGTCCACGCCTTACCATACTTCACTTTATAACCGAAAACTTCTTTAACCAAATCTATGACACCCTTAATAGTATATGTTGGGAGAGACCTTATGTTATTTGCAACTCTATACGCGATGAAATCGGAGGTCAGCTGCCGATGGTCATCCTTGACAATTTTGCCATCCTTGATAAAATTGTCTTCACACATATGAATGGACTAACAACTTACAATGGTCCATTGTGGCCCGCCCCTCAATGGTCATACGCGAACAACCCATGGACATCCTTGCTTCTCACACTTGACTGTGTAACGCACCTTAGTGTCCGAGTGAGCCACCTTGTACGGTCGGTGGTACTTCACCACGTAGTCCTTGATCCACATCTAAAATTCCAACAAGCTATCAAACTTCACCCCAGGATTTATCCCGTACTTTTTCGGCTTCAAGTACTTTTTAGAAGGTGCTCATGCCTCGAGAACTCGACTAATTCCACCGTCAACTTGGGCCTCATCTGCAAGGCTAACATCACGGAACAATGAAGGTCGATGATCCTGACCTACTACTTTTTTGTGAGCTTCGACGAATTTAACCGTTAGACCATCCTCATCCACATCTTCATCCGGTCCTTCATCCTCAGAGTCCGATGCATGACACCTCAAATAAGGGAGATCATGGTCCATGTCCTCCTCATTGCAATTGGCCTCCACATCTCCTACTTCATTGTCATGAAGCCCATACTCAACCTCATCACCCTCAAAGTCATCATCCTCCATTTGAGATGCTTCATAGTTGTCATTGCGAACAGGGCTCATGGAAGGTTGTCTCGTTGTTGTGTCATCGTAGGTTGGCTCTACGCGGACTGGGCTCAATGGAGGTTGGCTCATTGTTGTGTCATACACATGTGTCTCACCTCGAGACGAGCTCATGGAAGCATGCCGGTTTAAGTCAATGTGCAACTGAGCCGCAACCTTTCTTGTGGCAAATATCTCGAGTGACTTATCTTCAGATTCCGCCACCATCTCCTTATAGGAACTCCAATTCAACTCGGAGTTGATAGGCATTATCTTCAATCTATTGTGATGGCCAAACCCGGCGTTATACCTTCCAACCAACTCATACACATCACTAGGGTCCATCCATTTCAAATCATTCCTCACTCTTTCCACAACCTCGGCATATATAGGACTTGTGCCAAACACCATGACTACCTCCTTCGGGTCACACTCGGTATTGCCTTTCAAGAATGCGGCCTTGTCCACATGATGAACATTAATGATTCTTGCCATCTAAAAAACAATGACACCAACCATTAGGCATCAAAGACAACTATATTACCACCACCAACCGTAGCTACCAACTAAAACAAGTCATGCCACTTTGCTAATTCTAACATACAAATCCTAGCCATAAGCTACAAATCTAATAACTAGAAGCAACAACATCAAGCCTAGAGTTCACTCCAAAGCCAAGATATATCTAGGGTTAGGGTTAGGGTTCTAGATTCTTTGCCAAAATAGAACCAAATTTCACAAATCTATTTGGACAAAACCAGGGGGTTCGGGGGAGATTACCTCTTTAAGCAAGGGGAAGTCCAAATCCACGGAGAAAAGCAATCGATTTGAAGCGATTCGAGTAGGGGAAGAGCTTGGGGCAAGAGAGAGAGAGAGGAGCTGGGAGGGACGAAGAGGTATGGCGCTGGGAGGGCGCCCGAGCCATTTTCTAGGGTTAAGGACCATGGCGCTTTTTAGAAAAGCGCCGTGCCTAATAGCATGGCGCCCCCGCGAAAAGCGCTAAACATTAAAACGGGCCCGCGTGTGCCACGACGGCCGCCACGTCGGACGGGACCATGGCGTTTTCGTAAGGAGCGCCATGGATGATGGCACTTTTGCCGGGAGCGCCGTGCTACTGACCATGGCGCCCTCTTCTAAAGCGCCATGAAAACAGGTCAGATCAGGATATCTTCGAAAAAATAGGTCAGCTTGTGAGATCATTCGTTAATTAGGTCAAAACAGTGATTTTTGCCGGTAGCCTGCTGCCCTGCTAACTGGCCGTGTGACGACTTGCGTGACTACGCGCTCCTCTCGATCACGATCATGCATGTGCCTGATTCACCGGTACGAGGCTGGCGGCACCACATGTATCTGTCGCGTATTTTAATTGATTAAAATATTGTTGGATAGCCAGCTACCACACACGTACATTGCGCGTACACACATCTTTGCTCGTTCCTACTTTCGAGATCTCTAATTTCTAGTGCATCTATAAATATGCAAGAATAAATAAAATGCACATATTTATTATCATGATTACTTGCATAATCAAATTATCCGAGAGGAACGGATGTGATTCATGCATTATGAATATAAGAAATGGATTCGTCGGATTTTTCTAATAAATTTAGACATATTATTTACATTATTTCAAGTTATATAGTTAAAGTTATGAATTTCCAAAGTTTTTGTATTATTAATAAATAATTATTATGTTTTTGCATAGTTTAATTATATAAAATAATAAATAAAGTTTATATTTGAAACATTCAAACAATTTTGAGCACTTTTCGTATTGAAACTTTTTCCATTTGAATTTGTATTCAAAATTTATGAAAGTTTTAATAGTGTTAGGGACTTCTGCGTAATTTTCTATCAAAACTTGAGGACCTGCGTGTAAAACGGCAGATGGCACGCCGTCACGCGCTGCCACGTCAGCCTGACGGGTGGGCCCGCCTGTCTTAAACCATGTCAATTCGTGTTTAGTCAGCGATCGGTCTTTTTTGCGATAACCAGGATCCAATGTGGTAGTTTTATGCAATTTAAAGACGAGTGGTATGAACTGTTGAAGTGTATAAGTGGATTGCACTAGTCCTTTCCATCAGTTCGGACTTTTGGTTGCGTTGGCTAGTGCATGAAGCTTGACATGGTATCAGAGCCTAAGGTCTCAAGTTTGAGTCCTGGCTTTCGCAATTTATTCTAAAATTGCTATTGACCCCTCATTGTCCACGTATAGGCCTCTTGAGTCATACGTGAGTTTCGCGCGTCGTCGCTGTCTTCCGGTTGCACGTGTTGACTTCTCCCCGTATAGGCCTCTTGACATATTATCGGACTTTTTGTTATGTTGGCTAGTGCATAAAGCTTGACATGAACTAGAAAATCGACATATAAAATGGTAGTTTGTGCTGTCAACTCTATGCGTACGCGTTCCCCAAGCGTGGTCAAACGGGAGCAGAAAAGGTGCTAAGTGGAAAATCGTCGAGAACGTGCGCGCATGGTTGTACTTACCAGCAGCCGATAGATCGAGCCGACGGATGCCGCCGGTCAACATCGAATTAGCGTACATACATTGCGCATCTGCTCAACATACACGCATATCGTGCAGCGATGAAGCAGGCTAAGGCCCAGTTCTTTTGACGGCTTCTCCGAGAAGCCGCCCTACCCCCAGCTTCCTGGGGAAGCCGGTTCAAAAAATTTAGAAGGCTTTCAAAGTGGTTAAGGCTAAACTAACTTGGAAGCCTCACAAAATTTTGAAACCGGCTTCCCCAGGAAGCTGGGGGTAGGGCGGCTTCTCCGCCGCCAAAAGAACTGGCCTAACAAAGGTTGTGCCCGTTGTAGGTTGTTGCAACATATACTACTACTTTACCCGTGGTTTAACAAAAAGTACATGTAAAATCATTGAAATATCAGCAACATTTCAAATCATGGGCATGAGACAAAAATATATGCAATATTTCTGTTTGATTTTCGTTTTTCTTGATCGTGACTTGTTCAATCTTCCTTTTCTCAGGGTTGTTTGCTAATCATATGCATGCCTACTTCACATATGATGTTGCCAAAGTATTTCTCCATCATTAATAGGTATACTCACTAATTTTTAATCAACCCACATTAGCGTCATTATTATTGATTTTTAATATGGTATGCTCTTCTACTGCTTATTAGTAGGAATCTTAATTAATAATAAATCATTGTTGGTGTTTTTTCATTACCGATTCATGGATGAGAAAAAAATTAGCATAGAATTAGATTCAGTGATCTATATGTTCAAAACAATTGCAGGATGATTTCAGTTCTACATGCATGCGTGCACATGCCGACCTACCACTCCATAGCACGAGGGCTAAATTGGTGGTTTCGTGAAGCTGAGAAGGAAAATTGGCATCATATGTACAGTAAACTTTCGGCACCGGCCATTACGAACAGGACTCCACGTCTCTGAGCAGTGACACGCGTGCTTAAGATCCACCTTTCATCAGCAGGCTGATATATATTGTTGCTATGATCATCTCAGTGGTAACATCCCGTGAGTATCCTGTAATCGGTAGCTGAAGTGGAAGTGTGGAACGGATGCATGTACATGTGAGCAAATGGGAATGACGCAACCATGCATAAAAAGAGAGGTACCAATTGATTACTTGACCAGTCATATGCATACAATAGTTTTTTTTTTGGTATTAACTAATTCCAATGTCTTGCTTATTTTTGCTAATCTAGAATTGCTATCTTCTGTAAATAACAGACTTAAGAAATTGCACTGCAAATTTTCGTATAACCTAATTATAGTGTACGTTGTTTTTTACTAATCCATAGTTGCTTAAATTTCAGTAAATGATAGTTTCACAAAACTGCACCGCAAATTCTGTATAACTTAACTGCATCTTTTGGTACATGGATTATATATGAAACACGGTCACTTAGAAAGATGATATGTAAACATGTACTTATAACTTAGAAATTAAAATTTTTATTTTTTTATTTGTGCTATATAGTCAGAGTGATCTCATAACATTTATATACGACCAGCTAGGTTAAGCATATCTGAAATCAAGGCTTTCATACTTTTACTACAGTTTACTTTAAAATATGAATATGCCAGATATGAAAATGGTATGTAAATATTAATCTACAAAACTTTTAAGTATTAAATATGAATGAAATAAAAAATACATAATACATGAAAAAACCTTATTTATGGGTACATGACACAAATCAAACATAGACAATCTACTACGCAAAGCAGTAGACCAAATTTGTTAGAATCAATGCTAAATTTTATATGGAATTCCGAGCATAGGAATTCTATCCATGAAATTTGTTAGTGTCATTCCTAAAATAACTTATCAAGCATTGGGTCCAAGGAAAAAATAGCGTGCTAAAAAATAGCGTGGCCTTTCTCCAAACGCTATGCAAGTTATAACACACTAATAGCGTGCTATTTTTCAAAATAGCGTTTATAAAAAATTAAATATTGAAAGATATAGCATGTATTAGTAGGGATTTTAGGAACTAATTTTTTCTAAAGTAATACATGCAAAACCAATTAACTAGTGTGGCAAAATGACAAAGTCCAGGTCACAATGATCACCAAATTCAACATGACAAGGTCAATATCATGGTATTCACCACAAAAATCCATGGAGAAATTACATCTATGGGACGAATGAGCTTATGAGATGGTGCTATTTTTAAAGATTTTTTAGCGCTGCTATTGTGTTATGACGTTATAGCGTATTTAGCGTCACTATAAAGCGAATAGCGTCATAGCGAGCAGGTTTTGTATAGCGTAACATTTACCTTTCAAATACGCTATAGCGTCGAAATAGTGCGCTATTTTTTTCCATGATTGGGTCACAAGAAATTCATACCAAAACCTGACAGTGCAAAGAGATCCTACACAACATAGATAAACTACTATCATAATACATGAAGGAGTTAGATGTTAATTGTTATATGAGATTAATACAACTTGTAAATGCAACCATTATATGATAATTCTTGGAGTATTTGAGCCATAAAAACAATATGAAAATCATACAGTCGAAATATAATACACATAAAAGGAAACTTAGAGAAACTACCAACCTCATATTACTTAATTTATAAAGCATAAAATATGTTTATTGGGTGAATCGAATAACATTGGTCCATATCTGGATATGCAAATGTCTCTAGATTTTTTAAATTCTATTTAAAAATGTGGTGGTACAAAACACGCAAGAAAATAAATCATATGGAAAATATATCATGATTTTAAGTATGTATTTGTATTTACCTCAGATAGTACACTTACAGTATGTATCTATTACAGATTTCTTGACAATAAAAGCAACAAATTTTAGTGGACCAAAGGGAGTACCACATCTAACATCAGGATGTTCCATACATTAATTTATATAAATTATACAAAAACATAAATTCATTTAAACAATTAAGCATAGTAAAGATATTCCTTTGTAACACAAATCAAAACATTGAGGTTTTATGCTTGGACCTCTAAGGCCTTTCAGAATAAAATCAATCTTTGAAGAAAGATTTACAAAAACTGCATAGTGCCAAGGATTTTTAATCCGAGGTGGTAGTTAGAGGATCAAACTTCCCACCTTGCATATAATGAACTTGTTGGGTAACGCTGTTACTCATTCTTTCCTTTGATCCCTTGCTTAGACTCTGAGGATCCCGAAGACGTTCCAATGTATGCAGCCGAATGTCAAGAAGATGTGTTCTACGAGGAACCTGATCTGTCCGGAGGAGTTGAAGGAGTGGATTACGAGATCCGCTACGGTGTCGATGAGAACGAGTCAAATTAAGTACCTAGTTAGTAGTAACCAATGGAGCTGAGCAGCATGAAATCCATAGAATAAGCTGCTGAGCTCAACTCCTAGTCGGAGTTGCTACATTTAAATTCCGCTGAAACACTTTATATTTTGGTTTGTAAGTTGAATCTTTTGGAAGTCTTGAACTTCCGGTATTGTAATAATAATAATGTGTGTACATTTTTAATATGGACCCACAATGTTTCTGTTGTACCACTCTGAGGGATGTGATATTTACGGAATGGTGTTCTGTGGATGTCATGTCAACGACTATAGTGTACTACACATGCAGTGGTATGCTGGGTCACCGCAGTTGGTATCAGAGCAAATTGCTTTGACCTTAGTTTGGAAACCTAGTAAAGGGTATTACCTGTAGGAAAAATTTAGCAACGATAAAGAATTCTCTAAAAGTAATATAATGGGTATTCAAATGAGAATATTCTGTTATATATTTTAGTGCGATAATTATTTGTTATGATGCAATATGTCATTGGATACTAACCAAGGTTATTTTTCTTATATACAGAGATATGGCACCAAAGTTTCCAAAACAGACTTTGGTAAGGAAAGAGGAGACTCTTGATGATTATCAAGGATCATTCATAGACCAACTTCGTCAACTTTTAAAGCTCTTTAGTTGTCCCACTAGAATCCCAGTAAACACTATCACTTACCTTGATGGTCGAATGTTATCCAAGTATCGTGTGAGTATCCAACTTCCAGAGAAGCTTGGATTATATCACGATCTACCTATAGGAGAAGGTAGGAGTCATTTAGCAGCCTATCATGTTGCTGTTGTGGAGGCGATAGCTAATATTCGGGAGCAGAAAACCAAGGAGCTAGAAGGTAGCACATTCTCTGTGATACCTCATGATTCTATAGACTCGGAACCTATACCGGATCATCTTAATTTGGTTAAGAAGCATCCTAAGTTAGCTTCCAAGTTTATGGATAGATACCGGACACTCGTTGCGTCTTTTTATAAGACTCATCAAGTGATTGTTGAAGACAAAAATGACATGTTAGAGGATCTAACTGATCCGAAACGGAGGAAGCAGTTATCATTCCAGTTAGAGAAAGAAGCAAGTAGTAGTGCAACACCTATCTTTAAGGATATACCTATAGATCCGGAATCTTTTATACCATATCCTTATTCACCAAGACCTGAACCTACACATGATCCTACTATGGATATGCGGTATGCAGTACCACAGGGCTCTGAGGATGGTTCTGACTCAGAACTTCCTATTGATAATTCAGATGGTTGGAGAATGAGATCATATAATGGATCTCATGAACACCAGATGTCCACAGATGGTTCTGACAGGAATGTTGGACAATCTAGTTGGATGGGTGCAAGTATGAACCCTAACAATAGTAGTAGAAATACCATGTCAATAGATAACCAGGATGAAGAAGAAGATCCTGAGGAGAGAGTGTTTGAATCATCAACATCTTCTCAAAACCCAGGGAATATACATTATCTAGTGTTTAACTATCTTGCCACGAGAGCACCTGGGGAGCAGCAGGATCTGTGTATCCGGTTGACAACTCCAGAAATGAAGCTCTAGAGATGCAGGCTGGAGATAATGTTGAATATGTTTCTGGAGACTTTTTAGCTGAGCTGGAGGGAGTCAATGCGCTCAGGTTGAGTAATGACTCAAGTCCTGACACTTCAGATACAGAGTATGTTCCTTCTAGAAGGCCATATGTTCCACAAACTGTGTGACGAACAACACGTCATCATGGTTGGACATCAGGCATGTACGATGAACTTGGTCAATAGTATCAAGTACTGTGTATTGTACCCAAGTAATAAGGTAGGTTTGTAACGATACCTATATGGTATATGTTGTAATGACTTTGTATCATTATGTAAAATATGTGAAATGCATATTTGGATTTTCTTTGGATCTTCATTGTGTGACTAGTTTTGTGCGTAAAGTCAAGCTCAGAACACATGTGCATGATGTAATTATGAGTATTCGCTTTATGTTGCAGGACTAGAGGGTCATGGATACGGGTGTAGAAATGGAAACTGAGCAGCAGCGGATGGAGCGAGAGGCCAAGGAAAAGGCCGATGCAGATGTAGCAAACCAAGAAGCATTACCACCACCACCAATGAGGTCGTTAATGGAGAAGAACTTTATGCAATGCATGCAAATGATGCAAGAGACCCAGAACAAGTTCATGGAAGAGCTGCTGGGGCGAGCAAATCAGAGGGCACCTGAAGGTGGAGGAGTGAGTCTATCTGATTTCCAGAATGCAAGACCGTTACCTTTTGCATCAGCTCCTAAACCAATGGATGTAGAATACTGCCTAGCAGATACAGAAAGGAAGCTGAAAACTGTGGGTTGCAATGATGAGGAAAATTTGAGGTATGCAACTCATTTGCTGACTAGACCTGCAGCATCATGGCGGGAAAATCAGTTAGCTATGCAACAACCAGGAAGTGAGTTTACCTGGGTGGAGTTCAAGCGGAGATTCCGTGAATATCATGTTCCGGAAAGTGTCATGGAGTTGAAGCGGAGAGAATTTGAGGAGCTTCAGCAAGGATATACTAGTGTCATGAAGTACATCAGGGAGTTTAGCCAACTGTCTCGTTATGCTGAGGAGGATGTTAACACTAAAGAGAAGAGGAAGAAGCGTTTCTTGCGTGGATTAAATCCGTTTGTGAAGATGCAGCTAAGGTTAGCCAATAAGCAAACTTATTAGCAGTTGTTGGATGCAACCATTACTTTTGAAGATGACTACAAGAATGTCCAAGAGGATCGGAGGAAGAGAGCCAAGAAGGAAACTAAGAGAATTTAGGCAAGTAAACCTAAATCCAACCTGGAGTTCAAACCTCGGAATAGGAATTATGGCAACAACAACAATAACAATAACAATAACAAGGGCAGTGGTGGAAATCAATCCAATCCAAGAAGGAATGTTATCTGTAACAATTGTGGAATTCCAGGGCATTTCCAGAGGGAATGCAAAAAGCCTGTAGTGATCTGTTATGGTTGTGGTCAGAAGGGGCATATCAAGCCAGATTGTCCGAGGAAACCACCAGGAGGATGGCCTACCAAGGGAGGAGGGCAAGCCAGTGGAGGTAATGGACAACCCAATAAAGGAGGAAATAATGGCAAGAACAACAATGGCAAGAGAAACCGACCTACCGGAAAACTGAACTGTGCAACCCTCGAGGAGGTGGATAATTCGGAGCATGCAGTGATAGGTACGCTCAATATCCTTACCAATCCCGGCAAAGTTCTATTTGATACTAGTGCAACTACTTCATTCATTTCTGAATAATTTTGTGATAAGTTCGGGATTAGAAGGGCAACATTAGAAAGTCCTATGACCGTAGTTACGGCAGGAGGGAATGTGATTGTACGCCACATAAAACAAGATCAGGTTATCTCGATCTATGGTTGTACATATTTCGCAGACCTTTGTGTGATTCCTTTGAAGGGAATTGCAGTAGTGCTGGGGATGGATTGGATGATGGAACACGGAGCTCAGATAAATTGTGAGGAGAAACTGTCTCAATCAAAACTCCAAGTGGAGCAAGGATAGTTTATCAAGCAGATAAACACAGTCATATCATGGTGGATCTGCAGTTGAATTCAATGAAAGAAGTTAAATTAGAAGAGATTCCTATAGTTAATGAATTCCAAGATGTTTTTCCAACAGAGTTACCAGGAATGCCACCAGACCGGGAGATAGAGTTCACCATTGACTTAATACCTGGTACAACACCAATAGCTCAAGCACCATATAAAATGGGACCCAAAGAGTTGAAAGAACTCAAAAAGCAAATTGATGAGTTAGCGAGAAAAGGATTTATACAGGAAAGTGTATCTCCATGGGGAACACCAGTAATTTTTGTGGATAAAAGTGATGGTGGAAGACGGATGTGTGGTGATTATAGAAATATGAACAACATGATTATCAAAAATAAGTATCCTTTACCAAGAATTCAAGATTTGTTTGATCAAGTGAAAGGAGCTGGAGTATTTTCAAAGATCGATTTAAGATCTGGATACCATCAAATAAAAATCAAGCTGGAAGATGTTCCTAAAACAGCATTTGTCTCAAGATATGGACACCATGCGTATCTGGTAGTACCATTTGGTTTGACCAATGCACCCTCAATATTCATGAATCTGATGAACAAGATCTTCATGCCATATTTGGACAAGTTTGTCATCGTCTTTATTGATGATATTCTGATATATTCCAAGGATAAGGAAGAGCATGCTGACCATTTGAGAATAGCATTGCAGACTTTAAGAGAACATAATCTTTATGCTAAGTTCAGTAAGTGTGAGTTCTGGCTAGATGAGGTAGAATTCCTCGGTCATGTGATGAGTAAGGATGGGATTGTTGTGAATCCATATAAAGTCCAGTCGGTACTAGAGTGGACTGCACCGACCAATGTGAAGCAAATTCGAGGTTTCTTAGGAATGGATGGTTATTATCGGAGATTCACTGAAGGTTTCTCCAAAATAGCCGGACCAATGACCAAATTATTAAGGAAGAATACACCATTAAAGTGGGATGAGAAATGTGAAGCAAGTTTCCAAGAGTTGAAGATTAGATTAACCACAGCTCCAATCTTAGCAGTTCCTGAAATAGGGAAGGACTTCATTGTATACTGTGATGCATCTAAAGAAGGTTTGGGTTGTGTATTAATGCAAGGTCGGAAAGTGATTGCTTATGGTTCAAGACAATTGAAACCACATGAAGTCAATTATCCAACTCATGATTTAGAGTTAGCAGCAGTAGTTTTTGCACTGAAAGGATGGAGGCATTTTCTTTATGGAGCCATAAGTGAGTTATACACTGACCATAAAAGTCTCAAATATTTCTTCACTCAAAAGGAATTGAATATGAGACAGAAGCGTTGGTTGGAACTAATCAAGGATTATTATTTAACAATCAACTACACTCCAGGGAAAGCAAATGTTGTGACAGATGCTTTAAGCAAAAAGAGTGCAGATACTCAACCTAGCAACAGGGAGCTACCAAAAGAATTACAAATGGACTTGGAAAGATTAGAACTTCAATTCATCAGAACAGAGGTTCTTGGAGGATTAGCTACTATGCAGGTAGTTGCAGAACATGACAGTGATCTTAAGCAAGAAATTTTTAGACATCAAGAAGAAGATCCTTTTATTGCTGAGGAAATTCGGAGGATATCTCAAGGGCAAAAATCAGTTTTTTTCCTTGGGGATTATGTGTCTTTATGGTTCCAAGACCGTCTATGTGTTCCAGATGTGACTAAGATCAGAAATATCATACTCAAAGAAGCACATGATACACCATATTCTATACATCCGGTAAAGGGTTTCACAGCATAGTAAATCAAAAAAATTCTACGGATGCGAACAAGAAATCCAAGATCTAATCTAGGAGATGCAATCAACGAGAGAGATAGATGAGATCTTCATACCCTTGAAGAAATCGCATAGCAGAAACGTTCAACAGAACGTGGTTGATGTAGTCGTACTCGCCGTCTCCTCCTCGCGATCCGATCCGATCCTAAGCCGCAAGTGGCGACGCCTCCGAGAGATGCACACGTACGGTGCCGCGACGTATCCTCCTTCCTTGGTCCAACAAGTATGGTGGATATATAGATTGGATCTGCAGCATGACAGCGTGGTGCTTATGGTGGAGAATTTCTGCGGCAGGCTTCGCCTACGCGCAGTCGGGAGAGAGAGAGAGGAGGGGCAGCAGTTGGCGGCTAGGGTTGAAGGAGTTGGAGAGGGGGAGGGTGTGCTCCTGCCCTCCTTATATAAGGGGTGGCCGGCCCCCTTGGGCCCTCCTCCAAGCCCTAGGGCGACGGCCCCAAGGGTGGAGTGGGGGGCAAGTTTTCCCCCTTCCTTCTAGAAGGCTCACCTAGGGTTTCCCCTAGGGCTGGCCGGCTGGGCCTTGGGGGCCTTGTGCCCCTGGCCCAAAGTGGCCAGGGCACTTCCCCTTAGGCCCACGCAGGCCTCCGACAAGTGGGCCCACGTTGGTACAATACCGATAAACTCCGAAACGATTCCGAAATCCAAAACTGTTTTCCTTTATATGAATCTTATTCTCCGGACCATTCCGGAACCTCTCTTAATGTACTGGATCTCATCCGAGACTCCTAACAAAAACTCATAAACCAATTATCCATCTATCCTAGCGTCGATGCACGTTAAGTGTGTGACCCTACGGGTTTGACAATATGCAGACATGATCTTCTATCAATAATCAACAGCGGGATCTGGAAAACCATATTGACTCCCACACATTCATCGATGATCATATCGGATGAACCACAATGTCAGGATTCAATTAATCCCATATATGTAACCCCTTCGTCACGCGGTATTTTACTTGCCCGAGATTTGATCGTTGGTATCGGCATACCTAGTTCAATCTCGTTCACATCAAGTACTTTACTCGTTCCGTAATCTGATATCACTTTGTGATTAACTCCTTAACCACATGCTTGCAAGCAATGTTGACATCGATACCGAGTGAGCCCGAAGTATTTCTCTCTGACTCGGGAGGGACAAATTCCATCTCGATAAATACAACCCAACAAGTACTTTCCGATCACCTGAGAGACACCTTTATGATCACCCTCACATAGGATGACGTTTGATGACCTCAAAGCTTTCTTCCGATACTAGGGAGTTGTATTATCTCATGGTCTAAGGAATACAATACTTGACATAGGAAAAAGCTTTGCAAAGATGAACACGATGACACGATCTAATTGCTCTGCTTAATTTGGGTATGTCCATCATATCATTCTCCTAATGACATGATCTCATTATTAATCGACAACTCATGTCTATGGTTAGGAAACTTTAAACATCATTAATCAATGAGCTAGTCCATAGAGGCGTACTAGGGACACGGTGTTGTTCACAAACCACACAAGTATCAAAGTTTCCGCTTAATACAATTCTAGCATAGAATATAAACTTTATCATGAATAAGAATTATAATAATAACATCTTTATTATTGCCTCTAGGGCATAATTCCAACAGTATCCCACTTGCACTAGAGTCAATAATCTAGTTTACATCTGGTAACAATCTAACAACCATGGCATTAAGGTGCTGATCATGTTTTGCTCGTGGAAGAGGTTTAGTCAACGGGTCTGCGACATTCAGATCCGTATGTACTTTGCTAATTTTCAGATCTCCATCTGCTATATAATCTGGAATTATATGAAAACGACGGTTGATGTGCTTGGTCTTTGGATGATATCTTGGTTCCTTAGCCAGTACTATGGCACCAGTGTTGTCGCACAACATCTCCAGTGGGTCCAAGGCACTTGGAACCACACCATGCTCAGTGATGAAGTTCCTGATCCAAACTCCTTCACTTGATGCTTCTGAAGCAGCCATGTATTCCGCTTATGTTGTAGATCCCGCGATCACGTTTTGCTTGCAGCTTCTCCAGCTCACAGCTCCACCATTCAAAATATAAACGTATCCTGTCTGAGATTTAGAATCATCCGGGTCGGTGTCAAAACTAGCGTCGACGTAACATTTTACGACGAGCTGCTCATCACCTCCATAGACCAAGAACATTTCTTTAGTCCTATTTAAATACTTTAGGATGTTCTTTACGGCTGTCCAGTGTTCCACTCCTGGATCACTTTGGTATCTGCTCGTCAAACTAAGAGCATTGGACACATCCGGTCTAGTACATAGCATGACATACATAATAGAACCTATGGCCGAGGCATATGGCACTTTGCTCATAGTATCTCTATCTGTTACCGTAGCTGGACACTGAGGCTTGCTCAATATCTTACCTGACAACATGGGCAATGAACCTTTCTTTGCCTTATCCATTCTGAACCTTTTCAGAACTTTGTCTAGATATGTACTTTGGCTTAAAGCTATTAGGCGTCTTTGTCTATCTCTATAGATTTTGATGCCTAATATATAAGCATCTTCTCCTAGGTCTTTCATTGAAAAACATTTATTCAAATAACTCTTCACATCGTTAAGCATACCAATGTCATTTCCAATAATCAATATGTCATCCACATATAGTACTAAAAATGTCACCGAGATCCCACTCACTTTCTTGTAGATACAAGCTTCGTAGCAATTTGGAACAAGTCCAAAACTCTTGATCACTCGATCAAAACGAAGGATCCAACTCCGAGATGCTTGCTTTAGTCCATAAATGGAACGCTGAAGTTTGCACACATTATTAGCATCCTTAGGATCGACAAAACCTTCGGGCTGCATCATATACAACTCTTCATCAATGTTGCCATTGAGGAACGCAGTCTTGACATCCATCTGCCATATTTCATAATCATGAAATGTAGCAATTGCTAATAAAATCTGAATGGACTTAAACATCGCTATGGGAGAGAAAGTCTCATCGTAGTCAACACCTTGAACTTGCCGAAACCCTTTTGCGACAAGCCGAGCTTTATAGACAGTAACATTACCATCCGCGTCCATTTTCTTCTTGAAAATCCATTTGCACTCAACGGCCTTACGGTCGCCAGGAGGGTCCACCAAAGTCCATACTTGGTTTTCGCTCATGGATCCCAATTCGGATTTCATGGCCTCTAGCCATTTCTTAGAGTCTAGGCTCATCATTGATTCCTCATAGTTCGCAGGTTCACTGTTGTCTAACAACAAGATGGTTAAGACAGGGTTTTCGTACCATTCAGGAGTGGCACGTAACCTTGTCGACCTGCGAAGTTCAGTAGTAGCATCGTTCGAAGTTTCATGATCCTCGTCATTAGCTTCCTCTCTTGTTGGTGCAGATGGCACTGGAACAATTTTAGGTGCTGCGCTACTCTCCAACTCGAGAGAAGGTTCAATAACCTCGTCTAGCTCTACCTTCCTCCCACTCACTTCTTTCGAGAGAAACTCCTTCTCAAGAAAGGATCTGTTCTTTGCAACAAATACTTTGCCTTCGGATATGTGCTGGAAGGTATACCCAATCGTTTCCTTAGGGTATCCTATGAAGACGCATTTATCCGCTTTGGGTTCGAGCTTGTCCGGCATCAACTTCTTGATGTAAGCTTCGCATCCCCAAACTTTAAGAAATGACAACTTTGGTTTAGCACCAAACCACAGTTCATACGGTGTCGTCTCAACGGATTTAGATGGTGCCCTATTTAAAGTGAATGCAGCGGTTTCTAATGCATAACCCCAAAATGATAACGACAAATCTGTAAGAGACATCATTGATCGCACCATATCTAATAGAGTTCGATTCTGGCGTTCAGACACACCATTGCGCTGTGGTGTTCCGGGTGGCGTGAGTTGCGAAACGATTCCGCTTGCTTTAAGATGCGTGAGAAAATCATAACTCAAATATTCACCTCCACGATCGGATAGTAGAAATTTAATTTTCCTGTTACGATGGTTTTCCACTTCGTTCTGAAATTCCTTGAACTTTTCAAACATTTTAGTTTTATGTTTCATTAAATAGATATACCCATATCTACTTAAGTCATCAGTAAAAGTGAGAAAATAGCGATATCCACCGCGCGTCAAAACACTCATTGGTCCGCATACATCGGTGTGTATGATTTCCAACAAGTCCGTTGCTCGCTCCATTATTCCGGAGAACGGGGTTTTGATCATCTTGCCCATGAGGCACGGCTCGCACGTGTCAAATGATTCAAAATCAAGAGACTCCAAAAGTCCATCAGAATGGAGTTTCTTCATGCGTTTTACACCAATATGACCTAGACGGCAGTGCCACAAATAAGTTGGATTATCACTATCTACTTTGCATATCTTAGCCTCAATGTTATGGATGTGCGTTTCATTGCTTTCGAGATTCAGAAGAAATAAACCATTCACAACCGGTGCATGACCATAAAATATATTATTCATATAAATATAACAACCATTATTCTCCATTTAAATGAATAACCGTCTTGCAATAAACACGATCCAGATATGATGTTCATGCTCAACGCAGGCACATAATAACACTTATTAAGGTTTAAAACTAATCCCGAAGGTAAAACTAAGGAGAGCGTGCCGACGGCCATCACATCAACTTTTGATCTATTGCCAACGTGCATCGTCACCTCATCCCTTGCTAGCCGCCGTCTATTCCGTAGCTCCTGTTTCGAGTTACAAATATTAGCAACTGAACCAGTATCATATACCCAGGCACTACAACGAGCGCTAGTAAGGTAAACATCAATAACATGTATATCAAATATACCTTTAATGGTGCCAGACTTCTTGTCCGCTAAGTACTTCGGACAGTTGAACTTCCAGTGACCCTTGTCCTTGCAATAGAAGCACTCAGTGTCCAGCTTAGGTCCAGACTTGAGCTTCTTCTGAGCAGGGGCAACGCGCTTGCCGCTGCCTTTCTTGGAGGATTTCTTTGCACCCTTAGCTTTCTTAAAGCCAGTGGTCTTGTTGACCATCAACACATGATTATCTTTCTTGATGTCCACCTCCGCAGCTTTCAGCTTGGCGAAGAGCTCAGTGATTGTATCAGTGGAACCATTTTGATTGTGAGTAACTATAAAACCTTTGTAGCTAGGAGGGAGTGATTGCAGAACTCTGTCAATCTTGAGCTCTTCTGCAATCTTGCAGTCCAGTTGCTCAAGACGTTGAGTGTAGCCCGACATATTAATGGCGTGCTCACTAACGGAACTCCGTTCCTCCATCTTGCAGTTAAAGAACTTCTCAGAGATCTCATATCTCTTAGAACGGGCCTGAGTCTAAAACATGGTTTTCAGTTCTCAAGTATCTCAAAGGGCCCGTCGAAATCCTCAAAACGATTTTGAAGTTCCGGTTCCATAGCAAACAACATGTTACTCTTAATCGCTCCATAATCATCTTTGTGTGACTAATAAACAGCTTTTTCATCAGCCGGCGCATCAGTAGCAAGGGCGTCACCTAGCGCTTTCTCAAGTACGTAGGCTTTCTGGCCGCCAGAGAGAATGATTCTCATATTGCGGAACCAGTTGGTGAAGTTAGACCCATTGACCTTAAGCTTTTCTTTCTCAGCAAAAACGTTGAAGTTGAAGTTGGACTTAGCCATTTGATCTACAAAATTTTCAAATACAATTTAGACTATGTTCATGATAACTAGTTCAACTTAATCAAATTACTAGGTGAACTCCCACTAAATTCAACATCCCTCAAGTTGTTTAGTGAACACGATCCAAATTCACCACACCTAATCCGATCTTCACGAGAAGAGATGTGGTTTCAATGGTGGACAACAAAGTGTCGATCATATCATTCATATGACTCATGTTTAACCTTTCGGTTCGTGTGTTCCGAGGACATGTCTGTACATGCTAGGCTCGTCAAGTCAAACCCAAGTATTTCCACGTGTGCAAAACTGGCTTGCACCCGTTGTATGTGAACGTAGAGTTTATAGCACCCGATCAGCACGAGGTGCTTGAACAGGACGAACTTTCGCAACGGTGCATACATGGGGAGAACACAATTTTATCTTGATCTTTAAGTGAGGAATCATATTATAATGCTACCGTCGCGATCTAAGAATAATAAGATACATAAAAGGATAAACATCACATGCATATAATTTTATGTGACATGGTATAGCCAATCTCCGTGCAATGATCTCCATTTTGTGCGCGCCAGCATCATCTCCATCACTCCACCATGCTTGCCTCCACCACGAATAGAAACTACAACTATTGCTAACTACTTAGCGATAAAGTAATGCTATTACATGGCGTATAAGAAGTTGACACGCAGGTCATACACAATTATAAAGGCAACCATACGGCTCCTGCCGGTTGCGAACTCATCGACATGCAAGACATGAAATATTACAAAACATGATCATTGCATATATCTCAATTCATACACATCATGTCTTGGGCCATACCATATCACAAAACACTCCCTGCAAAAACAAGTTAGACGTCTCTACTTTGTTGTTGCATGTTTTACATGGCTTATGGGAGTAACAAGCTAAGAACGATTCTTACCTATGGAAAGCCACAACGGTGATATTATGGTTGCTAACATCCGGTGTAAATCCCATGAATACTATAGTGAGAGAAACTGGCATCCACCAGCCGCATGTGTGGAACAATCCACACATCAAGTGCGGAGCCGGTCTCGCGAACGAGGTCGCGTAAAGTTGGCCTGGAACGCTTCGATCTCACTATGATGCGCCATAAGAAATACACAACAAGAGGTTTGCAACAGAAAACATCAACGCCCGCAACAAGCATGTTGCGTTCTACTCGTGAAACACATCTACGCATAGATCTAGCTCTGGTACCACTGAAGGGTTTTGCAGCATAGTGTAACATCCCAAAAATACTAAACATGGATCATCAAACTCTAATCATCAAAATTAGAGTTAACAAAAACTTTTCTAAATAAAATTATAAAAGCATGCAGGTGAGTATGCATTTCATTTTGAATTCTTTTGAACCACCTTGTTTGTGTGTTCCATTGCTTGTAAATGGATGCTTAGGTGAAATAAACATCATCTAAACATTTCCCACACTTTTCTCAAAGACAAGTAAATCAAAACAAATAAAACAAGGGAATGGTCATTTTGACCAATTTAACTCCCATGCCTACTTTGGTTGTCTCAAAATTTCAGAACCTAATAGAAACTTTTCTGGATCTTTCACCCCTTGATTGTACTTATAACAAAGTATCAAGGCCCACTTTGTGATCATCCAGAAACTTTCAAATGCATAGTTTAAATGACAATTCAAAATTGAATCTTTATCATATGAGAAGATCCCACTTTTTCAAAAACCACTCAAACAAGCTCAACTTTCAAAACCCAAGCATCTGCAGACTCCCCAGCATCAACCTAGCACACCCACCAAAAATCTTTTCAAAATTCAAAGCTTGAGTTCTTGCGGCCATTTCATCAAACAGGTTGCAGACACAAATCAAACAAAATCTAAACACTATTGTGAGCAGTGATTGAAGCCTAACTTGTTCCCTCTCTGGTTGCAACTAGGTTTTAGTAGATCATCTAGCTCAATTGCACACCCTTAGCATCCCTGTAAGCTAGGCAATGCCATCAATGATGAACAGCCGAAGCTCACCATGCCACCCCAGTGGAGACTGCAAGCTAGGAGAGAAACTATCCGTGCCAACCTTGTCTAGGAGATCACCCATGCCTCACCGCCCCCTCTCGACCAGCCCTGCCTCGAAGACGTCGAACACAGCACCCAGGAACGCCGCGCCCGTGCCTCTGTCAACCATGCCGAGCATGCGCCAGAGCGCCACGCTCGACCGAAGCCCACAGACCGCGCGCCACCCTCGCCGCGTGCATACATGATCGACACCGACCCAGGAGACCGCCAGACATCCCCGTTCGCCGCCCCATGCCGCATAGCCACCGCTCGCCGTCGAAGACGCCGCCTCTGCCGCGCAGAGCATCGTGCGTTCCAGACCAAACCGCACCGCCCCTACACGCACATTAAAGCCGTAGAGCATCTCCAGGAGACCACAAAGCGATCGCCACCGCCGGCCATGCCTCTAGCAGCCCATAGCCATGTCGCCACCGTCGCATGCCCATCCCGTTCGGTCTCGTCGTCGCGACTATAAATAGAGGCCACCCCCAGCCGAACTGAGCACACCATCTCACTCTCCTCTTCTCACTGATCATTCCACCCTGTTCCCGGACCAAGGCAAGCAGCGCAGCGCCGGAATTTCACCGGAGCCCACCGCAGCTGGAGAAGAAGGGCGCCAACGATTGGAGCCGCCCCAGGAGAAGCTGCCGGTACCAGGAGGTTCGCCGTCGTCGAATTCGTCGTTCGCCCGCCTCGTCGACCCTCGCCTGAACCCCGGTGAGCCCCCAACGACCCCCACTGGCCGCGCTAGGTTTCTGTCTCGCCGGCGTTGCCCAACATCGACGATGACCCTCAGCCGTTGGATTAGAACCAGATCGAACGCACCACATCGCCCCATACCGCTTCGCACCCCCTGTCTCACTGACGCATGGGGACATCCACTTAAGCAGCCCGTGGAAGCGCTATGCTTAGCAGGCCAGCCCGCTAACCTTTCCCGCGCAGCCCAGTGATTTGAATTAAACCTTTTCCATTTTATTTCAAACACACTTCTGTACCCAGTTTCAAAAATCAACCCAGGTCGATTCAGTGCACCAAATTGAATGAAACCAATTTTGTTGGAAAGGTCTGGGAATGCTGAATCCAAGCCCATTGGATTCAATTCATTTGGATCTGTAGAACATCTTTGGTAAAAATAACAAGGCAGAAGCTTTTCTGCATTCAAACATTTTTCAAATTAAAACCATAATAGCTTTTGAGTTGATTCCAACTCTCAAAAATCACATTTGACCATACCTTTCAGAATATATAAAAATATATAGGTTTACTTACAGAAATAATGTTCAAGTAATAAAATAATGCCACATAGGCATTTCTAGCCACTTTAATTAATTAAAATAAAAGGGTAAAACCTTATTAAATTGTGAAACCACTTTAAATCACATGCCCATGGACTAAAATATGTGGTGATGACATGTGTCAACATGATCCCATGTTTGGTTTGGAGAATAGTAAATCTTAAGTAGTTTTTCAATGAGTAGAAATTACTTTTCTAAAAATAAAAGGAATTAAACCAAGCCTTAATCTTGTAATGTTAGTGATGATGCTAGATCATCTATAGGACCCTTTTGTGTGATGATTGCAAGTAGTTAAATATTGTTTGGTGATTATGTACATCATATTTATTTATAGACGCTAGTACCGACCAAGGATACGAGGAGGAAGGAGGATTCTACGAAGAAGAAGTCGAGGAGAACTTCAACCACTGCTCTGCACAAGGCAAGCCTAATACTACTAGTTGAATGTGCAAGCTAACACTTGCAAGCTTATATTGATATTGTGCAAGCCCATACTTGCAAGCCTTACTAATCAAGTTGACCTATGCAAGCTAATACTTGCTCGTTACCATGCCAACTATATGCCTTAAGCATATGGGATCATACCCACTTGATAACCCAATCCTAGTTTTATTTGCAAGCTTCTACTTTATTTCTTTATCAAAGCTTTAACTTAGAGTTGACTTAAGTGACTTATAGATCCTAGAAAGATATATTTGAAGGTTGCATAAAGAGCATAAAATTTGGCCTAAGTTAGACACCTTGATATCATCCTAAGATATAAGGTTGTACTTAGTTGAAACTCCACTAGTTTACCACCCCTCATTAGTGTTACCCCACTTGTAGATGCTAGTGCTAAGCATAAAACTTGATCAACTTTAGATGGGAATACTTGGTGAAAATGGTTATGAAAACCTTAGAATGATGGATCATTCTACTGAGATGTTTTGACATATGTTTCCGAATACCAGATGATTTTGGTGATGAAAATGTTGAGGCATGAGCCTTAGCCCTTTATAAAACTGATGGTTGTCTGGATGCGATACCATTCCAATTTTATCGTACAACCACAATACCCGAAGATTGGGTAGGGCTTGACTGGAAGCTTATATACCTTAGTATTAGTTCCCTCACGGCCAAGGTCTGAGCTCAGGCTACCTTGTGATGATTGTCCACCTGTGCATTACCCAAGATGACAGTTGGTCATGGTTGGGAGGCCAAACTCACAGGAGAGGTGCTTATACTAGGGCGTGTAATTGAAAGGTTAGGATTGATTATCCGCATACTGAGTATGGTGAATTCAGGATTTGTTCCTGACGGATGTATCGAATGTTGTGGTGAAAGTGTACAATCTCTGCAGAGTGTCAAACTATTCGAATAGCCGTGTCCGCGGTTATGGACAGTTGGAGTGTCCATACTGTTCCCCCGTCAGATGTTTTCAAAATGACTTGTGAAATGAGTTCATATTTTGACTTGACCACAACAGAGTTGTGATACGAAATACAAGTTCCCACTTAGGTGTTATAAACTTCAACTAGCTCTCTTGCTTCTTAACTTAGTAGAGATAAATCTGGCCTTTGCAAAACAACCCTAGAGCCTAGTGTCCTATTATCCAAAAACCCTTTTACTTGTTAGTATTAGTTTGCGAGTACTTAAAGAGTACTCATGGCTTTGTCCCTGGCTATTCCCGTGGCCAGACTATGAAGAGGAGTACCTGGAGGATGGACCCCAGGAAGGTTACGACAACTAGGATCATCTCCCATCGTCAGCATTGCCTGTGACCCCGAATATGGAGCTTCGCCTACGCTACCGTTATTATTACGTATTCCGCTGCTTGAAGTTGTATTAAGAACTGGATCATGAGATCCTTATTTGTGTAAAACCTTATGTATGGTTTGTAATGGATGATGTACTGTGGTATCCAATTCTGTTATATCTCGCAAAAATAGTAATCATGGGATTGCGATGTATGGCATAACAGGCATCTAGGATTAAAAATCCGGGTGTTGACACATAGTAAATCAAAAAAATTCTACGGATGCGAACAAGAAATCCAAGATCTAATCTAGGAGATGCAATCAACGAGAGAGATAGATGAGATCTTAATACCCTTGAAGAAATTGCACAGCGGAAACGTTCAACAGAACGTGGTTGATGTAGTCGTACTCGCCGTCTCCTTCTCGCGTTCCGATCCGATCCTACGCTCCAAGTGGCGATGCCTCCGAGAGATGCACACGTACGGTGCCGCGACGTCTCCTCCTTCCTTGGTCCAGAAAGTATAGTGGATAGATAGATTGGATATGAAGCACGACGGCGTGGTGCTTATGGTGGAAAATTTCTGTGGCAGGGCTTCGCCTACGCGCAGTCGGGAGAGAGAGAGAGAGAGAGAGAGAGAGAGAGAGAGAGAGAGAGAGAGAGAGAGAGAGAGAGAGAGAGAGAGAGAGAGAGAGAGAGAGAGAGAGAGAGAGAGAGAGAGAGAGAGAGAGAGAGAGAGAGAGAGAGAGAGGAGGGGCAGCAGTTGGCGGCTAGGGATGAAGGAGTGGGAGAGGGGGAGGGTGCTCCCCTGCCCTCCTTATATAGGGGGGTGGTCGGCCCCCTTGGACCCCCCTCCAAGCCCTAGGGCGGCGGCCCCAAGGGTGGAGTGGGGGGCAAGTTTTCCCCCTTCCTTCTAGAAGGCTCCCCTAGGGTTTCCCCTAGGGCTGGCTGGCTGGGCCTTGGGGGACTTGCGCCCCTGGCCCAAAGTGGCTAGGGCACTTCCCCTTAGTCCCACGCAGGCCTCCGACAAGTGGGCCCACATTGGCCCCACTCCGGAACCTTCTAGAACCTTTTGGTATAATACCGATAAACTCCGAAACGATTCCGAAATCCAAAACTGCTTTCCTTTATATGAATCTTATTCTCCGGACCATTCCGAACCTCTCGTGATGTCCTGGATCTCATCCGAGACTCCAAACAAAAACTCATAAACCAATTATCCATTCTATCTTAGCGTCGATGCACGTTAAGTGTGTGACCCTACGGGTTCGAGAATATGCACACATGATCTTCTATCAATAATCAACAGCAGGATCTGGAAACCCATATTGACTCCCACACATTCATCAATGATCATATAGGATGAACCACGATGCTAGGATTCAATTAATCCCATATATGTATTCCCTTCGTCACGCGATATTTTACTTGCCCGAGATTTGATCGTTGGTATCGGCATACCTAGTTCAATCTCGTTCACAGCAAGTACTTTACTCGTTCCATAATCCAATATCACTTTGTGATTAACTCCTTAACCATGTGCTTGCAAGCGGTGTTGACATCGATTACCGAGTGGGCCCGAAGTATATATCTCCGACTCGGGAGGGACAAATTCCATCTCGATACATACAACCCAACAAGTACTTTTCGATCACCTGAGAGACACCTTTATGATCACCCTCACATAGGATCACGTTTGATGACCTCAAAGCTTTCTTCCGATACCAGGGAGTTGTATTATCTCATGGTCTAAGGAATAAAATACTTGACATAGGAAAAAGCTTCGCAAAGATGAACACGATGACACGATCTAATTTGGGGTTGTCCATCATATCATTCTCCTAATGACATGATCTCATTATTAATCGACAACTCATGTCTGTGGTTAGGAAACCTTAACCATCATTAATCAATGAGCTAGTCCATAGAGGCGTACTAGGGACACGGTGTTGTTCACAAACCACACAAGTATCAAAGTTTCTGCTTAATACAATTCTAGCATGGAATATAAACTTTATCATGAACAAGAATTATAATAATAACATCTTTATTATTGCCTCTAGGGCATAATTTCAACATCCGGAGAGTACTAAGATGTATATGGATTTAAAGGAACTATTCTGGTGGAATAACATGAAAAGAGATATTGCTAAATATGTATCGGAATGCCATACTTTTCAAAGGGTGAAGGCTGAACATCAAAGTCCAGCAGGACCATTACAACCTTTAGAAATTCCTGAATGGAAATGGGAGGAAATAGGTATGGACTTCATTACAGGTGGTAGAATGATGCATGTATATTGTGCAATGTCTAATTTGTTTGAAGAAATCACATGGTCATCTTCCTCTTAACCGTAGTTTGAAGAAATCACATGTATATTGTGCAATGTCTAATTTGTTTGAAGAAATTAGTGTGGTAGAATGATAGTGTGGTAGAATGTCTAATCATCACATGGTCCTCTTCCTCCTAACCCTAGAAATTAGTGTGGTAGAATGTCTAATTTGTTTGAAGAAATTAGATGGGCTATTGTTGGCATATATGGCTTTGTGTAGATGATATAGAATGAATGTATTAATATATGGATTATTGTTGGGCTATTGTTGGCATATATGGCTTATAGGATAATATATTGTTGGGCTATTCTTGGCATATATTGTTGGGATATTCTTGGCATATATGGCTTATATGGCAATTGTTTGGCTATTGTTGATATGGAATGAATGGTGTATTCATGAATGTACTCATATATGTATTCATATATGTATTCATATATGCATATTGTGGTGGATGGTGTATTCACTTGTCTTTTTGCAACAACTTGTAGGATGGAAGGACAATCTATTTTGAATGGGCATTATGATCAACGGAACCGTGGGCGGTACATCGCGGAGAATAAGCATGTCTTCAAGTGGTTGCACCTAAGGTCCAAGGAGGTGCATAGCAAGAAGATTCCATATGATGAGCGCTACACTCCATATGTTGAGTGGACTGGACTTCTCCCTTTCATCCATCTTGTCTCGCATTCGACGCCGCATATGAACCCTTGTTTGATCACAACGCTTATTGATAGATGGAGACCGGAGACACACAGTTTTCACCTCCCTTGTGGTAAGATGACGGTCACTCTGCAGGACGTCTCCATGATTTTTGCGCTTCCCATCAAAGGACAGCCTCTGTGTATAAGCTCAGATTTGGGTAAGTGGCGTGAAGTGATGATTGGCTTAATTGGTAAGTGTAACGTCCCAACATTTAGGACGTAACGAAGGGTAGATTTAGGAATATGAATTTTTGCATGCATTCATCTATGAAAATGTGGGTAAAATTTTCGCCAAATAAAAAAAACCTAAGTGGTCAATGTTTCTTTCATACTTTGAGATTAGGTTTAGTCTTAAAGGATGATTGTTATAAACTTTGAGATGATCTTAAGGAGTTATGTGTTTTCAAATGGATTTGAAATATTAGACTTGAGTGTTTGAATTATAATTCAAATGAATTAGATATAAATTTTGAATCTTAATTCAATTAAGAGATAAATATTACAACTTGAATTCTATCCAAAGATAAACAATAATGAATATAAAGTCTATTTTTATCATCATTACATATAATGAAGTTATAAAATTATAACTTATTTGAATCATCCACATAAATTACAAAAGTAAATTTACAAAGAATAGGAATTCTTTATTAATAATAATATAATCTTTATTACAATTGAATAAAATAAAGATTACATGAATAATAAAAGAAAATTACAAAAGAATAAGAAAATTACAATGGAATATTTACTAACTATCGTATATCTAAATCTAAACTAAATCTTCATCTTTATCTTTGTACGTGCAAAACAAAGACTAAATAAAAACAAAAGAAGATTAGTGTTAGTATTATTTCTCTCAGACATGTCAGTGAAATGCACTTGACAAATTCATCATTGAGAAATGTTATAAAAGGGGCAAGTTTCACCAATAGGAAAGATTCCATCTTTCATAAATTCAAAGCCAGAAGTCAGATGACAGCCAAGAGGGACAAATTCACCAGCCAGATGAAAGTAACCAGGTAAAAGTAAATATCCAGATTCTGAACATATCCACAAGTGCATAGCAGGCACACAAGCTGGACACACACCAACATGCATATGGTGTGCTCTCGACCTCACAAGCATAGCCCAATCTCACAAAACCACAACACAGCCGTGGGGGGCACTAGTGCATCACCCCACTGCACAGCACACAAAAACAGCCAGTGTACAAAGCAGCTAAACCAAGCACCACAGCCAGCAACCACACCAACCAAGGATCAACCAAACATCACGAGGATGGTGACATAAGGAGGGGAATGGATCAGGTGGACAGCAAGATCAAGCCCAGGAGCTAGGAGGAGCAGGCTAGATCAAGAGCAAGCACAGGAGTCCAGCAAAACCAGATCAAGATCATCATCAACTTACTACACCATCATCAGATTCTGTGGTGAGTTTCATAAAACCTTCACATAATCTAATCATCTTATTCAGAGAAAGCATGTGTTGTTTTATAAAACAAACCCTCAGAAAGCACCCAAGTGTGGTGAATCCATCATAGGGGTTTCTTTTAAACTCTAAAGTCAAACAACAAAGTACCAAGATCCAACCAGAGCTCAGGGCAACATCCTTGCTCTGGTTGTCAAACTATATTTTACCATTCAATCATGCATATACCTATGATCTATTTCTAGGCACATCCCTAAAGGAAGGGTAGCACCTTAGGAACAAATCCATAGGATCCATAACATGATCAAGATCACTATCATTTTTCCAAGATTTGATTCAATAAAGAATAGCTGGTACCACTACCAGGACTCTCTAGATGAACCAATTAGATAAGATTTGAATCCCTAAGCCTCAAACCAACATCATTGGCCTTAGGGAATTCAAATAAGAGCATCTATATTCATCTTTCAAAGCCAAGATTGTCTTAAGAATAAACTAACCAAATCCATGGTTTAGAATCAAACTTGTGTGCCATACATGATGGTGTCACAAGAACAATCCAATATGAATCAGGAAAGACAGTAAATCATCATAGATTCGGACAATCAACTAACTAATCATTTTCCTATAAAACAGGAATCATAACTAGGATATTCCTATGATACACTTTACTGTTTGAGATCATAATGATCTCAAACCACATGTTAAATACCAAGCTAACAGCACTAAGATAGTAGCTGTATCTTATCATAATCATGACCATGAATCAAATAAACAGTGGAAAGCTATCAGATCATTAGATTAACCAAGCATGTTTCCCAAACAACAATATCATCTTAATCAGATGCAATCTAAGCATCAAATCATCTAGTAAGCCACCAGGAACATCATCTATCAGTTTTTAAGAAACAAGCTTTAGGCCAATAAACATCTAGCATGTGTACAGACCATCCAAACATGAATCAATTCATCCAGTACATGAACAAGCACATAGCAGGAACCCTAAATGGATGATCATCTTAATCTGAATCAGACAGTAGCAAGAGAGGACACAACCAACATCTAGCATCGAATCAGCAAGCACATAAAGAACCAGGGGGAAGGAACCAAACTCACCGTAGGTCCTCGCTGAAGAAATTGAAGAGGATGTAGAAGGGCCGACGAACCCGTGGCGGCACAGGGAGCACCCAGGGGGCGCTGCAACCTGCACCAGCCACGGCGGCGGCCACAGCAAGACATTAATCCACACCACAGGCGAGACCATGACAACGGCAGTAGCACTTGAACACATGCCAAACCCCAAACCCTAGGGTTCAGAGAGGCATCGACCCATTGCAGGAGAGCCCCAGGCTCAAATCCAATTGGATAGAACGAACAAGCGTCGTCGACAACCCCCAATTGCACCATGGCGGCGACCAGAACGGCCGACGGTGGCGGAAATCGACGGTGGCGGCATCGCCGGCCACGAGGTCGGGGTCAGAGGAGGAGAGGATAAGATCGAGGGAGAGAGAGAGGTAGTGAGGAGTGGGTTGAGCTGGGCCAGACCCTTCGGGGTGGCTCTTTTGTCTAGAATTAATGGGCCACTAGGGCCTAATAAGAATAATCAGCCCAGAAACAATTCCAGACCTGTTCCAATAAAAAGAAAATACCAAAATACCCTTGGACTTAATAAAATTCTAGAAAAAAAAATAAAAGTCCAAAAATTATAAATAAAATATTTTTGGATTCACAAAAATCCAAACTACTCAAATAAATTAAAATATAAAATTTTAGACATTTAAATTTATTAGGAATTTTGTAAATTATATATTCCTTATTGAATTTTACAAAATTATTGAAGGGTGATAAAATTAATTAAAATTCACTTTCATTATGTGTTAATATTGTAGTATTTTAGAAAAATACTAAATAAATATTTAAGCACCATTTGTAATGTATAATTAATAACTCCTAAAAGAATTATTAAATCAATAAAATTCAAACAAAAGGGAAATAAAATAAAATAACTCAATATATGTTATAAATATTAAAAAGTAATATTTATAAATCCTTTATTACTAAAAAGGAACTTTTTGGGGTAAATGCATTACATTACTTGCATAATCATCTTTGCTTCTTTAAATATTGTCCTTATCGGGCAATAATGATGTTTTTGTAGAACTAGAAGCTCAATGTCTAGTGCAAGCATCAGACTTCACTACCTTGCCATCACAAGGCAAGTTCATCACTTGCTCATGTCCTTTGAAGAGTCTTTATCAAAGTATTTGCAAATTGTGTGTTATCATATATGCTATAAAAGAAAGAAAATATTATTTTCATAAATAAAGAAATCATAGATATCATCCTAAGTGGTGATATAATGGAGCAATAGAACTTAGGGTTCTATTTGCAATAATGATGATCAAGTAGGGACTTAATAACCCCTGACATCAGTGATTCTAGCGCTGTATATTACGCGTTAGCCATGAGATTTGGAATGGGATAGAGAAGTCAGCTGTATCTTATTCCTCTCGCATGAAGCCGGATGTGCAGGTCGTGGCTGTTATCCTCGTAGAGTGCATATTAATTGGTAATTCGTAGAGGATATGCAGCATATGGGTGGGAACCCTCATCGTCCCATGATAGTTCTGGCATCTAACGGTTTGTACAAACCATTGCCGTAATTCATTACGTGGGCATGGTGTACACCAAGGAGGCATGCGGGGGCGCGAAGGGGGAAGTGATTGGCTTGGACCAACTACTGGGCCCCACATCATGGAATTATGGATGGAAAAGTATGCCCGGTTGTGCAACAAGGAGTTGATCTCTCATGGGTAAAGTAACGCACCTCTGCAGAGTGTAAGAACTGTAACTTGTTACTCCCTGTTCCGGGAAGGAGCTACGAACACGGCAGGAAAGGAACTCCATGAAAGTTCTGGTCAACCTGTGAAGGCTGATTGTCATAGTTTTTCAGAATAAAATCAATCTTTGAAGAAAGATTTAAAAAAACTGCATAGTGCCAAGGATTTATAATCTGAGGTGGTAGTTAGAGCATCAAACTTCCCACCTTGCATATAATGAACTTGTTTGGTAACGCTGTTACTCATTCTTTTCTTTGATCCCTTGCTTAGACTCTGAGGATCCTGAAGACGTGCCAATGTATGTAGCCAAATGTCAAGAAGATGTGTTCTACGAGGAACCTGATCTGTCCGGAGGAGTTGAAGGAGTGGATTACGAGATCCGCTACGGTGTCGATGAGAACGAGTCAAATTAAGTACCTAGTTAGTAGTAACTAACGGAGCCGAGCAGCATGAACTCTATAGAATAAGCTGCTGAGCTCAACTCCTAGTCGGAGTTGCTACTTTTAAATTCCGCTGAAACACTTTATATTTTGGTTTGTAAGTTGAATCTTTTGGAAGTCTTGAACTTCCGGTATTGTAATAATAATAATGTGTATACATTTGTAATATGGACCCGCAATGTTTCTGTTGTACCACTCTGAGGGATGTGATATTTACGGAATGGTGTTCTGTGAATGTCATGTCAACGACTATAGTGTACTACACATGCAGTGGTATGCTGGGTCACCGCAGTAAGGCGCCAACGCAAGAGAAGATGTCTGCCGTTGCTACTTACAAATGGATACAAGAAAATTTCAGCAAGTGCCCCGAGGACGCCGATGAGGAGGTGATCCAGATGTATGCCTGTGCATACTTATGGTATTCCATAACTAGGACACTTTTCTCAGATGGCACTGGAAGGAACGCTTCATTCATGTGGCTCACTCTATTTGCGGAATGGGGCTATATGCACAGCTGGGGTTCGGCGGCACTTGCTTACTTGTATTGACAGGTAATAAACCATATATATTGCATGATAGTAGTACATATGCTTGATCGACCGGATACTTATGTATGCTTGTTGTATGTGCAGCTGGACGACGCGTGTTGTAGAACTGGAAAAGGAGCAAGTATTGGTGGACCTATGGTGCTACTGACCATATGGTCCTGGTTGCGCATACCAATTGGTCGACCCATTCTGATGAAGGAAAAACCGTGGGATGATCATGGTAATAGCCGTCTCCGTGCTCCTACATGGGCGTACTTGTGGGATAATACCAAAGTATCCTACAGTGAATCCGAGGAATGCTACTTGCGTTACACTAACCAAATCGACTTGCTAACCCTGGAGAAGGTAATAATTTGATTGTTCTCAAGAACTCATCTTTTCCACCATATATACTTTGAGTCCACATGCTAATATTGTGTTCCTCGCTCAGGTGGAATGGGAGCCATACGGAACTAGAGGGAATGTGGGTACGGGTGTTTGGTTCCAGGTGGACTTGAACCGCAAATGTATGCAGGAAGCACATCTCTGGAGGATTCGTTCCCCATTGATTTGTGTCTATGTTGTTGAGTTCCACCTTCCACAATAGGTGATGAGGCAATTTGGATTATTTAGGAGACCCGCCGCCATACAAGGACACTAGAATAGATCTTCACGGGTGAGTGATCCTTATACCCTAAGTATCTAATTTTCTTGGGCGCCACATGATAGTATTAAGTCGATGAATTTGATTGTAGATTGGACAAGATCAAGCAGAAGAGGGAAAAATATTGGGCTGCATATCATCAAAAGTATATTCAGAAGTTCTATGCAAGGATTGAGGAGATCGAAAACCCGAACGCGGTCTCTCATCCTGAGGCGCCGCATGATGCTGCAACGTTCAATCGGTACCTTGTGTGGCTTGGGAAGGTGTCTCATTTGTACCTGCAGTCGGCTTCGTTTGCATCTCATGACATAGTGGAGGATCCTTTTCCTGCTTTTGACGATCTGAGCCAGCATGGAGTTTTCCAAGGGGGCGCCATGTAGAAGACTTAGCCGATTTTCAGGCGACCATTTTCGTCGCTCGCGCGCAGGCTCTATGTCCCAGCACGCCAGACATACGCCAAAGCGCCATGGTAGCATGGCGCCCTGGACAAAAGCGACATGCTTCCTAGCATGGCGTTTTCATAGAGGGCGCCATGCAGAAGACTTAGCCGATTTTCGGGCGACCATTTTTGTCGCTCGCGCGCAAGCACTGTGTCCCAGCGCGCCAGACATGGGCCAAAGCGCCATGGTAGCATGGTGCCCTGGACAAAAGCTCCATGCTTCCTAGCATGGCGTTTTCGCAGAGGGCACCATGCAGAAGACTTAGCCGATTTTCGGGCGACCATTTTCATCGCTCGCGCGCAGGAACTGTGTCCCAGCACGCCAGACATGGGCCAAAGCACCATGGTAGCATGGTGCCTTCGTCAAAAGCGCCATGCTTCCTAGCATGGCATTTTCCGAGAGGGCGCCATGCACATGAATTCTCATAAGTTGGGGCTAGTTCCTATGCTAGTGGCAACATTCCAGAAAATTGCATTACGCACATGTCTATTGATACAAGAAGCATTATAGGAAAGTGCAGCGAATGTTTACGGAATACATGCCATTCAGCCGTTAAGGGGTTTTACATACGCAAGAACCAAGATGACAAATTCGGCATAAAAATGTTCAAGATAAATTCCACATAGTGGAGTCCATAACATAGATCATAGCATGGTGACAACTCTACTGTGCCGCGCTAGGATCCTTCCCCTTCGCCTTCCTTTTCCTCTCTTCCTCTGCCTCTTCCTTTTCCCTCAAGTCGCGTGCAAGCTGGACAACGGAGTTGAACTGCGCCTCGAATTGGCGTCTACTCTCTTCTTTCTTCTTGCTCTCTTCTTCCTCCATTGTGAGGCTAGCCTCTTCAGACACCTTCTCAAACCGACGATGATTCCTCAAGCTCTTCAAGTACATGTATCTTTCATATTTTGCTTATTTTTCCTTCCTCTCACGTTCTTTATTTGCTTTCTTGATGCTTGCCTCACAAAATCTCCTGTTGAAATCTTCTTCCCACCGCCATTCTTCTTTAGCCTCCCTCCTTTCCTCTTCCCTTTTCTTGATCAACTGAGCTACTTCATCTTCCCTCTCCTTCCCCCTCCTCAAAGCCTCCGCCCACACTTTCGAGTAGCTCATACCGTTCCCATCATTGTTCTCCTTGGTGGGTTGGGTCGACATACCTATAAAAAGAATGCAACATAATAGTTAGTAAATATAAATAAACTTAAATGCACAATAAAAGTTATTAAAAAATATGCAAGAAAACATAAGGAAATTCTCCTCGGAGATACGTAAACATACTACCGCCATGACCTCTACCGCCACGACCTCTACCACCGCCACGACCTCTACTTCCACCACGACCTCTACCACCTCCTTGGCTTGTGTTTTTACCACCATCACCATCTCCTTTGCTTGTCCTTATATCACCTTTACCAACTCCTTGGCTTGTCCTTCTACCACCTTCACCATCTCCTTGGATTGTGTTTCTACCACCATCATCACCTCCTTGGCTTGTGTTTGTACCACCATCACCACCTCCTTGGCTTGTGCTGCCAATAGGGGTGTTGGCTTCCTTTGATTTTTTCCTTTTGCTACATGATGTTTTATTATGGCCCTCAACATTGCATTCTCCACAACGGTTTTTGTCACGAGGCTCCGCGAAATACTCGCTCCCCCATTCCCGTCGGTATCCACCAGCCCAATCGTCCATGTCACCTCGAAAACGTTTGGTTTATCTTCTTCCCCGACCAACAACCTTCGTTGACGGATCGGGCCAAAGTTGGACACCATGATATTCTGGCCATTGAGATTGGTCAAGGTAAGGTTGAAATCTACCCGCCCATGTGTTCTTCACCGCTTGATGGAATGCTCATCCAACCTAACCGTATCCGGGTGATTAAGACCCACCATTCGTTTAGATGTCGCCTTCATCACGTGTGAGCAAGGGAGATGGTACAATGTCGGCCTCTCGCAGGAGCAATAACCATTGCATAGCCACACCTTATAGGACAGTCCCCCATGTTGCACACCTCCCCTTGTGCTACCTCCATGTTCATTCACTTGGTAAATCAGTTCTTGGTTGTCGAAACATTTAACCGTTTATGTATCCCCTTTCTTTGATTGATATTCCAGTCAATTATCAATCAATGGTGGGTACTCATACTTCTTTTTTTCTTGTTATCCCCAGCGATTTGCTTATCCGTTTCATCACTATACTATAGAAAGTATTCATTCAACTTCTGAAATGTGTACTCCGCTATAGCAGTCATAGGAAATTGACGTACACCTTTAAGTACTTTGTTGAAGCATTCCGCCATGTTGCTGGTGGAATCACCGTATCTCTTGCCGCCATAATCATAAGCCATTTCCCACTTTGTCCGTTCATTAAGGTGCCTTCTGAGAAACTCTTTGCCACCATCATCTGTGAGACAATACAATCTATCATATAGTTTTTGAAAATGCCAAGCGGTGAAGGAAAGACAACAATCTTGTAGATCGTCGGCACGTTCCTTGTATCCACATGCTCTATAGAAGTTGGATACAAAATGCCTCATGCACCATCGATGGTGGATACGAGCACACCCGGGAATGTCCTTCTCGACTGCGTTGAGTATTCCTTGATGGCGATCCGAGATGATGCAAACCTCTCTATCAGGTTCTATCACCTTGGTCCTCAATATATGGAAAAACCACTCTCAGTTGTCGTTGTTCTCCACCGAAACCAAGGCAAAAGACAAAGGTAAAACCCGGTTGTTTGCGTCGTGGTATATGGCAGTTAATAGTGTGCCCTTGAACTTGCCGGTCAAAAATGTGCCATCCACGGACATAACAGGCCGACAATGCTTGAATCCCCTGATGCATGGTCCAAATGTCCAAAATTCAGGGCCAAATACTCGGACTGTGGCACCATTGTACAACCTAGTCGCCAACCCAAGAGGCTCCACCATATAATACATTCCTGGGTTCTTTGCGGCCATTGCTCCCAACAACCTAGGGAGGCGGTTGTATGCTTCTTCCCAATCACCATACAACATCTTAAATGCAGCTTGTTTGGCCGTCCACGCCTTACCATACTTCACTTTATAACCGAAAACTTCTTTAACCAAATCTATGACACCCTTAATAGTATATGTTGGGAGAGACCTTATGTTATTTGCAACTCTATACGCGATGAAATCAGAGGTCAGCTGCCGATGGTCATCCTTGACAATTTTGCCATCCTTGATAAAATTGTCTTCACACATATGAATGGACTAACAACTTACAATGGTCCATTGTGGCCCGCCCCTCAATGGTCATACGCGAACAACCCATGGACATCCTTGCTTCTCACACTTGACTGTGTAACGCACCTTAGTGTCCGAGTGAGCCACCTTGTACGGTCGGTGGTACTTCACCACGTAGTCCTTGATCCACATCTAAAATTCCAACAAGCTATCAAACTTCACCCCAGGATTTATCCCGTACTTTTTCGGCTTCAAGTACTTTTTAGAAGGTGCTCATGCCTCGAGAACTCGACTAATTCCACCGTCAACTTGGGCCTCATCTGCAAGGCTAACATCACGGAACAATGAAGGTCGATGATCCTGACCTACTACTTTTTTGTGAGCTTCGACGAATTTAACCGTTAGACCATCCTCATCCACATCTTCATCCGGTCCTTCATCCTCAGAGTCCGATGCATGACACCTCAAATAAGGGAGATCATGGTCCATGTCCTCCTCATTGCAATTGGCCTCCACATCTCCTACTTCATTGTCATGAAGCCCATACTCAACCTCATCACCCTCAAAGTCATCATCCTCCATTTGAGATGCTTCATAGTTGTCATTGCGAACAGGGCTCATGGAAGGTTGTCTCGTTGTTGTGTCATCGTAGGTTGGCTCTACGCGGACTGGGCTCAATGGAGGTTGGCTCATTGTTGTGTCATACACATGTGTCTCACCTCGAGACGAGCTCATGGAAGCATGCCGGTTTAAGTCAATGTGCAACTGAGCCGCAACCTTTCTTGTGGCAAATATCTCGAGTGACTTATCTTCAGATTCCGCCACCATCTCCTTATAGGAACTCCAATTCAACTCGGAGTTGATAGGCATTATCTTCAATCTATTGTGATGGCCAAACCCGGCGTTATACCTTCCAACCAACTCATACACATCACTAGGGTCCATCCATTTCAAATCATTCCTCACTCTTTCCACAACCTCGGCATATATAGGACTTGTGCCAAACACCATGACTACCTCCTTCGGGTCACACTCGGTATTGCCTTTCAAGAATGCGGCCTTGTCCACATGATGAACATTAATGATTCTTGCCATCTAAAAAACAATGACACCAACCATTAGGCATCAAAGACAACTATATTACCACCACCAACCGTAGCTACCAACTAAAACAAGTCATGCCACTTTGCTAATTCTAACATACAAATCCTAGCCATAAGCTACAAATCTAATAACTAGAAGCAACAACATCAAGCCTAGAGTTCACTCCAAAGCCAAGATATATCTAGGGTTAGGGTTAGGGTTCTAGATTCTTTGCCAAAATAGAACCAAATTTCACAAATCTATTTGGACAAAACCAGGGGGTTCGGGGGAGATTACCTCTTTAAGCAAGGGGAAGTCCAAATCCACGGAGAAAAGCAATCGATTTGAAGCGATTCGAGTAGGGGAAGAGCTTGGGGCAAGAGAGAGAGAGAGGAGCTGGGAGGGACGAAGAGGTATGGCGCTGGGAGGGCGCCCGAGCCATTTTCTAGGGTTAAGGACCATGGCGCTTTTTAGAAAAGCGCCGTGCCTAATAGCATGGCGCCCCCGCGAAAAGCGCTAAACATTAAAACGGGCCCGCGTGTGCCACGACGGCCGCCACGTCGGACGGGACCATGGCGTTTTCGTAAGGAGCGCCATGGATGATGGCACTTTTGCCGGGAGCGCCGTGCTACTGACCATGGCGCCCTCTTCTAAAGCGCCATGAAAACAGGTCAGATCAGGATATCTTCGAAAAAATAGGTCAGCTTGTGAGATCATTCGTTAATTAGGTCAAAACAGTGATTTTTGCCGGTAGCCTGCTGCCCTGCTAACTGGCCGTGTGACGACTTGCGTGACTACGCGCTCCTCTCGATCACGATCATGCATGTGCCTGATTCACCGGTGCGAGGCTGGCGGCACCACATGTATCTGTCGCGTATTTTAATTGATTAAAATATTGTTGGGTAGCCAGCTACCACACACGTACATTGCGCGTACACACATCTTTGCTCGTTCCTACTTTCGAGATCTCTAATTTCTAGTGCATCTATAAATATGCAAGAATAAATAAAATGCACATATTTATTATCATGATTACTTGCATAATCAAATTATCCGAGAGGAACGGATGTGATTCATGCATTATGAATATAAGAAATGGATTCGTCGGATTTTTCTAATAAATTTAGACATATTATTTACATTATTTCAAGTTATATAGTTAAAGTTATGAATTTCCAAAGTTTTTGTATTATTAATAAATAATTATTATGTTTTTGCATAGTTTAATTATATAAAATAATAAATAAAGTTTATATTTGAAACATTCAAACAATTTTGAGCACTTTTCGTATTGAAACTTTTTCCATTTGAATTTGTATTCAAAATTTATGAAAGTTTTAATAGTGTTAGGGACTTCTGCGTAATTTTCTATCAAAACTTGAGGACCTGCGTGTAAAACGGCAGATGGCACGCCGTCACGCGCTGCCACGTCAGCCTGACGGGTGGGCCCGCCTGTCTTAAACCATGTCAATTCGTGTTTAGTCAGCGATCGGTCTTTTTTGCGATAACCAGGATCCAATGTGGTAGTTTTATGCAATTTAAAGACGAGTGGTATGAACTGTTGAAGTGTATAAGTGGATTGCACTAGTCCTTTCCATCAGTTCGGACTTTTGGTTGCGTTGGCTAGTGCATGAAGCTTGACATGGTATCAGAGCCTAAGGTCTCAAGTTTGAGTCCTGGCTTTCGCAATTTATTCTAAAATTGCTATTGACCCCTCATTGTCCACGTATAGGCCTCTTGAGTCATACGTGAGTTTCGCGCGTCGTCGCTGTCTTCCGGTTGCACGTGTTGACTTCTCCCCGTATAGGCCTCTTGACATGGTATCGGACTTTTTGTTATGTTGGCTAGTGCATAAAGCTTGACATGAACTAGAAAATCGACATATAAAATGGTAGTTTGTGCTGTCAACTCTATGCGTACGCGTTCCCCAAGCGTGGTCAAACGGGAGCAGAAAAGGTGCTAAGTGAAAAATCGTGGAGAACGTGCGCGCATGGTTGTACTTACCAGCAGCCGATAGATCGAGCCGACGGATGCCGCCGGTCAACATCGAATTAGCGTACATACATTGCGCATCTGCTCAACATACACGCATATCGTGCAGCGATGAAGCAGGCTAAGGCCCAGTTCTTTTGACGGCTTCTCCGAGAAGCCGCCCTACCCCCAGCTTCCTGGGGAAGCCGGTTCAAAAAATTTAGAAGGCTTTCAAAGTGGTTAAGGCTAAACTAACTTGGAAGCCTCACAAAATTTTGAAACCGGCTTCCCCAGGAAGCTGGGGGTAGGGCGGCTTCTCCGCCGCCAAAAGAACTGGGCCTAACAAAGGTTGTGCCCGTTGTAGGTTGTTGCAACATATACTACTACTTTACCCGTGGTTTAACAAAAAGTACATGTAAAATCATTGAAATATCAGCAACATTTCAAATCATGGGCATGAGACAAAAATATATGCAATATTTCTGTTTGATTTTCGTTTTTCTTGATCGTGACTTGTTCAATCTTCCTTTTCTCAGGGTTGTTTGCTAATCATATGCATGCCTACTTCACATATGATGTTGCCAAAGTATTTCTCCATCATTAATAGGTATACTCACTAATTTTTAATCAACCCACATTAGCGTCATTATTATTGATTTTTAATATGGTATGCTCTTCTACTGCTTATTAGTAGGAATCTTAATTAATAATAAATCATTGTTGGTGTTTTTTCATTACCGATTCATGGATGAGAAAAAAATTAGCATAGAATTAGATTCAGTGATCTATATGTTCAAAACAATTGCAGGATGATTTCAGTTCTACATGCATGCGTGCACATGCCGACCTACCACTCCATACCACGAGGGCTAAATTGGTGGTTTCGTGGAGCTGAGAAGGAAAATTGGCATCATATGTACAGTAAACTTTCGGCACCGGCCATTACGAACAGGACTCCACGTCTCTGAGCAGTGACACGCGTGCTTAAGATCCACCTTTCATCAGCAGGCTGATATATATTGTTGCTATGATCATCTCAGTGGTAACATCCCGTGAGTATCCTGTAATCGGTAGCTGAAGTGGAAGTGTGGAACGGATGCATGTACATGTGAGCAAATGGGAATGACGCAACCATGCACATAAAAAGAGAGGTACCAATTGATTACTTGACCAGTCATATGCATACAATAGTTTTTTTTTTTGGTATTAACTAATTCCAATGTCTTGCTTATTTTTGCTAATCTAGAATTGCTATCTTCTGTAAATAACAGACTTAAGAAATTGCACTGCAAATTTTCGTATAACCTAATTATAGTGTACGTTGTTTTTTACTAATCCATAGTTGCTTAAATTTCAGTAAATGATAGTTTCACAAAACTGCACCGCAAATTCTGTATAACTTAACTGCATCTTTTGGTACATGGATTATATATGAAACACGGTCACTTAGAAAGATGATATGTAAACATGTACTTATAACTTAGAAATTAAAATTTTTATTTTTTTATTTGTGCTATATAATCAGAGTGATCTCATAACATTTATATACGACCAGCTAGGTTAAGCATATCTGAAATCAAGGCTTTCATACTTTTACTACAGTTTACTTTAAAATATGAATATGCCAGATATGAAAATGGTATGTAAATATTAATCTACAAAACTTTTAAGTATTAAATATGAATGAAATAAAAAATACATAATACATGAAAAAACCTTATTTATGGGTACATGACACAAATCAAACATAGACAATCTACTACGCAAAGCAGTAGACCAAATTTGTTAGAATCAATGCTAAATTTTATATGGAATTCCGAGCATAGGAATTCTATCCATGAAATTTGTTAGTGTCATTCCTAAAATAACTTATCAAGCATTGGGTCCAAGGAAAAAATAGCGTGCTAAAAAATAGCGTGGCCTTTCTCCAAACGCTATGCAAGTTATAACACACTAATAGCGTGCTATTTTTCAAAATAGCGTTTATAAAAAATTAAATATTGAAAGATATAGCATGTATTAGTAGGGATTTTAGGAACTAATTTTTTCTAAAGTAATACATGCAAAACCAATTAACTAGTGTGGCAAAATGACAAAGTCCAGGTCACAATGATCACCAAATTCAACATGACAAGGTCAATATCATGGTATTCACCACAAAAATCCATGGAGAAATTACATCTATGGGACGAATGAGCTTATGAGATGGTGCTATTTTTAAAGATTTTTTAGCGCTGCTATTGTGTTATGATGTTATAGCGTATTTAGCGTCACTATAAAGCGAATAGCGTCATAGCGAGCAGGTTTTGTATAGCGTAACATTTACCTTTCAAATACGCTATAGCGTCGAAATAGTGCGCTATTTTTTTCCATGATTGGGTCACAAGAAATTCATACCAAAACCTGACAGTGCAAAGAGATCCTACACAACATAGATAAACTACTATCATAATACATGAAGGAGTTAGATGTTAATTGTTATATGAGATTAATACAACTTGTAAATGCAACCATTATATGATAATTCTTGGAGTATTTGAGCCATAAAAACAATATGAAAATCATACAGTCGAAATATAATACACATAAAAGGAAACTTAGAGAAACTACCAACCTCATATTACTTAATTTATAAAGCATAAAATATGTTTATTGGGTGAATCGAATAACATTGGTCCATATCTGGATATGCAAATGTCTCTAGATTTTTTAAATTCTATTTAAAAATGTGGTGGTACAAAACACGCAAGAAAATAAATCATATGGAAAATATATCATGATTTTAAGTATGTATTTGTATTTACCTCAGATAGTACACTTACAGTATGTATCTATTACAGATTTCTTGACAATAAAAGCAACAAATTTTAGTGGACCAAAGGGAGTACCACATCTAACATCAGGATGTTCCATACATTAATTTATATAAATTATACAAAAACATAAATTCATTTAAACAATTAAGCATAGTAAAGATATTCCTTTGTAACACAAATCAAAACATTGAGGTTTTATGCTTGGACCTCTAAGGCCTTTCAGAATGGAGTGTATCTTAGCACATTATCCTATGAGAAATAAATTGTTAAGAGCCAACTTCTTCAATGCATTGTTTCTTAAGTGGTGTATCTACATCTAATGATTTGTATGACATGCATGCATTTGATTGGCATAATCATCCTTTTTGCCTATGGTTTTGTGCAAGAGGTGTTTCTTAGCTAAGATACAACCTCAATCTCTTTCCTCGTTAACTATGGTGCCACATAGGCAAAGTGTCTAGGATACACCGCAAAAAACCACCCATTGTGAAAGGCCTAAGAACAATGATGAACAGGTGGGCAGAATTCTATGTCGTGAATGGTCGAGTTGCCGACACATAGCAAAATAAAAAGATTTCTCGATACTATGTAATCTAAAAACTATGTGCCATTTATTTTACCCAAAATTTACGTGACTCAATGGGTGGAATGCATTGATGAGTATGTCACAAAATCAAAAGAGTAAATGTATAGATATACTTAGTAATGTGTCTTCAACTTTCGCTTCTACCACCCATATATAAGAATTTATTAGTAGGGATATTTGTTAGTAAATATAATTAGGATCATTGTATTTGTCTCCAAAAGTTTCATGATTCTTTAATTATTGATATCTTACTAGGGAACTCATCTAGAAATAATAGTTGAAGTCACACCTTTGAAAACATACAATATTATTTGTCAAGCAATTGTTTCTTTTTGTCTACGTTGATGCATTATTTTACTGTAACCACTTCTCCAAGAACCCGCATTCCAAAAGATTATTTATATTTTACAATGGAACATAGCATGTCTTTGTTTAAAACATACATGATGAATTGGAAAAATGAAGTCATAGCTTAAAATTATAGCAAAATATTCTACTTTTACATGGTAGAAAATCCTTCGTATATGTGTATAAAGGTTATCCAAGATTTTTTTCGTGGATCTTGTTATTACTTAATGAACCAAAGTTGGGATATCTTCATGAAGTATATAAGCACCATCAAATTATATCTATGGTAATCCCTTAATATAATATATGGACCTCAACGTATACATCTCATAACATTATCAAACTTATGTAGCCATCTTGATTGTTGAACCTAATTATTAATGGATGATAATAAAAAAACAATTAGACTATAATATATGGATATTCAAAAGTGTACATATGACATAAACTCTGCATCCTGATGTGATATGGCATACAACATTTTGACACACATACAGAAGTATATTGGCATTGTCACGGTTTGCAAACAAAAATAAGGAAAAATAAATTTGCAAATTAAATATGATTTTAATGAATGGGAATGTGAGATATTTATTTTAGGAAAAAATAGGTGGCTATAAAATGGTATTATTTACGATCACATAGTTAGATATGTTTGTAAAAGAATTGGTCCAACACAGTTTTGACACACTAAAAATGATGCCCTCGCATTTGCGAGGGCCACCGTGCTAGTTTCAAAACAAATACATGTGTTCGCAACAAGGATAATGCACACTGCAACATTCAAAATTACTTGTACAACATCAGACATGCTAAAACACTAACTCACCGCCATAATTGTGAGAGCCACCAGAATCAATCTCTAAGCTCATCGTCACCCAAACTTGATTGTTGCTTGCACCACATTTCACTACTAGTAAAAGGCACGTTGGTGGCGCACATGTAAACAGCATCCGTAGCGCACTAGGCGTGCGCCACTAGCCGCGCGCTACGGCTAACACTTACCCGTAGCGCATTGCCTCGTGCGCTACGGACGGCTAGGAAGGCAGGTGCGCTTCCACTATGTTGCATGTGGCAGTGCGCCACTGAGGGAAGGCATGTGTGCTTTAGTTATAGTACGCCACTAAAGCCATGCCACGCCACGAGCAACTTTTTTGTTTTTTTTTTAATTCTGAGTCAGATGATATACAATACAGATTATATATAATATTCAAGGCAAATATACACACAGAGATATAAGATATACAGTTATATATATATATATAAATACACAATTTGCAAAACAAGATTGAAACAAATACATATAGATAAGTCCCATACATGAATACATAGTATAAGTTACATTGTTTTGATCAAGTTACAAAGTAGTTGGTGACATGCGAATACATGTGTCTCGAACAAGTTAGAGCTCGCAAGCTCGCCTAGACATCTAAACTAGAAATAAGCGCGGGATAAACAACCAAGGACGATAAGATGACGAAGGTGTAGGTCTTCATCCGGTTCCTCGTCCCAACTCCCGCTAGATAACGCGTGTATCTAGTTTCTGCCTCCGTCATATTATTGTACCCTTTGTAGCTATTGCCGTTGAAACGGTGCACCTATCTCCGGCATTCTTCCCAATCATCGTAGACTCCGGGAACCCGTTCCTTGTACACGACGTACCACGTCATCTACAAGTTGGCAATAATAATTAACCGGTGATTGGAAAAACTTGTATAATTAAAGTTGCATATGAAGATACACTTATAGAAAGTAGTCCCAACTCAAAAAAACCAAAGTAACTCAAAAAGCATGCCTCATATATAGCTAGGTCATTGGACACAGGAATATGCTACGACGGAACCGTAAGCCAAGTAGGATGCACAACATCTAGATTTATACATAGCACAAGACTTACAATCTCGTCGCAACACATTCACATATATAGTGTGCCACGACATTTCAATCATCGACATTATTCTCAAAAAAGACCAAAGTAACTAAAAAAGAATGCCTCATATATAACTAGTTCGTTGGACACAGGAATATGCTACGACAGAACAGTAAGCCAAGTAGGATGCACAATACCTGGACTTGCGCATATCACAAGGCTCACTATATGGTCGTAGCACATTCACATATATATAGTGTGCCACGACATTTCAATCATCGGCATTCTCAAAAAAAACCAAAGTAAGCAAAGGACCAAAGAGTAAGCAAAAAAACCAAGCATTGATTCATATATAATAATAATAAGCAAAAGAAGTAAGCGATGATTCATAAACCTAATAAGCTAAGTAGTAGCATGTACTTGTCCACACACACAAGGTCATCTATAGTTTGGAACTACAACTAGACCAACATCAAGACTTTTGGCTCGGCTCAGGAAACGGGAGGACGCCTTGTCTCGTCATGAACTTCCTATAGTCACCCTACATCTCTAGGCGATCTTCTATGTCATGGTTATTCAGGAGATTTCCTCCATAGAAGACCCCCCCCGAAGTCATGACATCACGAAAGATGATTGCCCCAAACTGCTGCTGGATGTGATACATCTCTTGTCTAATATCTGAATCAGTGATCTTGGCCTTGGCGTCGGCCCACTGTTTGAGATGACCTGGCAGCGTAGAATTCTGTTGGTCTAGTAGGAACACCCTCATGTGATGGAGTGCGTAGTAGGCTTCCTTCTGACTGTCTCTCGGCTGCTTCACGCAGGGGAACTCCGTTATGTGGTTAAAGACGTGCCTGCCGAACTTGACCTTCTTACGCACGAAGGTGGTTCCTTCTGTCAAGGCATAGCCAGTGAGAGCATCATTCAGAACTTCCTTGATCTTGTCGCGGTTTTTCTTATTTTCTAGACTCCCTGAGTCGAAATACGTTGCTTGCGAATGCTTCGGCGATAAGGAGATGAGTGTGTAGTGATCACTTCTACGCAAAAAATTCAAATGGAATGTGTTGGAAAAAGAATGATGATAATCTAATAAAGCCAATCGATGGTGGCGAGTGAATAATGACTTACTGGGGAAAGTAAGGCACGATAATGTATTCCTTTGTCTTGTTCGCCACGAATATGCCATTTAGGTATGAGGCCACTAATCTTTGTTCAACGGTGCTTCTCAAGCAGCCGTCACACATGTAGTAGGGGTCCACTACCGCGATACCCGGGGTGTTCTCTCTAATGATCTGCATGGCTAGGCTGAGAGAAAACAGACGAACCATGGTATAGTGCAGCGCATACAAGCGGAACATACTGAATATGTCATCAAACCGCAGGAAGAACAGATCCGCGGGGACATTGTCGACGAAGCCCAATCCTGGTGGCACCTTAACCACGAATACCGGGTGCGAGGGATCTTTTTCTGCCAGAAGGCGTCTCTCTACCGTCAGCACACCGTCATGCACACTCTTCATTTCCAAACTGGCGAGACTCTGCAAATTCTTAGTTAGCATGGGCTCACCAGCCACATGAATCCTCCACATAATACCCTCGGGTCTTGGTGGCCCGTCCCGAAACCTGATCGGATTCGCAGTTGACGCCACCGGCTGGCTCGAGCTATAGGGTTCGCAGCATAGAAAACAAAAGAATTCCTATGATGGGAACATCTAAGTACCAAGATCTATCTACTAGATACAAGCAACGGGTGGATATACATCCATAGAATACATACCCTCGAAGACCGTATAGCATTAACAAGGTTGTACTCGTGGATGATGTAGTCGAATCCTTGCCGATCTCAAGATCATGATGAAGTCCATCTGGTCCAGCCGGTCCAGCACCATCACGTCCAGCACCGCAAAGCAGTGGTGCATCCGTGATTGCACACACGTTCGGGTACCCCGACAACCTCCGTGCCCTCGCTCCAGCGAAGCAGCGGAAGCAACAAATCCTTCCATAAAAATCCACCGAGAACATGTATCTCGCTGATCCGAGACCATGGGTAAATTCTAAAGGGGGGAGAGAGATCCTTCGCGAGGAGGTGTACTTTGAGAGGAGGAGAGGGGGCCTTTTATAGGGAGGGGGCACCCCAAGGGGCATGGCGCCAGCCATAGTGGCTGCCCCCACCTCTTCAACATTCATGTGGGTTGAGCTCCCACTCAAAATGAAAAGCCTCCACTCCCATTAAAAAGCCTCCACTCAAAAATCCACTCACATGCATTAAATTTCCACCAAATTTAATGCAAGCTCTCATTTAAATAAAACTCTTTTATTTATTTATTTATTCAGAATTTTGTTAATTACTTTAATTAACAAACATTCACATAAAACCCCTTACAAAATTTCAATTTCACATGCAGAACCAGTTTCAGCAATTTCAACCGAAACAGTTTCGGTGTCTAGTGAAATAAATTCCTGCGCTTTCCTTTTTCTTTCTCTGGCATATTATTTGCTCCAAATGGTGTCGGTATCCCTTAAGTGTGTCACCCTATGGTTCGCGAATAATGTAGACATGATCGAGACCCCTCTCCGATCAATAATCACCAGCGGGACCTGGAGATCCGTACTGACTCCCACATATTCAACAATGATTTCTGTGATCGTGTGAACCTTATACGCATGTAACTCAATCCCTTTGTCTCGCAATATATTACATGTTCGAGATTCGATCATTGGTATCCCCATACCTAGTTTGATCTCGTTACTGACATGTACTCTTTTCTCGTTTCCGTGATATAACATTCTAGTGATCAAATCACTTGCTTGCAAGCTAACCAATGTGATATCACCGAGAGGGCCCAGAGTATATCTCTCTGTCATCGGGATGGACAAATTCCACTCTTGATCCATGAGCCTCAACATAACACCTTCGTTGCACTGAACCCATCTTTATAATCACCATGTTACGGTGTGACGTTTGATGTTATCAAGATACTCTTCCGGTGTTAGTGATTGACATGATCTCATGGTCTAAGGACTAAGATTACTTCGTATGATGTTATAGAAATATAAACACAATGACCTTGATCGTAATGCTATACTTTGCATGAATGTTCATCACATCATTCCAACAATTTTGTGACCTCATTATTAACAACATCCAATGTCCATGATCAGGAAACCTTTGATCATCTTGTTAATTAACGAGCTATTTTGTAAGAGAGGCATAACTAGGAACTTCCTTTTGTTTATTAAACACATATGTATTAACGTTTCTATATTAATACAATTATAGCATGTAAAATAAACATTTATCATAAATAAGGAATACGATAATAACCACTTTATTATTGCCTCTCGGGCATATTCCCTTCAGTCTCCCACTTGCATTAGAGACAATAATCTAGTTTGAAAACTTTGCGTATTAAACACATATGGCTTTCTGGTGTTCCATATACGCAATTGCAAGTGGTTAACATAATCTACGGATCTGACACTTTCAGGTCCGTGTGTATTTGCATGTCTTTGTGTCTTCACGCATCACTCATTCTCCAATGAGATGGCATTGTATAAATTTGGTCTTTCGGTGAGACCTTTAGTTCCTTGGGGTTAAATCATGTCGATACTATTGCCATACAATATATCTTTAGTGTTAGCCCGTTGTGAACCACACCTTAGTTTGATAACAAACTACTTGACACAAATGCCCTCCTTTGCTACTACTTCTGAGGACAGCCAGCTCTTCTTCATCCGCTCCTAGGGGGTGAATGGGAGGTTCCAGGTCGTCGCAGCCCTTAGCACCTGACTAATTTTAACCCTATGCATGCTATCTGGCATCGGCCTTGAGTGGAACGTGTGCTGCAAGGGTTGAACGATGGTACCCTTGGCAACATCCCTCAGCTCGTTGTTCACGTAGCAGAAGAGAGTGCAAGGAACATCCATCTACAGAAAACATGTACGACATCAGAGAGATGCCATAAGAGTAATAGATGGCGTGAAAGGCGGTAAAGTAATTAGTTTACCTTGATGGTGTTGAGATCGGCTAATGTCGAGGCACCGTATACGACGATGGGTGTGCAAGAGACGGAGGGGATGGTTTATGGTGCGGTGCCGTCCGCCTGTGTATTCTCCCTTCCGGGTGCATGGAGCTCCAGTGCCGCCGCGACGATGAAAGGGAGTCACCAACATGTCCGGCGCTGCGGTGATGGCAGGGGGAGTAACCAACACTTCTGGCGCTGCGGTGCTAGCAGGAGGAGTCATGAACACATAATTTTCCTGATTCGTCGGTGCCGCGTTGTTCGAGTGGCTGCTGACCATGCTTGGAATCGGTCACGGCCCTTGTCGACCACCCGCACTCCAGTTCGCTATTGACTCCACCAAGGTAGGCAGGATGGATGTGAGGGTGATTGCCAGGTTTTCTTGGACAATCTGCGCGATCCACGCCACTTGTTCCTTAAGTCCTTGAACCTTGCGGTTTTCCTCCTCGCTCCTTCCGCCACACGTGTCCTCGGTGGTGGACCAAAATGAACCACCCAATTCTTACCCCCGAAGCCGGTCAGACGGCCAGCCGACGATGGATTCTTTGTAACAGGCGTGATTTTCTTGGCCCGGTTCATCGCTCTGTTAAAAGGGTTATCCCACCGGGTGGCCGCCTTCGAACCCTGGGATGAGGAACCCTGGGATCCATGAATAATAATTTCCTGCTCCTATAGAAGAAGTAACAGTGACCGTCTAGAAATTCGACTTCATCGATTAGAATGCAATCGAGTTGATCCACGGTAATTAAATTACTTACCACAATTTCATCAAAGTCCTTCACCGCAGGATCCGCGGTGAGTTGTTTGGTTTTTGGGTCCACATGGTAACGGTCCGTGATGAAGTTTCGAAGCTGCCTGTTTTCGAATTTTGCAAAGGGGTTAGCTATCCCCTTAGCTCTATACTCGCCGTCCTCCTTATCCCATTTGGCATCCGCGGTTCTTTATCCACCAGATCCAAGATGATGGTGACCTATATTCCTCACCTGCAGCACCATTCCTCGATTACTCGAGGCCTGGGCTCTTTCCGATTCGCACCCCTCCTTGAACTCCCGGTACTGATCTTTGGTGATCTGCGGGTCAATCTTCTAGATCTCCTCGAGACTTTTGCCTTCTTTATAAATCTTCTTCTTTAACCGGGTTCTCTAGCTAGCCAGGGCGGTGCTCATCTTTGTGAGGGCCGATTTGCTTACTTCATTCCCATTATAATTTGTGTTCCGATACTCAGTGGGGAACTTGTATCTTGCGTGCAGCTTCTCGAAGAGGAGTGTGCGCAAATGGCCATTATCTTTATGCCGGAGATTCTCGGTGTTGATCGAGATGGTGGTCCGGGTGATAGCCGCCACTTGACCACCGTACCCTCTAACGACAAGGTCGGGCGCCAAAGGAACCCATGTTGGGCTCATGTAACACCCTCAGAATCGGACCTATGCAAGTTTTAGAGAAACCCGCCAAACCCGCATAGAAACGATTCAAAGGTGCCCACCAGGCACTTTCGTGCGGGTGGAAAACGAAGTAATAACATTACACAACAGTCCTCGATGGTACCCACAGAACAGATATATATAACAGCGACTCAGAGAGTCAAGAATACAGATATAATATACAAAGATCCAAATCACCTTGAAAATGATAGAGCGTCCGACTACGGACAAGATGCAAATGGGGCTAAGAGCCCTGAAGAATAACCAATGGCGTCCATAACCCTGCCCAGGCCAAGCCGGAAGGGTAACCCTGCTAACGACGTCGATCTCAAAACCTGCTTAAACAAAGGGGTGCCGACAAAGGGCAAAGGAAAAAGAGGAGCGTCAGTACTGAGGCCAGTACACGGCGAGACTAGAATTCGGCGGTCCTCGCCTACATAGGTATAGTGGACTGAGCGGCAGCGGCAGCATGCACTAAACACCCTATAGAGACTCGTTACAACTGGCGGTTATCAGAGAGGGATAAGAAAGACCTATCCGGAACCAACCTGATACTCCCATCAAAAAACCCCATCCTGGTGTTTCCCCCCTCGAGACCAAACGAGGAAGTCAACCGAGGAACTCACACCGTTGGCAGTTTTATTTATTCAGTTATCGTTGCAGCAATTACTAGTCAGGTATAGATAATCATTCTGATAAAGTAAGCAGTGGGCCATTTTAGTTAACCATTCCGTTGTAGTGGCGACACTTACTAGTCAAAGACAATTAGCATGAGATAACCCAAAACCCCAGCAGTTGTTGGTACTTTTATTTAGCCATTCCGTTGTAGTTGCAATACTTACTAGTCAGATACAATTTTCGCAAGCGACAAACCAAACAAGCAGTTGTTGGCAGTTTTATTTAGCCATTCCATTATAGTGAAGCTGATTACTAGTCATTATAAAGTCAAATTTATAGCACTACTTTAGTTATAGTTGTCTATGATCGAGATACTGTGCTCCAAGTCGTCCATAACCGCGGACACGGCTTTCAGAAAGTTTTAACCCGGCCGGGGTGCACAAATAGCAACACACACGATCAACCTCGGAAAAACCAAATCAAAACCCAACGAGGCTTTCACGACAAAGCAATCATAGGATTCAGAAATATTTCAGGGGGCCACCCCATTGAGTAGACCCGCAACGAAGTAAGCTAGCTCCGAGACGGACTCAAGGTTTGCGTCAATGGCTATAAACGACTGGGAACCCGAAAACTCGGGGTGTCGATACCGCGAAAACACTCCGCTTACCTAAACAGTACAGTGTGCTATCCATCGCACAATCGTAATAAAGCGGTAAAGCATGGCATAAGTACAGGATCGTAAATAAAACCTCAAACTAGTTTGTGGCCCCAAGAAATAAGAATGAATCAAGCTCTGGCTCAGGGGGGCCCATAATTCCCCGTATGTGGATAGCGCGATAAATCAAGGAACAGGTATCAAGCACTCGGGGTCCTACGGGACACAAGTGGACGGTTAACAACCAAATAACATCTATTGCCCACCTGTGCCTCTGCTTACCTACTTCAATTTTAGTTGTTAGACAATAATTAAAGTGAGCAACAAATAAAGCCATAACCGTCTCCAACATTAAACAGGCGGCAATTCTCCAACAACTGTGGTACTTGACGACACGCAACAGCACTTGAGCAAGCAACTACGACACGCAAGTCCGACTATCTACCAAAACAACAGGTAATAGGATGTGTCCAAGGCAATATAGGGCTGCACGGAATATCACAGGTACGGAATCTAGAGCATCGCAACACAGATAGCAATAGATCAACAGGAGGGAGTAAATACTATAAAAGTAAGATAGGTAGAAAGGGGGAGATGCTCGCCTGAAAACATTGCCGAAGGTTCAACCGAAGATCGGGGCGAAGCTCACATCAACTCAACGGCCTTATCCGCGAAGAAGCAAAACACTAGAATGAACACCGGATGCACTATTTAATACAACGGCAGAAGATCGGGCATGATGCATGTATGATGTATGACATGGCGAAGGTGCGATGCAATTAGGTCATATTAAGCGGAACCGGGTCCCGACAATTAAATATATGGTTCTAGTTGTTTAGATGCCCCGCAATTTAAATGTTGGATTAACATGGCAAAATATAATACCGGTTCGATGCACAGATTTAAATGAGGCCAATATGAGACTAGATTTGCCCGCATATGGGCCCCATATTTAATTATAAGGTGAATCGGCATAAGGCCCCCAAACCACATGACAATATGCATGCGAGTATGACAATTCAATATGCAACAAGTTTATATAGTTGGCAATTTATAAAATAGGGGCTCGGAAAAGGGTCACACATTAGGGTTCGGCGATCTTGGTTCCGGGGTTCGGGGTTCGGTCTCAGGGTTCGGCCTCGGCGGGAGCGTTCTCGGTTACAGAGTAGACCTTGGCGCATCCGTGGTCTTCGGGTCATGTCGACGGTCATGGCGTTCGGGATGAAGCACTTGTCGTATTCGCATCGACGACCTTGGCGTCCGGGTTCTTGACGAACTTGGCGTAACCGGGATGGAGGGCTTGCCGTATCGGGGAGAAGATCTTGAAGGGTGCCGGCTTCAATTGTCGATGGCGAACTTGTTCGGTACCGGGGGTTTTCGGAGATCTTGGCACGGCGTCGGGTACGGGATCGGTCTTCGGATCGGGGCGTCGGGGCTTTGGTTTTTCGTGATGGTGGCCTTAGCATCCGGGCTTCAATGTCGATGACGGACTTGACACGGCGTCGATCGTGGTCAAACATCTTGGCCAAACAGATGGCGGCTTCGCGAAGACCTTGTCGATGAGGAAGTTCTTGTGGTGTCGTTTAGGGGCCTTGGAGCTAGACGATTACACGGGGATCTTGCGTCGGTGTGACCTTTGGTGACTTCAGGGGTCATATGCCACAGGATATATTTGCGGTACACGCACTTGGAGACAAGCACAACACACAGGAGCATCGAGGCAAACCGACATGTTACGGCAGGTTCATGTCCCTTAGAGACATAGCATCGAACACCATTTGTGTGGCTGCTGCAGGAACATCGTGGTGGAGCAGACAAGGCAGCGAACAGGCTGCGGGCACGAACGAGGCCACAGAACGCATCAGCAGAAGGTTGTGGAAGGGTGGCCCGTGCACACAGCGCGAAACAACAGCGACCGGTGGAGGAAGGCTCGACTGCGGAGAGAGCTCGTCCGCGGCCGAGCTGCTCCGGCCAGCACAGGGTGCTGCTCGAGGTGGTTGACGACGGGGGCGTCGGGATGGCGGTGTGGCTCGACGGCCGGCCGCGGGAGGCAGAGGCATGGAGGCGGCCACGTCGCTGCGGACGAGAGGAGGTTGCGGGGAGGGGCGGACCCTGCGGGCGGGGCTTGAGGCCGGAGATCGGGGTCGGGCGCGGGCGAGAGGGTGGAGGAGCGGAGGAAGCCGACACCGGGGAAGGAGGAGAGGGGCCCGCGGTGGCGCCGGTGGGGGAAGATGGGGGAGCGGGTGGTTGGCGGAGGAGGATGGGGCGAGGCGGCGAACGGGAGAGGGGTGGACGGCGCGCCGGAGGGGACGCCGGCGGTCTGCGTAGGTGTGGAGGGCGCGACGAGGAGAGGAGGAGGAGCGAGGTCGCGAGCGGGGTGGGAAGGTTGGGGAAGGGAGGAAGGGGCCAGGCGGGGTGCGGTGCTGGCGCCGGAGAGGGAGGAGGGGCGGCCGCGCGTCATGGTGGAGGAGGCCGGCGCCGTCGGTGGGGGAAGATGAGGGAGGACGGCAGAGAGGAGGGAGGGAAACGAGCGGGAGGAAGGAGACGGGGTGGGCGTCGCGTGGGGCGAGAAGGGGAGCGGGGCAGGCGGCGGATGGGTGGCCAGGGTCTGTCGGGGTGTGTGGCCGCGCGGGTGGGGCCAGAGGGACAGGGAGAGAGGGTGTGCTGCGTGTGTGTGAGGGAGGGAGGTGGCGTGTGAGATGGGTGGAGGGAGAGGGAGTTGGGGGGTGAGGTGGCGTTTTTTGGTTGGGTGGGAAAATGGGGCAGGGTGATGTGTCGACCAGGGATTGGAGGGGGTGAGGTGGAGAGGGGCTGGATAGGTTAGGTTGGGTAGTAAAAGGGTTTGGGGTGGACCGTTTATTCTGGGGGTGGTCGTCCGGGTCGAATCGGCCCGTTCGACTGCCCCACTTAAAAATAATTAAATAATTTATTTATTTCAAACAAACTTTTGCAAACCGATAGCAGACAAAACAAGATAATCCGGAGACCCGGGTTTGCGTTTGAATAAAGACGGGGCGTTTAGAAAACACAAACAGGTTTTTCCGCAAATAGTTTTATGCAAGCAAATGCAAGAAGATGACGATGCTCAAATGCAATGTGGCATGATGACATGAGCATGCGGTCATGATGATGCAAATGCACAAAAACAACGCGATTTTCTAGTAGTGGTTTTGCGGGATGCCACAATTCGACACCACTAACAATGGATCTCGCCCTCGAGATCCGCCTCATGGTACCGGAAAGAAGGTCGGTGATCTGCGTCTTCTTGCTTCGTGTAGATCCTCGCGACACCAGTAACAAGAGGTCGTTGTCCGTGATCGTCGAGAGAACACTCCGGGAAACAAAGGCGAAGGTAGAGGTATCAACCAATAAAGCCACCTCTAACTCCGGTAGAAAGAGGGAACCGATGCATTCTCATCCACTTCAATGTACACAAGCGAATAGAAAGGGTAGTCGGCATGGGGCCAATCCATCACGCACCCAAACTATTACTCTGCACAATCGATAGAAAAGAGTGCAACCATTCTCGGAATCAGACTGAAGATCTCGACAATCGAGGTGCAGAACAAAGGAGTGATGCCGACTCTGCATCGGATCTGGCGTAGATGATGTCATCGCGTCGGAAAACACCGGAAGGCACAAACAAGGAAACAAAGAATGGTACCACAGTAGACGGAGGGTTCCTCGGATAGCACGAAGATCAGATGTAGCAACACCGTTACCGAAGGAGGAAGCGAAACCCTGAAGGTACGACGGAAACCCAACCACGAGAAATCCTGGACTCGAAGAGAGAGAAGAGAGCGGATTCAAAACACGCAGAGGTGAGAGGAGAATAGCAGAGGGGTAAGGAGTAAATTCAGACCTAATCAGAACTATCCAACCGATTTTGCAAAAATAGTTTTGACACTCTACTTCAGCCGTTAGCTAGGTTATCCTACAGGCTGGACTTGTGGGGTATCGCAACTGCTGAGCTCTGATACCACTCTGTAACACCCTCAGAATCGGACCTATGCAAGTTTTAGCGAAACCCGCCAAACCCGCATAGAAACGATTCAAAGGTGCCCACCAGGCACTTTCGTGCGGGTGGAAAACGAAGTAATAACATTACACAACAGTCCTCGATGGGACCCACAGAACAGATATATATAACAGCGACTCAGAGAGTCAAGAATACAGATATAATATACAAAGATCCAAATCACCTTGAAAATGATAGAGCTTCCGACTACGGACAAGATGCAAATGGGGCTAAGAGCCCTAAAGAATAACCAATGGCGTCCATAACCCTGCCCAGGCCAAGCCGGAAGGGTAACCCTGCTAACGACGTCGATCTCAAAACCTGCTTAAACAAAGGGGTGCCGACAAAGGGCAAAGGAAAAAGAGGAGCGTCAGTACTGAGGCCAGTACACGGCGAGACTAGAATTCGGCGGTCCTCGCCTACATAGGTATAGTGGACTGAGCGGCAGCGGCAGCATGCACTAAACACCCTATAGAGACTCGTTACAACTGGCGGTTATCAGAGAGGGATAAGAAAGACCTATCCGGAACCAACCTGATACTCCCATCAAACAAACCCATCCTGGTGTTTCCCCCCTCGAGACCAAATGAGGAAGTCAACCGAGGAACTCACACCGTTGGCAGTTTTATTTATTCAGTTATCGTTGCAGCAATTACTAGTCAGGTATAGATAATCATTCTGATAAAGTAAGCAGTGGGCCATTTTAGTTAACCATTCCGTTGTAGTGGCGACACTTACTAGTCAAATACAATTAGCATGAGATAACCCAAAACCCCAGCAGTTGTTGGTACTTTTATTTAGCCATTCCGTTGTAGTTGCAATACTTACTAGTCAGATACAATTGTCGCAAGCGACAAACCAAACAAGCAGTTGTTGGCAGTTTTATTTAGCCATTCCATTATAGTGAAGCTGATTACTAGTCATTATAAAGTCAAATTTATAGCACTACTTTTGTTATAGTTGTCTATGATCGAGATACTGTGCTCCAAGTCATCCATAACCGCGGACACGGCTTTCAGAAAGTTTTAACCCGGCCGGGGTGCACAAATAGCAACACACACACGATCAACCTCGGAAAAACCAAATCAAAACCCAACGAGGCTTTCACGACAAAGCAATCACAGGATTCAGAAATATTTCAGGGGGGCACCCCATTGAGTAGACCCGCAACAAAGTAAGCTAGCTCCGAGACGGACTCAAGGTTTGCGTCAATGGCTGTAAACGACTGGGAACCCGAAAACTCGGGGTGTCGATACCGCGAAAACACTCCGCTTACCTAAACAGTACAGTGTGCTATCCATCGCACAATCGTAATAAAGCGGTAAAGCATGGCATAAGTACAGGATCGTAAATAAAACCTCAAACTAGTTTGTGGCCCCAAGAAATAAGAATGAATCAAGCTCTGGCTCAGGGGGCCCCATAATTCCCCGTATGTGGATAGCGCGATAAATCAAGGAACAGGTATCAAGCACTCGGGGTCCTACGGGACACAAGTGGACGGTTAACAACCAAATAACATCTATTGCCCACCTGCGCCTCTACTTACCTACTTCAATTTTAGTTGTTAGACAATAATTAAAGTGAGCAACAAATAAAGCCATAACCGTCTCCAACATTAAATAGGCGGCAATTCTCCAACAACTGTGGTACTTGACGACACGCAACAGCACTTGAGCAAGCAACTATGACGCGCAAGTCCGACTATCTACCAAAACAACAGGTAATAGGATGTGTCCAAGGCAATATAGGGCTGCACGGAATATCACAGGTACGGAATCTAGAGCATCGCAACACAGATAGCAATAGATCAACAGGAGGGAGTAAATACTATAAAAGTAAGATAGGTAGAAAGGGGGAGATGCTCGCCTGAAAACATTGCCGAAGGTTCAACCGAAGATCGGGGCGAAGCTCACATCAACTCAACGGCCTTATCCGCGAAGAAGCAAAACACTAGAATGAACACCGGATGCACTATTTAATACAACGGCAGAAGATCGGGCATGATGCATGTATGATGTATGACATGGCGAAGGTGCGATGCAATTAGGTCATATTAAGCGGAACCGGGTCCCGATAATTAAATATATGGTTCTAGTTGTTTAGATGCCCCGCAATTTAAATGTTGGATTAACATGGCAAAATATAATACCGGTTCGATGCACAGATTTAAATGAGGCCAATATGAGACTAGATTTGCCCACATATGGGCCCCATATTTAATTATAAGGTGAATCGGCATAAGGCCCCCAAACCACATGACAATATGCATGCGAGTATGACAATTCAATATGCAACAAGTTTATATAGTTGGCAATTTATAAAATAGGGGCTCGGAAAAGGGTCACACATTAGGGTTCGGCGATCTTGGTTCCGGGGTTCGGGGTTCGGTCTCAGGGTTCGGATCTGGGGTTCGGCCTCGGCGGGAGCGTTCTCGGTTACAGAGTAGACCTTGGCGCATCTGTGGTCTTCGGGTCATGTCGACGGTCATGGCGTTCGGGATGAAGAACTTGTCGTATTCGCATCGACGACCTTGGCGTCCGGGTTCTTGACGAACTTGGCGTAACCGGGATGGAGGGCTTGCCGTATCGGGGAGAAGATCTTGAAGGGTGCCGGCTTCAATTGTCGATGGCGAACTTGTTCGGTACCGGGGTTTTTCGGAGATCTTGGCACGGCGCTGGGTACGGGATCGGTCTTCGAATCGGGGCGTCGGGGCTTTGGTTTTCCGTGATGGCGGCCTTAGCGTCCGAGCTTCAATGTCGATGACGGACTTGACACGGCGTCGATCGTGGTCAAACATCTTGGCCAAACAGATGGCGGCTTCGCGAAGACCTTGTCGATGAGGAAGTTCTTGTGGTGTCGTTTAGGGGCCTCGGAGCTAGACGATTACACGGGGAGCTTGCGTCGGTGTGACCTTTGGTGACTTCAAGGGTCATATGCCACAGGATATATTTGCGGTACACGCACTTGGAGACAAGCACAACACACAGGAGCATCGAGGCAAACCGACATGTTACGGCAGGTTCATGTCCCTTAGAGACATAGCATCGAACACCATTTGTGTGGCTGCTGCAGGAACATCGTGGTGGAGCAGACAAGGCAGCGAACAGGCTGCGGGCACGAACGAGGCCACAGAACGCATCAGCAGAAGGTTGTGGAAGGGTGGCCCGTGCACACAGCGCGAAACAACAGCGACCGGTGGAGGAAGGCTCGACTGCGGAGAGAGCTCGTCCGCGGCCGAGCTGCTCCGGCTAGCACAGGGTGCTGCTCGAGGTGGTTGACGACGGGGGCGTCGGGATGGCGGTGTGGCTCGACGGCCGGCCGCGGGAGGCAGAGGCGTGGAGGCGGCCACGTCGCTGCGGACGGGAGGAGGTTGCGGGGAGGGGCGGACCCTGCGGGCGGGGCTTGAGGCCGGAGATCGGGGTCGGGCGCGGGCGAGAGGGTGGAGGAGCGGAGGAAGCCGACGCCGGGGAAGGAGGAGAGGGGCCCGCGGTGGCGCCGGTGGGGGAAGATGGGGGAGCGGGTGGTTGGCGGAGGAGGATGGGGCGAGGCGGCGAACGGGAGAGGGGTGGACGGCGCGCCGGAGGGGACGCCGGCGGTCTGCGAAGGGGTGGAGGGCGCGACGAGGAGAGAAGGAGGAGCGAGGTCGCGAGCGGGGTGGGAAGGTTGGAGAAGGGAGGAAGGGGCCAGGCGGGGTGCGGTGCTGGCGCCGGAGAGGGAGGAGGGGCGGCCGCACGTCACGATGGAGGAGGCCGGCGCCGTCGGTGGGGGAAGATGAGGGAGGACGGCAGAGAGGAGGGAGGGAAACGAGCGGGAGGAAGGAGACGGGGTGGGCGTCGTGTGGGGCGAGAAGGGGAGCGGGGCAGGCGGCAGATGGGTGGCCAGGGTCTGTCGGGGTGTGTGGCCGCGCGGGTGGGGCCAGAGGGACAGGGAGAGAGGGTGTGATGCGTGTGTGTGAGGGAGGGAGGTGGCGTGTGAGATGGGTGGAGGGAGAGGGAGTTGAGGGGGTGAGGTGGCGTTTTTTGGTTGGGTGGGAAAATGGGGCAGGGTGATGTGTCGACCAGGGATTGGAGGGGTAAGGTGGAGAGGGGCTGGGTAGGTTAGGTTGGGTAGTAAAAGGGTTTGGGGTGGACCGTTTATTCTGGGGGTGGTCGTCCGGGTCGAATCGGCCCGTTCGACTGCCCCACTTAAAAATAATTAAATAATTTATTTATTTCAAACAAACTTTTGCAAACCGATAGCAGACAAAACAAGATAATCCGGAGACCCGGGTTTGCGTTTGAATAAAGACGGGGCGTTTAGAAAACACAAACAGGTTTTTCCGCAAATAGTTTTATGCAAGCAAATGCAAGAAGATGACGATGCTCAAATGCAATGTGGCATGATGACATGAGCATGCGGTCATGATGATGCAATGCACAGAAACAACGCGATTTTCTAGTAGTGGTTTTGCGGGATGCCACAGCTCACTTCGGTAATTTCCTCTTTGACGGTGCCGACCGTGTTCGGGTGTCGTTCCTTTGGATTCTTTTTCTTAGGAGGATTGCTACCACTCGTTGTGCCCTCGCCGCCATCAGTGGTTTGATCATCCGCCATTCATTCGGATTCTTCTTCCTCCGTGTCTTCCATATCATCGTCATATCTCTCCGAAGGATGGTATTCTTCATCTTCTTCTAGCCGTTGGGCCTCCTCCCAGAATGACAATTGTTTATTCGGAGGTATGACTTCTCCTTCAGCGCTGATGTGCTTAGAATAGCCAGCCTCATCATTGTCACACATGTTTGCACTAATAAAAAGAAAATAATGGTTAGTAATAAAGTGCCCGGAAACTAGGAGTGCTCGATTTCTGCTGAAACAGAAGTTAATCAACATTCCGGCAAAAATCGGGACTCATTTCATACAAGAACATGCATACAGATCATACACCTTCATCATGGCCTTGCCATTTCAAAACTGATATGTAGCATAGGAGATTCACAACAGTAAAAAAATCAATGTATACACATCTTTGCATGGGAGATTCACAGCAGCTTTGCACAACAGTATACACAGCAATGTCCTAGAGCTACAGCAATAACAAAAATTGAGCTTGAGCTTGTACATCAATGTCCTAGAGCTACAACAATAACAGCAGTATACACAGCAATGTCCATGCACGGCAGTATATTGAGCTTGATCTTGTACAAGAACTAAATACAAACTGTCATGCTACAACTCTGAACTTGATGCATATTACATTAGTACAAATATATTATTATTTCATTAGTACAAGTATATGATTTAAGGTTGACCATTTGTAACAAAACTATAGTGGCAACTTGACTAGGATCTGATTAGTCACAAAGACCCTAATACCATCATATACAACATTAAGTGACTTGTCAAACCTTGCTATAGGAATCATCACAAATTCATGCAGTGAGAATTTTCTTGAGCCTACAGACTGTTTGTGCCTGATTTAGTTACTAGGTACATAATCATAAATGACTGTTTTATTTGATCAGTGTTCAAGTGTGTCGTCCCAAAACAGAGATGATCATGTATATATCAAGAATAGTAATCTGATTGGTGGTGCTCAAGTACACATGCTTTATCTGAAAGATACTTATCATAACTTGAACATATGATATGAATATACTTATTAGAAAGATACTGGTCAAGTTTAATCTAATTGGTGGTGCTCAAGTACACATGCTTTATCTGAACCAAAATGGTCAGGTCCATGCTTATTGTCGATCCTAAAAATAACACGATTCCATTTGTTTATTATTTATGTAGTTATTTACACAAGCAAGCAAACAAGACAATTATTTACACAAGCAAGCACCCTACTATGAACCCTACTAGATATGCAGCCTTGCTACCTAGGTAGCTTGTACATATGTTCAGAAACATTTTACCTGCAGCTATCTATCTCTAACCTGCACTGTCAACAACCTATAGAATTCCTAGGAACACTGCATGAGAGTTTACAATAGAGCTAAATTGACATCACAGAGCTAAATCTGAATCCTAATGTGTCAACAACCTCCTGCACTGTCAACAACCTCATGTGTCAACAATCTGAACCCTAATGTGTCAACAATCTCTAGCATGCACTGTCAACAACCTCACAGAGCTAAATCTGAACCCTAACATCGCCGTCGAACCCTACTCTGAACCCTAATTGGAATGGATGCAACGAGAGAGGGAGAGAGGGAGAGAGGGAGACAGGGAGAGAGGGAGAGAGGGGAGGGGCAACTCTCACCTATGAGATGAGGACGACGATAGCAGGCGGACGACGGCAGGCTCCTCCATAGTTTCCTCCTCCTCCTCGAGCAGCGAAGGCCTCCTCCTCCTCGAGAGACGGCGACCTCCTCCTCCACGGATCGAGCGGCGTGCGCGGGGGCCTCCTCCTCGAGCAACGGCGGCTGGCAGGGCTAGCGAGGCGGCGGATCAACAGCGGCGGTGGGGGCTCGCGCTCAATATGGGTGGTGGGCGCGTCTAATGGGGATGAGGGACGTGGTCGTGCACTTGGATAAGGCACAGATAGGCGTAGCGCACTCTGGCATAGTGCACTACAGATATCCGTAGCGCACTCCGGTCTAGTGCATTGCACCTATCTCCTCTAGCACATGTATAAGAAAACAACCGTCCCACTCTCTAATAGATTCACTACCCTATCCCACTCGTTGCGCTCATTGCTCTATCTCAACTTGTGAGCATCCAGGTTCGAATCCTGGTGCCCAAATTTTTTGTTTTTATTTAAAAAATACTTTTTAATGTTCAAAGTGATAATATATGTCATAAAAGTGGTACAAATATGATTCAAAGTATAACTAAATTAAATAATAATTTGTGTATGAATATTAAAATCTTTTTTGACCGCGCGTTTTACAATAATTTTTGAGCTAGCGTTTTACAATTTTTCCTTCTTTGTCGCGGTTGAATAATTTAGCATCGGCACTTTAATGTTTCTTATTTCGAACGGGCTACCTTTTTGGGTAGGGTTGTCCTTTTTCTTCTTGTGATGTATGTTGCTACATCGTAGTCTTCGTCATCTTCAATCTTTGGATCACCGTACTGGTCGAAGTCTTTCTCATTGGTGACTCCATCCATTCTGATGATGTTTTTGTTTCCTCTCCCCACGATAACACGGCTAGGCTTTGTCGGGTCGGTAATAAAAAAATATTGGTCCACTTTGCTAGCCAGTACCCACGTTTTATTTTTCGCGGCAACGTTCACACCAGCGGCCTTGGATTTGGCTGCTTTGGGTATAACTTGTGAAATACCGGTCTTCTCTTTCGATGCTCTTGGCCCATCTGACACGGAACATCGACACCTTTTCTCCACAGTAGTCGATCTCCCAGATCTCCTCGATACTTCCGTAGAATATTTACTTTACGTTGTCATCGGTGTAGAATTCTGACGTTATGCCTAACTTCTGATAATCACACTTTCTGTCCTTTTCCTCCGTGTAGAATGTATAGCCATTGATATCATACGCCTGATAGGTCTCCAGGTTTTGCATGGGTCCCTGCGATAAGGTGAATATGATATTTTCCGTGTCATAAGAATGCGATCGCAGGGGATTATCAAGGAGCGTCTGCCTAAACCAATGTGTGAAACCTGAGTTGTGCTCTTTGATTATTTCTCCCTGCGTTCTTTGTATGCCCCGATCACTATACTTCTTCTCGATTAACCTTTTGTGCTTTTGTACCCAAGGATCGACCAGTTCTAAATGTTGTAACGCGACGAGGTTTGCTCGATCAAAGTCTGCGCGTCGACAATCGAAGTCTACATGCAGTACGCGATGACCCTCTCGGTGACCAGATCCGTCGAGCTTGCCAAGGTGCCTGTTGACGGGAAGACCAACAGGGTTCTTGATGTCTAGATAATTCGTGTAGAGAGTGAAGCACTCTTCGGCCAGAAAGCCCTTGGCTATGCTTCCATCTAGACGGAACCTGTTGTGAACGTATCCTTTGATGTGTATGTTCATCCTTTCAAACGCCATCATGCTGCGGAGGAACATCGGCCTGAGTTTTATGATGTCCTCCACGATATGGACCAGTAGATGCACCATAATGTCGAAGAATGCGGGCGGGAAGTAGACCTCGAGCTCACAGCATCACCACGATCTCCTCCTATAGCCTCCCGAGCTGATTCACGCCAATCAACTTTCGAGAGATGACGTTGAAAAACTTGCAGATCCCAAACAATGTTTCACGGACGTGCTCGTCCATTATCCCTCTTAGTGCAACTAGAAGTACCTGAGTCATTAGCACGGCACAGTCATGAGACTTCATGCCACTGAACCTCTGCTTCGCCTCGTCTAGGTATCTTCTTATCTTGCCCGCGTAGCCATAAGGAAATTTGACTCCTATTAGGCACTTGAAAAACTGTTTGATCTCATCCTGGCTTAGAGTGAAGCAAGAAGGACGGCAGTAATATTTGTTATTCTTGACCTTTTTACCCTTCCGACGACCTTGTGTCGCCTCTGACTCATGATCATCGTCATCTTCCCGATCATCAGGAGTAGTGCATCCTTCGTGAAGATCCTTCCGGATTCCCATGAATATTAGGTCGTGCCTTGCTTTCGGACCATCTTTCGTCCTATCTGGCATGTTGATTATGGTGGTGACCAGACTCTCGCACACATTTTTCTTGATATGCATGATGTCAAGGCTATGAGGCGTGCGGAGAAACTTCCAGTATGGCAACTCCCAGAAAACAAAACTTGTTTTCCATACCTTCAGTAGCGGCTTGTCTTGCTGCCTCTTTTGCTTCTTTCTAGGCTTAGGAAAATCTTTCTAGTTTTTCAGCAATTCTTCCACCTCTTCGCTGCACCTCTGCTCTGGGATTCCTCGGGTCTCGGATTTTCTATTGAACAGATCTCCATGTTTTCTCCATGGATCATTCTTGTCAAGCCACCTCAGGTGCGCCATGAACACGGTTTTCGAAGACCCTGGATCTTTCTCTAGTTGGAGATAGCTTGTGTTATCCATGCACCTAACGCATGCGGAGAATCCTTGGATAACCTGCCCCGAGATATACCCGCAACCTGGATAGTCTTGCACCGTAGTAACCAATGCGGATTTCATAGTGAAATAATCTTGTGCGACGGCATCGTACTGTAACATCCCAAAAATGTTGAACAATGATTATCAAATCCCAATCACCAAAATTAGGGTTAACAAAAACTTTGGTTAATTAAATCATATGAATGCATGTGTGGTTGTGATGATTGTATGAATGCATGAATGGACTTGTGTGATTGATCTAAATAGCAAGGAATGGTTTAAAGATGAAAACAACATCATCTAAAACTTTTCCAGGCAGAAACAAATCAGGAGAAAATAAAAAACAAAACAAATAAAGCAAATGGGCATTTTTGCCAATCTTGCTCACTAGGCCACTTTAAGTGTTTCTAGTCCAAGGTTTCAAACAGAAACAATTCCATTTATTTTCACCCTTTGCTAGACCAAGTAAAAATAAATCAAAGCCCACCTTTCAAACTTACAGAAACTTTTGGCAACTTGATTCAAATGACATTTCAAAATTGAATCTTTAACATATGTGAAGATCACCCATTTTCAAAATCCAACCAAACCAGTACCTCTTGACCAATCCAACTAACCAGAGACTCCCTAGTATGTAACCAACACACCCACCAAGTTTGAATCAAAAATTCAAACTTGAATCTCTTTCGGCCATTTCATCAAACACCTTGCAAACACCAAACCAACAAACATCAAACACTATTAGGAGCAGTGATTTTGGCCTAACTTCTTCCCTCTCTGGTTCGTAGCAAGCTATCAGTAGATCATCTAGCCCATTTAACAAGCTTTAGCACTGCTGTGAGCTTGCCATAGCCATCAATGGTGACCATGCCGTGCTCACCTTGCCACCCCTCAGTCGACAGCAAGCTAGAAGCTTCTCTAGCCTCGCCAACCTTGTCCAGGACACTCACCACCGTCCATCGCCACCCCCTATCCAAACCTTGAGCATTGCCAGCCCCTGGACCACACAGCCCGAGCGTGTCCAGCTTCTCTATGAGCGTGCCGAGAGCGCGCCAGAGCGTCACCCGCGACACAAACCCATAGACCGCGCGCCGCCCTTGCCACGTGCAAGAAGCATCGCCACTGCCCCAGGAACACCCTAGACACGCCCGTTCATCGCCGCGCGACCAGGAGAACCCGTGCGCCATTAAAATCACCGTCAGACCCGCTTCGAGCACCACGATGTTCCGACCATCTAGCAACACCCCACGCCGCGTGACCATGCCGTTAAGCTTCGCCAGGGAACACAGCACCATCCCCTACCTTTGCCCATGCCCGTAGCTTGCTGTGACGACGACACCGACGATCTCCGCTCGCGCCCTTCAGTCCCCTCGTTGTACTATAAATAGAGGCCACCCCAGCACAAATTCTTCACACCATCTCACTCCCCTCTCTCTCAGAAGCACCCCACCTCACTCCCGGAGCAAGGCAAGAAGCACATTGCCGGAATTTGGCTGGAGTCTGCCGCGGAGGAGGAAGCAAGGAGCCGTTGATTGGAGTCGCCCCAGGAGAAGCCGCGGGTACCAGGAGGATCGCTGTCATCGACTTCGTCGTTCGCCCCCATCGTCGACCCTCGCCTGAGCCCTGGTGAGCCCCCGTAGACCCCCACGGGCCGCACTAGGGTTCTGTCTCGCCGGCGTTGCCCGACGTGGACGATGAACCACAGCCGTTGGATTAGAGTTTGATCGTCTGGTCCAAATCTCCCCATACCGCTTCGCACCCCCTGTCTCGCTGACTGGCGGGGTCGTTCACTAAAACTCACCCACGTGTGCACTGTGCACCATGGTCCGGCCCAGTTAACTTCCCGCGTGACCCAGTAATTCAAATTTAGGTTTATTCTTTAGTTTCAAACTTAGTTCTATACCCAGATTCAAAAATCAACCTAGGTTGATTCACTGAACCAAAATGCATGAAACGAATTTTATTATAAAGGTACTAGAATTCTTATTCCAAGCCCGTTGGATTCAAACCATTTAGATTTGTAGATCACCTATAGTAAAAATAACAAGGCAGAAGCTTTTCTGCATTCAAACATTTTTCAAAATTCAACCACAAAAGCTTTTGAGTTGATTCCAACTCTCAAAAATCACATTTAATAAGACCCTTCAGAATATATAAAAATATATAGGTTTACTTGCAGAAATAACGATGAAGTAATAAAAGAATTCCTCATAGGACATTCTAGTCACTTTAATTACTTACAATAAAAAGGTTAAACCTTATTAAATTATGACACCACTTTAAATCACATTCCCATGTACTGAAATATGTGGTGATGACATATGTTAACATGATCCCATGTTTTAGTTGGAGAATATTAAATCTTAAGTAGTTTTTGAATGAGTAGAAATTATTTTTCCAAAATAAATAAGACTAGTGTTTTGATGATTGTAATGTTTGTGATGATGCTAGATCACCTAGTGAAAACCTTGGTGTGATAAATAAAAATAGTTAAGTATTGTTTGGTGATTGTGTACCTCGTATTTATCTATAGACGTTAGTACCGACCAAGGATATGAAGAGGAAGGAGCATACTACGAGGAAGAAGCCGAGGAGAACTTCAACCACTGCTCTGCACAAGGCAAGCCTATACTTGCAACCTTGCAAGCCTCACTATACAAGTTGACTTAGCAAGCTAATCATTGCTAGCTCATACTACTATCTTAGCAAGCTAAGCTAAACCATGCAAGTTTTACTTGCAAGCTTACACCACTTGATACCCAATCCTAGTTTTATTTGCAAGCTTAGTTATTTTATTTCTTTATCAATGCTTTCTATTAGAGTTTACTTAGTGATTTGTAGAGTTTAGAAAGATAATTAAAGGTAGCATAAAGAGCATAAAACTTGGCCTAAGTTAGATAATCTTGATGTCATCCTGAGGCATGAGATTGAACTTAGAGAAGCTACACTTGTTTACCACCAGTCATTAGTACTTAACCCCACTTGTAGATGCTAGTGCTAAGCATAAAACTTGATCCATTTTAGATGGGAATACTTGATGAAAATGGTTATGAAAACTTTAGAATGATGAGTCATTCTACTAAAATGTTTTGACATGTGTTCTTGAACACCAGATGATTTTGATGATGAAAATGTTAAGGCATGAGCCTTAGCCCTTTATAAAACTGATGGTTGTCTAGATGCGATACCATTCCAATTTTACCGTACAACCACAATACCTGAAATTTGGGTAGGGCTTGACTGGAAATTTATATACCTTAGTATGGGTTCCCTTGCGGCCAAGGTTTGAGCTGAGGCTATTTTTTGAAGATTGTACACCTATGCAGTTCCCAAGATGACAGTTGGTCATGGTTGGGAGGCCAAACTCATAGGGGAGGTGCCTATACTAGGGCGTCTAATTGAAAGGTTAGGATTGATTATCCGCATACTGAGTATGGTGAATTCAGGATTGTTCCTGACAGATGTATCGAATGTTGTGGTGAAAGTGTACCACCTCTGCAGAGTGTCAAACTATTCGAATAGCCGCGTCCGCGGTTATGGACAGTTGGAGTGGCCATACTATTCCGTCATCAGATGTTTTCAAAATGACTTATGAAATGATTCATGACTTTGATTTGACCACAACAGAGTTGTGATATGAAATTCAAGCTCCTACTTAGGTGTTATAAAACTTTCAACTAGCTTTCTTTGCTTCTGAACTCAGTAGAGATAAATCTGGCTTTTTGCAAAACAACCCTAGAGCTTAGTATCCTACTCAAAACCACTTCACTTGTTAGTATTACTTTGCGAGTACTTAAAGAGTACTTATGGCTTTGTCCTTGGCTATTCCTGTGGCCAGACTATGAAGAGGACTATCAGGAGGACGGACAGCATGAAGGTTACAACAACTAGGATCATATCCCATCGTTAGCATTGCCTGTGACCATGAAGATGGAGCCTCGCCTATGCTATTGTTATTATTACGCTATTCCGCTGCTTGAATTGTATTAATACTGGATCATGAGATCCTTTATTTTTTGTAAGACCTTATGTATGGTTTTTAATGAATGATGTATTGTGATATCCAATTTGTTATGTCTCGCAAAAATGGTAATCCTGGGATTGCGATGTATGGCATAATAGGCATCTGGGATTAAAAATCCGGGTGTTGACAAGTTGCTACCAGAGCCATCCTGACCATAGGAGACCCTAGTTTAGAATGGACGTTTGAATCAAAAACTTAGTTTCAAAACCAAGGAAGTGAGTATTTATGAAAACTTATTCTCATTCTTATCACTTAGACTCTTTCATGAAAATTCATGTTCCTCAAAAATCCTTGCAAACTTAAAATTTGACTCACTTGATCACTCTACTAACTTACCCATCCTATATTCTTATAGATGGATGTGAAGTACATCAAGTTTTATCAGTTGGGGTATGGAGGAGACCTCATCTTTGAGCGGGACTTGGACCAGCTTTCGGAAATGCTGAGCTCAATGATCAGGAAGGAGAGGAGTTGCAATGGCTCGTTGTTGCAAGTCTCTCGGGAAATATTGAAGCCCCCACCTCAGAGGTAATTCAGTTCACCTTGAGAGAGAACAACTGGCTAGATGGACTTGCCAGGGCCATGCAGGAAGCTCTTGCCCGTCTGTGTGGGCAGAGTATCAATCAGATCAAGGGTACCCGCTTTGAGTTCTACCCAAGGCGTGATGTTATGGGACATCCACTGGAGGCCCCGTACCATCATGAGATGAAGACTCAGTTGGACCACCTCAGCTTCATGATGTATGACCGTCAGAAGGAGTTGGATAATGCCCGCTCCTACACCAACCACAAGTACGCCATCGCCGCCAAGAAATATCAGACCATTGCCATGCTAGTGAAGGATCGCTAGTCTTGTCACTGTCAGCTCGACAAGAAGGAGCGCGTCATTGCCCGTCTTTGCCACAGGATCACATATTTGGAGGAGACCATCCACGAGAGAGACATGCAGCTGGAGGAGAAGGAGAATGCAGGGGAAGACCTTCGTGGAGACCCCTACTCCTATCTCAGTGACGATGATGACTTTCTGGAGGATCAGGCCATGGACTTCTTCACCGATGAGGATGACTTCGCCTTCATTGATGATGAGGATGATGATGAGGAGGATGATGAGGACACCGACTCCAAGGAGTAGTAGCACTTGAGCACTAGCGTTAGTGAGTTGTATCCGGTCCCACTGTATCGCAGTTCACAGAATGGTTCTTAAAACCATCTACTTTTCCTAGTTGTGGTGTGTGTTTGTATCGTGTGCTATGAATGAATGCAAAGCAAGTTGCTAGAAAAACCTGAGTCAAACTTTGAAAACTTTTCAAACACAAAACCCTGAACCTTAGAAATTTCCCTCTTTTCTCATGATCTATCTCAATCTTCAGATGCCTCGCAGAGGAAGCTATTCATCCCCGGACCCGATGCTGCAAATCTTGCAAATGTTGGTTTCTCACCGCGAAGCCGAAAGATCCGAACGTCAAGCCAACTTAGCCACCCTTCAATAGATAGCTCGGATGGCCAAAAACAACCAAGGCCATCGAAATCAGGACAACCATGGGTCCAAGCTCAAGAATTTCTAGAACACCAACCCACCCATCATCACTAAGTCGGAAGAGCCCCTCGATGCAGATGATTGGCTGCAAACCATGGAGAACAACCTAGAAGTTTCCGAAGTGGAAGCTAATGAGAAAGTCCTGTTCGCCACCCACTACCTGGCCGGAGATGCAAGAGCATGGTGGAACAACGTTCGCACCATGACAGGAGGTCAGATGATGACTTGGGATGAATTCAAAGTCAAGTTCAGCAAAACCCATGTGCCACCGGGTTTGATCAAAAGGATGAGAGATGAATTCAGAGAACTGAAGCAAGGCAGGATGACCGTAGTGGAGTACCGTGACAAATTTTTGTCATTGGATAGGTATGCACCGGATGAGATAGATACTGAAGCCAAGAAGAAGGAGAGGTTGCTGAATGGTCTGCATGATAAGATGTAGATAGTGTTGGTCAATATCCCATTTGATGATATTGAAGCTTTAGTGGACTATGCCATGCATATGGAAGGCAAGATCAACCAAGCTAATGAGAACCGCAAGCATCGCATGATGCATCAACCAGGAACCCACCATACACCAAAGTATCGCCACAACCCATCTCCAGGATTTGCTCCAAGAAACAATAGAACCCCCCATGAACCGTCCAACCTATCCCAACCATGGAAACCCAAGGCCCGGAGGAAATCACAACAACCCCGGCAACCCCAGCAATTTCAACCATGCACCGCCTAAGTTCAACAACAACAATGTCACCACCAACACCAACACTGCCCCGAGGACTGGAAGCAATGTTGTGCCTGTTGCAGCAAAGGACAAGTCTCAGGTGACTTGTTATGAATATGGAACCAAGGGTCACTATTCCAATGAGTGCCCCAAGAAGATTGCCGCAGCCCCCAATGCAAATGCCCCAGCTCAGCAGCAGCGTCGTGTTCAGCCTGGAAGAAGGTTTGCCCTAGGGAATTCGCTCAACCGCAACAGCCGTCTCTTTCTCATGCATGCTGAAGAAACCCAAGAAGCGCCAGATGTCGTGCTGGGTATGTTTTCTGTTAACTCGGTACTTGAAAGAGTGTTGTTTGATTCTGGAGCATCGCACTCATTTGTTACTGAAGAATTTGCATGCACTAGTAAGATTCAACCCACCAAATTGAAGAATGTTATGATAGTTCAAATACCTGGTTCAACCACCAAAGCTAGACAAATTTGCAAGGTCGTGCCTATCTGAATCCATGGCATAGATTTTTATGCTAATCTAATAGTACTTGGAACTAAAGGGTTGGAAGTAGTACTAGGAATGGATTGGATGTCCAAACATAATGGATTAATCGACTGTGCCAAGAAAGCCATAACCATGACCAGTACAGCCGGAATATCAGTCAAGCATATATCTGAAACCTTGCCTCATCAATTCAACTGCAACAAGAGTATAGCCCAACCCACCATTGACCAATTCAGAGTAGTCTGTGAATACCCCGATGTATTTCCAGATGTTTTGCCCGGTATGCCCCCAGATCGGGATATCGAGTTTATCATTGAACTAATCCCTGGAACCGGACCCATAGCTCAGAGACCATATATCATGAACCCATCTGAACTAATGGAGTTGAAGAAGCAATTGGATGCTATGCTGGAGATAGGATTGATTCAACCAAGTGCGTCACCATCAAGATCACCTGTCCTATTTGTGGACAAGAAACATGGAGGTAACCGTTTGTGTACGGATTATTGGAAGTTGAACGATGTCACCATCAAAAACAACTACCCACTGCCAAAGATAGAAGACATGTTTGACCAGTTGACTGGTGCCAAGGTGTTTTCTAAGATTGATCTTAGAACTGATTATCATCAACTCAAGATTCGCGCTGAGGATATTCCCAAGATTGCCTTCACCACCAGATATGGATTATACGAGTATACTGTCATGTATTTTGGATTAACCAATGCCCCCGCTTACTTCATGAATCTCATGAATAAGATTTTTATGGACTTCCTGGATAAGTTTGTCGTTGTTTTCATCGATGACATTCTGATCTATTCCAAATCAGAAGAATAACATGAGCTACACCTAAGGACCATCCTTGGAACCCTTAGGGAGCATCTGTTGTATGCCAAGTTTAGCAAATGTGAATTTTGGTTACAGGAGGTAGGATTCCTCGGACATATCGTATCAGCCGGAGGAAAATCTGTTGACCCTGCAAAGGTGAAGGATGTAGAAGATTGTCAAGCCCCAACCACTCAAACCCAAGTTCGTGCATTTCTCGGATTAGCAGGATATTACCGCAAGTTCGTAGAAGGATTCTCAAGTATCGCAAGACCCATGACCCAATTGCTGAAGAAGGACAAGAAGTTTGAATGGACGAACAAATGTGAAGCGAGTTTTTAGGAACTCAAGAGGAGATTGATTTCATCCCTAATCTTGATCATGCCAGATATCACGAAGCCCTCTGATGTGTATTGTGATGCATCCAAGACTGGTCTCGGATGTGTGATAATGCAAGAAGGCAAAGTTATATCTTATCTATCCCGACAACTGAAGTAGCATGAACAGAATTATCCTACTCATGACCTTGAACTAGTAGCATGGAGGCATTACCTGATGGGAAACCGTTGTGAGATTTATTCGGATCACAAGAGCCTGAAATATATTCACTCAGAAGGACCTGAATATGAGGCAGAGAAGATGGATAGAGCTAATCAAGGACTATGACCTGGACATTCACTATCACCCCGGTAAAGCCAATGTGGTAGAAGATGCCCTTAGCAGATTGCCTTTTCACTTAAACTCCATGATTCTGAAGGAGAAACCAAGTTTGCACAAAGAGATGGAAGATTTCCGAATGGAATTAGTAAGTGAAGGATTTTTGGCTAGCATCGAACTTCAACCCACTTTGATCAGTCAAATCAAGGAGGCGCATAAAGGAAATTCTAGTATCGACGAAATCAAACGTCGTATCAGTACAGACAAAGTACCCGGATCCACCGAGAATGAAGAAGGAGTTCTTTGGTACAAAGAACGTCTCTGTGTACTAGCAGATTCAGAGTTGAAGGAAACTATCTTGAAAGAGGCCCATGATACTCTTTATTCTATCCACCCTGGAGGAACACAGATGTATCAGGATTTGAAGGAGAAATTTTGGTGGCATAAGATGAAGAGAGAAATTGGAAGCTACATCGCCAAGTGTGATATTTTTCAGAGAGTCAAGGCGGGACATCAAAGACCCGCAGGACTGTTGCAACCACTGCAGATTCTGGAATGGAAGTGGGGTTCTGTTGGAATGGACTTTATCACCGGATTGCCTACTTCTAGTAGGGGAAATGACTCTATTTGGGTCATAGTTGATAGACTGTCTAAGGTAGCCCATTTTCTACCAGTCAAGACCACCTACCAGAGTTCGAAGCTAGCTGAGTTGTACATCGCTAGAATCGTCAGTTTGCACGAAGTCCCCAATAACATTGTGTCAGGCCGAGGAATTCAGTTTACCTCGAGGTTTTAGAAGAAGGTCCAAGAAGGACTAGGAACTAGACTAGATTTCAGCACAGCGTATCACCCTCAAACTGATGGACAAACGGAGCGAGTAAATCAAATACTCAAAGATATGTTGAGAGAATGTGTGCTAGAGTATGGATCTAAATGGGAAGATTGTCTGCCTTTCGCAGAATTTTCATACAATAACAGTTATCAAGCTAGTTTGCAAATGGCCCCATTTGAATTCATGTATGGAAGGAAGTGTCATACCCCTTTGAATTGGTCGGAAGTAGGAGAGAGTCAGATTTTCGGACCCAACATCCCACGAGAAACAGAAGAGAAAGTTCACAAGATCCGTGAGCACCTCAAGACCACCCAGTCAAGACAGAAGAGTTATGCCAACAAGGGTCGTCGAGACCTTGCTTTCAATATAGGAGATTTTGTGTATACCAAAGTGTCGTCTTTGAAGGGAATGCAACGTTTACAGCTCAAGGGAAAGTAAGCCCCCAGATATATCGGACCTTTCAAGATTCTCAATCGTCGAGGAGAAGTATCGTATCAACTGGAACTTCTAGAGCAGATGTCAGCAGTGCATAATGTGTTCCATATATCGTTACTTCGCAAATGCCTTGAAGTCCCGGAGAAGACTGAAGTTTTCAAGAACATTGATCACCGGACCATAGAAATCAACAATGATCTGACGTCTCCTGAAGTACCCATCCGTATTTTGGAGGAAGCTTTCAGAACCACCAGGGCCCGAAGCATCAAGTTTCTCAAGATTTAGTGGAGTAATCACACTGAAGAAGAAGCTACCTAGGAGCGAGAAGATCACATCAAGATGGAGTTTCCCGATCTTTTTAAATCCTAGTTTTCTTTTTCTTCTTTCTCAAATCTCAAGACGAGATTTTGTTTAAGGAGGGAATGTTTGTAACATCCCAAAAATGTTGAACAATGATTATCAAATCCCAATCACCAAAATTATGGTTAACAAAAACTTTGGTTAATTAAATCATATGAATGGATGTGTGGTTGTGATGATTGTATGAATGCATGAATGGACTTGTGTGATTGATCTAAATAGCAAGGAATGGTTTAAAGATGAAACCAACATCATCTAAAACTTTTCCAAGCAGAAACAAATCAGGAGAAAATCAAAAACAAAACAAATAAAGCAAACGGTCATTTTTGTCAATCTTGCTCACTAGGCCATTTTGAGTGCTTCTAGTCCAAGGTTTCAAACAGAAACAATTCCATTTATTTTCACCCCTTGCTAGGCAAGTAAAAGTGAATCAAAGCCCACCTTTCAAACTTACAGAAACTTTTGGCAACTTGATTCAAATGACATTTCAAATATGAATCTTTAACATATGTGAAGATCACCCATTTTCAAAACCCAACCAAACCAGTACCCCTTGACCAATCCAACTAACCAGACACTCCCTAGTATGTAACCAACACACCCACCAAGTTTGAATCAAAAATTCAAATTTGAATCTCTTTCTGCCATTTCATCAAACACCTTGCAAACACCAAACCAACAAACATCAAACACTATTAGGAGCAGTGATTTGGCCTAACTTGTTCCCTCTCTGGTTCACAGCAAGCTATTAGTAGATCATCTAGGCCATTTAACAAGCTTTAGCACCACTGTGAGCTTGCCATAGCCATCAATGGTGACCATGCCGAGCTCACCTTGCCACCCCTTAGTCGACAGCAAGCTAGAAGCTTATCTAGCCTCGCCAACCTTGTCTGGGACACTCACCACCGTCCACCGCCACCCCCTGTCCAAGCCTCGAGCACTGCCATCCCCTGGACCACATAGCTCGAGCGTGCCCAGCCTCTCTGCGAGCGTGCTGAGAGCGCGCCAGAGAGTCACCCGCGACACACGCCCACAGACCGCTCTGTAACACCCTCAGAATCGGACCTATGCAAGTTTCAGCGATTCCCGCCAAAACCCGCATAGAAACGATTCAAAGGTGCCCACCAAGCACTTTCGTGCGGGTGGAAAACGAAGTAATAACATTACACAACAGTCCTCGATGGGACCCACAGAACAGATATATATAACAGCGACTCCATGAGTCAAGAATACAGATATAATATACAAAGATCCAAATCACCTTGAAAATGATAGAGCGTCCGACTACGGACAAGATGCAAATGGGGCTAAGAGCCCTGAAGAATAACCAATGGCGTCCATAACCCTGCCCAGGCCAAGCCGGAAGGGTAACCCTGCTAACGACGTCGATCTCAAACCTGCTAAAACAAAAGGGGTGCCGACAAAGGGCAAAGGAAAAAGAGGAGCGTCAGTACTGAGGCCAGTACACAGCGAGACTAGAATTCGGCGGTCCTCGCCTACAAAGGTATGGTGGACTGAGCGGCAGCGGCAGCATGCACTAAACAACCTATAGAGACTCGGTTCTACTGGCGGCTATCAAAGAGGGATAAGGAAGACCTATTCGGATCCAACCTGATACTATCATCAAACAAACCCATCCTGGCGTTTCCCCCTCGAGACCAAACGAGGAAGTCAACCGAGGCACTCACACAGTTGGCAGTTTTATTTATTCAGTTATCGTTGCAGCAATTACTAGTCAGGTTTAGATAATCGTCCTGATAAAAGAAGCAGTGGGCCCTTTTAGTTATTCATTCCGTTGTAGTTGCAACAATTACTAATCAGATACAGATAGCATGAGATAAACCCAAAACCCAGCAGTTGTTGGTACTTTTATTCAGCCATTCCGTTGTAGTTGCAATACTTACTAGTCAGGTACAATGGTCGCAAGCGACACCCAAAGCAAGCAGTTGTGGGCAATATTAGTTAGCCATTCCATTATAGTGAAGCTGATTACTAGTCATTATAAGTCAAATTTATAGCAATAAACTTTAGTTATGCTTGTCTATGGTCGAGATACTGTGCTCCAAGTCGTCCATAACCGCGGACACGGCTTTCAGAAAGTTTTACCCGGCCGGGGTGCACCAATAGCAACACACACTCGATCAACCTCGGAAAAACCAAATCAAAACCCAACGAGGCTTTCACGACAAAGCAATCACAGGATTCAGAAATATTTCAGGGGGCCACCCCTTGGAGTAGACCCGCAACGAAGTAAGCAAGCTCCGAGACGGACTCAAGGTTTGGGTAGACGGCTGTGAATGACTGGGAACCCAAAACTGGGCTTGTCGACACCGCGGAATCGTGTCCCGCTCCTAAACAGTACAGTGTGCTATACATCGCACAATCGTAAATAAAGCAGTAAAGCATGGCATAAGTACAGGATCGTAAATAAAACCTCAAACTAGTTTGTGGCCCCAAGAAATAAGACTGAATCAAGCTCTGGCTAAGGGGGGTCCCATATACCTCCCGGATGTGGATAGCGCGATAAATCAAGGAACGGGTATCAAGTACTCGGGGTCCTATGGGACACAAGTGGGCGTTCGGAAACCAAATATTATCTATCACCCACCGATGCCTCTACTTACTTCAATTTTAGTTGTTAAACAGGAATTAAAGTGAACGATAAGTAAAGCCATGATCATATCCAACCTCAACATGCAGCAAGGCTCCAACAACTGTGGCAATTGACGACACGCAACAGCACTTGAGCAAGCGACTACGACGCGCAAGTCCAACTATCTACCAATCAACAGGTAATAGGATGTGTCCAAGGCAATATGAGGCTGCAAGGGATATCACGGGTACAAAAACTAGAGCAACGCAACACAGATAGCAATAGATCAACAGGAGGGAATAAATACTATAAAAGTAAGATAGGTAGAAAGGGGGAGATGCTCGCCTGAAAACATTGCCGAAGGGTCAACAGCAGATCGGGGCGAAGCTCACATCAACTCAACGGCCTTATCCGCGAAGAAGCAAAGCACTAGAAGAAACACCGGATGCAATATTTAATACTACGGCAAAAGATCGACATGATGCATGTATGATGTATGACATGGCAATATGCGGTGCAATTAGGTCATATTAAGCGGAACCGGGGTCCCGACAATTAATTATATGGTTCAAGTTATTTGACTACCCCGCCAATTAAATGTTGAATTAACATGGCACGATAAGTTACCGGTTCGCTACACAACTTTAAATGAGGCCAATATACGACTAGATTTGCCCGCATATGGGCCCCATATTTAATTAGAGGTGAATCGGCATAAGGCCCCCAAACCACACGAATATGCATGCGAGATGAATGATTAAAATGCAACAGGTTTTATATAGTTGACAATTTATAAAATAGGGTTCTCGGGTAAGGGTCACACATTAGGGGTCTCGACGATCTTGGGGTTCCGGGGTTCGGGGTCCGGGGTCGGTCTCGGGGTTCAGGGTTCGACGGAACGGTCTCGACGGAAGCGTTCTTGGATTACTGGGGTCGATCTTGGCGTTCCGGGAGGAAGCACTTGGTCTGGCGGCGGGGGCGCATCGGGTCCTCTGGGTCGCTGTCGTTCTTGTCGTCGTGCAGATCTTGTCGGGTTCCACGGGTCGATCTTGCCGTTGCGAGGGTCTTGTCGGGCCCGCGCCATCGAGTCGGTGTTGGCGTTCCGGCCATCTTCGGTCCTCGGATCCGAGAGGTTTCGGGGTCTTGACGGGGTTCGGGCGCGCCGGGATCGGTCTTCGGGTCAGGGGTCTCGGCGCCCGAGGGAAGTACTTGATGGTTCCGAGAAGGAGCACTTGGCGTTGCCGAGCGGAAGTTCATGTCGTAACCGTGTCGTCGACCTTGGCGTCCAGGGGGAAGTTCTCGGGGTTCCGTCTCGGTGGTGTCTATCTTCAGGGTTCGTGAGGGAGGCCTTGTGGATGGTTCCTGCCCGAAGAGCTTGGCGGTGGTCGCTGTACCTCTGGTAGTGATTGCCCACTGGAAGGGCTCGATCAACCAAACAGCATCCATCGGGTCGACGTTGCGGAGCTCACTCACACCCCAGATAACTCAAAACACCATATTCCCGTATCTACACAGATGATGCTGACGAAGGCTGCGGGCGGGGACGACCTTGGCGGCCAACGAGGAGCCCACGGGCGGCGGCCACGGCACCCGACGACGGAGCCGAGAAGTGCTGGGACAGAGCCTCGCGGGCGACGGCTTTGCTCGACGGGGCGACACGGCGGCGTCGCGGGCTCCGGCCAGAGGGAGCCACCGGAGGAGGGGGCGGTCTGCAGGCGCGCAGCCAGACGGAGGCGAGGGACGGCGGGTTGGCTGCGACCCTGGCGACGGAGGCTCGACGAGGCAGGCTTGGGGGGGCGGGGCGGCGCAGGACTGGAGGGGGGCGCGGCGGCTGCTGCGGTCGGCGAAGGAGAGGGCGCGGAGGAGCAGGTCGCGGGGCGGCCGGAGGTAGCTTCGGGCGGGGCGGCGCTGAGGCGGGCGGCACGGGCGGCGCACGGCCGGAGAGGGGCTCGTGACGGGGAGGGTCGAGGGCGAGGCGTACTGGGGCGGTGCTGAGGTCGACGGCGGGGGGGGCGGCGAGGGGGTGGTCTCCTAAGCGGCGAGCGGGGGCGGCCGGCACAGCGGAAGGCGAGGCAGAGGCGGGCGTGGACCGGAGGCGAGGTGAGCGCGGCCGGAGCGGCGGTGGAGCTCGGGCAGCGCGGGCGCGGCCGACGGCGGCTCTGGCTGCCGACGCCGAGGACGCGGAGGCGGGGAGCGGGGCTCGCGAGCGGAGAGGGAAGAGCAGGGCGGTGGAGGCGGGCTCGCCGGAGAGGAGGTGGGGAGGGGAGGCCTGAGCGGGCGTCGGCGGGGTCAGGGGTAGGGAGAGGAAGGAGAGAGGTTGGGGGAGAGGGACACGCGGGGACAGGGCTGCTGGGGTGGAGCCACCGCGCGTGGGGCCAGGGGTGCGGGGCCAGGGCAGGGAGAGTGGGGCTGGCGGTTGGTGGGGGGTCTGGTCGTGTGCGTGCGTGCGTGTGGGCCCCAGGGCAGCGGTTGGTGGGAGGGTGTGTGACTGTGTGGCGTGTGTGTTTAGAGGGAGAGGGAGTGGGGGTGGGCTAGGTGGCAGAGTGTGATAGGAGGAGGGGTGAGGGTTGGTGAGGTGGAGCGACGGGGTTGGCCAGGGTGATGTGGAGGCTGGGTGTGGGTAGGGTTTTAGGTAGCTGTAGGATTTGTCTGGTGGACCGATTTAAAAATGGGGGTGGTCGTTCGGGTCGATTCGGCCCGTTCGACTGCCCCCGCTAAAACAATTAAACTTTTTATTTGTTTTAAACGGGCCGTATGCAAACCGATAGCGGCCAAAATAATTAATCCGGAGAACCGGGCTTTGCGTTTGAATAAAGATGGGGCGTTTTAGAAAACAAAACGGGCTTGCGAAAATAGTTTTATGCGAACAATGCATGATGATGACGATGCAATGCACAAATTCAACGCGATTTTCTAGTAGTGGTTTTGCGGGATGCCACAATTCGACACCACTAACAATGGATCTCGCCCTCGAGATCCGCCTCATGGTACCGGAAGGAAGGTCGGCGGTCCGCGTCTTCTCGCTTCGTGTAGATCCTCGCGACACCACTAACGAGGGTTCCTTCTTCATCCAGAAATCGGAGACACCACCAACAAAGGGTCGTTGTTCCTGATCGTCGAGAGAACACTCCGGGAACAAAAGGTCTAAGGTAGAGGTATCAACAAATAAAGCCACCCCTAACTTCCGTGGACGGAGTAAAATTGCTGGATCCACTGATTCGATGTACAAGAGCGAATGATAAGGGTAGTGGTATGGTAGCTACTCCATCCCGCACTCAAACCATTACTCTGCACACGAATAGGCGGATTATGCAACCAACTCTCGGAATTAGACTGAAGATCTCGACAAGCGAGGTTCGGAAACAAAGGAGTGATGCAGACTCTGCATCGGATCTGGCGTAGATGATGTCGTCGCGTCGGAAACACCGGAAGGCACACACAGGGAACAAGGAATGGTAACACCGTAGACGGATTCATCAGGCAGCTTGAACACCGGATGGTAGAACACCGTTACCAAAGGAGGAAGCGAAACCCTAAAGGTACGACGGAAACCCAACCACGAGAATTCCTGGACTCGAAGAAAGAGAAGAGAGCGGATTCAAAACGCGTAAAGATAAGAGGAGAACAGCAGAGGGGTAAGGAATAAAATCAGACCTAATCAGAACTATCCAACCGATTTTTGCAAAATAGTTTTGACACTCTACTTCGGCCGTTAGCTAGGTTATCCTACAGGCTGGACTCGTGGGGCATCGCAACTGCTGAGCTCTGATACCACTCTGTAACACCCTCAGAATCGGACCTATGCAAGTTTCAGCGATTCCCGCCAAAACCCGCATAGAAACGATTCAAAGGTGCCCACCAGGCACTTTCGTGCGGGTGGAAAACGAAGTAATAACATTACACAACAGTCCTCGATGGGACCCACAGAACAGATATATATAACAGCGACTCCATGAGTCAAGAATACAGATATAATATACAAAGATCCAAATCACCTTGAAAATGATAGAGCATCCGACTACGGACAAGATGCAAATGGGGCTAAGAGCCCTGAAGAATAACCAATGGCGTCCATAACCCTGCCCAGGCCAAGCCGGAAGGGTAACCCTGCTAACGACGTCGATCTCAAACCTGCTAAAACAAAAGGGGTGCCGACAAAGGGCAAAGGAAAAAGAGGAGCGTCAGTACTGAGGCCAGTACACGGCGAGACTAGAATTCGGCGGTCCTCACCTACAAAGGTATGGTGGACTGAGCGGCAGCGGCAGCATGCACTAAACAACCTATAGAGACTCGGTACTACTGGCGGCTATCAGAGAGGGATAAGGAAGACCTATTCGGATCCAACCTGATACTATCATCAAACAAACCCATCCTGGCGTTTCCCCCTCGAGACCAAACGAGGAAGTCAACCGAGGCACTCACACAGTTGGCAGTTTTATTTATTCAGTTATCGTTGCAGCAATTACTAGTCAGGTTTAGATAATCGTCCTGATAAAAGAAGCAGTGGGCCCTTTTAGTTATTCATTCCGTTGTAGTTGCAAAAATTACTAATCAGATACAGATAGCATGAGATAAACCCAAAACCCAGCAGTTGTTGGTACTTTTATTCAGCCATTCCGTTGTAGTTGCAATACTTACTAGTCAGGTACAATGGTCGCAAGCGACACCCAAAGCAAGCAGTTGTGGGCAATATTAGTTAGCCATTCCATTATAGTGAAGCTGATTACTAGTCATTATAAGTCAAATTTATAGCAATAAACTTTAGTTATGCTTGTCTATGGTCGAGATACTGTGCTCCAAGTCGTCCATAACCGCGGACACGGCTTTCAGAAAGTTTTACCCGGCCGGGGTGCACCAATAGCAACACACACTCGATCAACCTCGGAAAAACCAAATCAAAACCCAACGAGGCTTTCACGACAAAGCAATCACAGGATTCAGAAATATTTCAGGGGGCCACCCCTTGGAGTAGACCCGCAACGAAGTAAGCAAGCTCCGAGACGGACTCAAGGTTTGGGTAGACGGCTGTGAACGACTGGGAACCCAAAACTGGGCTTGTCGACACCGCGGAATCGTGTCCCGCTCCTAAACAGTACAGTGTGCTATACATCGCACAATCGTAAATAAAGCAGTAAAGCATGGCATAAGTACAGGATCGTAAATAAAACCTCAAACTAGTTTGTGGCCCCAAGAAATAAGACTGAATCAAGCTCTGGCTAAGGGGGGTCCCATATACCTCCCGGATGTGGATAGCGCGATAAATCAAGGAACAGGTATCAAGTACTCGGGGTCCTACGGGACACAAGTGGGCGTTCGGAAACCAAATATTATCTATCACCCACCGATGCCTCTACTTACTTCAATTTTAGTTGTTAAACAGGAATTAAAGTGAACGATAAGTAAAGCCATGATCATATCCAACCTCAACATGCGGCAAGGCTCCAACAACTGTGGCAATTGACGACACGCAACAGCACTTGAGCAAGCGACTACGACGCGCAAGTCCAACTATCTACCAATCAACAGGTAATAGGATGTGTCCAAGGCAATATGAGGCTGCAAGGGATATCACGGGTACAAAAACTAGAGCAACGCAACACAGATAGCAATAGATCAACAGGAGGGAATAAATACTATAAAAGTAAGATAGGTAGAAAGGGGGAGATGCTCGCCTGAAAACATTGCCGAAGGGTCAACAGCAGATCGGGGCGAAGCTCACATCAACTCAACGGCCTTATCCGCGAAGAAGCAAAGCACTAGAAGAAACACCGGATGCAATATTTAATACTACGGCAAAAGATCGACATGATGCATGTATGATGTATGACATGGCAATATGCGGTGCAATTAGGTCATATTAAGCGGAACCGGGGTCCCGACAATTAATTATATGGTTCAAGTTATTTGACTACCCCGCCAATTAAATGTTGAATTAACATGGCACGATAAGTTACCGGTTCGCTACACAACTTTAAATGAGGCCAATATACGACTAGATTTGCCCGCATATGGGCCCCATATTTAATTAGAGGTGAATCGGCATAAGGCCCCCAAACCACACGAATATGCATGCGAGATGAATGATTAAAATGCAACAGGTTTTATATAGTTGACAATTTATAAAATAGGGTTCTCGGGTAAGGGTCACACATTAGGGGTCTCGACGATCTTGGGGTTCCGGGGTTCGGGGTCCGGGGTCGGTCTCGGGGTTCAGGGTTCGACGGAACGGTCTCGACGGAAGCGTTCTTGGATTACTGGGGTCGATCTTGGCGTTCCGGGAGGAAGCACTTGGTCTGGCGGCGGGGGCGCATCGGGTCCTCTGGGTCGCTGTCGTTCTTGTCGTCGTGCAGATCTTGTCGGGTTCCACGGGTCGATCTTGCCGTTGCGAGGGTCTTGTCGGGCCCGCGCCATCGAGTCGGTGTTGGCGTTCCGGCCATCTTCGGTCCTCGGATCCGAGAGGTTTCGGGGTCTTGACGGGGTTCGGGCGCGCCGGGATCGGTCTTCGGGTCAGGGGTCTCGGCGCCCGAGGGAAGTACTTGATGGTTCCGAGAAGGAGCACTTGGCGTTGCCGAGCGGAAGTTCATGTCGTAACCGTGTCGTCGACCTTGGCGTCCAGGGGGAAGTTCTCGGGGTTCCGTCTCGGTGGTGTCTATCTTCAGGGTTCGTGAGGGAGGCCTTGTGGATGGTTCCTGCCCGAAGAGCTTGGCGGTGGTCGCTGTACCTCTGGTAGTGATTGCCCACTGGAAGGGCTCGATCAACCAAACAGCATCCATCGGGTCGACGTTGCGGAGCTCACTCACACCCCAGATAACTCAAAACACCATATTCCCGTATCTACACAGATGATGCTGACGAAGGCTGCGGGCGGGGACGACCTTGGCGGCCAACGAGGAGCCCACGGGCGGCGGCCACGGCACCCGACGACGGAGCCGAGAAGTGCTGGGACAGAGCCTCGCGGGCGGCGGCTTTGCTCGACGGGGCGACACAGCGGCGTCGCGGGCTCCGGCCAGAGGGAGCCACCGGAGGAGGGGGCGGTCTGCAGGCGCGCAGCCAGACGGAGGCGAGGGACGGCGGGTTGGCTGCGACCCTGGCGACGGAGGCTCGACGAGGCAGGCTTGGGGGGGCCGGGGCGGCGCAGGACTGGAGGGGGGCGCGGCGGCTGCTGCGGTCGGCGGAGGAGAAGGGCGCGGAGGAGCAGGTCGCGGGGCGGCCGGAGGTAGCTTCGGGCGGGGCGGCGCTGAGGCGGGCGGCACGGGCGGCGCACTGCCGGAGAGGGGCTCGCGACGGGGAGGGTCGAGGGCGAGGCGTACTGGGGCGGTGCTGAGGTCGACGGCGGGGGTCCCGGCGAGGGGGTGGTCTCCTAAGCGGCGAGCGGGGGCGGCCGGCACAGCTGAAGGCGAGGCAGAGGCGGGCGCGGACCGGAGGCGAGGTGAGCGCGGCCGGAGCGGCGGTGGAGCTCGGGCAGCGCGGGCGCGGCCGACGGCGGCTCTGGCTGCCGACGCCGAGGACGCGGAGGCGGGGAGCGGGGCTCGCGAGCGGAGAGGGAAGAGCAGGGCGGTGGAGGCGGGCTCGCCGGAGAGGAGGTGGGGAGGGGAGGCCTGAGCGGGCGTCGGCGGGGTCAGGGGTAGGGAGAGGAAGGAGAGAGGTTGGGGGAGAGGGACACGCGGGGACAGGGCTGCTGGGGTGGAGCCACCGCGCGTGGGGTCGGGGGTGCGGGGCCAGGGCAGGGAGAGTGGGGCTGGCGGTTGGTGGGGGGTCTGGTCGTGTGCGTGCGTGCGTGTGGGGCCCAGGGCAGCGGTTGGTGGGAGGGTGTGTGACTGTGTGGCGTGTGTGTTTAGAGGGAGAGGGAGTGGGGGTGGGCTAGGTGGCAGAGTGTGATAGGAGGAGGGGTGAGGGTTGGTGAGGTGGAGCGACGGGGTTGGCCAGGGTGATGTGGAGGCTGGGTGTGGGTAGAGTTTTAGGTAGCTGTAGGATTTGTCTGGTGGACCGATTTAAAAATGGGGGTGGTCGTTCGGGTCGATTCGGCCCGTTCGACTGCCCCCGCTAAAACAATTAAACTTTTTATTTGTTTTAAACGGGCCGTATGCAAACTGATAGCGGCCAAAATAATTAATCCGGAGAACCGGGCTTTGCGTTTGAATAAAGATGGGGCGTTTTAGAAAACAAAACGGGCTTGCGAAAATAGTTTTATGCGAACAATGCATGATGATGACGATGCAATGCACAAATTCAACGCGATTTTCTAGTAGTTGTTTTGTGGGATGCCACACGCGTGCCGCCCTCGCCGCGTGCAAGCAGGATCGCCACTGCCCCAGGAACACCTCAGACATGCCCGTTCGTCGCCGCGCGACTAGGAGGACCCGTGCGCCATTAAAACCACTGTCGGACCCGCTCAGAGCACCATGACGTTCCGACCATCTCGGCACTATAAATAGAGGCCATCCTAGCTTTGTCATGCCATGACATTGAGCTTCGCCAGGGAACACAGCACCGTCCCCTACCTTTGCCATGCCCGTAGCTTGCTGTGACGATGACACCGACGAGCTCCGCCCGCGCCCTTCGGTCCCCTCGCTGCACTATAAATAGAGGCCACCCTAGCACGAATTCTTCACACCATCTCACTCCCCTCTCTCTCAGAAGCACCCCCACCTCACTCCCGGAGAAAGGTGAGCAGCACATCGCCAGAATTTGTCCGGAGTCTGTCGCGGAGGAGGAAGCAAGGAGCCGTTGATTGGAGCCGCCCCAGGAGAAGCCGCTGGTACCAGGAGGATCGCCGTTGTCGACTTTGTCGTTCGCCCCCATTGCCTACCCTTGCCTGAGCCCCAGTGAGCCCCCGTAGACCCCCACTGGCTGCGCTAGGTTTCTGTCTCGCCGGCGTTGCCCGACATGGACGATGAACCATAGCGTTGGATTAGAGTTTGATCGTGCGGTCCACATCTCCCCGTACCGCTTCGCACACCCCTATCTCGCTGACTGGTGGGGTCATTCACTTAAACCCACCCGCACGTGCGCTGTGCACCGTGGGCCGGCCCAGTTAACATCCTGCGCGACCTAGTAATTCAAACTTAGGTTTATTCTTTTAGTTTCAAACTCAGTTCTGTACCCAGATTCAAAAATCATCCCAGGTTGATTCACTGAACCAAAATGCATGAAACCAATTTTGTTAGAAAGGCACTAGAATTCTTAATCCAAGCCCGTTGGATTCAAACCATTTAGATTTGTAGATCACCTATAGTAAAAAATAACAAGGCAGAAGCTTTTCTGCATTCAAACATTTTTCAAAATTCAACCATAAAATCTTTTGAGTTGATTCCAACTCTTAAGAATCACATTTAACAAGACCCTTCAGAATATATAAGAATATATAGGTTTACTTGCAGAAATAATGATCAAGTAATAAAAGAATGCCTCATAGGCCATTCTAGTCACTTTAATTACTTAAAATAAAAAGGTTAAACCTTATTAAATTGTGACACCACTTTAAATCACATTTCCATGTACTGAAATATGTGGTGATGACATGTGTCAACATGATCCCATGTTTTAGTTGGAGAATATTAAATCTTAAGTAGTTTTTCAATGAGTAGAAATTACTTTTCCAAAATAAATAAGACTAGTGTTTTGATGATTGTAATGTTTGTGATGATGCTAGATCACCTAGTGAAAACCTTGGTGTGATAAATAAAAATAGTTAAGTATTGTTTTGTGATTGTGTACCTCGTATTTATCTATAGACGCTAGTACCGACCAAGGATACGAGGAGGAAGGAGCATACTACGAGGAAGAAGCCAAGGAGAATTTCAACCACTGCTCTGCACAAGGCAAGCCTATACTTGCAACCTTGCAAGCCTCACTATACAAGTTGACTTAGCAACCTATTAACTTAGCAAGCTAATCCTTGCTAGCTCATACTACTATCTTAGCAAGCTAAGCTAAACCATGCAAGTTTTACTTGCAAGATTACACCACTTGATACCCAATCCTAGTTTTATTTGCAAGCTTTAGTTATTTTATTTCTTTATCAAAGCTTTCTGTTAGAGTTTACTTAGTGATTTGTAGAGTTTAGAAAGATAATTAAAGGTAGCATAAAGAGCATAAAACTTGGCCTAAGTTAGATAATCTTGATGTCATCCTGAGGCATGAGATTGAACTTAGAGAAGCTACACTTGTTTACCACCAGTCATTAGTACTTAACCCCACTTGTAGATGCTAGTGCTAAGCATAAAACTTGATCCACTTTAGATGGGAATACTTGATGAAAATGGTTATGAAAACCTTAGAATGATGAGTCATTCTACTGAAATGTTTTGACATGTGTTCTTGAACACCAGATGATTTTGATGATGAAAATATTAAGGAATGAGCCTTAGCCCTTTATAAAACTGATGGTTGTCTAGATGCGATACCATTCCAATTTTACCGTACAACCACAATACCCGAAATTTGGGTAGGGCTTGACTGGAAATTTATATACCTTAGTATGGGTTACCTTGTGGCCAAGGTTTGAGCTGAGGCTATCTTGTGAAGATTGTCCACCTATGCAGTTCCCAAGATGACAGTTGGTCATGGTTGGGAGGCCAAACTCATAGGGGAGGTGCCTATACTAAGTATGGTGAATTGAAATATTAGGATTGATTATCCGCATACTAAGTATGGTGAATTCAGGGTTGTTCCTGACGGATGTATCGAATGTTGTGGTGAAAGTGTACCACCTCTGCAGAGTGTCAAACTATTCGAATAGCCGCATTTGCGGTTATGGACAGTTGGAGTGGCCATATTGTTCCGTCGTCAGATGTTTTCAAAATGACTTATGAAATGATTCATGACTTTGATTTGACCACAACTCTGTTGTGATATGAAATTCAAGCTCCCACTTAGGTGTTATAAAACTTTTAACTAGATTTCTTTGCTTCTAAACCCAGTAGAGATAAATCTAGATTTTTGCAAAACAACCCTAGAGCTTAGTATCCTACTCAAAACCACTTCACTTGTTAGTATTAGTTTGCGAGTACTTAAAGAGTACTCATGGCTTTGTCCCTGGCTATTCCCGTGGCCAGACTATGAAGAGGACTACCAGGAGGACGGACAGCAGGAAGGTTACGATAACTAGGATCATCTCCCATCATCAGCATTGCCTGTGACCATGAAGATGGAGCTTCGTCTACGCTATCATTATTATTACGCTATTCCGTTGCTTGAATTGTATTAAGACTGGATCATGAGATCCTTTATTTATTGTAAGACCTTATGTATGGTTTGTAATGTATGGTTTGTATGTACTGTGATATCCAATCTGTTATGTCTCGCAAAAATAGTAATCCTGAGATTGCGATGTATGGCATAATAGACATGTGGGATTAAAAATCCGGGTGTTGACACGTACGTATTGGCTCCAGATTCCCATAACGTGGCTAGCTCCTCTTTCAATAGCCCGAGATACAGATTGATGTTGGTACCAGGTTGTTTCGGTCCTTGAATTAGCAATACTCATTTGTATGTACTTCTTCTTCATGCACAGCCATGGAGGAAGGTTGTACATCCATACAAACACGAGCCAAGTGTTGTGTGTGCTGCTCTGGCTACCGAACGGATTGACTCTATCGGTGCTCGCACCAAGCCTGATGTTTCTCGAATCTCCACCGAATTCTGGAAATTCGAGGTCCAATGCTTTTCACTGGCTAACATCTGAAGGGTGCATCAGCAGTTCGTCCTTTTCGGGGTCATCGTCATCTCCTAGCTTCTTCCTTTCCGCATGCCATTGCATGAGCTTCGCTTCCTTAGAGTCCATGAAATAGCGCTGCAGACGAGGAGTGATAGGAAAGTACCATACCACTTTTTGAGGTGTGTTCTTACTTTTCTTGTATCGACTTACGCCGCACACCGGACATGTGGTTTTCTCCATGTCCTCGCCCCGATAAATGATGCAATTGTTGATGCATACGTGGTATCTAACGTGTGGTAGATCTAGAGGACAGACGATTTTCTTGGCGTCCTCGATACTAGTTGGACACGTGTTCCCCTCCGGGAGACGATCGTGCCAGAATGACATCATATCTTCGAAGCTTGCGTCGGTCAATTTGTGTTTTGCCTTCATCTCCATAGCCTTAAGCGTTACATTCAACCGGGTATCATCGGGCCTGCATACTTCATACAATGGAGTAACCGCGTATTTCTCAAGTTGCGCAAGCTTGGATTTTTCTCTAGCGGCAGCCCTGGCGTTACTCGTCTGCTTGAGAAGAAGTTCTTGCACATAAGAGCCCCGCACCCAGCCTGACGTTGTTCCATCGTCGTCTGCTCCTCTGGCATCTAGATCATCATCATCCCGGTCTGCTTCCGCACCTTCACCATCTCTAGGAGACTCTTCATCATCATGTTGCCGGCCTTCCAAATTTCCCGGCGCCCCATTTACGTCTCCATCGTCTTCGTCATCGCTTATCCAACGAGTGTATCCATCCATGAAACCATGGCGGAGCATGTGCGCCTGCAGATGCCCGGAATCTGGGTCGATCAACCAGTTGAGTTTGCATCTTCTGCACAGACATCTTATCTCCTTCTTGTTATTTCGTATCATGTCGGCCATCGCGCATTTCAAAAATCTAGCCATAATGCCTTCGCTCATTATGCAGACCATGGTTGCCTGCGCGATGTACACTGTATAATTAGAAGTTTATTAGAACCACATAATCAATGCATGCATGTAATGGTCGATAGAAAATTTCGACATGACCTATCCTAAAATTAGGACCTTTGCAAAATACCAAAGTCTTGCCAAAATGGAAATGAATCAACATTTTGGCAAAACAAATGGCAACTCATTCACACACAAACACAAGAGAGAGACTGATCCATACACATGAACATATTATCCTCTCCATACACACATGAGCATTGATCCTCTCCATATACACACACATGAGCATCAATCCTCTCCATACACAGATGAACATCGATCCTCTACATACATATGAGCATATTATCATATACACATGAACACATCCTTACATGGATAACTTATTGAGATGAGAGACCGATCGAGAAGATGGAAGGAGAGGTGAGAGACCGAGAGGATGGCGTGCCCGGAAGGAGAGCTTCCTCTATTATGTATGTAGCATCCAAGGTAAGTTCTACATGCTAAAATTGGTGAAAGAGTGGAGAAATTAAGGTGGGAAGGAGGAGAATCACGACTAGATCTAAGAAGGAAGAAAGAGAGGAAAGTAAAGTGTGGGTGTGGTAGTGGATAGTCATATGTGCAAAGTGGAGCTACCAAAAAATGGTCGGCACATCCGTGGCGCACATGACATAGTGCGCCACAGAACTTAACCACGACTATGGCGCACTATGTCCACTTGGGCCACAGATGTGGTTGCCCAGTTAGACAGCAGACCTGTGGTGGATTAGGCGTAGCGCACGGGCAGCAAGTGCGCCACGGTTACCCCTCACAACTGTAGCGTACATACCCCATGTGCGCTACGGGTATGTAGCATGCGGCCGGCAGGCCCCTGGCCCACACGTATCTGTGGCGCACTACCCCCATATGCGTCACGGTTGTTCTAGTTACCAGTAGGGAACTGTCCACAGGTGCGCTACGCCTGTTTTACCCGTGAGGCACTTCAACTACGTGAGCCACGGATGTGCGAATTATCTATAGCCATTTTCCTAATAGTGTTTCTTCTTTGAACTCCATGGTCAACCTAGGCAACGAACCATTCTAAGTTTCTTGAGGTATACTCCCTCCGTTTTATAATATAAGATGTTTTAGCTTTGCGAAGAAAATGTATATAGACTACTTTTAATGTGTAGGTTCGAACCTAGATACTGAAAATAGTCTAGATATATTTTCTTCACAAAGATAAAACATACTCCCTCCGTCAAAGAATAGATGTCTTAGATTTTTCAAATTTTGGATTATTCTATATACTAAATAATGTCTAGATTCATCTAAATTTTGATAAATTTGAGACATCTATTTTGGGATTATATTTTGAAATGGGGAGAGTATAATGTTGGAGCTTGATCCTAACGCAATGCACCGAATGAGCTTCGTTGAAGTTTATTACTGGTAGAAATTAGAAAAATGCGGTGCATATGGTACGTGGCCCATAGTTTGGTCCTACAGTCCAGCCGTGCAGTTTCTTTCATCAGTTTTCCTTTTGAAACAAACCAGCCTGGATAAATATATCATGAACGTACGGGCACATTAATCTTATTTTCTTTTGAGATTCGGATAAGATTTCCTTTCATATCAATGTCTTCTTTAGTCTGTTTTCTTTCATGATTTATATACATATCGATGTCTGAATGCCAGCCGTATAAATGGCCCTTTTTGTTGACCACGCATGCATGGCCATGATTTGGGACTATTTCTGCCACAGTTCAAAGGCATGCATTTTCCTTTTGAGAATCAGAAAGCGCATCTTTCTTGTGTACTGGTATGCTAGCGCCGCATTCCACTTGGCCGACCAGAATTTCAGTTCCCAGCTAAGCCAACGAAAGTGACAAGAGATGAGATTATCCCCCATCATAATCTGTTGGCGAACGAAACATCATTGCCACAGCCGGCAGTAATGCCCTGTCAGGCACGCGTCCATGTCTGCTAAATGTCTCCCCTTCCATAACTCGTGTTTGAAGAGGACATGCTTCAGCGCCTAGAAACTCGACCCACGGAATGCATGACGAGAAACGAAGCTTTGTTCTGACTGATGTACTTTTCATTTCATGTTAAGGCCATCTCTAACTAGGCCGGTGAATTTCGGATACGAAATCGGTCTGTTTTAGCCTGTTTAGGGCATCTCTATCCGGGCTGACCCAAATGGACGAATGAAATAGTCTGTTTCTATTTGTTTCTATTTGTTTGGATCGGTCGTGGTCGTTTTTGAATCGTGGTCCGGTTTGTGGACGAATGAAATAGTCTGTTTCTATTTGTTTGGATCGGTCGTGGTCGATTTTGGATCGTGGTCCGGTTTGTCTAGTCTGTTGCGTTCAGCAACACGATCCATCTGTTCGCTCTGATATTTCTTTGCGTCATTGTTGGCCAAGGCTTTATCAATCAGCTGAAACACTTAAATTGATAAGCAAATAACACATAAATTGACTATCAAATAATATGGCAGACGTGTGTCATCGTCTTTTGGGCATCGTCAACAAGTGGTCAGTGGATCTCCAACAAGTAGCCAGTGAATCTGAAATGAGCAAAAGAAAGCAATATCATACACAATATTCAAAAAATGGCAGCTTCTCTGCCTAAAAAAGTTGCATTCACCGTCGCCATTTTCGTTCAAGCATCGTGAGCCCGAATGGTCTGTTGCCTTCCCGTGACCCAAGCCCTGAGATCGGGGTCGGTGATGGTATCCAGGTCGGTGAGCATGATGACATTCTCCTCGGCCATGATCTTGACTTCAGCCTCCTTGGCCTTAGCCTTGGCCTCTGCCTCCACCACCCTAGACTTGGCCTCGGCCTCCTTGTCCTTGGCTTCAGCCTTCTTCGCATTTTCCTTGGCCTTGATCTCCATTAGTCTAGCCTTGGCGTTGGCCTCCTCCACCTCGATGGCCCTCATCTGGATAAACCTCGTCTAGATAGACCTCGTATGTAGCTCGACAGAGGTCTTGGCGGTGGCCCCTTTATCTTTGCGCTGCCTCTCTTCCCTTTCGGCGATGGCCTCTTCCTTCTTATCTAGGATCTTCCTCAGCGTCTCCTGGAATTCCAAGGAACCAGCCTAGCGAGCGATGTCGACCTTCGTAGCCTTGTGGCCTCTAGGCCGGCGAGCACGGGCGCCAGTCTCGTCACCTGCAGCGTTGACGAAGCCTTCGTCATTACAGTCGTCTAGGTCGACGACACCGCACATCGAAGCATTGCTCTTGCCCTTCTTGTTATCATGTTCTTTCCAAAGGGCATAACTAGTCTCCCATTTTTTGCAGTCCTTGATCAACGTCCAACAATGGGACAATTTGAAGTCCTTGTTATCATTCACCTTTTTAAAGTGCTTCATTGCTTTCATGACCTACACATATGGATACCAACAATGGCTAAATGCATATGCAAGACATTGACAAAGAGAGGAAGAGGTTTTACCATGTCAACCGGAATCATGCCGCTTATTTTCCATTTTATCACCATCTCGTAGGAGTCTTGGAACTTGCTATACTTGGCATGGATGGTGCCCCAACGCTTGGAGAGGAAGAGATCATTTCGATCGCTATAGAAGGCGTCCTTTCCAAATTTCTTATATTCATGGAAGAACTTGCCAATCTTTTTCCAATAGTCAAAGCCTTTTGCTCAGCGCCGCATAGTGGATCTTGTGAAATCTCTATTCATTCCTTGCATAGGATCTTTTCCTCGTCAGTGGTGTAGCTCGAGGTTCGTTGGCTCAACTTCTTGCTGCCGAAAACTGATGTCGTAAATGAAACGGCCAACGACACGGCCGTGGCCCCCTTGCCCATGGAAGTGCCATCGTTTCCAAACAATGACTCGTCCACAATGTTGTAGGAATCTTGTTGAGTGTCTTAATGGGTCTCTCCGTCGTCGCCGTCACCACCCTCATTGATCATGTCGTGCATGACATCCTCGGCATCGTTGCCAATGAAATCCTACACCCAATTTGGCCATGATAAAGCGGCGGGAGCAGTATACTGGCAATGGCAAAGAAATGTCGCGACCATACCGTGTCGTCGGCGGTCGGCAGCTCGTCCGACATTTCTCCGAACAGGTTGACTAGCACCGACATGTCTGCGGCGGAGATGGACTGCCGCTTCTTCGATGCCTCCGGGGTTATGTCCGCGGTCGTTGGAGTGCGGTTGATGTCGATGGAAAGCTCTCCCACCTCTGATGACACCGTGGGGGGGTGGAGGAACCGGGAGAGCGAGGCCACGATGCTAGTGTGGCCTCCAAGCGAGGGTATGTGCAGGCCTGGCGTCATGAGCTGATCTCGTGGCCGGCCGCTAGGCATTGAAGTAACAGAGCTGGTAGAGTACGCGTCGGCCATGGACAGTCCGGGAAGAGAGACGGCCCCATCGAAAGCGATGGTGCCACCGAAAGTGGCGGTCGGCGCCTCCTGCTTCATCATGTTGACGGCATGCTTGGTGGCCTTCTTAGATACATAGAGTTACAGGCCACGTGCTATGACCGTAGCTCTGTTTCCCAAAAGGATTCATGCCATCTGTACTTAGACCAAACCTTAAGTTTCTTGGATCATCTACAAAGCCCGGGTACTCTCTCTCGATTTTTCTTGACTGCGACCCATCAGCGGGGTGTCTCAACATCGAGTCTTTCTTGCGGTCTTATCTGTGTCATCGCAACAACTTGGCATGCTCCTTATTTCTGAACAAATGTTTCAACCGTGGTATTATAGGAGCATATTTCATAACCTTGGCAGTAACCCTCTTCCTAGGCCGCTCGCCCTCAACATCACTAGGGTCATCTTGCCTGATCCTATACCGTAGTGCAGTGCATACCGGACATTTATCTAAATTCTCGTACTCCTCACAGCGGTAGAGGATACAATTATTAATGCATGCATGTATCTTCTGCACCTCCAATCCTAGAGGGAAGACAACCTTCTTTGCTTCATATGTACTGGCAGGTAATTCAATATTCTTTGGAAGCTTCATCTTCATTATTTTCAGTATCTTCTCAAACCCCTTGTCAGATATACCATTCTCTGCCTTCCATTGCAGCAATTCTAGTGTGGTACCGAGCTTTGTGTTGTCATCTTCGCAATTTGGGTGTAACATTTTTTTGTGATCCTCTAACATGCGCATCAACTTCAACTTCTCAGTTTCACTTTCGCATTCTCTATGTGCATCAATAATGGCCCGGTGAAGATCATCAACGATCTCATCATCATCGGGCGCCTCTTCATCTTCAGCTTCACTAGTTGTATCACCGTATTCTCTCTGTGTATAACTGTGTGTATAACCGTATTCAGTAAACAAACGATGATAGTTGTCATCATCATCCTCTTCTTCTTCTTCATTGTATCCCATCATAATCCCTCTTTCTCCGTGCTTGGTCCAACAATTATAGCTGGGCATGAAACCATGCTCAAGCAGGTGGATGTGAAGGGTTCTCGAGGAAGAGTAATCCCTCTGATTCCGACATTTAACACATGGACAACACATAAAACCGTTACTTCTATTTGCCTCAGCCACTCCGATAAAATTATGAAGGCCCGCAATGAACTCGCCAGTGCGTTGGTCACCGTACATCCATTGTAGGCTCACCTGCATTATATAATTAAGTTTATTAAAAAAATTACATAACATCTAGAGAAATGACCACTGTATATCGACACATGCATTGTATCAATGACAGATAAAAGGATTAAGTTGCATGCTAACCTCGATCGAGGAGGAAAGAAAGAGGAGAAAGCTTAAGTATAGCTCATGCACTTGTGCATTTCATCAAGCACCTCTTGTGCATAGAGGGAAAAAACTATGCAACATACACCACTTGGGCATGAGAGGGAAAAACAAACCAGCTCACACAAGCATGTGGAGCTGGGGTGCTATATATACAGCATGGATCTTTAGTCCCGGCTCCTAGAAAAAACCGGGACTAAAGATCTGCGCCAGCGGACACGTGTGGCCAGACACATTTAGTCCCGGTTCTTGCCACAAACCGGAACTAGAGGTCTAGCATGAACCGGAACAAATCGTTGCCCTGCCCCGTGCGTCGTCCTGGCCTTATGAACCGGGACTAATGTGAGCCCTAGTCCCGGTTCGTGAGGGAGTCGGGACTGACGGAAAGGCTGTTTTCTACTAGTGTAGGTCGGAAGAGACAGAATTGCAACTACACCGAGGAACATGAAAATCGACCGGGTTCTAGGAGATCCACTACACGCAACTTCACACGCCCTTCATCAGCACTAGACGCACCATCGGATCGGAGATAGGGAGGGAGGACCATATTATGACACAATGGTTTTTATAAACACGACAAGCAAATAACAAAAAACGATAGCAATAATACGCATGGGACACAAGATTTTAATGTGGAAAAACCTCTCCAAAAAAGAGAGAAAAACCACAGGCGCCAGTCAGCAAAACTTTACTATAATAGAGAGTGTTTACATAACATCGGGGATTTCACAGATGCAACTTATTCCAGCCGATGGCTTACAATAGGTATATATAACGGTGAAAACTTAGGTATTCAACGATCCATACCGCCGGGGGAGGGGCACCCCCCCCCCCCCCCCCCCGAGGCGTCCATGTAGCCTCCTTAATGAATTTGGATCATACTTCAACAATGGTGTCGTCGCCATCGCACCACCGTGATGAAGACATGAAATTAACTAAAACAATCCTACCACCGGGGAGAGTCCAGGACCGTCGCACCTCCAATGCCTAAAAGGCCATTGAAGGCAGCGGACGAAGGGACGAAAACCCTAGGGGCTGGGGGAATCGTCTTAATTGTCTCCTCTCTCCTCTCATGTTAGGGAAGCTCTTCTTGTCCCTATCTCATATGCACTGAGAAGAAAACTCAAAATGAGTGTTGGCTATTTTAAGAAAGCCAGATAAAAACTTACATGTTGTGCATGTAGGAATGTTCTGCTTTAGCTGCAAAATGGAATATCCTGCATATTTCTAAAATTTGTTAACCATATGGAACTTGTATTTTCTACAATGAAATACGTAGCGATTATGAGTTATTATTAATATAGAACTATGGCACCTATACTAAATTATTTGTGCTAACAGTTTTCTCACATGTACAATTGCTGAATCATTTACTTAAAATATAGGTCTCAATATGAGGTTGTTTACTATTTTTCTTAACAAGAAAGTTGTTTACTCAATTCTACTTGTTCTGTAACATCTTTTGTGCACATAATTGTGTTATTATAGCAAATCTTGGGTTTCTTGTCTAGGTTGTGTATGTGCAAGGGCATGTAGAATGCAAGATGCTTAAAGTGGTGTTTAGAGAAATAAAGTAGTTTTAAATCAAAAGTTGATGCTTATATTTATACTATATACGCATGCCTAACTAGGCAACTCTCTCCTATACAAACAACCATTGATGTTTAAGAAAATGCTTGGTTTATTTTTCTAAACACCTTGCATTGTACATGCCCTTTTGGTGTATAGCATTCCGGACAAATCTGCTGTTACTTCGTGGAGAGTGACAGGTACATAGTTCATACTTCTTCGATAATCCTTCCCTGCACGGGAAATCAAATCATTAGGGATTCAAATCCAATCCTGCGAGAATGGAATATCCAGGCATAAAAACGCAGAGATACCGAGAGAATATACACGGTTCCTTGAGGTTATTCCTTGCCTCCAGGATTGAGCTTGCTTGTGCAGCCGCCATTTCTTTCACAAGATCTGCTGAAACTGCTTTGTTAATTAAATTAGCAGTGATGTGTTATCCTCTCTTACTTCAGCCTGGCCACGCCATTGGAAAGCTTTCATGCATGCGTATGCTTCGCCATATTGTCCCTCGCCAATCACCGCTTCCAGCTTTCAGAGTAGCAGCGGCTAGCGGGCGGCAGCAGCTCCTCCGGCCATCTAGAATGACCAGAATGCCCTTGCCAATAAATCTGAAATCTAAATTTAGAAAACATTCTCGTTTGGTTGGCATGGTTTGTCCAAGTCAAAGCATGTTTTTGTAAACAAGAAGGCTGGACACAAGTGACACTACACGCCATTCGGCTCACGGGTGCAAATTAATGAATCCATTGTGTAAAAATATATTTTAAAATTTCAGAAAAAAAACAAATAGTTGCATGTATATCCGGACACTATATGTTTATACACAAGTTTGTGGGTGAAAAGAATATTTTAGATGTCCCATATAAAAATACAAATTTATGTGCTCCAACGTGTGTATTGCCGAACATGTTTTTTTATCTTTTTACACAAGCCATATAAAATGTGCATTCTTTCCAAAAACTTGTGTACGGGCATAGAATGTCTGTATGTATAGGCGAAATTTTTGTTTAAATTGTTTTGACAATTTAAATTTTATTTTTATGTATTTTTTGTAATAGGTTTATTTGCACCTGGAAGCCAAAACACCATCTCCCACTACACGCTAGCTTAATACATATATACTGGTACATATTTCCTTAAATTAAGCTAATAAACCATTATTATTATTGCTTGGATTGGCAATTGGCTAACACAGATCAAGCTCGGAAATTTTATTAAGTGAAAATCCCAAGTTAAGCGGTCTAGTACTCGCTCGTTCCAAAACAATTGAAGTTATAGGTTTGTTCTAAGTCAAACTACTCCCTCCAATCCATATTAGTTTATTCAAATTTGTCTAGACACGGCACTAAAACTTTACTAGATATATTCACAGTTAGACAAATATAATCAACTAATATGGATCAGAGGGAGTACTATAAACTTCACCAAGCATATAGAAGATATATTATTATTTATAACACTAATTTAGATTTATAAGATTTATCATGTAGTATAGTTTTATATAGATTTATTGTTGTAGGTAGTGGCACATATTTATTTAAATCCGGTCAAACTTAGGAAAAATTGATTTAAGACAAACGTAGAACTTCAATGATTTTTGAACGGAGGGTCGGTGATAATCAAATTCATCGATAAGCCACATTATTGTTGGTGCAACTTAAAGCCAATACACGCTTTGGGACTAATCATGTGCATCCTTGCTAGTAGCTAACCATGCCAGCTCCATGGTAGGGCCTCTATCTAATTAGCATCATGTAGACATTAAGAGAAGAATGGGAATGATTGTGACATTATATTAAGATGGGTGTTAATGGATTTGGTGAAGAACTGACAACACACAGCCATACTCGATAGATAATAGCAGCTTCAGATTCCACCCACAGTTAGAGAACAAAAGGAAAGAAAAGATTAGATAGTAGTGCAACTAATATTCACCCAAAGATGACACTATTCACAGTCAAATGTTCCTTTTTGCAACTATAGGTAAAGTTTTGAGCTGAGTTTTTTTTTGGATTTATAGGTATATCACATAGGCGTGTTAAAATATATTTTTGACATGTATAAATATGATTTGTACGAGTTGATCCCTATGATCTCACCTAAAGTGCAATCATATACAACTCTCCCCGTTGTAATTCAACTCGTTTGTTAGAAAAAAACATCCTGGTTTATTGATTCAACAAAGAGAGTACAATAGATCAAACAAATTTGAAACAAGCATGAAAAATAAAGAGTCTCGATAAAACTGATGTAACATCAAGCTTCTTCGAAGTAAACATCTCTAGCTCCACCACGTTGTATTGGTATTTCTCCATGTCACTAGTGATGAAACATACAAATAGAGTTGCACAAGATGGACTAACATCCTAGGTTTTGCAGATCCACGTGAGCCATCCATCCTAATTCAACTCTTCTGTTAAGAGGAAACACATTCGTGTGACAAATATTATGAGCACATAAGGTGCATGTGAATTCTTGGTAGGCTCAATACAAACTAGTAATAAGTATCTGCATGAAATTATGATCTCTTTGGCACATTTGCACCTAATCAACTGAAGTAGATGCAGGACCGGAGTATTTGCCTCCTTCGAGGATTCAAAGATATATTGTTAGTTTGGAAAAAAAAAGGCCGTGTGAAATATTAGAAAAATATGCAATCCACATGTCCTCTTGGATCCTACATAACCGAGTTATAGAGGAATTTGAATCAAAATGTATTTGGTGCTACATTATTCGCGGTATTACTTTTGAGAATCAATTTAGTCATTGGTGGCAACCTGACTTTAGATTGATCAAAGCCTAGGCTTTGGCTCTATTTTTTCCAGAAAGGACCCTAGCATTAAAGGAAACATATGACAGTACAAAGCACCACAAGAAAAACAAAAATTACAACAAAATCCTTGAGATGTCCTTCGTCTTCAACCTTAAGACCGTATCGATGGCGCGCTGCTGCTCGCTCCTCCCTGAGCCGGCCTAACGTTGTTGGTTGCGGATGAAAAGTCGCCAAATGCGTCTAGAAGACCACATATGTCCTGAGACGAAGAGGAAAAATTAACCATCTATGAAGCTCCTTGATGATTCGTAGATCTCCACAGCGAGAAGAAGTCCCCTTGATAGACACACCAATTGCCAAGATCCGAAGAGAATCAACAGATCTGGCGACGCTAACCCTCGCAGGCCTTCATTGACTCCAAAACGGACGCCCACGAGCTAGGGAGAGGCTGGAGAGACCTTATTCCAACACGTCATCGTCGCCACCACCTCGCGGATGCCGCTAGAGAGACAAAACCAAGGGAAAACAGATCTACAAAATAGCAAATGATGAAGAGGACGGGTCCCCACTCCTCTATCCGCCGGTGTAGCCGCCGGACGAGGAAGGAGGGACTGAAAGGATGGATCTGGGGGACGGCGACGGCGGCTCTTGCGAGGGGTAGTGAGCGAGTGGGCTTTGGATCTTGTTGGAATTTTGGCCCAAATAGCCTAGCCCATTTTCCATTCCAATAATTCCTGAAAATCCTAGAGGCCCATGTGGCCCATTCATGCATGGCAAGAGGTGGGACAAATATTTAGTCCCACATTGCTAGTTGAAGGAGGTTTGAACCAGCTTATAAGGGAGGCTCTCCTACCACTTGGTAAAAAGATGAGAAGGAGAAGGAGAGAGTCCCACACGCGCGCTCCTCCTCCTCCGCCGCCCGCCTCGTCACGCCGCGCCGCGCGCGCCGCGGGTGGCGGGTGGCGGGAATCTCGCCGAGCCGAGTTCTTTTTTGCCACGCATGACTGTTATATAAACGGTTGTGGGTTTTAAATACGACTCAGTGGAGGTTTAATTCGAACTAAGTGGAGGATGTTTGGCTTTGGTTGCTGCCTGTTCGTTTCCAGCGGAAGGTCGCTCCTTTCCTCATGCATCTATTAGAACCATCGCCTCCAAGTTTTAGAGCACTGAGCTGCCAACAGTGCCAACAGTTCCAACAGTTCTTCCCCATCCCGTCTTGTGGCGTGCACCGGCTCGACTGTTATATAAACGGGTGTGCAGAATTTGAACAATTTGCTAATGGGTTTTAAATACGACTCAGTGGAGGTTTAATTCGAACTAAGTGGAGGATGTTTGGCTTCGGTCGCTGCATGTTCGTTTCCAGCGGAAGGTCGCTCCTTTCCTCAGACATCTATTAGAACCATCGCCTCCAAGTTCCAGAGCACTGAGCTGCCAACAGTTCTTCCCCATCCCGTCTTGTGGCGTGCACCGCGAGCCGGGACAGTAGGCCTCCGAAACCCCGCTGCTTCGAGTCCTGTACGGGAGAAGGGCGATAAGGTTTTTGGGGAGCGCTATCGGCACGACTACTGGCTTCGTCACGGACTCCATCACGGATAGCGACTGCGGCGACGTCTTCCCCGACAAGGACTTCTTCCCCGACATCAACATCCTCTTCCTCGACGACATGGCCAACGACGGTTCCAACGCCGGCGGTTCCTCTTCTGCTACTGCCGTGTATATCTTCTTTCTCAATCTTGTTCTGATCGTATCTAAAGTGTTACGCCTTGCAGTTTGTTTGGTTATATGCCTTAATATGTATTCGCTATTTCACTTGATTAGTATATTGCCTATTATTCTAATCATGTTTTATCTAGCGTTTATTATATATAATTCGCTTGGTAAATTGCTCGTTTATTCAACAATTCAAAAACCTTATTTTAGGCAATTTGCCCCAAGTGGCTTTGTTGCTTCTATGAAGCCACCTGTGTTCGAAGGTGTGAATTACAAACGATGGCGTGCGAGAGCAGTGCTCTGGTTTCAGATCATGAGCTGCTATAACGCCATCTATGGCGCACCTGAGGGAGAACTAAATCCCGCTCAGGAAGAGGCATTCCAAAAACTTGATACCACTTTCAAGGCTGCCTTGATCAGCATTCTTGGCGACGATATTGTCGATTCATATCTATCATTTAGCAATGGCAAGGATATGCGGGATGCGCTCAAGAGAAAATTTGGAGCCTCCGATGCTGGCAGTGAACTGTATGTCATGGAACAATTCTATGACTATAAGATGGTTGAGGACCGCCCCATTGTGGAGGAGGCTCATGAGATACAGTCACTTGCGAGGGAGCTTGAGCACTTCACTTGTGTGTTACCGGACAAGTTTGTTGCCAGAGGCATTATTGCCAAACTTCCCCAGTCATGGAGGAATTTTGCTACTTCTTTGAAGCACAAGAGACAAGAGTTCTCCGTGACGGATCTCATTGGGACTCTTGATGTGGAAGAGAAGGCGAGAGCAAAAGACACACGTGCTCGAGGTACCGAGGGAGGTTCTAATGCCAATCTGGTATAGAAAAGGAACTTCCAGCCTCAGAAGTTCAAGAACAAAGGAAAGTTTGACGACAAAGGAAAGTTCGATGGAAAGAACAAGGCCTCACAGTCCACCAGCTTCAAGAAGAAGACTGATAAGAGGAAAGGTGCTTGTCATGTGTGCGGTGATCCCAATCATTGCGCTCCTGCTTGTCCCAACCACTTTGACAAGCGCCAGAATGGGAAGGGCAGCAAGACTGCTAATGTTATCATGGGCGACGTTGAGATGAAAGATATTGGGTATTATATATTACCTACTATTCTTTCATTATGTCATTCTCCTGATTGGTGGATTGACATGGGTGCTAATGTACATGTTTGTTCTGATATTTCCTTGTTTTCTTCATATCAGGTCAGAGGGACTCAAACCGTGCTGATGGGGAACGGCTCGCATGCTTCTGTTCATGGTGTTGATACGGTCAATCTGAAGTTCACTTCGGGAAATACCGTGCGCCTGGAGAACGTGCATCATGTTCCCTCAATAAATAAAAATCTTGTTAACGGATCTCTTCTATGTCGAGATGGCTACAAGATTGTATTCGAGTCTAGTAAATTTGTAATTTCGAAGTATGGAACCTTTGTTGGTAAAGGCTATGAGTGCGGAGGCTTGTTCCGCTTATCTCTGTCAGACATTTGTAATAAAGTTGTTAATCATATTTACACAAATTTTGAATCAAATGTCTGGCACTCTCGTCTTTGTCATATTAATTTTGGTTGTATGACGCGGCTAGCCAAAATGAATTTAATCCCTGATTTGACAACTGTTAAAGGATATAAGTGCCAAGTCTGCGTGCAAGCTAAACAACCTCGCAAGTCACATACGACTACATAAGTGATAAATTTAACACCACTAGAGCTCATACATTCTGATCTTTGTGATATTAATGGTGTGTTGACAAAAGGTGGAAAGAAATATTTCATGACTTTGATCGATGACTCTACGAGATATTGTCATGTGTATCTTCTGAAATCGAAAGATGAGGCTTTGAGTTTCTTCAAAATTTATAAAGCTGAGGCAGAAAATCAACTTGATCGAAAGATTAAGAGGCTTAGGTATGATCGTGGTGGAGAGTATTTTTCCAACGACTTTGATTCTTTTTGTGCGAAACATGGCATAATTCATGAGAGGACGCCTCCCTACTCACCCCAGTCAAATGGAGTAGCCGAAAGAAAGAACCATACTCTAACAGATTTGGTTAACGCCATGTTAGACACATCGGGTCTCTCTAAGGAATGGTGGGGGAGGCACTATTGACTGCGTGTCATGTCCTAAACCGAGTTCCCACAAAGAACAAAGAAATTACTCTATTAGAAGAATGGGAGAAGAAAAGATTAAAACTCTCTTACTTACGAACTTGGGGTTGTTTGGCAAAGGTTAATGTACCAATCCCCAAGAAGCGCAAGCTTGGACCAAAAACCATTGATTGTGTTTTTCTGGGCTATGCTTTTCATAGCATTGGTTATAGATTCTTGATAGTAAAATCTGAAGTGTTTGACATTCATGTCGGTACAATCATGGAGTCGACTGATGCGACTTTCTTTGAGGATATATTTCCAATGAAGGATAAACCTAACTCATAAAATCCGGAGATACCTAGTTCATCTAATCAGGAATTTGCTACATTCTCTGAATCTACCGTTTCAATTGAACACTCTGAAAGTCCTAAGGAGGATGATAATGAAATTACTAAAAGGAGCAAGAGACAGAGGACTGCAAAGTCCTTTGGTGATGATTTCATTGTGTACCTTGTCGATGACACTCCCACTTCATTTCAGAAGCTTATGCATCTCCTGATGCTGACTACTGGAAGGAAGTTGTTCATAGTGAGATGAATTCCATCTTAGCTAATGAAACATGTCAGATCACTGATCGTTCTTATGGGTGCAAACCTGTAGGATGTAAATGGGTGTTTAAGAAGAAACTAAGGCCTGATGGTACTATTGAGAAGTACAAGGCAAGGCTTGTGGCCAAGGGTTATACCGAAAAGGAAGGTGAAGACTTCTTTGACACTTACTCACCTGTAGCAAGGTTGGCCACCATTCGAGTACTACTTTCTCTGGCTGCCTCACATGGTCTTCTCGTTCATCAAATGGACGTTAAGACGGCTTTCCTAAATGGAGAGTTGGATGAGGAAATTTATATGGATCAACCAGATGGTTTTGTAGTAAATGGACAAGAAATAAAAGTGTGCAAGCTACTGAAGTCTTTATATGGTCTTAAACAAGCACCTAAGCAGTGGCACGAAAAATTTGATAAAACCTTAACCGCTGCATGATTTGTTGTAAACGAAGCTGACAAGTGTGTATACTATCGCCATGGTGGGGGCGAAGGAGTTATTCTATGTTTGTATGTTGATGACATACTGATCTTTGGGACCAACCTTACTATAATTGAGGAGGTCAAGGATTTCTTATGGCAGTCTTTTGAGATGAAGGATCTAGGAGTAGCTGGTGTTATCTTGAACATCAAACTAATGAGAGATGATGATAGTGGGATCACACTGCTTCAGTCTCACTATGTGGACAAGATTTTGAGTCGCTTTGGGTATAGCGGCTGCAAGTCTTCTCCAACACCGTATGATCCTAGTGTACTACTTCGAAAGAATCGAGGCACCGTTAGAGATCAATTGACATACTCTCAAATAATTGGCTCGCTTATGTACTTGGCTAGCTACAAGGCCTGGCATCGCGTTTGCTGTTAGCAAACTCAGTCGATTTGTTTCATATCCTGAAGATGATCATTGGCAAGCTCTTGAAAGAGTCACACGCTATCTAAAAGGCACTGCAAGCTATGGCATTCACTATACCGAGTATCCGAGGGTACTGGAGGGTTATAGTGATTCAAATTGGATATCTGATGTTGATGAGATAAAGGCCACGAGTGGATATGTGTTTACACTTGGTGGTGGCGTTGTTTCTTAGAAGTCTTGCAAGCAGACCATCTTAACGAGGTCAACTATGGAAGCAGAACTCACAACACTAGACACGGCCACTGTTGAAGCAGAGTGGCTTCGTGAACTCTTGATGGACTTACCTGTGGTTGAAAAACCTATACCCGCAATTCCAATAAACTGTGATAATCAAACTGTGATTATTAAGGTGAACAGTTCTAAGGATAATATGAAGTCCTCAAGACATGTGAAGAGGAGACTAAAATCTGTCAGGAAAATGAGAAACTCCGGAGTTATTGCATTGGATTATATCCAAACATCTAAGAACCTGGCAGATCCCTTCACAAAGGGACTATCACGCAATGTGATAGAAAATGCATCGAAGGAGATGGGTATGAGACCCACACTATGAGTTTTCCACAGTGGCAAACCAATCTATGTGATCGAAGATCCCGTGAATTAGAATTGGGAGACAAGCTGTTGGTAGACTGAGAGGAAAGTATCCCTACTTTAATGAACACCACTCCGTGAAGATGCAATACTTTCCTATTCTGCACGGCAGGTTGATTTTATCTTAATGTGTTCTAAATGGCTTAATCTTAAGCAGAGATGTTGTCCTGCAGAACATCTGTTGAAGAACACACCTATATGAGTCTGACTGTCAAACGTCACAATCTATGAGAGTTGGGTGCTCTTTAATAAACTCATGAAAGGCCATGGAGTATGACGCATAAGCTCCACCCGCGGGGAAGTCCCATGGTAGCCCAGTATCGGTCAAGGCTTCGTGTGAAGCTAGGTTGCAGCAAACTTGCAGTTCAAGGCATAGTCCACTGTACAAGTCGCAGCCTAGTGTATCATAGAATTCTAGGTGGAAGTTCAACTTAACAGTCTCCACTATAGTACCAGTATATAAATAGTGTCTTGGAACCAAAGGCAATTTACATGTGCCTCTGAGATCTGGTGGAGGATTGTTGGAATTTTGGCCCAAATAGCCTAGCCAATTTTCCATTCCAATAATTCCTGAAAATCCTAGAGGCCCATGTGGCCCATTCATGCATGGCAAGATGTGGGATAAATGTTTAGTCCCACATTGCTAGTTGAAGGAGGTTTGCACCAGCTTATAAGAGAGGCTCTCCTACCACTTGGTAAAAGGATGAGAAGGAGAAGGAGAGAGTCTCACACGCGCGCTCCTCCTCCTCCGCCGCCCGCCTCGCCATGCCTCGCCTCGCCTCTTCACGACGCGCGGTCGAGTTCTTTTTTGCCACGCATGACTGTTATATAAACGGGTGTGCAGAATTTGAACAGTTTGCTAATGGGTTTTAAATACGACTTAGTGGAGGTTTAATTCGAACTAAGTGGAGGATGTTTGGCTTCGGTCGCTGCCTATTCATTTCCTCTTCTGACGTCGCCTGTTCGCCTGTCTACCCGTGCCTATAAGAGCGGAAGGTCCCTCCTTTTCTCAGGCATCTATTAGAACCATCGCCTCCAAGTTCCAGAGCACTGAGCTGCCAACAGTTCTTCCCCATCCCGTCTTGTGGCGTGCACCGCGAGCCGGGACAGCAGGCCTCCGGAACCCCGCTACTTCGAGTCCTGTACGGGAGAAGGGCGATAAGGTTTTTGGGGAGCGCTATCGGCACGACTACTGGCTTCGTCACGGACTCCATCACGGATAGCGACTGCGGTGACGTCTTCCCCGACGAGGACTTCTTCCCCGACATCAGCATCCTCTTCCTCGACGACATGGCCAACGACGGTTCCAACGCCGGCGGTTCCTCTTCTGCTACTGTTGTGTATATCTTCTTTCTCAATCTTGTTCTGATCGTATCCAAAGTGTTACGCCTTGCAGTTTGTTTGATTATATGCCTTAATATGTATTCGCTATTTCACTTGATTAGTATATTTCCTATTATTCTAATCATGTTTTATCTAGCGTTTATTATATATAATTCGCTTGGTAAATTGCTCGTTTATTCAACAGATCTATTTTTGAACGAGAACCTAGCTAAAAGCCTAAAATAATTTGTACGTAATGCTTTATGATAGTGTTATCTGGACCCTGAGATAATGCCAATGCTATATGAAGTTTAAGATAATTAAACTAATATTTTAAATTAAAAAGTATTTCTACATGTTTCTTGCCAGGCTCAAGCTTGACGCTTTTAGGGCACGCTTTTGCAAGCTTGGCCAAGACTAGAGTTTGAAGAGGTATAGTTTGATTACATAGATATTTATAAGACTTGATGGAGATGTCATTTGGATTAGTATTTTTTAAAAACAAACAACCCATAAAGAAATCAGAACTACAATCCCAAATTGTCGAAATGTTCGTTTGGATCCAAAAAGTTCCTCTGGTGTAGAGTGGACCGTCTTTGAACACGATGTGAATGGTGATGGAAACATCAAAAAAAATTGGTTTGATTTTTTTACGAATAATCAAGTCGTATTTACACTCAGATTCTAACATTTTTTTTCTCATTTCATTTTGAGCACAGTGATCCTATTTTCTTCCTCTCCACCCTCTACATATCAAGTTTGAGTCGCCAATATTTTTTTAACGGCCAACAGATTTTTGTTATAAACTTTACAAGAGTTTCTTGAGATTTTCCATGACTATCATCACAAATGGAAAAGGAAACGAGATGAGTACCATGCTCATTTTTCTATTTGCTTCTCGAGTGTTGTTTAATTAGTCTGATTCCGCTGTCGAAGAACACATTCCGACGTGAAACCTAAAGTTTAAGCTTCTGATCGAACTTGTGACCCAAAGTCCTAGACTTCATCAACACGCAGCTGTTGGTGTTGTCGCGAGAAAAAAGTAGTCGTTGGTGTACTTGGACGGAAAGTAAACAACTATCGCGCGTACCGAGGTAGGGCCCGAGCTGAAGCAAAAACCTGAGGGGCAAAAGCGTCTTTCCCTCCACATTCCCCCTAGCCAATTTAGCCGTTCCCCCCGGCAGCCCGCAGCAAGCAACGCCTTCCCCGTTTCCTCTCCAGCAGTCTCCGACTCGAATACCGACGGCGATTCCATCCCTCCCTACAGCTCTCCTCTCCTCTCCCGCGCGCGCGTGCGAGGACCGTCGATGGGATCGCCGGGGGTGGCGACGGCGGCGGGAACGGCGGTGCTGGTTTACCTGGTCCTGTCGGGGCGGCTCTGCGGGGACAGCGCCGGCGCCGGGGCCGACGGGAGGGGCGCCATGGAAGACGAGATGATATCCTCCGCGGTCTCGGAGGCCGCCGCGTCGAGGGAGCGGGGTAAGGAGGAGGCGCGGGAGAGGCGGCGGGCGCGGCGCGCGAGGCGGGGACGGCGAGGGCCGGAGCGGGCCCCGCGAGGGTGGGGCGAGGCGGTGCTGGAGGCCGCCAGGACCGTGCGGTTCGCCTACGGGGAGACGCTCGGCAAGTGGTCCCTCGGGGAGCTCGCCTTCGGGATCAACTACTACATGCGGCAGCAGGTGCGCGCGCCGTGCTGATCATCAAAACTACTAGTAGCCCCGTACGTACCGCTCCCGTTCCCGTCACGCGGAGAAGATAGTTTGGTCTCCTTGTGTTCTTGCGCGAGATTGCTTTTCTCTTCTTTATTGTTGGTAGTGCGGTGATGCGTACGAGGCAGGGGATTGGTTGCTTCCGTTGATTTTTCTTGGTCAAGATAGCTTTTGGGTTTACAAGGGGAATCTAACTTTTATTTTTTGAGAAGCTTTTCGAGCTGACGTGGGTGCCCATGCCAGCATGCCTAGTTTGCAACATGGTTGACTCGGTATGTATAGGCTGTGAATGATCAAGTATAATTTAGTTAGCTGGTGGCTGGTGCTATGAGATCTATGAGAGTTATCTCTAAGAGCATCTCTATAGGCGCCCCCAACCCGGCCCCTATGAGCATCTCCATTCGTCTATCTAGTACGTCGATTCGGACGCCGAAAATTGGTCTGGACGCCGAAAATCGGTCCAATCGCGTAGCTAGGAATCTATTTTCGTTTGGATTTGGGCGAACTTGGGTCCGGGCTTCCCAGGCCGTACCTATGATCCCGGATACGTTCTGGTAACGCTGGACAAAGCGAATTCGGCGAGTGGACCCGTCCAGTCAGCATATATTCGCCCATATTCATCCAAAGTTCGCCCATATTCATCCAAAGTTCGCCCATATTCGTCCAAATTTCGCCCATATTCGACCATATTCGTCCAAAGTTCGTCCATATTCGCCCATATTCATCCAAAGTTCGTCCATATCGCCATCCTCGCCCAAAGTTCGTCCATATCGACCATATTCGTCCAAAATTCGCTCATATTCGCCAAAGTTCGTCCGTATCGCCCATATTCGCCCAAAGTTCGCCCAAAGTTCGTCTATATCGCCCATATTCGCCCAAAGTTCGTCCATATCGACCATATTCACCCAAAGTTTGCCCAAAATTCGCCCATATTCGCCAAAGTTCGTTCGTATCGCCCATATTCGTCCAAAGTTCGTCCATAGTTCGTCCATATCGCCCACATTCGCCCAAAGTTCGTCAATATCGACCATATTTGCCCAAAGTTCGCCTATATTCGCCCAAAACCGCTTATATTCGCCCAAAAGATTGCCGAAATTTGTTAAATTTTAGCCAAACGAGGGAACTCGCCTGGGAACGCGAGTGGGAAACTCGGCGTTCCCAGGCCGAAAACGAGTTTCGTCCGGCCAAAATTTGGTCCGGATTTCGGCCTAGGTTCGCCCAACGAGTGGAGATAATGGCCTTTTGGGGTTGAGGCCGAAAAAAAGCCCGCACCGGCGCCTCCCACCACTGTTGGCAAATGAGGCGGCCCATGAATCTGTCCAGCACCTACTTTACACAGCAACCGGGCCCTACTTTACACAGCAACCGGGCTGGGGCTGCCGGCAAGGCGTGCCACGTTTGATTGGTCGCGTCGGCCCCTTGCAAATGACCAAAGCAAACCCTCCTCAACCCCCATTCACCCCGCGTCGCTCGTCCTTTCCTCCCACCCAGGGAATCGCCGCCGTCGCAGCTTCCCAACTCTAAGTGCTGCTTGCCATATCTATCCGCATGTTGGGCCGCCCAGGCCCTAGTAGCCTCCCAATTCGGTAGGCGACTCCCTCTCGCCATCGATTCGATGCCGCAAGCCGTGTGACCTGGCGCGTACTATGTGAGTGGCCGATGGTCAGCCACCGCTCACCCGAGAGGCCAGTCGAGTCAGCCGTGCCCCAGCGTCGGCGCGGCTATCTAGAGGGCCGCTTGGAGGCTAGACGGCACGCCGCTGAGCCATAAACCGCGCCGAACTCTCACAGAAGGTGCTCGGCCAATTGCCAAGATGAATTTTCTTACTCCCTCCATGCCAAAATAAGTCACTTGTATTTGTCGAGATTCGCATGTATCTATATACTAAAACGTGTTTAGATACATACGAATCTAGACATCCATGTCACTTATTTTGGGACGGAGGGAGTATATAACTTGGACGCCTATAAATTTTGGGTGTTCGTTAGATTGAATTGTTTGTCCATTCACACTAGATAATGGATAGCGACGACGAGCTCATGATGATGCAACTGATGCAAGAGGAGTCCGATGCGCTAGCCGATGAAATGGAGCGCATCATGATCATCGGGGGCCTTCTTCACCTATGTGCGCAGCTGCGAGATTCAGGCTCCATGCCGGGGAAGAAGAGGAATAGAGACCGGCAGCGGCTGGCCGACGCTGTGATGTTGGAGACCGATTATTTCCAAGATGACCCAACACATGGGCCTCTTGTATTTCGGCGCCGTTTCGAATGAACAAAGAGTTGTTCATGAAGACTGTGCATGGCGTGCGAGAGTTTGATCCCTACTTCGTTTGCAAGGACTACACCGGATTGGTAGGTTTCACCTCTGCCTAGAAATGCATGGCCGCATTGAGATGTCTTGCACACGGAGCTCTTCCAGATACACAAGATGACTACTTGCGCATAATCGAGTCCGCCGCATTAGAGTGTGTGTACAGGTTCTGTCGTGGTGTGGTGGGATACTTTGGGTCAGTTTATCTGAGAGCACCAAATGCACACAACACAGCTTGGATATTGGCACAGAATGCAGCTAGAGGATTTCCTAAGATGCTTGGAAGCATCGATTGCATGCATTGGGGATGGAAGAATTGGCCATTTGCTTGGCAAGGTATGTACAAAGGCCAAACTGGAGAATGCACTGCGGTACTAGAGGCTGTGGCAGATTGTAACTTGTGGATTTGGCATGCTTTCTTTGGCATGGCTGGATCTCACAATGACATCAACATGCTGCAACGATATCCAGTGTTTGGAAGACTTGCTGAAGGTCATTCACCGGCGGTAAACTATGTGGTCAATGGCAGGGAATACACCAAAGGCTACTATCTAGCCAATGGTATTTACCCAAGATGTGTCACCTTCGTGCAGACAATCCCCGACCCTCATACTGATGCAAGAGCTTGGTTTTCGAAGTGCCAGGAAGCTTGAGGAAGGATGTTGAGGGAGCATTTTGGTGTGCTCCAAACTCATTTTGCTATCGTCAGGTACCCTGCTCTGGTCAATGTCTCAAATGTGGGAGGTGATGAATGTCGGTGTGATCATGCACAATACACGATGCTCCAGTGGTTGATGATTATCTGTTTGAGCACATGGACCCTCTTGACGATGTCGATCACGAGATGCCAGTTGAGTTTGGTGCTTTTCTCGCCATGCACCAAGAAATCCACGACGAACAGGTGCATGTATAGATGTAAGAAGATCCCGTGGAGCATTTGTGGGTGCTCAAAGGAAACGCACTGGCCAACGGACCCCCCTGGCTTCATCTATTTGAACTAGTATATAAATCATTGCATGAACTATATTTGTCTTTGTTGTAATAATCTAGGATCTATTGAAATTTCCGTGATTAAAATGTGTGAAATAGCCGAATTTGATCATTTGGGGGGTGATCGTTGGGGGGCGCTGGTGTGGGGTGGCTTCCCCAAACCGCCAGCGCCCCCCAAAGCAACTGCTGGCGCGTTTGCTGACCAATGGTTGGGGGGTGCCGGTGGAGATGCTCTAATATAAATAAATAGCTGATCAAGAACAATATCTATTTATTTGTTCGATTTCTACTTGTTTATTGTAAAGCATCTAGGAAAGGAGTGAGCACTGAATAAGCTGATTCTCTTTTGATTATTTTCCTTTGCTGGATTACTACAATAATACTTTTGTTCTTTCCCCCTTTTCATCCATTTTTTTATCTTGATATTTATTACTGTTTTCTGTAGTATTTTTTCTGTTTGCCGGAACAATTTCAAGCATGCAAAGTCAGTTTTCATTGCAATGGCATTAGACTTCCTCTTAAATCGGACTGCATCGTTTTATATTGCACATAACAGAGCACTACTATGATTGCTACTTTACTTAGTTTAGGCTCCAGCAATTTAATGTGAAATAATTGTTAGGTTTGAAATTGAATAGGAAAATTCAGAGAAATATGTTAGTTGCTTCTAGCTGCTCGGAATATTTCACACTCCAGAGGAAGCAGAAAAGCAAGTTATTTGCTGGCATTCCTTCTTTTTTATCAGCTTTTATGTTGCTGAACTGCATACTTCTACTCATGCATATGACGTCATTTTACTGCATCAGGGTAATCTGCAGCATGAGTATGCTGGGAGTGATTCTGTACCACTGGGAGGCCCTGAGGCGAGGGAGGAGCTGGTTTCATTACTCAGATATATGAAGCTATGCATGTATTTCTCAAAGAAGCCATACAGAGTGTTTTTGGAGTTTGGTGGCTGTGATCAGAGCGACGTTCTTATTAAAAAATCAAAGGCGAGGGTGCGTAAGTACCAGTGTAGCACCCAATGTTCCATCGATTAAATTATGTCTCAGATCCTATTTACGTACCATAAAATGTTGGAACCAATAATCTTGCCGTTCCCTTTAGTGCAGATTATAAATCAGGACAACTTGGTTGACATTTCCTTATGTGCTATCGTGCAGTTTCTGAAGCCTGCTTTCACAGTTGTGCGTGATAGAAGTTCAAAATGCTTTCTCCTTTTTTATTCGGGGGGCTATCAGTGTCAAGGAACGGTTGACAGCAGCAACTGGAGCAGACATTCCATTTCATCATGTTGTCGCTAAAGGTGGCCGTGTATCCAACCTAGTGTTGGGATATGCCCATTGTGGAATGGCTACATCGGCTCGCTGGATTGCAGATCAGGCCACTCCTTGCCTCAGTAAAGCAGCCGAGCAATTCCCAGACTACAGGATTATGGTAATTCATTACTATTTTCTTACTCTATAGATGCTCTTTCAGTGTTCTGCAGTACAGAAAATGAAGCGCCATGTATTGCAAATGCACATGCTCTTGAAAGATGATTGTGGTTAGAGCCTATTCTTTATTCTCGGAAAAATTCAAGGCAGGAAAGTACAGTGTTACACTGCAAAATGTTCTATGACAGATGGAGCTGCAACTTATTGCAGCCAAATTTATTATTCCCTCCATCCCAAAATAAGTGACACACTTTTTCTAGATAAGTATGTATCTAGACACCAAAATGCATCTAGATACACGTCACTTATTTTGGGACAGAGGGAGTACAATTGATGTACTCGTACAGCTAAGCCTGTCTTAAGGATTTCCCAAGTTTCTCCGGTGCTGAGCAAGACAGGTAACAATTAAGCATAGCTCATAAAAAGCACTCGAGTTAACAAAAGTTATGTCTACACAAGTAGACATTAGTGGAAACAACATTCAGAAATGTAAAACTTACCCCAATAAACATGAGAAAAATGCTTTGGGAATCTACTAAATGTGAGATGAGCAGTGCCTTTCTGTCCAAACTGTTTCTGTTAAGCGGCCTTAGAACGAAATAAATTATTCCAAAATATGTGTTTTTAGTTTTATCAAACTGACGATATATTGTATTTTGTTCATTATGGATCTTCCATGCAGTCTGGAAGTTCCTGGTAATAGAGTTTATTTGAAGTACATGATGATTGCTACTTGTACATTGCATATGAACCTTTTTTTAAATTATGTTTGTTAACTCACATCACACATTTTGTTGTTAATTTAGATCATTGGCCATTCAATGGGTGCTAGCATTGCTGCTTTGTTGACATGCATTCTACGTGAAAATGATAGATTATCATCATCTACATGTATCGCATTTGGTCCAGGTATGCTTTCTAAGCCCAAGGACATAATATGTTTATAGTATTACTAAATACCGTACGTCAAGAAAAATCATTGTACTGAATATTCACTCTTAATTTTTTCCGTCACTGAAATACTGTATTGGCTTCTTACACAAACTTGTAACGACAAGTTTCTTGTGTTCACGTATTGTCCTTTGTAGGCCTGTGACCTGTAATTCATTTTTAGAAACACTATCTCTGGCATTAATCCTGTACTGAAACCAAATAGTGACAAAGAACAACAATTTCACATGTGTGCTTAATGATGATGGCAATTAGGATAGCATTGTTGATTAATATATCTAGGGACTACGAGTGGATATCCAAATAACTAACTCCAGATTGAAGTATAAGCATTTAACATCTGTAAGAAACTCATTTTCTTGATGCTGAAAAATAATGATCTGCGTAATTACAAATACTTCGTGTGAGATATTGACACATTCAATTGATAATTTTTAGCTGCGTGCATGACATGGGACTTGGCTGAGTCGTGTAAAGACTTCACTACAACCATTGTCAATAGAAATGATGTAGTGCCATCTCTTGGCAGAGTTTCGACTGCCAAGCTCCGTACAGAGGTACCTCTCAGCCACCTAAATTCATGAGCTCGTATAAAAAATGATGGTCAGATTAATGTCGGACAACCATAAACGAACATCTCATAGTCGATATGCACTTCTTTATATTATCAAAGATAAATTCATCCCTGCAAAAAAATTGCCTGGTAAAAGATATCATATATTTACCACTGCGGTTGATGGTTTCAGGTTATGGTATCATCTTGGGTGCATGAACTCCGTGAACAGATCCAGCAGACTAGATTCTTAGGTTTCGTCAATCGCTCTGTGAGCTTCATGCGATCTCATGTACCCTTTGTATCTGATCCAAGATCTAAGATTGTAGATGTCGATACGCTGCAGCCTCACACTTACACTTCTGAGGTATAATAAGTATATATTGAAAGCACTAGTTCTTGAAACAGATGGATGTTGTCGTTACTTACTGTCATACTGATTTTCCAGGCCGGGATTAAGCCTTCAAAAGATATCCATTGTGATGTGAAGAAACGCCCTTCTCTAGTTTGCTGGTCATGTGTTTCTGCGCAGAAGCAGGCTATTGACCCTGCACAACATACTCAGGACATGACAAATCAAACTGATGCTGATGCTGATGACAAAACTGAAAAGAGCGACACTGAAGCAGCAGCTCAGATGCTACTCTCAGTTTCTCTTGGCGAGTTAAGCCTTCAAGCATCAGCTGGTGAAGATACCAACAGAGAGAACAATAAATCACCCCTGATAGGAACTGGCGAAGGACAGGCCATGAAATTTCTAGAATCCTTGACTGGCAAGCGGCAGGAACTGTCATCGTCAGGCCCTTCCGAAGACCCCCTCCAGCTATATCCACCAGGAAGAGTATTGCACATGGTTGCATTGCCAGCTGCAGAGCAAAACACAAGTGAGCAAGGTGGCCAGGAGGAGGTTGTCACCCTATACGAGACACCTCGACATCTCTACAGCAAGATACGCCTGGGGAGAGCCATGGTAGGGGAACATTACATGCCCAAGTACATCAAGACAATGGAGCTGTTGATTGAGAAGCTTTCGGAGGAGGACATCATCGGTGACCAACTGGGCTTATTGTAGCATTGACTGGTGTACAGAATATTTGTTGTACAGATCGTGGAAACAAAAGTTAGTGTTTCATTTGGCTAGTGCCTTAGATCTGTTTTTTTTACGGTTTGCCTGTACAATCTCCTATTGACACTATTCTCTTTTCCTGTTGTCATCGTCTCCTTTGACAATCGTCACAGCATCAGCTCAAAGAGCAGAAGCTTGGTGATTATTTCAGTAATTCAGCAGATTTGTTGATCCACGTGAGATTGGATAACCCATTATACTTGTATACGATATACCAACTGTTTGTTAAGAAGGCATTGGATACTGAAGTTCTCTGAAGCTGTATCAGATCCTTAAATCGTGTGAATATGTACCCGATCTCTTTTCTGTTGGATACTGGAGTACTTCATTTAGCTGGGTTCTGTGACCAGTGTATATTTATCATATGTAGAGTTTGTTTGAACAGCAAGAGAAAGATGGCTCCCTGGAGGATGTGTTCTCGAATGAACAGTAAATTTATTAAAAAATCAAAATAAAAACGAAACGAAAATGTTCATGTCTTATATGTTCTTGTACATTTTCATTATTACAGCAGCACATTTGCGCCTTGCAAGAAAAGATTTATTTTTTAGATCAACAGGGATTTGCTCCCCGGCACCAAGTCTCAGGTTTCAGTTACAGAAACTAAAGAGCATCAGCTCTCGGTAAAAACGAAAGCCCAAAGCAAAAACTAGAGAAGTCTACCAGGCAACCCAAGGGAAACCTAGAACTAACCAAAAGAGACTACGAAAGCGAAAGTTTAAACCATTACACCAGAGCAGAAGAAAGGGACAGGCTATTCCAAAAGTCTACACAATACTCAGATCACCACATGGACTCCGTCAGAAGACTCAGGGTGAGCCTCAAGGAACGCCAATGAAGCAAGCCCCCCATAGCTCAACGACGTCGTGGTTTTCCAAGTGGAGATCCATTCGAACCCATTGCAAATCATCTTGCCATGAGCTCCAGCGGGTTCTTCAGCCTGTTTGCCATCCTTTCCATGAACAGAATGACCATCCCTTCTTCCAGCTCTTTGAATGGTATCTTCCAATTTCTCAGATAAGACAGAACCAGGCGCCACACCCGTTTCAGGTTAATCCAAGGAGTATGATTAAAGACTAAGTTATTTATATTATTCCAAATGCTCCAAAGAACCGCATCAGGAACTACATTGAAATGTAAATGTTTCTTGTTAGCTAACCACCTCACAGCAATAGACTCAAAATTATTAACTAGGATTCCAAAAATGTCCTGGACATCAGTCCAGATCATCCTGGAGACTACACAATCAAAGAACAGGTGATGAACAGTTTCTATCTCTTTATAGAGATTACATTCAAGGGGTTTAGGTATACCTCTAGCTCTAAGGTTGTCTCTAGTAAGAATTTTATTCTGAGAAAAGAGCCAGAGAAAAACCTGAATTCTAGGTGGGATCTTAAGTTTCCAAACAGCAGGCAAGTAAATTTGAGTTAAACCTCTAAAATTCACTAGCGTATACATAGAACTATAAGAATAGAGCCCTTTAGTCTCATACTGCCAAATTAGTTGATCCTCTTCATCTGTAAGAGAGACAGATTGGGCAATACCCAGGATTTCCTGCCACTGGATCATCATTTGGTCAGTAAAAGTTTTTCTAAAATCACATCTAAGTTGATTCCCATCCCAAAGATCGGCTATAGTTTTGGTCTGTTGGTTGGAAACTAAGTATATCTCCCAAAACTGGGTAGCTAAGGTAGAATTTCCAAACCAAACATCTTTCCAAAATTTAACAGATTTACCATTGCCCACATGACACCTTTCCAGAAAGTGGATGGGTGTACATCATGACAACATAAAACATTAGGGTTTTTAGTTCTATATTTAGCATCTATAACTTTTCTCCACAGGGTCCCTTCACCCTGGATGTACCTTTTCACTCAAGAACCTAGCAAACACAAATTTAGATCTTGTAAGTTTGGAATCCCCAAACCTCCAAACTCCTTCTTCATACAAATAGAGGGCCAATTAGCAAAGTGAATTTTATGTCTATCCTCCTCATCATTCTAGAAAAAGTTAGCCATGTGAGAATTCAAAAGCTTTAGAGCCCATTTGGGGAATTTAAAAAAGGATAAAAGATAAATGGGAATGCTTGATAGGCAAGCCTGAATAAGCACTTTCTTAGCTGCATAAGGGAGGAGTTTACCTCTCCAGCCAGTAATCCTTCTCAGGAGATTTTCTATCAAAGGCTGGAGAACCTCCCTCTTCAACTTATCAAAATATAGAGGGATCCCTAAGTATTTACCAGTGAAACTACCCTTCACACACTCAAAAATGTCTAGATAAGGTTTAATCTCATCATCATCTAAATTTATGGGAATGAGCTCACTTTTATGATAGTTTATCCTCATTCCAGAGATTTTTTGAAAACAAGTGAGAATCCATTTAAGGTTAATAGCACCTACTTTGTCAGAGTGACGTATCATCTGCATACTGTAGACAAATAACTCCACCTGGAACAAAATTAGGACAGAGCCCAGTAATAGCCCCACAAACAGAGCCTTTAATTAACATTCTAGAAAAAACATCAATCATGATGTTAAATAACAGGGGGGGGGGGCAATGGGGTCACCTTGTCTAAGACCTTTGCCAGTTAAGGAGAAATCACTTTCAAAATCATTTATTTTGACACCAATAGATCCTCCTAGTGAGATTTGCTTAATGAATCTAATAAAAATAGGACAAAAACCTCTAAGCTCTAAAACCTCAAAAATAAAATCAAGGTTAACTCTATCATAGGCTTTTTCATAGTCTATCTTAAGGACAAGCCCTTCACTTTTAATGCTATGCACCTCATGAATGATCTCATGAGCCGTAATCACACTCTCAAGAATAAATCTACCTCTCATAAAAGCAGACTGATTGGGAGAAATGATCCTACCTATCACTTTAGCAAACCTATTTGTCAAGATTTTAGTGAAAATTTTGAAAGAACAATTTAACAAACTAATAGGTCTAAATTTATTCATGGCTTTAGCATCATTTTCTTTAGGAATCAAAGTAATCATGGAAAAATTCAATCTAAAGATATTTAAATGATTTTCATGTCATGCATTAAACATGGATAACAAATCAAACTTAACAATATCCCGGTAAGATTGATAAAACAGGAAGGAAAGACCATCAGGCCCAGGAGCTCCTTCAGCATAGGACTCAAAAACTTCTATTCTAACCTCCTCTTCAGTGAAAAGGGATCCTAACTCTAAATTTTCATCCTCCCTAATTTTTCTTCCTCAGAGAACCTGCTTCAAATTGATATCAAGCCTAGGTTCCCAAGCAAAAAGCTCTTTATAGTAGTCAGTAGCAATTTTAATCATACCATTAATCTCAGTAACCGGTCCATCTGGTCCCTCAAGGACAGAAATTAGTTTCTTCCTCCTTCTCTGATTGGCTACTGCATGGAAGTATGCAGTATTCATATCTCCTTCTAAATGTTCATATCTCTAGACCTATGTCTAGCTTTGGTTTCTTCCATAATCCAAAACTGCTGAAGCTCTTTATAGATTCAATCTAATATACTCTTTTCAATATCAGAAAGTAAATGAGTTTCAATTTTAATGTCTAAAGAGTCATATTCCTCCATGAGCTCTTTCTTATTTTTCCTAATAGCAGCCTTAATATTAATATTCTAGCCCTTAGCTAGTTTCCTAAAATATCTGACTTTACCTTACTAAACATCCAGAGGATTAGCACTATCAATTCTCAGGGACCAAGCTTTAATAACAATGTCTTTAAAATCTACTCTAGCTAACCGCCATATTTCAAATTTGAATCTAGAAGATTTGGGAATATAGTGCTCACCTAAGTCCCAAATGATGGGAGTGTGATCACTTCCTAATCTAGGAAGGGCCCTAGCACTAGCCAGGGGAAAATTCCTATCAAAATCAGTAGTGCAAAAAGTTCTATCTAATTTACACATGGTAGGATCCACTTGGTTATTATCCTAAGTGTAAGCTCTATCAGACAGACCAATCTCCATGAGTGCCCAAAGTTCAACCCATGCATTAAATTTATCCACCCATTTGTAATCTATATTCCTATTATTTTTATCCTCAGGAGACCTAATTAAATTAAAATCCCCACCAATCTAATTAATAAACATCTCATGTAATTTAGAGATGAAGTTTTGTTTTCCTTCCTCATATGCAGATCCATAGACAATAGTAATCCTACACACAAATTCAGTAATTTTGTTCCTAAGTACCACACTGACCGAAAAGGATTTAATATCCCAGGAAACTATATAAAAAATATCTAGATTAACACCAACTAAAATACCACCAGCAGTACCATTAGAAGGCAAAAAAATCGAAGTAAAAATTCCTATTTACTAAAAGATTCTTCAAAAAGGAATGACTAATACTATCTTTTTTGATTTCTTGGAAACCAATATAATCTACTTTTAAAGGAATGAAATTATCTTCTATATACTTCTGTCTACCAGGAGCATTAAGGCTCCTGTTATTCCAGAAGGCACTAATCATGAGCATTTTTTCCTGGGGTGCTTGCCCCAAGATTTATGCAAAACCTCTATCCAACCTTCTGCCTCCTCATCTAAATTCCTAGGATCAGATTAAGCAGCATGAAGGTTGAAGCTATCATCTATATTAAGACTAGCAGAACTATCATCACCTACTTCAATCCCTGCGTTATCAGATAGAACATCTAATTCTTCAGTAGAAAGAACTATAAAAGGATTAGCCATCATTATACCTTTCAAAGTTTTTGGAACCTCTAGATTGCTAATCTTCTTCAAGAAAACAGCTTTAGCAAGGATATTCTTGGATCTATCCACTCTTGTACTCTGCCTAGTTGGTTGGATAGGCCCCCACTGTTTCTGCCTCTTTAGAGATTTTTTCTCCATGTGAGAGTCATCCCTCTCCCTCACTCCCAAATCCTTAAAGCTTGGCCTTATGTCATCAGGTAGATCTATCTCAGTAACATCCATCTTCTTTGCTTCCGCATATAATCTCTGAGCAAAGCTCACCTCCTCATGCCGTCCTTCCATCCAAAACTGTTGAATCTCAGATTCAGTACCAGAGGCCACAAGAGTTTTATCCCAGATGAAGTTTCCATCAATATCAACCACACCTTTCTGAACCATCAGTTGAAATACTGCATTGGCACTAAAGGATGAGTTTGCTTCCATCATAACTTTACTAGCACCTTGCTCACCATTCCTAGTCATATTACTAGAGCTAGCTTGTTGTGAGGACAGACCACTACCTGAGGTACCATCATGATTCATACCACCTCCCTGACTAGTGGAATCATCTGCATTTCTTTTGTCTTGATCATTCTGATCCTCATGTAGTTGCACTTCTTCACACTCCACAACAGGCATAGAAGTGTCCAAAGTGAAACCAAGGTGGAACAAGTGATCATGGAAATTGAAGAGTCTACCTGCAGGAAGTTTGGTAGGGTCCTTGCACTTGATCAAAACCCTGACATCCTTGGCATTATTCCTGAAGATACTCTGCCAATCAACATCCTCAAGAATACCACATGTGGATACAACTTGATCCAGAGTTCTCCATTCACACCACTTAGTTTTTAAGCCAGTGATAATCACCCAAACTTTCTTCAAAGAGTCTACTGGTTCTAGGTCATCATTCCGTGCTTCAACTTTAACCCGCACTCCTGGTTTTGAAACTCCAAACTTGGGGTACCCAATAACTTGGTCAACTCCAATGTGTGGAGGAAACTTCACCAGGAAAGTGTTTTCAACCCCTAGTTCTCTAATATGCCAAGGACAATTTGTCTTGTATATTTTGGATAACTCCTGAGCCAATTCAGTAGCAGACAAAGAACCTTCTTCCACCAAAACAATCCCACAGTTTTTAGTGGAAGCAATTGGATGCACAATCACTTCAGGCACCTCAATGTGATAAAATCCTAAGCCTAGGGCACCACCTCCAACATACTTAGCCATCTGATGTGGCCTTTTCCTCACAGGCCACTTCTCAACAGCATGGGAAGAGCTCTTATAGATGAAGCAAAGGGGAGTCTTCTCACAGCTACTCTGTAGATGACCTGGTTCACCACAGCACAAACAGATAGCATTCACATAATTCAACTGAGTATTAGTGTTCACAGGAGTAGCTGGTTTCTTCTGAGCAGCCCCATGTTTCTTCTTTGGTTTCTGCTGAACCTTAGCTTTTTCACCTTGTTCAAAACCTTGAGAAACTTGTTGTTGCTGTGGGGCAACCCACTGATTGGATTGCATACCAAAATTCTGCTGAGTAGGGAAAGTAGGGAAGGGATTGTTGAAACCCCAAGGTGGTTGCATACCTGGGATACAACCAAAGGGAGGCTGGTTGGGGAAGAACTGAGGGTTGTACTGTCCAAACTCATAGGGATTTTGCTGATGCATCTGTTGTTGCCCCCCTGATTTTTCCAGCCATCTTGCTCCTTGACCCTCCCCCTACCTCTTCCCTGGTCCCCCTGCCATGATCCCCCATCCCTTCTTCATAGGACTTATCTATCTGTAGATCCTCAAGCCCCAAACACTGTAACCTAGAGGTGAGCTCAACTACCACCGCCACCAGGAGGGGGAGGAATAAACCCTAGGACCAGAGACATCCTTGGTTATATAGGAAGGGACAGGTGTCCTGGTAGGGAGAGGATGCGATGGCTGTGGTGGTGGACAGCACATGGGCTGTAAAGGACAACACCAAAGTTGTAGGAAAAAGGAATCCATGTCCCCAGAGCCACAACTTCCAAGCCCATCCAGCTCCACCCCAGGACTTTTCACCAACTTGAACTTCCTCTTCTCCCTACTGCAAACCTCTAACACTGGAAGTTCCCGCCATTGGTTTAACTGGGTCCCCACTGATTTCAGAGTGCAAAGCACTTTTTTCCATTGATTTTTTACAAGTACATAAAGGACTCAAATTCGTGCCTAATTTTCCCCCATATTTGACTTCGGGTAATTTGGGTTTTCGCACCGGAGAGAGCATGTGGTCCCGCCTCCCAGGTGCCACTTCGAACTTCCAACACTCTCTCATTTTTTTATGGTTTGTTCCTTGGGTTCTAGATGAAACGTCACCTATAAAAGTTAGAATTGTGTAACATTTCTCCAGTCTCTTAGCTTTATGTTTTGGTATGTTTTTTAGGAACTCTTAACTTTATGTTTACTAGGAAACTGTCACCCCTGTTGTCATATCCTCTGTTATCCGAACGATCCTTACATAAAAATCGGACAAGATTGAGCTGCTCGATTCTCTCTAACAATAAATAACAACCACGTCAATAATTCCATGGGTGAACAAACAGAAGAACGAAGCCTGAATCCACCATTTATATACATTAGTGGGATAAGCGTAAACCGGTAGATCCACTCGGCATCCCTCCAGCCCAAAAATCTTCCACGCCTACACGTCTTCCCAGTAAATCCCTCTGATGCCACCCCATGGCGGCAGCGGTTCTGCGTCATAGTGTTGTCCACGGCTGCAAAGGATCATACTTGTTGTGCTCTCTCCTAGTCTCTCTATCTATTCAACAATTTTCTATCACCGATCTAATATCCTCCTTGCAATGCAACACGAAGAAGAAAAGGCAGGCCAACAATTCATGTCGCAGACATAGGAAGGAGGACGACGGGGCCATCGTGGTGCAGAGGCTTAAGTAGGAGGCGACCCTCGCCGCAAACAGCCAGTTAGGCAACCTCATGATCGAGGACATCGCTGGAAACGACAGCTTCCCGCCTTTGTGAGGTACTTCTTCGACAGTGGAGATGGTGACGGCATGTTGTTTGAGTCTTCGGGAAGCTCGCCGTAGTGGAACACGAGCATCCCGACAAGGAACAGTGGGCAGCGCAATGAATGAGCTATTGATGACCTCCCACGGTGGTGATAGCGAGGGCCGACGAGGTGCTCATAGGCGCACAACATGTGTTGTGTAAGGACCACATCGAGGCAGGGGAGAGAACCACAATGGCTGCATTCATCAGGTTCTTGCATTTTAACTGTTGGTACATATTGCTGGCTATGTTTCTCATCTTCAATTTTTCTTTGCCATATTTTTCAAGGCTATTTGTTCTGAGATCGGAATTCTTCTGACATGTTAGCACCAACACTTAAGATTCAGGCATTGAAATTGGCACTGGTAATTCTATGTGTCTGTCCGACTATTATGTTTTAGGTTTGTAATGTCTGAATTTTTTCTAGCATTTTTCTATATCTGAAGAACTATAAAAAAATAGATCTGATGGTACAACAAGGGCTGCAATGGTTCCGTGTTCATGCATTTTCATCTATAAATTCTATCCCGCGGGTGGTAAAGATTGAATTATATTTCATAAGATTTAATTGTCTTTCACAGCCACTACAGATTTGGTTTTTACTATTGTACTGTTATAGTACTAGGACTATAAGGCCGTCAACACAAATATGAGAAAATGAGATAAATGTGGCAGGGAACCTTATTGATCATGATATTAGGCAGGGAAACTTGAATTTCGTTGCTCCGAAGGCAGATGTATTCTAAATATACCATTAAGGCATGGTGGAGGAGAGTATTTATGGGTCTAGTCTTTAGATAAGTCAGGTACCTACTTTCTCAACTCGGTGTATCAATCTCTGATGAATCACCGTGTATTTATCTCTAGGGACGATAACTGAAACCTCAACGAATGAATGACAATTATTGAATTTCTCTTTGGAACCTTAGTTTGTATAGAAAGTTAGAATTTTCTGGTGGTGAGTACTTCGTAGCATCCTACCGGTTGAAAGTATATTGAAGCATTGACATATTTCAGATGATCTTTCAAAAAAGAAGTTGCAACTTGTTGATATGGGTATCCTACTAATCCATGCACCATGATCTCACAACTTTACTCTGCCTAGATTGCACCCTAATACCTGGTAAAGAGTTATACTTTATATGTGTTGGGGATATACTTTACGGGTATATCCATAGGACTCACTGACCAGGGTGGCCCACCAATGGGTTAGAGCTTTGCTTCACGGGCGTCCCAGTCATAGAAAGAGGAGGAGTCACTTCCGGCTACGACAAGGCCCAGAAGAGTTACCGACTTAGGCCTGTAGTATTACTTGTAGTCCAAGTTGTATCTAGTTACCGACTCTGTAATATAGCCGGATAGGTCTCTCCTGAAACCCTAGGCCCCGGTGACTATATAAACCGGCCATATGGGAGCCTTTAGGGCACAACAACACCACAACCTACTCGCACAGGCGAACCTCTCTTATAATCCGATATAACATCCGGCTCTTGCTGATATATTATTGGGTTGCTAGCAAGAGTAGTATCCGATCACCGCAGTTGGATCTGAACCTGGGTAAACTTGTGCTCACCGCTCTCGGAACACCGTACGTATCACACCCCATATTATCAACGCCTTCAGGACCCCTATGGCGTACTTGTTGACAATCCGACGACAGTTGGCGCCCACCATGGGGCAGGTGACCTTCGGAGCTTCATTCCGGGTGGAATATGCTCGTGCAGGAATCGGCAAAATAATCGCCATGGGTCGCGTGGTGTACGCTAGTGATGTCCCTCTCGTTCTTCTCGATGAGACTTGGATTCTAGCTAAGGAACCCGTGACAACCTACACAATCATGTCCATTAGTGAGATCGAAATCTACCTCGACTTCGCTGATCCCGCCCAACCCACCCTTGAGGTGATGACAATGGTGGAAGAAAAGTCTGGACCTGCTTTGTCTGCAGAGGCGGGAGAGTTCAAGATCCCGGAAAAACCTGAACCCACCCAGCCCGCTTCTATAGTGGAAGAAGTGGTGGAAGAAAAATCCATATATGATCTCCCCATTGAGATCAGATACACAGATGAGGAGTATATTCGCTTCGGATTCGAATTTGTCGATGCTGAAGCAGAAAAATCGCTCTCGAGTTACAGGACTGAGCAGACGATGAGACGCCCCCGCGTTAACTGCGGGATAGAGGCAGAATTCAAGATGCTCTGGTATGTCAAGACCATGAACAAGAAGAATCATTGCTTCATCTACCACGTGGGCTATGGATCCTATTCTGTCAATGTTGGAGCCGGAAACGATTCAGTCCTCGATGCAATCAAAGAAAGTGCCGACTTACCTGATTCCCCTCAGGAGTCACTAACATCACATGAGCTTCGAGACTTCAAGAAAGAGATGGAGCAGTATGAACAAGAATACACCTCCAAACCAGTGCAAGGTGAGCCAAAGACCACTCCGAGTCCATATGATAGCATGGATGAATATTACACCTCGCAAGATGACATGGACACCGGAGATTCATCCGAGGTCTAGAAGCCAACTATGACGGAAAGTACCAACGAAATTCTATATCCCGGTACCGGACCGAAAGTCATCTTTGCCACTGGTACGCACGTTAAGTCTACCGGGCGGTCAAAGAAGAAGAAGAACAACAAAAACCCGACACCGGCATATCCGGCAGAGGAAGTCAACGACGAAGAGGTCGACGAAGAGATTGATAGCACTTGACTAGGTGGAAGAGGTTGAAGTAGATTCCCCAGTAACGGCACCAGAAAGCTTGATGGCGCCTGGTGTTTGACGTGGAAGCGCTTCATTGGAAACCACAAGAGCAAGGTGTGAAGCAGCAAGCAACAAGTTTTCCCTCAGTTGAGACTGAGGTTATCGAACCAGAAGGATGAAGGAAACGTCACACAGGTGTTGCAAACAACGTGGAGACCTGCACAACACAAACTCAATACTTTTCCCCAACGAATCAGTGAGGTTATCAAGCTCACCGGTTTGCTGTAACAAAGGATTAAACATATGGTGTGGAAGGTAATGATTTCCAGCAAGTAAACAAGTAACAGTGGAAGATGTATCAATGGTAAAGATTGGACCAGGGTCCATAGTTCACTATAGGTGCTCTCCTTAGATAAACAACATGGCATGAAGGGTAAACAAATTACAGCGGGGCAATTGACAGGAACTGAGCAAGGCATAACAATGCAATTACTAGTTAGAAAGATCCTATGAGGTTGATTGGGCAATACAACAATATACATAGAACGTCATCCAAATGCATCTATGACTAGAAGTCCACCTTCAGGTTATCATCCGAACCCCCTCCAGTATTAAGTTGCAAGCAACAGACAACTGCTTTAAGCAAAGTGTGTAAGGTAAATAGTCCACATGTTCCATGAACGAGAGACCGTTGTTTTCTCCCTAGTAGCAACAACACATCTACAACCGAAGAGATTATTGTCACTTCCCTTGGAAACTAGAGGTGTGAACCCACTATCGAGAATAAATACTCCCTCTTGGAGTCACTAGCAACTACCTGGCCAATATAACCACTAGCAACGGAGAGCATGGAAGATCACAAACAACACAGACATGATAGAATCATAAAGATAAAACCATTAATCAAACCAACATAATAATATCAATATCCATCGGATCCCCGCAAACACAACATGCATGATTACAAATAGATTAGATCTTGATCATGAACGGAGCTCACAAGATCTATACATGAAAGCACAAAGGAGGAGATACAACCATCTAGCTACTACATGGACCCATAGTCCAAGGTGGAACTAATCACGAATCATACCGGAGAGAAGGCCTCCGGGATGATCTCCCCTCCGGCAGGTTGTCGGGAAGAACTTCAGATCCCCCGAGCTAGGGACGATGGTGGCGGCGGCTACAGACGGTTTCATGGATTTCTGATCGGTTACTCAGGGTTTCTGTATCGGCGGCTTCTTATAGGCGAAGGGGCAAGATCGGGAGGCGGCCAGGGTGCCCAAACCCTAGCCAGGCGCGGGGCTGGACCCACCCGCGCCTAGGGTGGGACTGGCCCCCCTGGCTGGCCTTTCGGTCTCCCCTCTAGACTTCTTGTTCGCCACAGAAAGTTATTGACTTTGTCCTTCGTCCTGTCCAATTCCGAGAATATTTCTTTACTAACTTTTCTGAAACGAAAAACAGCAGAAAATAGGCATCTGACACTGTTGCAACTTGTTAATAGGTTAGTACCAGAAAACATGTAAAAATGACCTCAAAGTGTGGACAAGTAAAGCAAAGTAGATACTAAACAAGCATGGAGCATCAAAAATAATAGATACGTTTCCAACGTATCAGCATCCCCAAGCTTAACTCCTGCTCGTCCTCAAGTAGGTAAGTGATAAAAGAATAATTTTTGAGGTGACATGCACCCTCACAATAAAGATCCAACCATTTGCAAACATTGAAAGCTGGGATCAATGAACTCTAAACATGTGCATGAAAGATGGAGTTCTAACAATAGGACATAGTAATTATGCATGCAACATGGCAAGTTACAAACAAAGATCATGAATAATATGCATTGAAAAACATTTGTTTGTTTCACATGCAGAAAACATAGCATAGTGGCAATCAGCTTGTCCCTCATAGAGTAGCAATATAATGCATATGACACCTGCAAAGTTCACAAGGGTGACGAGAAACAGATAGCACATGAACAAGTAATAACACAATATTCATCAATTAATAAGATTTGGAACATTGCACACAGAATGACAACTATGCTCTCTTAATGGTGCCTAGAGGTAGAAAGTGGAGACTCAAATAATGGTGGAAGAAAGGCCTTTTTGTAAAGTAAGCATGGATTACAAGTTTCAAAATACCTTCCAAAAATTATGGTACTAGTTAGCTTTCAGCCCTCATTGCCCCTATCATAAGCATCTTGAAGTGGTTAAGGTTAAAGTGGCAAAGCTGGAGTATATGCTTGACAAAGTATAAGTTGGCAATCTCAGGTCCCTTGAATACGAGGGCCACACCTCATGCATACTCAACTTTGGGTCCAGGTAAGTTCTTGTCACTGTAAGTATTTGCATATCATTGAAACCGCCAACGGGTTCCCCTTGCACATGGCACAGGAGCTTTCCCATAACCAAAATGACAAGACAAGCAGACAATGAGCATCTCAGCAATTCTTCTTATGTACCATGGGAATATGGTGCTTTTTTCTCTCTTTTCCTCTTTTCTCAATGTGTCTCTTTTTTATAAGAAGAATGCTTCATAGATGTCACTATGGTGATGCTGCAAGTTTCCACCATGATTAGGCATGGCTTAGGCTAGCGGCCCAGGCGTTTCTCTAACACAGGATACAAACTCCATGGACTTACAATTTCCCTCTTTATTTCACACCGATGACATCCATAGACAAAAGAACATGATATCAACTGAATACAACAAGGTACAAGTGCAATGTTGAAAACGTTCCTCGTGACAGCACGGTTCTGCTAATTCCAATTTATAAGTGCAAGCATATACAACAAAGTTGTCACAATGGTTCAAGTTTATTAGGGTCAAAGAATAAAGTGTTCCATCAAGTTCGTGAGGGCTTTAATCACTAAGTTTTCACATAAGAAAATAGTTTTTAATTGGAAGATAGTTGAAAACAAGAATATACTTTGGAGTGGTGTAACACACCATGCATAGTAGTTTATAGTGGACACTTTGGAATAACTTGGTTTCTTGGGAGTTGGAATCATGAGTAGAACTTACTCATACAAGTGGAGGCTAGCAAAAGACTGGGAGCAACCAACTAAGAGAGCAATAATGGCCAAAATTATGCAATGCAACAAAGAAAACTAATCAAAGCAAAGAGTGGTACTACAAGTCAAGGACTAAATGATCATAGAGGTTAATGGTGACTTGTCATAGTCATAACATGGTGTGATCATGTGCCAAGTCAACCCAAGCAAAAAATCAAAGGAGAATACCACAATACTATGCTTTTGCATGCTAAAACAACGCATAATTTCTTCAAGGCACACTAAGCAATCCCAATTGTTTGGAACAAGACATGCTACAACAATAATCACTAAGCATAATGCTAAAACAACACCTAGCATGTCATGCTAAAGTCTAAGTCACAGTCAATGCAAGCTCCTCTTGCACTTCAAGCAAGAACTTACTACTCCTTTCCAAACACCAAGCAAACTTATTTGCAAAACAACACAGCGAGAACAGGGGTCCAAACTACTAAATCAAAGTAAAAAACTAAGCAAAGCAAACAAAAACTAAGACGCTCCAAGAACAACACAACTATGCATGAAACAATAAAAACAAAGTGTCTAGACAGACCTGAGATTTTTATTGATGAAGAAGGGGATGCCTTGGGCATCCCCAAGCTTTGAAGCTTGTAATTATTGGATATTTATTGGGGTGACACCATGGTGGCATACCCAAGATTGAGGTTTTGTCCATTCTTCATCTCATTGCATCATTCTCTCTCTACACCTGAAATTTTCCTTCATACAAAACTTCACACAATCTTCATTAGCAACATTAGCTTATTCAAAAGATATTAGACCATTGGCAAAGCTTTGGAACAGCAAGGCTTTTCACTAAAAACACAATCTACTGTAGTAACTCCTTCAAAGAAACTCAATTTACCCGAAGAGAGCTCAAAAAGGAATCAATAAGAAGCAAATGTAAATTATGGCAGAAATCTGTCAAAACAGACCAGCAGGTAGAAACGATTTTTTTTGAACATCTTCTGTTGCTCAAATAAAAAAGTGTTGAACTAACGAAAGTTATCCAACATACTAGGGGATTTATTCGTAAATTTTGAGCTCAATCCGAGTTACAGAGCCTCCTCACGATTTTTTTTTGGTGGAGGACAGAAATTTGTTTCCGGACAGCAACTCCTCAAATCTTACTTCCCTCTCATTAGAGGTCATTCTTGGCACAAAAAGTAAACAAAAATGATAAGAATAGGTCATTACAGAAGTAATAACTTCCAAGACTCAAGGAAACTCTTGGGTTATCTCCCAACAAGTACTTTTCTTTAACGCCTTTAAGTTAGGCACAAGAAGCAAGAAGAATCAAGTATTTTCAAATGAGGAAGCATTAACATCAAACCTTGCTTTCAAAGGAGGAGCAAAAAGAAACTTCTCTCTCCTCATAGGGAAGTGTCCAATACCTTTCTTTAATGGAAAATGATATTTGATGGTGCCTTCTTTCATATCAATGATGGCACCAACTGTTCTAAGAAAAGGTCTTTCCAAAGTAATAGGACAAGAAGCATTGTATTCAACATCCAAAACATAGAAATCAATAGGGACATAAGTATTTTTAACCATAATGAGAACATCATTAATACTCCCCATGAGTTTCTTGTTAGCATTATCATTGAGTGGGACATTCAAATAACAATCTTCTAATGGTGGCAAATCCAGCATTTCATAAATCTTCCTAGGCATAATAGAGACAGTAGAACCAAGATCACATGAATCTTTGAGATCAAAGTCATTCACTTGCATATTAATAATGGGTTCCCAACTATCTTATACTTTCCTTGGAATAGAAGCTTTGTGTTTTAGCTTCTATTCCTTAATCTTAACAAGAGCATCTGTAATGTCTTTGATAAAGGCAACATGCATATCACTAGCATCAGGGCTTTTAGCAAGCTTTTGCAGGAACATAATCACTTCAGAAATATTGCAACCATCAATATCAAAGTCAAACTTAGCATCACTAGTAGTAGGCTCACTAGGCTTAGGCATAGTAGGAGGAGGAATAGGGGATACTTGTGGTTTAGTGGTGATAGTGCACACACTATTGTTTCTATCAATTTCAGCTTCCCTTTCCCACCTAGCATGAAGTTGAGCTAACAACCTAACATTTTCATCAATAGTAACTTGTATGGCATGAGCAGTAGCAAAGGTGTTTTCCATAGTTTCAGGTTTAGCAGCCATTTTATTAACCAAGGAAGTTTGAGCTTCAGACAAAGAGGATATATTTTTCTCAACAGTTAAAAGCTTTTCCTCTATAGTTTTATTGAAAGTGGTTTGTTTACTAATAAAGTCCTTGAGCATTACTTCAAGTTCAGAGGGGGCACTTCTAGCATTATTGTAAGAGCTTCCATAGGAATTTCCATTATTAGGAGGATAAGGCCTATAATTGTTGTTGCCAAAACTATTCCTGTAGGCATTGTTGTTGAAATTATTTTTTCTAATGAAGTTCACATCAACTTGCTCTTCTTGAGCAACCAAAGAGGATAAGGGAACACTATTAGGATCTAGAGGAGCTTTCCCATTAACAAGCATAGCCATAATAACATCAATATTTTCACTCAAAGAGGAAGTTTCCACAAGAGAATTTACCTTCTTACCATGTTGAGATCTCTCAATATGCCATTCGGAGTAGTTAACCATCATATTATCAAGGAGCCTTGTTGCAGCACCCAAGGTGAGTCCCATAAAAGTACCTCCAGCAGCAGAATCCAACAGGTTTCTTGAGGAGAAGTTCAAACCTGCATAAAAAGTCTGGATAATCATCCAAGCAGTGAGTCCATGAGTAGGGCAATTTTTAACCAAAGATTTCATTCTTTCCCAGGCTGGAGCAACATGTTCACTATCAAGCTGTTTAAATTTCATAATATCACTTCTCATGGATATAATCTTAGCAGGAGGATAGTACTTTCCAATAAAAGCATCTTTGCACTTAGTCCAAGAATCAATACTATTTTTAGGCAAAGATAGCAACCATTCTTTAGCTTTTCCCCTCAAGGAGAAAGGAAAAAGCCTGAGCTTAATAATATCTCCATCTACATCCTTATACTTTTGCATCTCACAAAGTTCAACAAAGCTATTAAGATGGGCAGCAGGATCATCAGAACCAGCACCAAAAAATTGCTCTCTCATCACAAGATTCAACAAAGCAGGCTTAATTTCATAAAAGATAGCATCAAGAGCCGGTGGTGAAATAGGTGTGCTTAGGAAATCATTGTTGTTGGTGCTAGTGAAGTCACACAACTTGGTGTTCTCACCAGAGTTCATTTTGGCAAAGGTGGGCAAGCCAAAAACAGCAACAACATCTAGGACATGAACTAATTTTTTTGTGTTTTTGAATAAAGCAAGCAAACCAAACTAGACTAATTTTTTTTTGTTTTTTTGGAAAGAGGCAAACAAAACCAAGCAAAAGAAACAAAGCAAACTAAAAAAAAGTAAATAGAAAGGAAGTGAAGGGCTCCCATAGTGAAGACGTCCTTAGCCTTCCCGGCAACGGCGCCAGAAAACTTGTTGATAGCGCTTGATGAGGTGGAAGAGGTTGAAGTAGATTCCCCAGTAACGGCACCAAAAATCTTGATGGTGCCTAGTGTTTGACGTGGAAGCGCTTCGTTGGAACCCCCAAGAGCAAGGTGTGAAGCAGCAAGCATCAAGTTTTCCCTCAGTTGAGACCGAGGTTGTTAAACCAGAAGGAGGGAGGAAATGTCACACATGTGTTGCAAACAACGTGGAGACCTGCACAACACAAACTCAATACTTTTCCCCAACGAATCGGTGAGGTTGTCAAGCTCACCGGTTTGCTGTAACAAAGGATTAAACATATGGTGTGGAAGGTAATGATTTGCAGCAAGTAAACAAGTAACAATGGAAGATGTATCAATGGTAAAGATTGGACCGGGGTCCATAGTTCACTAGAGGTGCTCTCCTTAGATAAATAACATGGCATGAAGGGGAAACAAATTGCAGCGAGGCAATTGACAGCAATTGAGCAAGGCATAACAATGCAATTACTAGTCAGAAAGATCCTATGAGGTTGATTGGGCAATACAACAATATACATAGACCGTCATCCAGCTGCATCTATGAGTAGAAGTCCACCTTCAGGTTATCATCCGAACCCCCTCCAGTATTAAGTTGCAAGGAATAGACAACTGCTTTAAGCAAAGTGTGTAAGGTAAATAGTCCACATGTTCCATGAACAAGATACCTTTTTTTCTCCCTAGTAGCAACATCACATCTACAACCAAAGAGATTATTGTCACTTCCCTTGGAAACTAGAGGCGTGAACCCACTATCGAGCATAAATACACCCTCTTGTTGTCACTAGCAACTACTTGGCCAAGATAACCACCAACGGAGAGCATGCAAGATCACAAACAACACAGACATGATAGAACCATAAAGATAAAACCATTAATCAAACCAACATAATAATCTCAATATCCATCGGATCCCCGCAAACACAACATGCATGATTACAAATAGAATAGATCTTGATCATGAACGGAGCTCACAAGATCTATACATGAAATCACAAAGGAGGAGATACAACCATCTAGCTAGAACATGGACCCATAGTCCAAGGTGGAACTACTCACGAATCATACCGGAGAGAAGGCCTCCGGGATGATCTCCCCTCCGACAGGGTGCCGGGAAGAACTTCAGATCCCCCTCAATCTAGGGACGATGGTGGCGGCGGCTACAGACAATTTTGTGGATTTCTGATCGGTTACTCAGGGTTTCTATATCGGGGGCTTCTTATAGGCGAAGGGGCGAGACCGGGAGGCGGTCAGGGTGCCCAAACCCTAGCCAGGCACGGGGCTGGGCCCACCCGCTCCTAGGGTGGGTCTGGCCCCCCTAGCTGGCCTTCCGGGCTCCCCTCTAGACTTCTTGTTCCCCATGGAAAGTTATTGACTTTGTCCTTCATCCCGTCCAATTCCGATAATATTTCTTTACTAACTTTTCTGAAACCAAAAACAGCAGAAAACAGGCATCTGGCACTGTTGCAACTTGTTAATAGGTTAGTACCAGAAAAAATGTAAAAAGCACCTCAAAGTGTGGACAAGTAAAGCAAAGTAGATACTAAACAAGCATGAAGCGTCAAAAATTATAGATACGTTTCCAACGTATCAGAGATCAAGATGGAGAATCAGGACGGAGATCTGATTAAACCCACACCAGTCGATCCTCCCATGGATGGTCACGTCGTCACCAAGGGTGCACGTAATATATATGGAGACGCTGTCACTATTCCAATCCCAACTTCTTCGGATCTTACTCCGGAGGGGCTGGAGAAAAGGGCTAAGGACTTGGAAAAGCATCGGTTGTTTTTGCTCGAAGAGGCTGCCCGCATCGTCAAGCTCAGGAAACAGATAGACAATAATCCTGCCTAGTACCAATCAGAATTCAAGTGACTGCCAAAGAAGACAAGGGGAGGTCTGGTTCTTGCCAATAGGAACCCGGATGTCCATAGAGATTTATTCGATGGTAAAACCGGAGTGAAGATCCGAGTCTACAACACGCCAGTGGAGAACGCTACGGCTACTCGAGCCATCCTCGCTAATAATCCGTCTCTAGAACAGGTCCGGCAATGCATGGCATTGCTTGACAAGGGATTGAAACAACAAAAGACAACCACATCATTTAGTGGAAAGCTGACCTCAAGGTCGGAATTTTTCCACACTAGTGCAGACCAAAGTGTTGATGTAAGACCTCGCAGGGATACAGATCGACGACATCGCCCTCGGGAAGAAGAGAATTCAAGGACCAGATCAAATGGCCATCCTCGCAGGGCCGTGCCAGACTAGTCGGGATTTATTCCGGCTGCGTCTAGAGATGCCATCAGGGCATTGGTACCTCACCAGGGCCATCGTCGGTACAAAATAGCCATAGAGAAGAATCGGAGGCGTGTCGCCAGTGAGAACAAAATCGGATAAGGATGCCACCCCTCAACAGTCCGGGTGGCAACGCTGAACGAAGAAATTGTTGGAGATATGTCCTAGAGGTAATAATAAAAGTACTTACTATTATATCTTCGTGTTTATGATAAATTTTTACATTCATGCCATAAAAGTATTAACCGGAAACATTAATACTTGTGTGATTAGTAAACTGATTAGAGTCCCTAGTAAAGCGTCTTTATAATACTAGCTTGTTGGTTAATAGATGATCATGGTTTCTAGATCATGAACATTGAGATGTTGTTAACAACAAGATCATATCATTAGGAGAATGGTGTGATGGACATACTCCTATAGATAAGCGTAACATAAAGATCAAGTCATTTCAATAGTTTGTTTGCTATAAGCTTTCTGATACATAGTAACCTAATTCCTTCGACCATGAGGTCATGCTAATCACCATCACCGGAAGGATGCTTTGATGACATCAAACACCACACCGTAACTGGGTGGCTATAAAGGTGGCATTGAGTGTTCAGAAAGTATGATTTGAGGCACATGGATCAAGAGTGGGATTTGTCCATCCATATGACGGATAGATATATTCTAGGCCCTCTCGGTGGAATGTCATCCAATTAGCTCGCAAGCATGTGACTGGCTCACAAGGGATCACATATCACAGGAACGAGAAAAGAATACTTATTGGTAACGAGGTTGAACTAGGTATGCAAAGATACGGACGATCAGACCTCGGATAAGTAAAATATCGCGAGACAAAGGGAAATTGGTATCATATGTAAGTGGTTCATTCGATCGCAAAGTAATCGTAGAAATATGTGGGAACCATATGAATTTCCAGATTCCTCTATTGGTTATTGATTAGAGAAGAGTCTCGGTCATGTCTGCATAATTCACGAACCATAGAGAGACACACTTAAGATTCGATGTTGTTTAGTAGATAAGGAATGTAAGTAGGGAGACCGAATGTTGTTCGGAGTCTCGTATGGGACCCGGGATATCACGAGGAGATCGGGAATGGTCCGAAGAATAAGATTCATATAAGGAAAGTCCAATTCTGGAGTTCGGTAATGATTCCGGTGTTTTCACCAGAATGATCTAGAAGGGTCTAGAAGGTTCACCGGACCGGAAGGGTAAGGGTGCATGAATGTGTCATGACTAAGTGGAATGGTTTCATCATGTCCTAGGTCAAAGGGTTGTGCAAATAAAGAGTAAAATCAAACTCCAAAACTGAAAGTCAAAAGGCACGTTTGGAAAGTCAAACTGGGACAATGTTTCCTAGTGGAGGAAGAAGAGAATCCTTCTCGCCCTCCACCAAAAACCTAGTAGGATAGGGAGTTGGGGAAGGATTCAAACTCACCTCTCCCAAGATGCCCCTCCCTCTCATAAATAGAGGGGAGGGGGCTGCCCCTCCACACAACACCACCACCCAAGCCGCCGCCTGCTGCCGTCGCCGCCGCGCCGCCGACGGCTTGCTGCCGTCCACGCCTCCTCCTCTCTAGCTTCTAAACCCTAGATCACCGGGGAAACCCTATTTATCCACCATAACTCGCACCGGCTTAGGCGAAGCCCTGCGGGATCTTCCCTCTACTTCCATCACTACGCTGTCGTGCTGCCGGAATCACGAGGAGAGAACTACAACATCCGCTGCCTGCTGGAACAAGGGAGAGGAAGGTCTTCATCGAGTATCGAAAGTGTGACCGACTGCGGAAGCGCTGCCGGAACGCAGCTACGGAAGGATCGTCTACGCGATCTTGAGATCGGCAAGTGTTTGACTACATCACCCACGAGAATTTGCTCTCGTTAAACGCTTTGGAATCTTCGAGGGTGAGTACTCTAATCGACTAGTTGCTATAATCTAGTAGATAGATCTTGGCTTGTGTGTGTTCATGCGGTAGAAATTATTTGTTTTCCATGCTACGAACCCCTACAGTGGTATTAGATCCGTGTCTATATGTAGATATGTTTCACGAGTAGAACACAATGGTCATTATGGGCGTTTATGCTTTTGTTGTCGATTGCTTCTTGTGTACTTTGCATCTTGCGGGATGGTGGGATGAAGTGGCCCGGGCTAACCTTACATGACATCGTTCATGAGACTTTCTCCACACTTGACATGCAACTTGTATTGCATAAGTGTCTTTGCGGGTGCCTGTTTCTCCCAACATAGTGAAGATTCAATTTACAACAGGTGATTGACAATACTAGTATCAATGTTGTGGTTCTTGTTCGTAAGTTAGAACAACACTTATTTAAAGCCCCAAACCATGTAAAACATGCAAATAAAATTAGAGGCGTCTAACTTTGTTTTGCAGGGGTGTGATGTGATGTGATATGGCCATGATTGTGATTATATATGATGTATGCAATGTTCCTTATTGTAAGTCGGCAACCGACAAGAGCCATATGGTTGTCTTTTAATTTCGTTAAGACCTGCATGTCTATTATTCAAAGTAGTTGTAATAGTTGATGCTGGTGGACGACAACCATGGAGCAATGCCATTGACCTTGACGCCACGCCGGTGATGATGGAGATCATGTTCGTGCTTGAAGATGGAGATCGGAAGCACAAGAAGAAAGGCCATATCATATCACATATTTTGAATTGCATTTGATGTTAATCCTTTTATGCATATTGTATTGCTTAGTTCACGAAGGTAGGATTATAAGATGATCCCTCTCACAAAATATCAAGTTATAAAGTGTTCATCCTTAGTAGGCACCATTGCCAAAGCTCGTTGTTTCGAAGCACCGCGTGATAATCGGCTGTGTTAGATTCTGCGAGTGTATACAACGAGAGCAAGCCAGATTTGCTCATGCGGAAGCTAAAGTTTGATCTTGACGAGTCTAGAATGTACAGACATGGTCTTGGAACACGTATCACCGAAAGGTAAAGCATGAGTCATATAGTAGATATGATGAACATGTTGATTGTTCGCCATTGAAGCTACATCATCTCTCGTGATGATCGGTTTTGATTTGGTGGATTTGGTTCGCGTGATCACTAAAACAGTGTGAGGGATATTGTTTTGATTGGGAGTTCACCTAGATAAATTTAACTATTAATTAGAACTCAATTTGTCATAAACTTAGTCTAAACTATTGCAAATATGTTGTAGATCAATGGTGGCCCCTACCATCAATTTTAATGTGTTCCTAGAGAAAGAAAAGTTGAAAAACAATGGAAGCAACTTCGCGAATTGGTTCTGCAACTTGAGGATTGTCCTCAATGCTGGTAATTTGACCTATGTGCTGGATGCACCGCTGGGTGACCCACCTGCAGCTGATGCTACCGATGAGGTGAAGAATGTTTTCCTCACTCAGAAGAATCAGTACTCCACAGTTTAGTATGCTATCTTGTATGGTTTGGAATTGGAGCTTCAGAAAAGGTTTGGGAACTTTGACCAACATGATATTTGAGTCTCACGCGGAAGTTGAGAGTTATGAAGCTTCTGAAAAGTTCTTTCACTGCAAGATGGAAGAGGGCAGCTCCGTCAGTGAGCATGTGCTTAAGATGTCTGGGCACGCAAGTAAGCTCCAAAGCTTGGGTATGGTGATTCCTAATGCTTTGGGGATTCACCATGTCCTCCAATTGTTGGAGATATGCCCTAGAGGAAGTAATAAGTATAGTTATTATTATATCTTTGTGTTTATGATAAATGTTTGCATTCATGCTATAACAGTATTAACTAGGAAACATTAATACTTGTGTGATTTGTAAACTAAATTAGAGTCCCTAGTAAAGCATCTTCATAATACTAGCTTGTTGGTTAATAGATGATTGTGGTTTCCCTATCATGAACATTGAGATGTTATTAACAACAAGATCATATCATTAGGAGAATGGTATGATGGACATACTCCTATAGATAAGCGTAGCATAAAGATCAAGTCATTTTAATAGTTCAATTGCTATATGCTGTCTGATACATAGTAACCTAATTCCTTCGACCATGAAATCATGCTTATCACCATCACCGGAAGGATGCTTTCATGACATCAAACACCACACCATAACTGGGTGGCTATAAAGGTGGCATTGAGTGTTTGGAAAGTATGGGTTGAGACACATGAATCAAGAGTGGGATTTGTCCATCCATATAACGGATAGATATACTCTGGGCCCTCTCGGTGGAATGTCATCCAATTAGCTTGCAAGCATGTGACTGGCTCACAAGGGATCACATATCACGGGAACGAGAAAAGAGTACTTATCGGTAACGAGGTTGAACTAGGTATGCAGAGATACCGACGATCAAAACCTCGAATAAGTAAACTACCACGAGACAAAGGGAAATTGGTATCGTATGTAAGTGGTTCATTCGATCGCAAAGTAATCGTAGAAATATGTGGGAGCCATATGAATTTCCAGATTCCTCTATTGGTTATTGTTCGGAGAAGTGTCTCGATCATGTCCGCATAATTCACGAATCGTAGGGAGACACACTTAAGGATTCGATGTTGTTGAGTAGTTATGGAATGATGAGTAAGAGACCGAATGTTGTTCGGAGTCTCGTATAGGATCCGGGATATCACGAGGAGATCCGGAATGGTCTGGAGAATAAGATTCGTATAAGGAAAGTCCTGTTTCGGAGTTGGGGAATGATTCCGGTGTTTTCATCGGGAATGTTCTAGAAGGTTCCCGAAGGTCCGGCACTCTGGAGGGGAAGGGTACATGAATGTGTCATAACAAGTTGGAATGATTGCATCATGTACTAGGTGTCATCACTGAGCAAAATAAAGGAATAAATTAAATCCTAGTTTGAAAAGTCAAACGCCAATTTGAAAAGTCAAACGGCAAGTTTGCTTGGTGGAGGGAGAGTAGGAAACCTACTTGGGGAGGAAGTCCTCCTCCCTCCACCGCCGGCCAAGGAGGCCGACTTGGGGGAGGACTCCCTCCCCCTTGGCCGCACCCTCCCACCTATAAAAGGAGGGGCAAGGGTGCCCCTCTAGAGACACACCTTGCCCCACCAAAACCCTAACCCTTGCCGCCGGCCACCACCATAGCCGCCGCCCTAGGGTTTCCTCCTAGCCGCTGACTTGGGGCTCTCCCCTTGCCCTAGCCGCCGGCCTAGCCCTCTCTCCTTGGTGCCTCTAAACCCTAGATCGCCAAGGGCTCTCTCATAGTCCACCATACTCGCTCCGGCTTAAGGCGAAGCCCTGCGAGATCTCCCCTCTACTTCCGGTACCACACCGTCGTGCTGCCGGAATCGCGAGGATAGTGCTACAACCTCCGCTGCCTGCTGGAACAAGGGAGAGGAAGGTCTTTATCGAGTACCGAACGTGTGACAGACTACGGGAGCGCTGCCGTAATGCGGCGCCGGAAGGATCGTCTACATGATCTTGAGATCGGCAAGAGTACGACTACATCACCCACGAGAATCTGCTCTCGTTAACCGCTTTGGAATCTTCGAGGGTGAGTTCTTCTATCGACTCGTTGCTACAATCTAGTAGATAGATCTTGGCTTGTTTGTTTGCATGCGGTAGAAATTTTTTGTTTTCCATGCTACAAACCCCTACACCAATCACTACCACCAAGTTACAAGAACTTTGTGATGAACTACAATATGCAAAACATGGACAAGTTGTTACCTGAACTCTTCTCCATGCTAAAATCTGTGGAAGTGGAGATCAAGAAAGAGCACCACGTGTTGATGGTCAATAAGACCACCAAATTCAAAAGGCAAGGCAAGTCCAAGAAAAAGTGAAACTTCAATAAGGGCGGTAAGAAAGTTACCGCGCAGGCGAAGAATACCAAGGCTAGGCCTAAGCCTAATACTGAGTACTTTTACTGCAAGGGAGAAGGTCACTGGAAGTAGAATTTCCCTAAGTACTTGGCGGATCTGAATAACGGCAACATCAAGAAGAAAGGTATATCCGATATACATGTTATTGATGTGTATCTCACTAGTAGTCATAGTAGTGCCTGGGTATTTGATACTGGTTCGGTTGCTCATATTTGTAACTCGAAACAGGTGCTGCAGAATAGACATTAACTAGCGAAGAACAAGGTGACGATGCGCGTTGTAAATGGATCAAAGGTTGATGTGATCGCGGTCGGCACGCTACCTCTTCATCTACCATCGGGATTAGTTTTATACTTAAATTATTGTTATTTGGTGCATGCGTTGAGCATGAACATTATATCCGTATCATGTTTATTGTGAGATGGTAAATTGTTTAAGTCCGAGAATAATGGTTGTTCGATTTATATGAGTAATATGCTTTATGAATATGCACCTTTGATAGATGGTCTATTCTTGTTGAATCCCGATTGTAGTAATACACATGTTAATAACATTGAAGCTAAACGTTTGAAATTAAACGATAACTCAACCAATTTGTGGCACTGTCGTCTTGGTCACATTGGAGTGAAGCATATGAATATACTCCATTTTGATGGACTTCTTGAATCACTTGATTTCGAACCACTTGAAAGACACGAATTATGTCTAATGGGTAAAATGACTAAGACTCCATTTTTTGGTATGATGGATCAAGCTATGGACTTATTGGAAATCATACATACCGATGTGTGTGGACCAATGAGTGTAGCATCGCGCGGTGGTTATCGTTATGCTCTTACTTTCACGGATGACTTGAGTAGATATGGGTATTGTTGGAGATATGCCCAAGAGGCAATAATAAAGAAGTTATTATCATATATTCATGCTTATGATAAATGTTTACATACCATGCTATAATTCTATTAACCGAAAACATTAATACTTGTGTGATTTGTAAACATAAAAGAGTCCCTAGTAAAGCCTCTTGTTAAACTAGCTTGTTGGTTAATATATGATAATGGTTTCCTGATCATGAACATTGAGATGTTATTAACAACAAGATAATATCCTTAGGAGAATGGTGTGATGGACATACTCCTATAGATAAGCGTAGCATAAAGATCAAGTCAATTTTAATAGTTTGTTTGCTATAAGCTTTCTGATACATAGTAACCTAATTCCTTCGACCATGAGATCATGCTAATCACCATCACCGGATGGATGCTTTGATAACATAAAACACCACACCGTAAGTGGGTGGCTATAAAGTTAGCATTGAGTGTTCGGAAAGTATGTATTAAGGCACATGGATAAAGAGTGGGATTTGTCCATCCATATGACAGATAGATATACTCTAGGCCCTCTTGGTGGAATGTCATCCAATTAGCTTCCAAGCATGTGACTGGCTCACAAGGGATCACATATCATGGGAACGAGAAAAGAGTACTTATCGGTAATGAGGTTGAACTAGGCATGCAGAGATACCGACGATCAGACCTCGGATAATTAAACTATCGCGATACAAAGGGAAATTGGTATCATATGTAAGTGGTTCATTAGATCACAAAGTAATCGTAAAAATATGCGGGATCCATATGAATTTCCATATTCCTCTATTGGTTATTGATCGGAGAAGAGTCTCGGTCATGTCTGCATAATTCACGAACTGTAGGGAGACACACTTAAGGATTGGATGTTGTTTAGTAGATATGAAATGTAAGTAGGGAGACCGAATGTTGTTCGAAGTCTCGTATGGGATCCGGGATATCACGAGGAGACCCGGAATGGTCCGAAGAATAAGATTCATATAAGGAAAGTCCAATTCTTGAGTTAGGGAATGATTCTGGTGTTTTCACCGGAATGATCTAGAAGGGTCTAGAATGTTCACCGGACCGGAAAGGGAAGGGTGCATGAATGTGTCATGACTAAGTGGAATGATTGCGTCATGTCCTAAATCACATGGTTGGGTGTTTGTAAGAAAGAAATTAAGCTCCAAATTGAAAGTCAAAAGGCAAGTTTGAAAAGTCAAACTGGTACAATGTATCCTGGTGGAGGAAGGAAAGAATCCTTCTTTCCCTTCACCACAAGCCAACTTGGAGAGGGAGTTGGGGAAGGATTCAAACTCCCCTCTCCCAAGATGCCCTCCCTCTCATAAATAGAGGTGAGGGGGTTCCCCAAGAGACACAACACCACAACCCCTCCCCACCTAGCCGCCGCGCCGCTACCGCCCCCTAGCGCCACTGCCGCTTCCCGCTGCCGCCGCCGGCCACGCCTCCTCCTTTCCGGCCTTCTAAACCCTAGATCGCCAAAAGCCCTAATTCTCCACCATAACCTGCTCCGGCTTAGGCGAAGCCCTGCAGGATATTCCCTCTACTTCCGACACCACGCCGTCATGCTGCCGGAATCGTGAGGGGAGAACTACAACCTCCGCTGCCTGCTGGAACAAGGGAGAGTAAGGTCTTCATAGAGTACTGAACATGTTATCGACTACGGAAGCGCTGCCGGAACGCAGCGCCGGAAGGATCGTCTGTGCAATCTTGAGATCAGAAGTGTACGACTACATCACCCACGAGAATCTGCTCTCGTTAACCGCTTTGGAATCTTGGAGGTTGAGTACTCTATCGACTCGTTGCTACAATCTAGTAGATAGATCTTGGCTTGTGTGTGTTCATGCGGTAGAAATTTTTTATTTTCCATGCTACGAACCCCTACAGGTATATCTATTTCATGAAACATAAGTACGAAACTTTCGATAAGTTTAAGGAATTTCAAAGTGAAGTAGAGAGTCAACGCAACAAGAAGATTAAATTTCTACGATCTGATCATGGAGGTGAATATCTAAGTTACGAGTTTGGCAAGCATTTTAAGAAATGCGGAATACTTTCACAATTTAAACCTCCCAATGTAATGGTGTGTCCAAAAGTCGTATTCGGACTCTCTTAGATATGGTTCATTCTATGATGCCACTTACAGATTTACCGCTATCGTTTTGGGGTTATTCATTAGAAACAACCACATTCAATTTAAATAGGGCACCATCTAAATCCGTTGAAACGACACTGTATGAATTATGGTTTGGGAAGAAACCTAAATTGTTATTCCTCAAAGTTTGGGGTTGAGAATCTTATGTAAATAAGTTACAACCCGACAAGCTTGAACCCAAAGCGGAAAAATGCATCTTCATAGGATACCCGAAGGAAACTATTGGGTATACCATCTATCATAGATCCGAGGTAAAAATATTCGTTGCCAAGAATGGATCCTTTCTAGAGAAGGAGTTTCTCTCAAAAGAAGTGACTGGAAGGAAAGTAGAACTCGACGAGGTTGTCAAACCTTCTCTCGAAAAGTTCCTATGGCGCCTACACAAATAAGAGAGTAAGCTAATGATGTTGATCATGAAACTTCGGTTGAAGTTAGTACAGTACCTCACAGGTCAACGAGAACTCATACCACTCCAGATAGGTATGATCCCGTTATGAGTGTCATGTTGGTGGACAACACCGACGACCCTGCGACATATGAGGAAGCCATGATGAGCCCAGATTCCAATAAATGGCAAGAAGCCATGAAATCCAAGATTGGATCCATGTACGAAAACCAAGTATGGACTTTGGTGGACTTACCGGATGGTCGGAAGGCTATCGAGAACAAATATATTTTCAAGAAGAAAACAAATGCTGATGGTAATGTAACCGTCTATAAAGCTCGACTTGTCGCAAAAGGGTTGCGACAAATTCAAGGAGTTGACTACGATGAGACTTTCTCACCAGTAGCGAAGCTAAAGTCTGTGAGGATTTTGTTAGCAATCGCTGCATATTATGATTATGAGATATGGCAGATGGATGTCAAAACGGCATTCCTCAATGGAGACATTGATGAAGAGTTATATATGATATAACCCAAAGGTTTTGTAGATCCTAAAGATGCTAACAAGGTATGCAAACTTCAACGGTCCATTTATGGATTGAAGCAAGCATCCCAAAGTTGGAATCAACATTTTTATAAGGTAATCAAAAGTTTTGGTTTTATACAAACTTATGGAGGAGCTTGTATTTACAAGAAAGTGAGTGGGAGCTCTATATCATTCCTATTACTATATGTGGACGACATATTATTTATTGGGAATGATGTAGACCTTCTTAATAGTGTCAAAGATTATTTGAATAATAGTTTTTCAATGAAGGATCTTGGCGAAGCTTCTTACATATTAGGCATAAAGATTTATAGAGATAGATCGAGACGCCTAATATTATTGTCACAGAGTACATATTTGGACAAAGTTCTAAAGAAGTTTGGAATGGAAGATAGCAAGAAAGGGTTCTTGCCCATGTTTCCCAATACGACCTTGAGTAAAACTCAAAGTCCAGCTACAACAGAAGATAGAGAAAGGATGAGTAAGACTCCCTATGCCTCAGCCATAGGATCTATCATGTATGCCATGCTATGTACTAGACCCGGCATTGCATATGCTGTTAGTTTAACTAGTAGATATCAAAGTGATCCAGGAATGGATCATTGGATAACGGTCAAAAACATCCTTAAGTACTTGAGAAGAACTAAGGATATGGTTCTTTCTTATGGAGGTGATGAACAACTCGTTGTTAATGGTTACACGGATGCTAGTTGGAACACCGATCCGGATGATACTAAATCTCAGTCTGGATACGTATTTACTTTGAATGGTGCAGCAGTGAGCTGGAGGAGTGCAAAGCAAAGTGTTGTGGCGAGATCTTCAACTAAATCGGAATACATAGCTATTTCGGAGGCTTCACAAGAGGCGATATGGATGAAGGAGTTCATTACAGAGCTCAATGTGGTTCCCAGTGCGCTGGACCCAATGTCTGTCTACTGTGATAAGATGGGCGCCATACCAATGCACAAGAACCAAGGTCACACAAGAAGTTGAAGCATATCAAGCTACATTTTCATGCTATTCGAGAGCATGTCCAAGATGGTGACATAAAGATTTACAAAGTACACACAAATATGAATGTGGCGGATCCATTGAATAAACCTCTCCCGAGGGAAAAACATGACCAGCACCAAAACCGCCATGGGTGTTCAGTATATTACCATGTAATCTAGATTAGTTGACTCTAGTGCAAGTGGGAGACTATTGAGATATGCCCTAGAGGCAATAATAAAAGTAGTTATTATTATATCTTTGTGTTTATGATAAATGTTTACATTCATCCTATAATAGTATTAACTGGAAACATTAATACTTGTGTGGTTAGTAAACTGATTAGAGTCCCTAGTAAAGCCTCTTTATAATACTAGCTTGTTTGTTAATAGATGATCATGGTTTCTAGATCATGAACATTGAGATGTTGTTAACAACAAGATCATATCATTAGGAAAATGGTGTGATGGACATACTCCTATAGATAAGCGTAGCATAAAGATCAAGTCATTTCAATAGTTCCTTTGCTATAAGCTTTCTGATACATAGTAACCTAATTCCTTCGACCATGAGATCATGCTAATCACCATCACCGGAAGGATGCTTTGATGACATCAAACACCACACAGTAACTGGGTGTCTATAAAGGTGGCATTGAGTGTTCAGACAGTATGTGTTGAGGCACATGGATCAAGAGTGGGATTTGTCCATCCATATGACAGATAGATATATTCTGGGCCCTCTCGGTGGAATGTCACCCAATTAGCTTGCAAGAATATGACTGGCTCACAAGGGATCATATATCACAGGAACGAGAAAAGAATACTTATCGCTAACGAGGTTGAACTAGGTATGTAGAGATACCGAAGATCAGACCTCAGATAAGTAAAATATCGCGAGACAAGGGGAAATTGGTATCATATGTAAGTGGTTCATTTGATCGCAAAGTAATCGTAGAAATATTTGGGAACCATATGAATTTCTAGATTCCTCTATTGGTTATTGATCAGAGAAGAGTCTCGGTCATGTCTGCATAATTCACAAACCGTAGGGAGACACACTTAAGGATTCCATGTTGTTTAGTAGATATGGAATGTAAGTAGGGAGACCGAATGTTGTTCGGAATCTCGGATGGGATCCGGGATATCACGAGGATATTCGGAATGGTCCGGATAATAAGATTCATATAAGGAAAGTCCAATTCCGGAGTTCGGGAATGATTCCGGTGTTTTCACCGGAATGATCTAGAAGGGTCTAGATGGTTCACCGGACCGGAAGGGTAAGGGTGCATGAATGTGTCATGAGTAAGTGGAATGGTTGCATCATGTCCTAGGTCAAAGGGCAATGCAAATAAAGAGTAAAATCAAACTCCAAAATTGAAAGTCAAAAGGCAAGTTTGAAAAGTCAAACTAGGACAATGTTTCCTAGTGGAGGAAGAAGAGAATCCTTCTCTCCCTCCACCACAAGCCTAGTAGGAGAGGGAGTTGGGAAAGGATTCAAACTCCCCTCTCCCAAGATGCCCCTCCCTCTCATAAATAGAGGGGACGGGGCTCCCCCTCCACACAACCCCACCACCACCCAAGGCGCCGCCGCCGGCCATGCCTCCTCCTCTCCGACTTCTAAACCCTAGATCGCTGGGGAAACCCTATTTATCCACCATAACTCGCACTAGCTTAGGCGAAGCCCTGCGGGATCTTCCCTCTACTTCCATCACCACACTGTCGTGCTGCCGGAATCACGAGGAGATAACTACAACCTCCGCTGCCTGCTGGAACAAGGGAGAGGAAGGTCTTCATCGAGTATCGAACGTGTGCCCGACTGTGGAAGCGCTGCCGGAACACAGCACCGGAAGGATCGTCTACGTGATCTTGAGATCGGCAAGTGTACGACTACATCACCCACGAGAATCTGCTCTCGTTAACCGCTTTGGAATCTTCGAGGGTGAGTACTCTAATCGACTCGTTGCTACAATCTAGTAGATAGATCTTGGCTTGTGTGTGTTCATGCAGTAGAATTTTTTTGTTTTTCATGCTACGAACTCCTACAGAAATGACCCTGATCATCCTGAATCAATTAGGGACGGTGTCCGAAGAAACCAACCTCGGAGTCAGCACAATGAGGCTCCAGGACCATGCCGCTCAGCCGAAAATAACCCAACATCAACCATGAAGGATCTCATCATAGCCATGGAAACCGTAGGGGTGGAGGCGGCGATGGAGGAAGGAGAAGCAATAATCCGACTCCGCCACATAGAAGCCGCGAGCCTCCAAGGCGTATATCTCTATCGCCAAACGACGCTCGCCATCGCATCGAATCCAACATTCCAGCACGGCGGTATGAGGAAGAGGACGTGTACATGGGAGCCAAATGCTTTGTCCCACGTATCCGGCAAACCAAGTTTCCGGTTGACTTTGTCATTGCCAAACACATTCAGTCCTACAATGGTGTGGCTTGGCCAGACACTTGGCTTCAAGATTTTTTCCAGGCTTGCTGCATCGCCAAAGGATGAAACAGCCTGGTCGCAGTTTGATATCTCCCATTCATGTTGCAGAAGACAGTTCGATCATGGCTCAATGAACTACTAGAGAACTCGATTCACAACTGGTATGATATGCAAAGTGCGTTCTTTTCAAACTTCGAGGGAGCATACAAGAGTCCATGCACAGTCAGAGACTTGCAGCATTGCACTCAGAGACCCGGAGAAACCTGCCGGGATGACCTCAGACGCTGGATCGACACGAAGAACTCCTGTGAGGGAGTAAACGAACAAACTGTAATTGAAGCTTTCATTGCAGGACTCCCAGTCAGACTTTTGCGTCATAGACTGAAGCGTGACCATGTCACTGATCTGGGAGAGATGATAGAAATGGCGAGAAAATATGCTCACGCCAATGAAGATTCAGATAGACTGTTGAATATTCTGGCTAATCCGAATGTGGCCAAGCAGTAGAAGCAACAAACTTAGAAGCACAAAAACACCTTGGAAGATAATCCGGCTTCGGACAATGCAGTTGTTAACGCAATGTTCGGATCCAGAGGACGAGCAGGGCGTGGAGGCGGCTGGGGACGAGGTCGCGGAACTTATCGGGTCCAAGGTAGAGGAGATCAATAGCCTGGAAAATCATATTCCTAGGCCGACATCGCCAACAACCCTTGTGTTCATCACCTGGACGCGAATGGAGGTTCTACTCATACTAACGTTGAGTGTCATTTTAATGACGACATCAAAAAAGACGAATCTGCTGGCTACAGAGCCAAGTGACGAAAAGGAAAGAAAAATTCCGAGAAAGGCAAGGATTCCAAGGAAGATTTCGACATGGAAGAAGTGGACGCCGCACAGCCCAAGTCGAATGGAAAGAAGGATTATCCCACAAAGAAAGACGCATACATCTCCTTGGGATTCAGCTAGCTAAGGTCAAAAAGGTGGTTCTCCATGAGCTCAACGCCACAGTTCTGGCTATTCCCCAATTCATGGATTGGTCGGATGTGACCATCACCTTTGACCGCACAGATCACCCGAGGAAAACGCATCGTCGGGGAAAGTACCCTCTGGTCGCCAATCCTTTTATTCATTGCTATGAGTTCTCTAAAACTCTCATGGACGGTGGTAGCAGCATCAACATCCTCTACATTGAAACGCTTCACCACATGAAGATCCACGAGAGCCAGTTAAGTTTCAGCAGTGTAACATTTTATGGCATTGTACCAGTGAGACAGGCAGATTCTCTGGGTGAGATCACATTGGACATGAAATTCGAAACCCAAGATAACTATCGGACCGAGCCACTCTCTTTCGAGGTGGTACCAATCAAAAGTGCTTACCACGCCATCTTCGGACGTCCAGCTTACTGGGAATTCATGGCTCGCCCCTTCTACATTTACAACATGATAAAGCTTCTGGGTCCAAAGGGCGTTATCACCATCCGGGGAAACCCGAAGAAACCGCAAGACTGCGAGGAAAGATCTGCCGCCTTTGCTAAAGCCAAGATGCAAGCCCAAGAGTACCAGGAGATCAAGAAGACCATCGACCCATCTGAGACGCCAACCACGAATAACGAGGTGCTTGATACGTCATAAATGTATCTATAATTTTTTATGTTCCATGCTTTTTTAGTATCAACTTTGCTATGTTTTTTCTACACTTTGAGGTATTCTTCTATATTTTCTAGGACTAACCTATTAACAAGATGCCGCAGTGCCAGTTGCCTATTTTCTGCTGTTTTTGGTTTCAGAAAAGATAGTAAGGAAATATTCTCGAAATTGGATGGGACAAAAGCCAAAGGCAACATTTTACCGAAGGGAACACACAGTCCGAAGGGCAGACGAAGGGGGGCCATGAGGTGGCCACACCCTAGGGCCGCGCGGCCTAGGGGGCGTGTTGCCACCTAGTTTCAGCCCCTCGGGCGACCCCCTGCCTTGCCTCTTCGCCTATAAAGTCACCCCGATGCAGAAACCCTAAACACCCGATCAGATCTCCACAAAATAGTCTATAGCTGCCGCCACCATCGTCCCTAGATTGAGGGGATATGAAGCTCTTCTCGGCACCCTGCCGGAGGATAGAGATCATCCCGTAGGCCTTTTTCATCACCATGCCAGCCTTCGGTATGATGCGTGAGTAGTTCACCGTTGGACTATGGGTCCATACAATAGCTAGATGGTTGTTTCTCCTCCTTTGTGCTATCATGTTTAGATCTTGTGAGCTCCGTTCATGATCAAGATCATCTATTTGTAATCATACATGTTGTGTTTGCGGGGATCCGATCGATATTGATATGCTATGTCAGACTGATTATTGATTCTATCATGTCGGTGTTGTTTGTGATCTTGCATGCTCTCTGTTGCTAGTAGCTATCTTGGCCAAGTAGATGCTTGTGACTCCAAGAGGGAGTATTTATGCTCGATAGTAGGTTCATGCCTCTAGTAATCTGGGAAGTGACAGAAATCTCTAAGGTTGTAGATGTGTTGTTGCTATTAGGGAAAAACAACAATCTTTTGTTCATGCAAAAATTGTATTGTTTACTTTACACACATTGCTTAATGCAATTATCCATTGCTTGCAACTTAATACTGGAAGGGGTTCGGATGATAACCTAAAGGTGGATTATTAGTCATAGATGCAGTTGGATTACGGTCTATGTATATTGTTGTAATGCCCAATCAAATCTCATAGGAGTCATGATGTCTAGTATATGCATTATTATGCTTTCTCAATCTGTCAATTGCCCCGTTGTGATTTGTTCACCCAGCATGTTATCTATCTTAAGGAGAACACCTCTAGTGAACTATGGACCCCGGTCCAATCTTTATCATTGATACATCGTCTACTGTTACCGTTTACTTTCCACAAGCAACTATTATCTTCCACACTGTATGTTTAATCCTTTGTTTTCAGCAAACCAGTGAGATTGACAACCTCACTGTAAGTTGGGGAAAAGTCTTGAGTTTGTGTTGTGCAGGATTCCAAGTAGTTAGCAACAGCTTGGAGTTATCTCCTTACTCCTACTGGTTCGATAACCTTGGTTTCATAACTGAGGGAAAACTTACTATTGTGTTCATCATACCTTCCTCTTAGGGTTTCCCAACGAAGCTCTGCAGTTGACTGAGCTCATCAAGATGTTTTCAGGCATCGTTGTCGAGGAGTTAAGGATAGCTTCAATCTCTTCCTCCTCGTCAGTCATCTTTCAGGGAGAAAGAAGCTTCTTGCAAGGGGAGTCTCTCACAACCAATCTATTTACTTTGTTTTTGTTTTGCTTAGTTTATTTTTCTTTGTTTTGCTTAGTTTATTTTTCTTTGTTTTGCTTGTTTATTTCTTTCAAAAACACAAAAAAATTAGTTTCATTTGGTTTGCTTTTTCTTATCAAAAACACACAAAAAATTAGTTCCTACTTTAGTTGTTACTGCTGTTGGCTTGTCTCACCTTTGCAAAAATGAACACTCCTAAGAACACCAAGTTGCGTGACTTCACTAGCACAAACAACAATGATTTCCTTTGCACACCTATTGCTCCACTTGCTCCTGATGCTACCTTCTATGAAATTGAACCTGCTTTCCTAAATCTTGTTATGAAAGAGCAATTCTCTAGTGCTAGTTCTAATGATGCTGTTGCTCACCTTAATAACTTTGCTTGAACTTCGTGAGATGCAAAAATATAAGGATGTAGATGGAGATATTATTAAGCTTAAATTGTTTCCTTTCTCTTTGAGAGGAAAAGCTAAAGACTGGTTGCTATCCTTGCCTAGAAATAGTATTGATTCTTGGATTAAATGCAAAGATGCTTTTATTGGAAAATACTATCCTCCTGCTAAGATTATATCTATGAGAAGTGACATAATGAAATTTAAACTTGATAATGAACATGTTTCTCAAGCTTGGGAAAGAATGAAATATTTGGTAAAGAATTGTCCCACTCATGGATTGACTGCTTGGATGATTATCCAAAAAAATTATGCAGGATTGAATTTCTCTTCAAGAAATCTGTTGGATTCTGCTACTGGAGGTACCTTTATGACCATTAATTTGGGTGCTGCAACAAAGCTCCTAGATAATATGATGTTCAACTATTCTGAATGGCACAATGAGAGAGCTCCACAAGGTAAGAAGGTAAATTCTGTTGAAGAAACCTCCTCCTTGTGTGATAAAATTGATGTTATCATGTCTATGCTTGTTAATGGAAAAGCTCATATTGATCCAAATAATGTTCCTTTAGCCTCTTTGGTTGCTCAACAAGAGCAAGTTGATGTGAACTTCATTAGAAATAACAATTTTGGCAACAATGCTTATGGTAATAATAATTACAGTCCATATCCTACCAATACTGGTAATTCTTATGGTATTTTCTACAACAACAATAGAAGTGCTCCCTCTGAACTTGAAGTCATGCTTAAATACTTTATTAGTAAAAAAACTACTTTCAACAAGTCTATGGAGGAAAAGCTTTTGAATGTTGAGAAAAATATTTCATCTTTGTCTGAAGCACAATCCGCTTTGATTAATAAAATGACTGCTAAACCTGAAACCATGGAAAATCCCTTTGCTGCTCCTAATGCTATACAAGTTACAATTGATGAAAATATTAGACTATTAGCTAAATTGCATGCTAAGTGGGAAAGAGAGGATGAAATTGCTAGAAACAATAGTATTTGTACTATTACCACCACCAATTTTGATGCTATCAAATCACAATAAGTCCCCATTCCTTCTACAACAATGCCTAAACCCAGTAAGAATGCTGAAATTTTTCGAACTATGGGAAACAATAAGTCTAATACCTGTGATGCTAAGTTTGATTTTGATCTTGATGGTTGCAATATCTCTGAAGTGATTATGTTCCTACAAAAGCTTGCGAGAAGTCCTAATGCTAGTACTATGAATATGGCTTTCACAAAACACATTACAGATGCTCTCATTAAAATTAAAGAAGAAAAATTGAAACATAAAGCTTCTATTCCTAGGAAATTAGAAGATGGTTGGGAACCCATCATTAATATGCAAGTGAATGACTTTGATCTCAAAGCTTTATGTGACCTTGGTTCTAGTGTCTCTATTATGCCTAGAAATATTTATGAAATGCTTGATTTTCCACCTTTGGAAGATTGCTATTTAGATGTCCCACTTGATGATAATGCTAAAAAGAAACTTATAGGGAGTATTAATGATGTTCTTATTATGGTTAACAATGCCTATGTCCTTGTTGATTTCTATTTTTTGGATGTTGAATGCAATGCTTCTTGTCCTATTACTTTGGGAAGACCTTTTCTTAGAACTGTTGGTGTCATTATTGATATGAAAGAAGGCACCATTAAATATCAATTCCCATTAAAGAAAGGTATAGAACAATTCCCTATAAGGAGAGAGAAGTTACATTTTGCTCCTCATTTTAAAGCAAAATTTGATGTCAATGCTTCTTCATTTGAAAATACGTGATTCTTGCTTCTTGTGCCTTGCTTAAAGGCGTTAAAGAAAAATACTTCTTAGGAGATACCCCAATAGTTTTAGTTGAGTCCTGGAAGTTATTAATTCTGTAATAACCTCTCCTTATCCTTTTTGTGCAGTTTTTGTGCCAAGAATAACCTCTAATGAGAGAGAAGTAAGATTTGGGGAAGTTGCTGCCCCGAAACAGATTTTTGTGCTTCAATATAAAAATTCGTGAAAAATATATGTATGTAGGATTGAGCTGTAATTTTCTGAGTATATGCCCCAGGTTGTTATCTAACTTTCGTTAGGTCAAAACTTTTCGATTTGAGAAACAGAAGGTCTTCTAAAAAATTGGTTTTTACCTGCTGGTCAGTTTTGACAGATTTCTCCCATTATTTGCATTTGCCTCTTAATCAGTTTCTATTTGAGTTCTTCTTGATCACTTGAGCTTTTTAAAGGAATTCTACAGTATCTTGTGTTCTAATGAAAGTTTTACTTGTGTTGAAACCAAACCCAAAGGCCTATTATCTTGAATACACTAATGTTGCTAATGAAGATTGTGTGAAGTTTTGTATGAAGGAAATTTTCAAGTGTAGGGGAAGAATGATGTGATGAGATTAAGAATGGGCAAAAGCTCAAGCTTGGGGATTCCACCACGTGTCACCCCAAGAAATATTCAAGAGGTACAAGCGTCAAAGCTTGGGGATGCCCAAGGCATCCCCTTCTTCATCAATAAAAATCTCAGGTCTCTTTCTAGACACTTCATTTTTATTGTTTCATGCACTGTTGTGTTGTTCTTGGAGCGTATTAGTTTTTGTTTTTGTTTTTGGTTTTTGTTTGTTTATTTTTCTTGAATAAATTAGTTGGACCACCTCATTCACTCTTTTGTTTCAAATAAGTTTATTGGTGTTGGAAAAGAGTAGAAAGTTTCATGGTTATAGTGGTACAAAAGGGAGCTTGTTTTGACTGTGGCTTAGACTTTATCATGTCATGCTAGATGTTGATTTGACCTTATGCTTAGTGATTATTGTTGTAGCATGACTTGTTCCAAACAATTGAGATTGCTTAATGTGCCTTGAAAGAATCATGCGTTGTTTTAACATACAAAAGCAAAATATTGTGGTATTCTCCTTTGATGCTTTGTTTGGGTTGACTTGGCGCATGCTCACACCATGTTATGAATATGAACCAGTCACCTTATCCTCTATGATCATTAAGTTTTTGACTTATCCACTTTATGATTTGATTGATAATGTTTTGTCGCTCTGCATGATTATGGCCATTATTGCTCTGTTAGTTGGTCGCTCCCACTCTTTTGCTAGCCTCCACTTGTATTGAATAAGATCTACTCATGCATCCAACTCCCAACAAACCAATTTATTGCAAAGAGTCCACTATAAATTCCTATGCATGGTGTGTTACACCATTCCAAGTATATTCATGTTTTATCTATCTTCCAAATTAAACTTGTTATGTGAAAATTAGTGATTAAAGCTCTCACAAACTTGTTGGCACACTTTACTTTATTGCTCCTAATAAACTTGAACCATTGTGTAATCTATGTTGTATATGCTTGCACTTATAAGCTGGGAATTAGCATAACCATGCTGTCATGGGGAACACTTTCAACACCTATACATATTACCCAGTTGATATCATGATCTTTTGTTTATGGATGTCGACGGTGTGAAATAAAAGGGGAGCTTGTAAGTCCATGGAGTTATGTATATGTGTTGGAGAAACGCCTAGGCGGCTAGCCTAAGCCATGCCTAATCATGGTGGAAACTTGCAACATCACCATAGTGAGCAATCTATGAAGCATCCTCATAAAAAAATATAGAAAAAAGAGAAGAGAGAAAAATATATGCACCATGCTCATGGTAAATAAAAGGATCGCTGAGGTACTCGCTGTCTGTTGCCTTGTTATTTTGATATGGGATAGCTCCTGTGTCATGGGGCAAGGGGTACCCCATTGGCGGTTCTCTATGATACACATATACTTACAATGACAAGAACTTGCCTGTGACTAAAGTTGAGTAGCATGAGGAACGACCCTCATACTCAAGGGACATGATATTGCCAACTTATGATTTTTCAAGCATATACTACATATTTGTTTCACTTTAACCTTAATCACTTCAAGATGCTTATGATAGGGGCAATGAGATTTGAAAGCTAATAAGTACCATAATTTTTGGAAGCTGTTTATGAAACTTGAAATCCCTTCTTCCCTTCATGAAGGGCCTTTCTTCCTACTTTTATGTTGAGTCTCCACCTTCTATCTTTATGCATCAATTAAGAGAGTATAGTTGTTATTCTTAGTTTTATGTGCATTGTCCCAAAACTTATTGGTTGATTCATAATGTTGATATTGCTTGATCTTGAACTATCTATATCTAGTCACCCTTATGAACTTTGAAGGTGTGCTATGCATTTATGTTTTGCTACTCCATGAGGGACAAGATGAATACCAATATGCTATATTTTCTATATGTGAAAAAAACAAATGTCTTTCAATGCATTGTTATTCATGATCTTTGTTTGTACCTTTTCATGTTACAACATAGTTTCTATGTCTTATTGTTAGAACTATATCTTTCATTCTCATGTTTAGAGTACTTTGATCCCAGCTTTCAATGCTTTGCAAATGGTTTGATCAAGATTGTGATGGTGCATGTCACCTCAAAAATTATTCTTTTTATCACTTACCTACTCGAGGAAGAGCAGGAGTTAAGCTTGGGGATGCATGATACGTCGTAAACGTATCTATAATTTTTTATGTTCCATGCTTGTTTAGTCTACACTTTGAGGTATTCTTGTACATTTTCTAGGACTAACCTATTAACAAGATGCCGCAGTGCCAGTTTCCTGTTTTCTGTTGTTTTTGGTTTCAGAAAAGCTAGTAAGGAAATATTCTCGGAATTGGACGGGACAAAAGCCAAAGTCAATATTTTATAGAAGGGAATACAGAGTCCGAAGGGCAGCCGAAGGGGGGCCACACCCTAGGGCCGCATGGCCCAGGGGGCGCGTCGCCACCTGGTGTGGGCCCCTCGGGTGGCCCCCTGCCTTGCCTCTTCGCCTATAAAGTCACCCGATGTAGAAACCCTAAACACCCGATCAGATCTCCACGAAACAGTCTGTAGCCGCCGCCACCATCGTCCCTAGATCCGGGGGATCTGAAGCTCTTCCCGGCACCCTGCCGGAGAGGAAGATCATCCTAGAGGCCTTCATCATCACCATGCCAGCCTTCGGTATGATGCGTGAGTAGTTCACCCTTGGACTATGGGTACATACAGTAGCTAGATGGTTGTTTCTCCTTCTTTGTGCTATCATGTTTATATCTTGTGAGCTCCGTTTATGATTAAGATCATCTATTTGTAATCATACATGTTGTGTTTGTGGGGATCCGATGGATATTGAGATAGTATGTCAGATTGATTATTGATTCTATCATGTCTGTGTTATTAGTGATCTTACATGCTCTCCGTTGCTAGTAGCTATCTTGGCCAAGTAGATGCTTGTGACACCAAGCGGGAGTATTTATGCTCGATAGTAGGTTCATGACTCTAGTAATCTGGAGAAGTGATAGAAATATCTAAGGTTGTAGATGTGATGTTGCTACTAGGGAGAAAACAACAATCTTTTGTTCATGGAACAATTGTATTGTTTACTTTACACACATTGCTTAATGCAATTATCCGTTGCTTGCAACTTAATACTGGAAGGGGTTCAGATGATAACCTGAAGGTGGATTATTAGTCATAGATGCAGTTGGATTACGGTCTATGTATATTGTTGTAATTCCCAATCAAATCTCATAGGAGTCATGATGTCTAGTATATGCATTATTATGCTTTCTCAATCTGTCAATTTCCCCGTTGTGATTTGTTCACCCAGCATGTTATCTATCTTAAGGAGAACACCTCTAGTGAACTATGGACCTCGGTACAATCTTTATCATTGATACATCGTCTATTGTTACCGTTTACTTTCCACAAGCAACTATTATCTTCCATACTGTATGTTTAATCTTTTGTTTTCAGCAAACCAGTGATATTGACAACCTCACTATAAGTTGGGGCAAAGTCTTGAGTTTGTGTTGTGCAGGATTCCAAGTTGTTAGCAACACCTTGGAGTTGTTTCCTTGCTCCTACTGGTTCGATAACCTTGGTTTCATAACTGAGGGAAAACTTACTACTATGCTCATCATACCTTCCTCTTGGGGGTTCCCAACGAAGCTCTGCAGTTGACTGAGTCATCAGTTCTGAAGACAAACCTGCAGTTCAAGGCATCGGAAGAGACGAAGAAGATGTCGCTGAAGGAAGACGATCCCTCCAAGTCGACAAACGTAGGGTAGGCTTAGACCGCGCATAGGAAAGCGCGCTTGTCGAGTTCCTCAAAGTTAATATGGATATCTTTGCATGGCTGCCTTCTGACATGACCGGAGTACCTAGGGAACTTGACGAACACTCTCTTAATGTGTACCCTGACGCTAAACCCATCAAGCAGTCCTTACAACGGTTTGGTGGTGAAAAACGCAAAGATATAGCTAAGGAATTAGCCCGACTAGAATTAGCTGGATTTATCGCAGAGGTCATCCACGCTGATTGGGTGGCAAATCCTGTACTCGTCCCTAAAAAGGACACTATTGAATTAAGGATGTGTGTTGATTATACCACTTTGAACAAGGCTTGCCCTAAAGATCCGTTTTCTTTGCCAAGAATTGATCAAGTTATAGACTCCATGGCAGGGTCAGAATTACTCTGTTTTCTCAATGCATATTCCGGATATCACCAAATATCGATAAAAGAATTGGCAAGACATCTTTCGTCACACCTTTCGGAACCTTCTTCTACAAAACTATGCCTTTTGGCTTAAAGAACACATGATCTACATATCAACGCACCATGTAGCATTGCCTTAACGATCAAATCGGATGCAACATCCATGTGTACGTAGATGATAGAGCAATAATGTTCAAAAAGAAGGAAATGCTTATTTCCGACTTGGAGGAAACATTTGCTAACCTACGAAAATTCAACATAATGCTAAACCCAAAGAAGTGTTTCTTTGGAATTCTAGACGGAAAATTGTTAGGTTTTATCGTGTCCGAAAGAGGCATAGAGATGAACCAGGTCAAAATCAAGGCTATACTTAACATTACCAGGACGACTCGCCTAAAGGACATGCGACGTCTCACTGGTTGCATAACAGTAGTGAGCCGGTTCGTCAGCAGACTCGGAGAAAGAGCCACGTCTTGAAGAAAACCGACAAATTTGTCTGGACTCAGGAAGCTAACACTGCCCGACAAAGTTTGAAATATCTACTCTCGAATCCACCAATCCTCGCAGCACTAGAGCCACATGAGCCTATGTTACTCTACATCACAGCGACTAACAAAGTCATAAGCATGGTAACATCAGTGGAGCACGAGGAAGAATGCTATAAGCATAAGGTGCAACGTCCAACATACTACCTGAGTGAGGTCCTGATAGAGTCGAAGCAACTATATTCACATTACCAAAAGCTAGCCTATGGAGTATTCTTTGCTGCCAGAAAGCTACAACATTACTTTCAAGAGCATAAGATCATAGTGGTGAGTACTTCTCTCCTGCGAGATATAATCAACAACCACGACACCACATGATGTATCGCAAAGTGGGGGAATAGAGCTTGCAGCTTTCGACATCGAGTACAAGCCACAGACAGCAATCAAATCCCAAATACTTGCTCATTTCGTCGCTGATTGGACAGAGACGGTAGAACATAAAAGTCCTCCAAACTCAGAATTTTGGACCCTATATTTTGACGGGTCAAAGGCACGAGAAGGCTCGGGGGCAGGCGTGGTGCTCTGTCACATCCCAAAATTTTGCAAATTTTGAAATGTGGAAAAACTTAAACAAAATGAAAAAAAACAAAGTATTGGAATTTGAGGAAACAAAAACTTTTTGACTGTTTAATATAACTCCTTCAAAACAAAAGTTAAATAAAACAATTTTGTTTGTGAAGTTGTATGCATGTTTTTAAAACCTCAAAATCATGAAGCATGCATGGTTGCATTTTAAAACTAAGAGAAATAACTTACTTCTCAAAATTTAATTGGCCACTTAACCACATGAGACTTTGGGTATATTCCATATATACAAACTAATTCCTAAGTGAGCTAAAAAGATAAAGGGCAAAACTATAAAACCATATTTAGTTTGACTCTATTTGAAGCTCCAGATAAAATGATATGAAATTTATAAAATATAGGAAGAGAAATAAAATCAAGTTGAGGCAATGACTAAAAACAAAATAAAAGTATTCTTAAATGAATGATTATGATAAACAATAAAATTATAAAGCTAAAGAAATTTTTTTGAACCTTTTTGGAGCTCTAAATCAAAAGATATGAAATAAACAAGAATGAGAAAATATACTGTATAGGCCTACGTGTCATGCTCATTTTTTTTAAAAAAAATGAATTATACTTTATTAAAAAAAATATTCCAAATGATCTAATTGGAGTAAACTATCTACTTATATTTTATATAAAATTTTCTAAAAAAATTTGAATTAAATTGAAGAGACAATTTGGAAACTAGAAAATAAAACAGAAAACCAAAAGAAAAAACAAATCCAAAAAAAGAGAAACAACAGCTAGCCATGGCCCAACAAATCTGATCCATTTCTCTATATTTTTTTTCCTTCCTTCTATTTTCCATGGGCCATATTTTTGGCCCATCTAGACCAATCGAAGCAGCCACATTCATCTTCCTCCTCCTTCACCTACGTAACATGAAACATTAGCCATGGTTACTGTAACCTCTTCATATCCATCTCATCATCAATTGTGTGACTGTTTCTCTTCGACTTGAACACGGAAGTTACTCAAAATTCATTGGCCATTCCATTCAGGCCATTAATTTCTTAATTTAATGTCTTAATCTCTCAAACCATTCTCGTGAACCGAGTGTCACTCGGCGGCATACCTCTCCCGATCTCCCTACACAGACCGCCTCAAAGAAAACCGAAGTGAGCATCGTATTCCTCTCCTCCTCCTCCATCATTTTCGTTCCTAAACTTTCTCGAGAGAAGCTCTGTAGAACACACACCAACCATGCCAAGATCAGCCTAAAACCGGAGTTCATCACTAGATTGCTTCGGCCTTGGTGAGTCCCTTGTCAATTCCATCTACCAGAAGACTAATCTTGATGTTGCCTACCTCCAGGACATGATTGTTCATCATATTGTTGTAGTTGGTCGCGTCGTCGACCTCGCACGTTGCTCCATCCATAGATTGTCGTCACCTTTGGGGACGAACAACCTCACAATCACGTCCAGTAGCACCGCCTCGACGTCCTCTACACCGTCCATATCTTCTTCAACCCCGGATACTTTCCTAGCAACGGGAACGGCAACGCCAGCCCGTGTCCGCTATTCCGGCGAACTTTCCGTTGGGTTATTCCGATGAGCTCTTCTAATCCGTCCGATCTTCATCTAACGATTGAAATCAGATCACTTAAACGAAGGGGTACCGGCTTATTAGAATCAGCCACTTGTCAAATCCTTTTCTATTTTCGTTCATATTGGCAGATTTACATAGGAACTTGCAAAAATCATATCTTTAGTTCTGTTTATCCAAATTTAGCAAATAATATGTCTATGGATTCACAAAAACAAGTAGAACACAGTGGAGCCATAATTCGGTAGTTTTGAGTCTGTTAAAATCACGTTTTATACAGAACCATTTGTGGAGTATTTTGAGTATAAAAATTATTGTGTAAATTATTTTTAAGTGAATCCTTTTGCAAATGGTTGTAAATTGAACCCTCTGTACAGTAAGACCAAAATATAATTTTATTCTAATATAAATAATACCGTGGCAATTATTTAGTGAGAATGACATTTCCAAGTGTTAGATTGCTAATTGCTACAATTGCACAAATGGTTGCATTTGTAATCTTGAAAATATAAAATGTTCAGAAATCACTTAGTAATGTTCATAACCTTGTTATAAAAATTTGTACAATAAAAATTACCATCTTGCATGTTTGCATACTTTGCATGATTTTTGTGTTGACATTAGTGTTGATCTTGTGTATGTTTTGTCTTGGTTGTTTTGCTTGATAGATTGTGTTGATTGTCAAGTGTGTTATTGCGAAGAGTGTACCAACACCACCAACTACTAAGGCAAGTGACACTATCATCCATGTCCTACTATTTTCATTACACTTAGTGGATTTTTGTAACATGCATGATAAGGATTACTATATTTTATGCTATGCTAAATCCTAATAGGATACCCTTATATATCCCTTAGTGGAAACAATGTAGTTGTAGTATGCTTAGCCCTGTTATATATTGGGATGGGATACATGTTATGAGTATATGAAGAGTTGAAAAGATATATGTTTTATATAATAAAACAAGTACTCAATGAACCACCTGGGTGGACAAGGATACTCAAGATTGGACAAGGTGGCAACAAAAGGAACCATGTTTATATGGCTATCTCTTTTTGTATGTGCACTAGAAGAAAACCACCCAGGGACTTAGAGATTGAACATGTTTCTCGTATAGTGGCTTCCGTGTACAGCCACATGCTAAATGGGCTCTGGCTTAGTCAACTACATAGTGGAATACCCATGCATTGGCATCTTCAGGTTAACTAGAATTTTGTAAGGGAACTTGAAACCCTACATTGGTGCCTGGATGACAAGCTAGCATTGTGTATTGGGAGGACTTCTATGGAAAGACTTTGTCACATTCTCAATCTGCCAGTACATCTTGGTGAGTACTTATCCAGCGGCCACTGGTGGCATCAAGATGAGATTGTGTCATGTGGGTAAAGTGTACAACTTCTGCAGAAGATCAAAATTCTAAGTACTTAGCCGTGTCCCCGGTTATGGACAATACTGAGCAACTAAGACCTGAAACTATGGAAGATCTCGACATTCCAATTTCTCAAAGTAAAACTTGATGGTGACAACAAGGGATTAGAAGTACTTGGAGTTTTCCAAGGAGTTCAGAAAGACTTGACAAAAGATCAAAACTATTTTGAAAAGATAGGATAAAACTATATTGCTTTCTGCAAAAGAGCCTAAACCCTACTTAGCCAAATATGCATGTAATGATAGGATCCACTTATTTCTACATAGTAGTGAAACTTGCCAATACAATTCAAATGTATTGACCCTTGTGGCTGCAACTTATTATGTTGCAGGTTTGTTTGATGTTAGTGAAGTGTGTTGAATAGGATTACAAGTCTACAACCAACATGATTGCCTGTGGCACTTTGAAGATGAAGGACTCCATGCTGTATAGATATTATGCTGCATTGTAATGTGATAGCCAAATAAGCTATGTAAGATGTAATGAATTATTTTATTCCTGGTTCTAAAGTTGTATTATGACCTTTGTTTCTTGATATTACATCTTAACTGTGGATGCTAGCTATTGATCCAGGGACTAGCATTGTAAACACAGGGATCTCTACCTTATTAAAGGTTGGGAACTTTACATGCTCAAGTCAGCCCAAGGATATAAGCTGTTCTATGTGTTACAGATACACTTTATGGCAACAAATAATATTGTCGAGTTTTAAGCAATATTATATGGAATACGCATGGCCAAAAATATTGGCGTAACTAGACTCATGTGTTACGGAGACTCGGATTTAGTTGCTCAGCAAGTATCTGATATCTACAATCGAAACAAGCACATGGCAACATACAAAGCTGTTGTGGATGAATTATCTAAATCGTTCGAGGGTTTTGAGGTCCAAAACATCCCTCGTGTAGAAAATGAGGAAGCAGATGCTTTATCAAGAATAGGCTCTGCGTGGAAACAAGTCTCGAATGGTGCTTTTTTAGAGCACCCAAAAGTCCCCTCCATCACAGGAGTTGATGAGGATTATCCGATGAAATACGACTCACCTTTAATAGCAGTTCTGGCTGTAATTCCCAACTGTACAAAACCCTATTTGGATTTCCTGATAGACGGAAAATTACCCGAAGACGAAGTTCTGGGCCGACAGATCATCCGACGAGCAAAATCCTATACAATAATAAATGGTGAGCTCTATAAGCGGAGTGTTTCTCGGGTTTTCCAGCGTTGTATTTCTTCGGAAGAAGGAGTGGAAATCTTACTAGAAATCCACGAAGGCGAGGGTGGTCACCACGCTGCAGCCAAATCCTTAGTGGCAAAAGCTTTTCGACACGGATTCTTTTGGCTTACATCTAAGACAGACGCCGAAAAACCGGTCAAAACGTGTAGAGGCTGCCAAAAGTACGCCCATCAAGCGCATGTTCCGGCTGATCAGCTGCGAACAATCTCTATTACATGGCCATTTGTGGTCTAGGGGCTTGATATGGTAGGACCGTTTCGTACAACAAAGTGTGTATTTACTCACCTATTAGTGATGGTGGATAAATTTACCAAATGGATTGAGGCTAAACCCGTAACAAATTGCGATGGAGTCACAGCCGGAAAGTTCGTCGCGGACGTAATCATTAGATTCGGATATCCGCATAGTATTATTATCGACAACGGGAGTAACTGAAGGAAATATGCCCTAGAGGCAATCATAGAGATGATTATATTTCATATGTATCCATGAGTTATTGTAATGTTCCTTGAATATCCATATCAGGCAACTTGTATTGATTGACAATTATGTGAATTGTTTGTGAAACTCTTTACTTGTATGATTATTTAATAGTTGTCCCTAGTCGGAATTCATGTGAGGACACACGTGAATATTAGACTAGCACATCGATTGGTTGATGACTATGTTTTGCAAGTCATAGTCATGGAGATGTCAAACCAATGATGTGGACACATGTTATGAACATGGGGTTGGACTGACCCAACATGAGACTGGCAATTAGACTTGCAGCTCTCTCTCTATACATCGTGTATGTTTTTTTCCTTAGACATGAGATTGTCGCATGTACTTGAGATGTGGATCGACCTACTTTGGGGCTATCAGACGCTACTCCGTAACTGGGTAGTTATAAAGGTAGTTTTCGGGTTTGTCCCGAAACATGCTGCAAGGCATGGTCAATCAAGATGGGATTTTCCCCTCTCTACTTGAGAGATATATCTCTGGGCCCCTCGAGTGATCGGATCCAGAAATGCATGGCCGTGCTACATAAGGTTAAGAGTTAACCTAGTAAAGGGATTCCGAGTTACGGTATCGAGAAAGAGAGGTCAGCTTGGAGCTAGACCAAATATCGTGAGGCAAAGGGAAAGACATGTATTAAACCTTGTGATGGTTCGTCTGATATGATCTTTGTATGCGTTTAGGAGTTGGCACGTCTTGCTAGAGGCCACTACCAACTATTGGCAGAATAAGTGTATTCGTGTCATGTCTATACGTATATGAACCTATAGGGTCACACACTTAAGGGGCTGGAAGCCTAATGAGGATTGGATCCGAATTAGACCAGGCTTAGGCTACTAATGGGATGCTAATGTAGAAGCCCACTAGGGACGCCTATATAAGAGAGGGTGGGACGAGCTGACCAGGGTTAGACCATTCCACCCAGCCGCCACACCTCACGCCTGTGTTGCACGCGCGGACCTAGCAGTATGGTGTCTGACGCTTCCACCCCGCACGTGTGGATACCTCGGAGCTGCTGCATCTGTGGCACTTGGACGAGCCGCGCAAGGGGAGCTTCTCGTGGGACGAGGACACGGAGGAGACGTGGAACGTCTGCACTGCCTTGACGCGCTTCATCAATTCCACAACTGCGCGTCTAGTGGTAATCTTGTGATCTATGACAACAGTAATCCTGGTTTACGCGGTAGAAAATTTTGATTTGCGCTAGTGTAGCCTACCTGTATCCCTTACGTAATTTTTACATGGGAGAATTAGCCGAATTCTGCGAAGAACAAGGGATCCAACTCGATATTTCATCAACCGCACGTGCAAAAGCTAATGGACAAGTCGAAAGAGGAAACGGTCTCATTTTACAAAGACTCCGACCTCGTCTCGAAGCACCACTTCGACGTGCTACGGGGGCTTGGGCGGAACAATTACCGTCTATGATATGGATCTTGCGTACAACTTCTAACAGATCAACCGGATACACTCCTTTCTTCTTGGTCTATGATGCATAAGCAATTCTTCCAAGTGATTTAATTCATCAATATCCTCGAGTCAAAGCGTATATCGAAGAAGATGCAGAAGTTTCTCGACAAGATGATCTCGACATAGTCGAAAAAGTTCGTGTCGGTACTGAGCACAGATCTACAGCCTATCAGCAGAATTTACGCAAGTATCACAGTCAAAGAGTGCAAAATCGTTCTTTCGGGAAGGGCGATTTGGTTCTCCGACTCGTGCAGAAAAGAAAGCACTCCCCAATTTGGGAAGAACCTTTTATGATCAGTAGAGTCCATAACGGGTCATATTATTTAACCGATATGAGACCAATCATGGAACGGCCTGATACTCGGAAAAGGAAGAGAGCTGGCGGTAGCACAGACCCGGATGAATTAGCCCGACCTTGGAATATTGCATAGAAACATGCTTTCTATTATTAGTTATATTTTCTTGTAATCATATATGTACATGTTCAAAGAGAAATAAAGTATTGGTTTTCTCATATATTATTTTTGAGAAGTTTGTTGCCATCTTATTTCCAAAAGAGCATGTCGTTTTAAAAAATCTCAGGATGCTTGAAAGTACTTTATGCTCATGTTCATTTTGGTTATGATTTTTGAATATCTATAAAAATGTTACCTTAGGGTGTAAATCTAATTCTATGTTTACGCATTGGTTTTTTATCTGATTGCTCAGACGCGGGCATATTATGAGTAATCAATTGTTGGTATTGGAGGCTGGCCATGTTTCCGAGTTTAAACTGGTTTAGCAATTGCGCTCCATTGACTCGGCAGCGTTTCCGTGCTAAAGGTTGGCTGGATCATAAAAGAGAAAATGCAGAGAGCTAGATAAAATAAAAAGTATAAACGTGCAATGCTTAAGAAAATTTGGAGCACACACATCAAAATATATACAACAAGTGCTAAGTAGTAAAGCATCAGTTCTTATATACTAGCACATTTAAAAAAATATTGTTCCCATCATTATAGACCAAATGAAAAGTTTAGGATAATGCATCAAATGTTTATGCTGCAAATTCAGGCGGTGGTGGTGGAGACCTTGGAGCGTTGGAGTCGACATTGTCGCCACCTTGCTTTGGAGACTCAGAAGCTTCTTCATCATCGACGAGGCTATCTTCTGGCTCTTTCGGAGAAGGAGGCACATGATGACCCACAAGTATAGGGGGTGTATCGTACTACTTTCGATAAATAGTAGTGTCGATCCCAACAAGGAGCAGAAGGTTTTGACTAGTGGTATGGAGCAGGAAATCTCTGTAAATACTTAGCAAATGGATTTTTAGGGGTTTACTGATAAAGCAACAAAACAAATTGCAAATAATAAAGACAACAAACAACTGCATCAAGTGGCCCAATCCTTACTTAGCAAAGGACAAGCCGGTGGAAATACTTATAAGGACCAAGCGTTCTCGAGGACACATGGAAATTCTGTCAAGTGCTTTCGCTTCAAATAGTTGAGTACTCTTCTTTGGTGTTGTAAGTGTTGTGTGGGTGAACCTGTGCTAATGTACCGACCTTACTTGGAATAATACATACTTGTGATTAAACCCCCTACAAGCATCCGCAACTACAGGAAAGTAATTAAGATATAAACCTAACCACAACCTTAAACTCTGAGATCCTACGCTCCCTTGTGCAAAGGTGTTCTAACGGGGGTTCAGGTTTCTGTCACTCCGACAACCCCATAATTAGTAGTCAAATAAACAATGCATTCCCCTAGGACCATAAATGGTAAAGTATCATGTAGTCGGCATTCACATGACACCACTAGAAGAATAGCACCACAACTTAAATACTAAACCATTGAATAATAACTCAACACAAATCCACTACTAACAACATGACTTCTCCCATGTCGTCAAGAACTAAACGAACTACTCACAAGACATCATATGGATCAAGATCAAAGATGATATGGTGATGAATAACAATCTGAACATAAACAATAATCCAATGGTTCCACTCACAAGCATCAACTACAATAGTAATTAACACCGAGAATGTTTCCCCTAAGAACTAAAGCAATATCCAACACAATTGTTACAACGGATGGAGTGGTGATGATGGTGCTGGCAGAGATGATGGTGTGGATGATGATGATGATGATGATCCCGATGAAGCCTAGCTTGACGACGGTGTTGATGGCAACGATCCCCCCTCTTCGAGAAAGAATTCCCCGAAAGAAATCTGTCTGCCAGAGAGATCTTTCTCTCTCGGTGTTTTCCGCCCCGCAGAGGCGGCGGAAATCTATCTGTGGTTGGCCCCTGGTGTTAGGGTTCAGTGAGGAAGATATAGGCGAGAGGGCGGAGTCGGAAGCCGAGCAGGTGGGCCACACCTGCCCTAGGCATGGCCTAGGGGGACCCGCGCCTAGGGGGTGTGGGCCCCCTGTGTCCCTTCTACGCCTCCCCTTCTGGCTTCCTCCGTATTTCGGGAAAATATAATTTTTCCATATTTTTCTGGTATTTTTCTGATCTTCACGAAATTGCATCAAAACACCTCCTTTTCCAACAGAAACCTATCTTCGGTAGTCCATCCTCCAAGAATCATCCAACATGCAAAAACAGTGGAAAAGACATAAGTAACACCTCATAATAAGACATATATCAATGAATAGTGGCAAATTATTGTAGGGGTTCGTAGCATGGAAAACAAAAAAATTCTACCGCATGCACACAAACAAGCCAAGATCTACCTACTAGATTGTAGCAACGAGTTGATTAGAGTACTCACCCTCGAAGATTCCAAAGTGGTTAACGAGAGCAGGTTCTCGTGGGTGATGTAGCCGGACACTTGCCGATCTCAAGGTCGCGTAGACGATCCTTCCGGTGATGTGTTCCGGCAGCGCTTCCGTAGTCGGTCACACGTTCGGTACTCGATGAAGACCTTCCTCTCCCTTGTTCCAGCAGGCAGCGGAGGTTGTAGTTCTCCCCTCGCGATTCTGGAAGCACGATGGCATGGCGTCGGAAGTAGAAGGAAGATCCTGCAGGGCTTCACCTAAGACGGTGCGAGTTATGGTGTATCTAGGGTTTTCCAGCGATCTAGGTTTAGAAGGCCGGAAGGAGGAGGAGGTGTCGGCGGCGGCGGCGGCTGGTGGCGGTGCAGCAGCGGCGGCGGCAAGGCGGCGGCGGTGCACAGGGTGGGAGGGCTGGCTCTTGTGTTGTTTGGGGCAGCCCTCCCCCTCTATTTATGAGAGGGGGCAGCCTTGGGAGGGAGAGTTTGAATCCAAACCCAAACCCAAGTTGGATAGAAAGAATGACTCTTTCCTTCTTCCACTAGGAAACCATTGTTCCAGTTTGACTTTTCAAACCTCCCATTTGACTTTCAATTTAGAGCTTTAATTCTCTCTCACAAATGCCTAAACTAAGTGACCTAGGATATGATCCAATCATTCCACTTACCCATGACACATTCATGGACCATTCCCCTTCCGGTCCGGTGAACCTTCTAGACCCTTCTAGAACTTCTTCGATGAAAACATCGAAATCATTCCCGAACCCCAGAATCAGACTTTCCTTATATGAATCTTATTCTCCGAACCATTCCGGATCTCCTCGTGATATCCCGGATCCCATCCAAGACTCCGAACAACATTCGGTATCCCTACTTACATTCCATATCTACTAAAAAACATTGAATCCTTAAGTGTGTCTCCCTACGGTTCGTGAATTATGCGGACATGACCGAGACACTTCTCCGATCAATAAACAATAGAGGAATCTAGAAATTCATATGGCTTCCACATATTTCTACGATTACTTTGCGATTGAATGAACCACTTACATATGATACCAATTTCCCTTTGTCTCGCAATAGTTTACTTATCGGAGGTTTGATCATCGGTATCTCTGCATACCTAGTTCAACCTCGTTACCGATAAGTACTCTTTTCTCGTTCCCGTGATATGTGATCCCTTGTGAGCCAGTCACATGCTTGCAAGCCAATTGGATGACATTCCACCGAGAGGGCCCAGAGTATATCTATCTGTCATATGGATGGACAAATCCCACTCTTGATCCATGTGCCTCAACACATACTTTACGGACACTCAATGCCACCTTTATAGCCACCCAGTTACGGTGTGATGTTTGATGTCATCAAAGCATCCTTCTGGTGATGGTGATTAGCATGATCTCATGGTCGAAGGAATTAGGTTACTATGTATCAGAAAGCTTATAGCAACTGAACTATTGAAATGACTTGATCTTAATGCTACGCTTATCTATAGGAGTATGTCCATCATACCATTCTCCTAATGATATGATCTTATTGTTAACAACATCTCAATGTTCATGATCAGGAAACCACGATCATCTATTAACCAACAAGCTAGTATTACAGAGAGGCTTTACTAGGGACTCTAATTTAGTTTAAAAATCACACAAGTATTAATGTTTCCGGTTAATACTGTTATAGCATGAATGTAGACATTTATCATAAACACAAAGATATAACAATAACCACTTTTATTATTGCCTCTAGGGCATATCTCCAACAGTCTTCCACTTGCATTAGAGTCAACTAATCTAGATTACATGGTAATATACCGAACACCCATGGCGGTTTGGTGTTGGTCATGTTTTGCCCTCGGGAGAGGTTTAGTCAACAGATCCACCACATTCAGATCTGTGTGTACTTTGCAAATATTTATGTCACCATCTTGGACATGCTCTCGAATAGCGCGAAAACGTAGCTTGATGTGCTTCAGCTTCTTTTGTGACCTTGGTTCTTGCGCATTGGCTATGGCACCCATGTTATCACAGTAGATAGACATTGGGTCCAGCGCACTTGGAACCACACCGAGCTCTATAATGAACTCCTTCATCCATATCGCCTCTTGTGAAGCCTCCGAAGCAGCTATGTATTCCGATTCAGTTGAAGATCTCGCCACAACGCTTTGCTTTGCACTGCTCCAGCTAACAGCTGCACCATTCAAAGTAAATACGGATCCAAATTGAGATTTAGAATCATCCGGATCGATGTTCCAACTAGCATCGGTGTAACCATTAACAACTAGCTGTTGATCACCTCCATAAGAAAGAACTATATCCTTAGTTCTTCTCAAGTACTTAAGGATGTTTTTGACCGCTGTCCAATGATCCACTCCTGGATCACTTTGATATCTGCTAGTCAAACTAACAGCATATGCAATGTTGGGTCTAGTACATAGCATGGCATACATAAGAGGTCCTATGGCTGAGGCATAGGGAGTCTTACTCATCCTTTCTCTATCTTCTGCCGTTGCAGGACTTTGAGTTTTACTCAAGGTCGTATTGGGCAACATGGGCAAGAAACCTTTCTTGCTATCTTCCATTCCAAACCTCTTTAAAACTTTGTCCAAATATGTACTTTGTGACAATGATATTAGGCGTCTCGATCTATCTCTATAAATCTTTATGCCTAATATATAAGCTCCTTCGCCAATATCTTTCATTGAAAAACTATTATTCAAATAATCCTTGACACTATTAAGAAGGTCTACATCATTCCCAATCAAAAATATATCATCTACATATAGTATTAAGAATGCTATAGAGCTCCCACTCACTTTCTTGTAAATACAAGCTTCTCCATAAGTTTGTATAAAACCAAAAATTTTGATTACCTTATCAAAACGTTGATTCCAACTTCATGATGCTTGCTTCAATCCATAAATGGACCGTTGAAGTTTGCATACCTTGTTATCATCTTTAGGATCGACAAAACCTTTGGGTTGCATCATATACAACTCTTCATCAATATCTCCATTGAGGAACGCTGTTTTGACATCCATATGGCATATCTCATAATCATAATATGCAGCGATTGCTAATAAAATCCTCACAGACTTTAGCTTCGCTACGGTGAGAAAGTCTCGTCGTAGTCAACTCCTTGAGTGTCGAAACACTTTTGCGACAATTTGAGCTTTATAGATAGTAACATTACCATCAGCATCTGTTTTCTTCTTGAAAATGCATTTGTTCTCGACAGCCTTCCGGCCATCTGGTAAGTCCACCAAAGTCCATACTTGGTTTTAATACATGGATCCAATCTCGGATTTCATGGCTTCTTGCCATTTATTGGAATCTGGGCTCATCATTGCTTCCTCATATGTCACAGGGTCATCGGTGTTGTCCACCAACATGACACTCATAACGGGATCATACTAATCTGGAGTGGTACGAGTTCTCGTTGACCTGCGAGGTTTCGTAGTAACTGCAACCAAAGTTTCATGATCAACATCATTAGCTTCCTATCTTATTGGTGTAGGCGCCACAGGAACTACTTCCGGTGCTGCGCTACTCTCAAGTTCGAGAGAAGGTTCAACAACCTCGTCGAGTTCTAATTTCCTTCCAGTCACTTCTTTCAATAGAAACTCCTTCTCTAGAAAGGATCCATTCTTGGCAACGAAGATTTTGCCCTCGGATCTATGACAGAAGGTATACCCAATAGTTTCCTTCGGGTATCCTATGAAGACGCATTTTCCCGGTTTGGGTTCAAGCTTGTCGGGGTGTAACTTCTTTACATAAGCTTCGCAACCCCAAACTTTAAGGAACGACAATTTAGGTTTCTTCCCAAACCATAATTCATACGGTGTCGTTTCAACGGATTTAGATGGTGCCCTATTTAAAGTGAATGCGGCTGTTTCTAATGCATAACCCCAAAACAATAGCGGTAAATCTGTAAGTGACATCATAGAACGAACCATATCTAAGAGAGTTCAATTATGACGTTCGGACGGACCATTACGTTGTGGTGTTCCCGACGGTGTCAATTGTGAAAGTATTCCGCATTTCTTCAAATGATCGCCAAACTCGTAACTTAGATATTCACCTCCACAATCAGATCGTAGAAATTTAATATTCTTGTTACGTTGATTCTCTACCTCACTTTGAAATTCTTTAAACTTCTCAAAAGTTTTGGACTTATGTTTCATAAAATAGATATACCCATATCTACTCAAATCATCTGTGAAGGTAAGAACATAACGATAACCACCACGCGATGCTACACTCATTGGGCCACATAGATCGGTATGTATGATTTCCAATAAGTCTGTAGCTCGCTCCATCATACCAGAAAATGGAGTCTTAATCATTTTACCCATCAGACATGTTTCGCATCTTTCATGTGATTCGAAATCAAGTGATTCAAGAAGTCCATCGGAATGGAGTTTCTTCATACGCTTCACTCCAATATGACCAAGACGATTGTGCCACATATAGGTCGAGTTATCGCTCAATTTCAAACATTTAGCTTCAATGTTATTAATGTGTGTATTTCTACAATCGAGATTCAATAAGAATAGACCATCTATCAAAGGTGCATGTGCATAAACATATTACTCGTATAAATCGAACAACCATTATTCTCGGACTTAAACAAGTAACCGTCTCGCAATAAACATGATCCTGATATAATGTTCATGCTCAACGCAGGCACCAAATAACAATTATTTAAGTATAAAACTAATCCCAATGGTAGATGAATAGGTAGCGTGCCGACCGCGATCATATCAACCTTTGATCCATTTCCATCGCGCATCGTCACCTCGTTCTTCGCTAGTTTCCGTCTATTCTGCAGCACCTGTTTCGAGTTACAAATGTGAGCAACCAAACCAGTATCAAATACCGAGGCACTACTACGTGTACTAGTGAGATACACATCAATAACATGTATATCGGATATACCTTTCTTCTTGATGTTGCCGTTCTTCAAATCCGCCAAGTACTTAGGGCAATTCCGCTTCTAGTGACCTTCTCCCTTGCAATAAAAGCACTCAGTATCAGGCTTAGGCCCAGCCTTGGTCTTCTTCGCCGGCGCGGTAACTTTCTTACCGCCCTTCTTAAAGTTTCCCTTCTTATTAGACTTGCCTTGCTTCTTGAATTTGGTGGTCTTATTGACCATCAACACTTGGTGATCTTTCTTGATCTCCACTTCCGTAGACTTTAACATGGAGAAGAGTTCGGGCAACAACTTGTCCATGATTTGCATATTGTAGTTCATCACAATGTTCTGTTATAGCATGAATGTGGTCATTTATCATAAAAACAAAGATATAACAATAACCACTTTTATTATGGCCTCTAGGGCATATCTCCAACAGTCTCCCACTTGCACTAGAGTCAACTAATCTAGATTACATGGTAATATACCGAACACCCATGGCGGTTTGTTGCTGGTCATGTTTTTCCCACGGGAGAGGTTTAGTCAACGGATCCACCACATTCAGATATGTGTGTACTTTGCAAATCTTTATGTCACCATCTTGGACATGCTCTCGAATAGCGTGAAAACGTAGCTTGATGTGCTTCAGCTTCTTGTGTGACCTTAGTTCTTGCGCATTGTCTATGGCACCCATGTTATCACAGTAGATAGACATTGGGTCCAGCGCACTTGGAACCACACCGAGCTCTGTAATGAACTCCTTCATCCATATCGCCTCTTGTGAAGCCTCCGAAGAAGCTATGTATTCCGATTCAGTTGAAGATCTCACCACAATGCTTTGCTTTGCACTCCTCCAGCTAACTGCTGCACCATTCAAAGTAAATACGTATCCAAATTGAGATTTAAATCATCCGGATCGGTGTTCCAACTAGCATCGGTGTAACCATTAACAACTAGATGTTCATCACCTCCATAAGAAAGAACTATATCCTTAGTTCTTCTCAAGTACTTAAGGATGTTTTTGACCATTGTCCAATGATCCACTCCTGGATCACTTTGATATCTGCTAGTCAAACTAACAACATATGCAATGTCGGGTCTAGTACATAGCATGGCATACATAAGAGGTCCTATGGATGAGGCATAGGGAGTCTTACTCATCCTTTCTATATCTTCTGCCGTTGCAGGACTTTGAGTTTTACTCAAGGTCGTATTGGGCAACATGGGCAAGAACCCTTTCTTGCTATCTTCCATTCCAAACCTCTTTAGAACTTTGTCGAAATATGTACTTTGTGACAATGATATTAGGCGTCTCGATCTATCTCTATAAATCTTTATGCCTAATATATAAGCTGCTTCGCCATGATCTTTCATTGAAAAACTATTATTCAAATAATCCTTGACACTATTAAGAAGGTCTACATCATTCCCAATCAACAATATATCATCTACATATAGTATTAAGAATGCTACGGAGCTCCCACTCACTTTCTTGTAAATACAAGCTTCTCCATAAGTTTGTATAAAACCAAAAAATTTGATTACCTTATCAAAACGTTGATTCCAACTTCATGATGCTTGCTTCAATCCATAAATGGACCGTTGAAGTTTGCATACCTTGTTAGCATATTTAGGATCGACAAAACCTTTGGGTTGCATCATATACAACTCTTCATCAATCTCTCCATTGAGGAACGCTGATTTGACATCCATATGCCATATCTCATAATCATAATATGCAGCGATTGCTAATAAAATCCTCACAGACTTTAGCTTCGCTACCGGTGAGAAAGTCTCGTCGTAGTCAACTCCTTGAGTGTCGAAACCCTTTTGCGACAATTCGAGCTTTATAGATAGTAACATTACCATCAGCATCTGTTTTCTTCTTGAAAATCCATTTGTTCTCACACCCTTCCGGCCATCTGGTAAGTCCACCAAAGTCCATACTTGGTTTTAATACATGGATCCAATCTCGGATTTCATGTCATCTTGCCATTTATTGGAATCTGGGCTCATCATTGCTTCTTTATATGTCGCAGGGTCATCGGTGTTGTCCACCAACATGACACTCATAACGGGACCATACCAATCTGGAGTGGTACGAGTTCTCGTTGACCTGCGAGGTTTCGTAGTAACTTCAATCGAAGTTTCATGATCAACATCATTAGCTTCCTGTCTTATTGGTGTAGGCGCCACAGGAACTACTTCCGGTGTTGCGCTACTCTCAAGTTCGATAGAAGGTTGAACAACCTCGTCGAGTTCTAATTTCGTTCCAGTCACTTATTTCGAGAGAAACTCCTTCTCTAGAAAGGATCCATTCTTGGAAACGAAGATTTTGCCCTCGGATCTATGATAGAAGGTATACCCAATAGTTTCCTTCGGGTATCCTATGAAGACGCATTTTTCTGGTTTGGGTTCAAGCTTGTCGGGCTGTAACTTCTTTACATAAGCTTCGCAACCCCAAACTTTAAGGAACGACAATTTAGGTTTCTTCCCAAACCATAATTCATACGGTGTCGTTTCAACGGATTTAGATGGTGCCCTATTTAAAGTGAATGCGGCTGTTTCTAATGCATAACCCCAAAACGATAGCGGTAAATCTGTAAGTGACATCATAGAACGAACCATATCTAAGAGAGTTCAATTATGACGTTCGGACGCACCATTACGTTGTGGTGTTCCCGACGGTGTCAATTGTGAAAGTATTCCGCATTTCTTCAAATGCTCGCCAAACTCGTAACTTAGATATTCACCTCCACGATCAGATCGTAGAAATTTAATATTCTTGTTACGTTGATTCTCTACCTCACTTTGAAATTCTTTAAACTTCTCAAAAGTTTTGGACTTATGTTTCATAAAATAGATATACTCATATCTACTCAAATCATCCGTGAAGGTAAGAACATAACGATAACCACCGCGCGATGCTACACTCATTGGGCCACACAGATCGGTATGTATGATTTCCAATAATTCTGTAGCTCGCTCCATCATACCAGAAAATGGAGTCTTAGTCATTTTACCCATTAGACATGTTTCGCATCTTTCATGTGATTCGAAATCAAGTGATTCAAGAAGTCCATCGGAATGGAGTTTCTTCATACGCTTCACTCCAATATGACCAAGACGATTGTGCCACATATAGGTCGAGTTATCGCTCAATTTCAAACATTTAGCTTCAATGTTATTAATGTGTGTATTTCTACAATCGAGATTCAATAAGAATAGACCATCTATCAATGGTGCATGTGCATAAACATATTACTCATATAAATCGAACAACCATTATTCTCGGACTTAAACAAGTAACCGTCTCGCAATAAACATGATCCTGATATAATGTTCATGCTCAACACAGGCACCAAATAACAATTATTTAAGTATAAAACTAATCCCGATGGTAGATGAAGAGGTAGCGTGTCGACCGCGATCACATCAACCTTTGATCCATTTCCATCGCGCATCGTCACCTTGTTCTTCGCTAGTTTCCGTCTATTCTGCAGCACCTGTTTCGAGTTACAAATGTGAGCAACCAAACCAGTATCAAATACCCAGGCACAACTACGAGTACTAGTGAGATACACATCAATAACATGTATATCGGATATACCTTTCTTCTTGTTGTTGTCGTTCTTCAAATTCTCCAAGTACTTAGGGCAATTCCGCTTCCAGTGACCTTCTCCCTTGCAGTAAAAGCACTCAGTATCAGGCTTAGGCCCAGCCTTGGTCTTCTTCGCCGGCGCGGTAACTTTCTTACCGCCCTTCTTGAAGTTTCCCTTTTTATTAGACTTGCCTTGCTTCTTGAATTTGGTGGTCTTATTGACCATCAACACTTGGTTCTCTTTCTTGATCTCCACTTCCGCAGACTTTAACATGGAGAAGAGTTCGGGCAACGACTTGTCCATGTTTTGCATATTGTAGTTCATCACAAAGTTCTTGTAACTTGGTGGTAGTGATTGGAGGACACGGTGAATCCCCAAAGCATTAGGAATCACTATACCCAAGCTTTGAAGCTTGATTGCGTGCCCAAACATCTTAAGCACGTGCTCACTGACGGAGCTTCCCTCTTCCATCTTGCAATTAAAGAAATTTTCAGAAGCCTCATAGCTCTCAACCGCCGCGTGAGCCTCAAATATCATTTTGAGTTCACGGACAATATCATGTGGGTCATGGTTCTCAAACCTTTTCTGAAGCTCCGATTCCAAACCATACAAGATAGCACACTGAATTGTGGAGTACTAATTCTTCCGAGCGAGGAAAACATTCTTTACCTCATCGGTAGCATCATCTGCAGGTGGGTCACCCAGCGGTGCATCCAGCACATAGGTCAAATTACTAGCATTGAGGTCAATCCTCAAATTGCGGAACCAATCCGCGAAGTTGCTTCCATTATTTTTTAACTTTTCTTTCTCTAGGAACACATTAAAATTGATGGTAGGGGCCGCCATTGATCTACAACATATTTGCAATAGTTTAGACTAAGTTTATTACAAATTGAGTTATAATTAATCTAGGTGAACTCCCACTCAAAACAATATCCCTCACATTGTTTTAGTGATCACACGAACCAAATCCACCACATCAAAACCGATCATCACGAGAGTTAATGCAGCTTCAATGGCGAACAATCAACATGTTCATCATATCTACTATATGACTCATGCTCTACCTTTCAGTGATCCGTGTTCCGAGACCATGTATGTACATGCTAGGCTCATCAAGATCAAACCTTAGCTTCCGCATGAGCAAATCTGGCTTGATCACGTTGTATACACTCACAGAATCTAACACACCCGATCATCACGTGGTGCTTCGAAACAACGAGCTTTAGCAATGGTGCTTACTAAGGATGAACACTTTATAACTTGAAATTTTGTGCTAGAGGGATCATCTTATAATGCTACCATCGCGAACTAAGCAATACAAGATGCATCAAAGGATTAACATCACATGCAATTCATAATATGTGATATGATATGGCCTTTCTTCTTGTGCTTCCGATCTCCATCTTCAAGCACGAACATGATCTACATCATCACCAGCATGGCGTCAAGGTCAATGGCGCCGCTTCATGGTTGTCGTCCACCAGCATCAACTATTAAAACTACTTTGAATAATAGACACATAGGTCTTAACGGAATTAAAAGACAACCATATGGCTCCTGCCGGTTGCCGACTTACAATAAGGAACATTGCATACATCATATATAATCACAATCATGGCCATATCACATCATAGCACACCCCTGCAAAACAAAGTTAGACGCCTCTAATTTTCTTTGCATGTTTTACGTGGTTTGGGGTTTTCAATAAGTGTCGTTCTAACTTACGGACAAGAACCACAACATTGATACTAGTATTGTCAATTACCCGTTGTAAATTGAATCTTCACTATGTTGGGAGAAACAGGCACCCACAAAGCCACTTATGCAATATAGTTGCATGTCAAGCGTGGAGCAAGTTTCATGAATGATGTCATGTAAGGTTAGCCCGGGCCGCTTCATCCCACCATCCCGCAAGATGCAAAGTACACAAGAAGCAATCGACAACAAAAGCATCAACGCCCACAATGACCATTGTGTTCTACTCGTGCAACAGATCTACATATAAACCTGGCTCTGATACCACTGTAGGGGTTCGTAGCATGGAAAACAAAAAAATTCTACCACATGCACACAAACAAGCCAAGATCTATCTACTAGATTGTAGCAATGAGTTGATTAGAGTACTCACCCTCGAAGATTCCAAAGCGGTTAACGAGAGCAGGTTCAAGTGGGTGATGTAGTCGTACACTTGCCGATCTCAAGATCGCGTAGATGATCCTTCCAGCGCTACGTTCCGGCAGCTCTTATGCAGTCGGTCACACATTCGGTACTCGATGAAGACCTTCATCTCCCTTGTTCCAGCAGGAAGCAGAGGTTGTAGGTCTCCCCTCGCGATTCCGGCAACACGACGACGTGGTGTCGGAAGTAGAGGGAAGATCCCGCAGGGCTTCGCCTAAGCCGGTGTGAGTTATGGTGGATCTAAGGTTTTCCGGCGATCTAGGTTTAGAAGGCCGGAAGGAGGAGGAGGTGTCGGTGGCGGCTAGGGCGACGGCGACGAGGCGGCGGCGGCGGCGGCGGCGCACGGGGTGGGAGGGCTGGCTCTTGTGTTGTTTGGGGAAGCCCTCCCCCTCTATTTATGAGAGGGGGCAGCCTTGGGAGGGGAGAGTTTGAATCCAAACCCAAACCCAAGTTGGATAGAAGGAAGGACTTTTTCCTTCTTCCATTAGGAAACCATTGTTCCAGTTTGAATTTTCAAACCTCCCGTTTGACTTTCAATTTAGAACTTTAATTCTCTCTCGCAAATGACCAAATCAAGTGACTGAGGATATGATCCAATCATTCCACTTACCCGTGACACATTCATGGACCATTCCCCTTCCGGTCCGGTGAACCTTTTAGACCCTTCTAGAACTTCTTCGATGAAAACATTGAAATCATTCCTGAACCCCGGAATCGGACTTTCCTTATATGTATCTTATTCTCCGGACCATTCTGGATCTCCTCGTGATATCCTGGATCCCATCCGAGACTCCGAACAACATTCGGTATCCCTACTTACATTCCATATCTACTAAAAACATTGAATCCTTAAGTGTGTCTCCCTACGGTTCATGAATTATGCGGACATGACCGAGACACTTCTCCGATCAATAACCAATAGAGGAATCTGGAAATTCATATGGCTCCCACATATTTCTACGATTACTTTGCGATCAAATGAACCACTTACATACGATACCAATTTCCCTTTGTCTCGTGATAGTTTACTTATCCGAGGTTTGATCGTCGGTATCTCTGCATACCTAGTTCAACCTCATTACCGATAATTACTATTTTCTCGTTCCCGTGATATGTGATCCCTTGTGAGCCAGTCACATGCTTGCAAGCCAATTGGATGATATTCCACCGAGAGGGCACAGAGTATATCTATCCGTTATATGGATGGACAAATCCCATCTTGATCCATGTGCCTCAACACATACTTTCTGGACACTCAATGCCACCTTTATAGCCACCCAGTTACGGTGTGGTGTTTTGTGTCATCAAAGCATCCTTCCGGTGATGGTGATTAGCATGATCTCATGGTCAAAGGAATTAGGTTACTATATATCAGAAAGCTTATAGCAAATGAACGATTGAAATGACTTGATCTTAATGCTACGCTTGTATATAGGAGTATGTCCATCATACCATTCTCCTAATGATATGATCTTGTTGTTAACAACATCTCAATGTTCATGATCGGGAAACCACGATCATCTATTAACCAACAAGCTAGTATTACAAAGAGGCTTTACTAGGGACTTTAGTTTAGTTTACAAATCACACAAGTATTAATGTTTCCGGTTAATACTATTATAGCATGAATGTAGACATTTATCATAAACACAAAGATATAACAATAACCACTTTTATTATTGCCTCTAAGGCATATCTCCAACAATTATGATATAGAATGGTGATGCAAATTGGACGTATCAGCATAGAAACAGACTGGAATAATGGTGTCGTGTAGTTCGTCATCTCCGCCAGGTGGCAAGCATAACCCGCGCAAGATTCTTGGATGACCCTGATGTCTTGCGGGTTACCCTCATCGTCCTTGTCGGTGATGCCCTTGGTGACGTGCCAGATTTCCATGTCACTTTGGTAACTCGTCACCATAGTAAGGGCAGTCTGTACAATAGTCCGGGCATAGGAAATCTTCCAATCCTCGATGAGCTTCGGAATCTCCTTCAATCTGTCCCTCACCTCAAGCAGTGGCATATTGTGCAAGCCAGAAAGTCTGACCGACTCGCCAGACTCTTCAAGAGTCTGGCGGAAGTCGAAAATAACATCTCCGACATTTTTTATGCACTCGAGACGAGGCTTAGAGGAAGAGGAGTCGAAAAGATGCAGAGGGTTTGGGAAAGAACCAAAAATCAAAATTTGCCTAATAAAAGTCGAAAATCAAAGGAAGAGTTAAAGTCGGAAAAATTACCTAGCACACAGTGGTTCCACTAAGAATGTTCCTCCCGGGGACTCTTCATTTCTTCTTCTGTGGCCTGGGCTAGATCCCTCTGACTGCCAAAATCCTTCCTCAAATCATCAAGTTGTTTATCACGGAGGGCCAACAGCTTCTCGATCCTCTCGGTTGCCATATTTCTTGACTCCAGGACGGCATTTACGGATTTCTCTGATTAATGTTTTAAGATTTTTAAGCTCGTCTCGGAGTTCAGCATTTTCCATTTGTAAGACCTTGAAGTTTTCGGGCTCCTCCCCATCTTGCTAGATTGATACAGCAATTCTGCAAAGGAAAAAACTATCAGTCGGCTAAACAGTTTGACTATGACAATCACTAAGAAAAAAGGTCGGAAAAGATTACCTTCAGCCACATCCTTCTCAACCTACAGCTTGGAATTATCAAGACGCAAGGCCTTACTCTCCTTTCGCTTATTGCAAATTTTCTTGAGCAAATCCTGGTTGTAAGATGCAACTTTCTGTAAGTTAAAGACGGAATAACCGTCAGACGGCTACTAAGACTCGGGCTGCAACTTTAACTAAGTCAAAATCCAGCACGAGCCTTGGGGGCTACACTATATCGTTCTTTTGCATCCTATAAGCATCAACTCGGATCTTATGCTACGATCTTTATCTGACTTCATGCTTGGGGGCTAGTGGATATGATAATAAATACTGCAAATGAGATTCGGAAAACTTACAATGTGCTCCAAGTGCAGATTTTCAAATTCGAGTTTCATGTTGTGGACACTTTCTCGGCAAGGGAGAGGGAGCAACGCTAGTTGCTGGAAGCTCTCTAGATTCGATCTTTTTATCACGGACCAAAATTTGGTCCAGGAGGCTCACCAACTTGACGTCCTCCGTCTCCTGGCTTGCTACCTCTGGAGTAAGGACTTGCTTCTCGAGACTAGATTGCGCCAGCTTCAAAATTTCCTCCTTCTTCTGCTTTAGGCCAGAGGCAGCAGAGCCGGCCATTTTATCAACCCTCACTGGAGACATTACCATGGGATCATTACCCTTGACGGGTTCACCCTTGTCAGTTGCCTGGCTACCAATGGTAACCAGGTCTTGCGAGGTTGCGGCAGCGTCAGGGATGACAGAACCGGCACTGGGAGACACAGAAACCTCTAGTGCTGAGGTATGAGTACTGGCGGGAGTTGGAGGAGGCATCGCTGGAGATAATGCAAGCTTCTGCTGAAGCAGTTTCTTGGTTGGATTGCTTTCTAGCTTCAGCTTACTCTTCAAAACAGACTTAGCTCTGAAACACAATAATGAATGTCAAGTGTGCTTCGGAAAGAAACAATGTACAAAGTACTAAAGATCACAAGGCGATTACCTTTAAACCACTGGCAACACTTGTGTGCCATCAGTAACAACAGTTTCCTTGTCCTTACGCTTCTTGGAAGCAGAGGTAGGAACTTCTTTCACCTTGTTGTCCTCCGTCGCTTCCGAGTCGTCAGAGAGATAACCCTCAACTGGGGCAAGCTCATATTCGGGGAGTTTCTCGAGCTGATATGTATTGAGAACATAGTAAAACTAAAGTCGGATAACGAGGCAGAAAAGAGCGACAAAGCTTAAAACAAAGTCAAACTCTTTACCGGAGTCAGAGGACGGTCGGTAGTGAACATCTTCATGGAGACTTCGGGGTTTTTTCTCTCCGTCTGCTCCTTAATCAAAAACTGGATCCAGGTCTTGTAGTCCTTTGCAGGAATGTGATTCAGACTGACCCTCAGGATGTCTTTTTGGTCTCCGGTGACCGTGTGCATCAAGCGGCCTCCGTCATACTGCAGTGGCTGAATCCGGCAATCTAGCCAGCACTGGATCAAGTCGGATCCACGGAGCCCCTTGTGCTTCATCAAAAAATCGATCCGCTTTTTAGTGAGGACCAAGTCTTCGGACAATTCCGGCGCCTCTGCCTCCCATGATTCTTGGTGGGAAGCAGCACCGTCGGCGAAGGCCGGAAGACCTTACGCCTTGTCTGGAGCCAGAATATCCTTATGATAGAAGAAGGTTTCGGCCCATCTTTTTACTGATTCGCTAGCATTAATCCTAGGATAAACTCAGTTTCTCCTAAGGACTAAGCTAAGAGTGCCAGTATTGTAAGGAACACCAGCACTAATGGAGTTCTTCTGGGTACCATAGTAGTACCGAAAAAGGGTGAGACTTGGCTTGATGCCAAGAAACCCCTCGCTAAGAGCTGCGTGAGCACTAAGCTCAAGTAAGGAGTTGGGGGAGATTATGAAGTTACACACCGTAATGTTGGAGGACTTCGGTGAAGAACTCCAACGATGGAAGACTGAGGTCGCGGTCAATGTGTGTGCCAAATAGCACTCGCTCGCCGTCGCGCGGTGCAGGAACGACATCTCCAGCGCCGCTCCGCCACGCGCTGATGATGAGGTAACCCTTGTCCTCCATGGCCTGGAGCTCGGTGTTGTCCATGACGCTTGGGACCCAAAGGCCCCGCAGCTTCCTCTCATCTGCTGCCGTTGTGCCTGTCGATGTTGCCGCTCCGGAGCTGGATGGCGCTTCCATCTTGCCGGAGTAGGTCAAAGATTGGCGGAGCTAGGGGGTTTTTGGTGTGCAGATGGGAGTAGCTGCGGTGCGCTTGAGAAGTATGAGGAGGCAATGAAGAATGGCGAAGAATGAATCTAGGAGAGAGAGATTTATTCTCTCATTAACCTCTGCGCCAATATTCGCGTTAATTCGTGCGAATTGCGCCATGCGTATAAGAGATAGAGAGGTGGATTCCTTGCGATGCCTCCACCCCTTGATTCTCGCGCGGGCATTGAAATGGTGTTCTGTTTCGTAAAGGACGGACCCACCAACGGTCATGCTGATAGGATGTTTGTCAGTGACAAGACCTGGTCTAAAGAAGTTGTCAGACATCACGACACTGTTTAAATCCGGCTCATGTTTTGAAACGAGCAGGAGAATGACTGAAGTCAAATAGACATATCCGACTCAAACAAGACTCGGAATCCTATAATGCTGGAAGAAGTTTTTGGGAACCCTTAAAGATTCTCAAGACAAAGAAACCATCAAGCTAGACAATTTATCCGACTTTGGATCTTGGAGACTTCCGGGGGCTACTGTTGGGGATATACTTTCCGGGTATACCCACAGGACTCACTGACCAGGGTGGCCCACCAACGGGTTGGATCTTTGCTTCATGGATGGCCCAGTCGGAGAAAGAGGAGTCACTTCCGGCTACAACAAGGCCTAGAAGAGTCACCGACTTACGCATATAGTATTACTTATAGTCCAAGTTGTATCTAGTTACCGACTCTATAACGCAGCCGGATAGGTGTCTCCTATAACCCTAGACCCCGGTGACTATATAAACCGGCCCTATGGGAGCCTTTAGGGCACAACAACACCACAACCTACTCGCACCGGGAACCTCTCTTGTAATCTACTGTAACATACGGCTCTCGCTGATATATTACTGGGTTGCTAGCAGGAGTAGGATCCGATCACCGCAGTCGGACCTCAACCTGGGTAAACTTGTGCTCACCGCTCCCTAAACACCATACGTCTCACAACCCGTATTCTCAATGCCTTCTGGACCCCCAATGGCGTACTTGTCGACAATCCGACGACAATATGACCCCATATTCTCTGTATCTGATAGAGCCAAATTACTACAACCATGTGGGCCATTTGGACATCAAGTAATGCTTGGACTAATGATCATGGAAGCTTTGATCCGGTCCAATCTTTGAATATGGCTAGGGATGAACTTATAGTACTAGAGCTACCTACAAAATGTGCTGCAATATTGCCTAGACATGGCGGGGACCCCTGACATCGACGTGGTTAAAATAAATACATATGGTGGTATGCCTTTGAAAAATCGTCAAGGAGGCACTAGCGGTGTTGTGCGAACACACACATCATACTTATGATCTTGGACCAAACCCTACCCCAGGTTTACTGATCCTCTCGTCACTGAAGCCTGGGTGGTACGTGATGGTGTTATCTTTTCTCACCTACTAGGATATTCGAAGGTGGTGCTGGAGACTGGCTATCTGGAGGTAGTGAATCTCTAGAGAACTTGTTGCGGCTCTTGTTCTTTCATAGCACCTATCTTAGAAAAAATCGAAGAGCTATCTCGCTTGTTTGATTCCTTTGTAATTCAGCAGGTATCTAGATTGGTGAACAATTCGGCCTACCTCTATGCAAAGTTTGCTTGCACAGTGCTGGCGGTGGAGAGTTGGATCGATGTTACCCTGTATTTTCTAGTCGTCGGCCTTCAGGCTGATTATGCTGGAGTTGTTTTGGCTAAATAAAGCTCTGGTATTAAATGCAAAAAAAAGCCTCGCCACTGGGTGGAATAAGTAAATGTTTAATTTACCTATAATTTACCATGGGGTTCACTTTGGATCTTGTGGTCTTTAAATATGGAAGGTTTATTCTACTGCAAATAATTGATTCATACTTAGAGAAATCTTTAGGATGTCTATAGCCGTGTTATTAGATATATAGTCTACAATGGGGTAATGTACCGAAGGATCGGAATTCTTCTACCTAAATGTTCCTATAATCATCGAGGATCATCCTTATTTTTGTTTAAGATGTAGGAATGTTACCATTGTAAATATTTCTGTTTTCTTTCCAGGACTTGTTAGGTATATCCATGAGAAGAAATAAGGAGAGGAATGCACCGTATAAGACGAGAAGAAAGGGCACAAACAATTGCTAGTGGCGTTGGGCCCGATCTGGCACGGCGGCGCGGTGGCGGCAGACCGAGCCAACATGATCTCCTCCCTCATGGTGTTGCTTGGCGCCTACGGCATGGCGACCAGGGTCGTCATCGTTTTCCTGATGGATCGGGTGGCCAGGATGGTCAGTTACATGGGGGCCCGGCCTGAATAAAGGCGATGGTCCTAGGATCCTTCTCATGCCATGATGATGTTCTGCTATTTGCCTGTCTTAGTGAGATGACCGGAGTAACAAGTTCCGGAAGGCTTCACCGGTGAACTCACATGTACGATTCATGCTTGGTGATTGCTAGAACGGTTGGGATTCTGTCGCGCGTAACCGTGTTTTATGACTATTTGGTTTCAGAGGGAGTGAGACGAAGTTCTGCGGTCTATTGACATTATGGAACATGTCTTTAGTTTCATGGTGAAGTCACTGTGAGGAGAATGTCATGGATGCCGAAATTTGAGGACTAGAAATGAGGAGTTCATAGTCTTACCTTGAGAGGTAATCCAAGTTCTGACCATAATTGGTTGTGTCTGGTAATGGTCTTGTTGAAGGCATTTTTTTGTGAGGCAGGACTTTCTATAGGGTGAAAACCTATGATCTTTGATTGGATGATGACGATACTTATGCTCGGTTCCCTTCTTAAAGGCGTCGCTATTGGAGATGTTGGACTTCTGGTGTGTTGTTTTGACGATGTAAGTGTCGCTACTACTAAGGATTTGACCGATGTACTAGGAATTTTATTTTTGTATTTTTTTATGTGTGCATCCGTAATGTTAATAGGGTAATGCGTTTTTGCAGAGGCTGGATATAATTGGTATCATCACGATATTAATATATGCTCCTTTCTAAAAAAATGTTGAAACGAGTACTTCCGAGTCTGCCGATCTAGAGTTATAAGTATTAGCATATGAGGTCTGTTGCAACTAATCTTGTTATTAGTGCTAGATTTAGATGATTTAATCATGTTTTTTTGACTAAGCTCCATGCAACCACTTCTCTAACTAACCATACATGCAGCTAATTAACACTACTAACTTAGCATGTGTACACATGATCACGTCTATGGATATGTACACACAGCCGCAGTTCTAGTATTACCATGAAACTATACGATGCAAATTATCTTTTTACATTAATTGTAGGTTAAGCATATATTTATATATGTTCCTGCTGAAAACTATTTAGGACGACTGCTCAATGCTCTAATACGGATGTGGCTATCTCATATATTGATAGGAATACACGTGGTCGAATAAGCGCGATGGGAGACGAGCTACACTTTGCTCTGTATTCCGGCCATGCATCTCCACTTTTGCTGATCTTCGCCTTTTCAAAAAGTTTCAAAAGAATTCGGAAAAAATATCTGCATGTAGGCAAGGACTTGCACCATGCATATGAAAAGTTTCGTCGATCCCAAATTTCCTGTATTTTTTGTGTAGAAAAAAGACAAATCTGATAAATTTCATGTGTGTACTGTTCATACTCGAGATCTGAAAATTTCTCTTTTCGTTGAGCCTAAAATACAATGTATTTTCACACGATTTTTTGGGCGTGCATATCATGATCTACATTTTCGTATTTTTTTGAATCTTCAAATTTAAATGTCTCAAAGGTTCAAAGGAAAACAAATACCGGGCTACCTAGAGCCCGGTCTCCAAAACGCCACTCTCTACACGGGCACACACTTTTATTAGATGGTGAACAACTTCAAAACGAAGCAGTACGATGACTTGACGGCAGGGTCAAAATTCCGATATGTGTGGTGGTCAAGTAAATATCCAGCTGCGTGGGGATCAGGCTCAGGATCGGTTGAGAATAGCAGGCAATCGCATGAATTCAGAATGGCAGGAAATCAGAATCTGCATAGGAAATTATGGGACCGGGGAGGGGAGGCGGCAATCAAGGGATTGGCTAGCGATTCTTCCAGCCGCGTACGCGTCGAGAGAAAAGGCATGCAAAATCAGAATTCACGGGATTACCGCGATTTTTCCAGCTGGTGCCTCGTGACCGACCTACGGGCGGCATATAAATAGTCGATCGATTCAGCCTGCCAGATCAATCCAACCTTGCGCGGAGAAGAAGAGAACCGCGCAGAGCGATCTAGGAGAGCAAAAATGGCGCCGGTTATATTTGTGGTCGACATGGGCATGCACTGCCTTGGCGGCCTAGAGAAGATCAAGGAAGAAGTCGGCCAGATCCCCGGTACGTATGCGGGAGAGTAGATGTTAAACTGTGTTGATCTCTTTTTTTTTATTCCGACAATGAGAACTAACTCTGGACCGATCTGACTCCACCGATCTTCCCAGGTGTAGTCGAAGTGCCCGCGTCGTTAGTGACGGGGCATGTGGCGATCGTGGCCATGGGCGACACGGCGACGTTAAATTTACTGCTGGAGACCAAGCTGAACACGCCCGCCATCCTCATCGCCAGACTTCGGGGCTGCGCCTGCTCCTCCGGTGAGGGGTTCCTACCACCCGTATGTCGGCTACATCCAGCTTCGTTACCCGACACCAGCGCCACAAGCCGTCTGCCCTTCTTATGATGAAGCAGTACGTCGAGGACTGGTGGTATTCGGCGTCAACATGGATGTCCACACACAGGTCGGCTTGAACACAATCAAGGACGACATCATGCAGATATCTGGTAAGTGCGCCGTGAGCGACGGTATGACAGTAACAGTAACATATATCTGGGTTTACAACTACTATTGTTGTTGTCTTTCCCAGGTGTGATCGAGATCTGCGCATCATTGGTGACGGGGCACGTGGTGATCATCGCCATGACAGAGGCCGCCACGCTAAAAGCGCTTCTGGAGACAAGGCTGAGCAAGCCCGCCTTCCTCATCGTTGACTTCGGGGCCGTGCCTGCTCCTTCGGTGGGCGGTGGATATGGCATGGGGTCGCCCTGGTCGCATGCTCCAAGATCTGCTTTCCCGGCACCAATGGTGGGCGGTGGATACAACCCGTACGGTCCTCTCCAGCCACAGCCGCTGGTGGGCGCTCACGGCATCTACAACCCGCACGCCAGCTACCGCGCCAGCCTTGCTACCCGGCACCACCGCCGCAGGCCTACTACGCTCCCTTCGACGGCAGTCCATGGGGGCCTCCGTCCCACTACACGCCATACGGCGCGCCGGCCGACCCATTGGAAGATGATAGCTTCGAAGATGAGCACCACCAGGGTTGTTTTTGCTCCATCCAGTGATTAGTGTCTCTCTCTTCCAGATCGAATTATATTTACCATCAAATAATTTAGTTGAGTAAAACTTGATTGTGTGTAGCTTCTCTGTCGGTCTGATTACTCTCGTCTCTGCTGTATTATTGCCTATGTCGGTTGGTCTTTGAGTTCCACTATATGATTTCATTTTGGTGTTGTGAACAGGATTGATCTTCTACCATCTTAAGTCCCGGTGGTTTTCCTTCAGTGTTAGATGGTGTTCTTGTTGTGCTCATGAACATGCTTACATGCCGGGCTAGCTTCTTGCCATGATCGCCCCTCCGTCCCACTACACGCCGCCTGACGCACTAGCGGACTCCTTGGAAGATGATATCTTCGAGGATGAGCACCGCAAGTGTTGTTGTTGCTCCGATCCATCCAGTGATTTTCGTGTCTCGCTCTTCCAGGTCGAATAATTTAGTGGAATAAATCCTAGTTGTGTATAGCTTCTCTGTCAGTCAGTCTACTAGGCACGCTCTTCTCCTGTGCTGGTTCGTCTTTGAATTCCACACTGTATGATTTCATTTTGGTGTCAACATGATTGATCGTCTACCATCTTAAGCCGTGGTAGTTTTTCTTGGGTGCCAGATGGTGCTCTTGTTGTGCTCATGAACATGCTTTACACGCAAGGCTAGCTTCTTGCCATGATTGCCCGCATGATCGCATCCACTATGGGAAAAAATGTCGCTGCCGTCGCCCCTCTCCTTTGTCGTGTGCCAAAAGGCCCGGAACACGGCAAAGAGTATCTTTGCCGTGTGTAAACCAAGAAGAACACGGCAAAGGACAGGTGCACGGCAAACTGCAGAAAAATAACACGGCAAAGAAATAAACACGGCAATGGACTGACGAGAACACATGGCAAAGAAAAGAATCACGGCAAAGTCATTGAAGACACACGGCAAAGATATATTCACGGCAAAGAATTGGGCCCCGTGGCCTCGCAGGGTCACCCGCCGGTAGAGGCTGACGGCAGAATCTTTGCCGTGTGCCCTCGCCGTCAGGTACACGGCAAAGATAATCTTTGCCGTGTGTTTTTTTCTTTATACACGACAAAGAATTTTTTTTCACCTTTTTCTTTTCTTTAATTAGCAAGACTTTTATTACATATATGTTAGGTGATATTATTTCATAGGATCATGAGAGCACACATATGATCATAGGTTATTGTGGTCTTGATCACTATATACATGCACCCCCCCTGATTCCGACGTTCTCGTGGACTTCCTCCGACGAAACCCTGATGATCTGCGGGCCTCGGATCGTCTACCCCCCTAGACATTCTTCTGATGGGGGTAGCCCGGAGTAGCTCTCTTTTTTTTTGTGTTTGATTATGTCATGGGATGATGTGAAATCATGTTGGTTCACAAGTTGGGGCACTATACTACTCCGTTTCACCGTAACGGGGAGATTCCCCCTTATACAGGTCCAGAACCTTCGCTTCTAGGTTAGAGCGCATGCATGCGAGGAGGGACACATGCAAGCACATATACCAACCTTGCACCACACTCACACGCGTATGCTAGGGACACATGCAAGTTTTCAGCTGATTCCGACGTTCTCGTGGTCTTCCTTCGGCGAAACCCTGATCTGCGGGCCTCGGATCGTCTACCCCCCTAGACATTCTTCTGATGGGGGTAGCCCGGCGTATCTCTCTCTTGTTTTGTATTTGATTATGTCATGGGATGATTTGAAACGATGTTGGTTCACAAGTTGGGGCACTATACGGCCCGGTTTCACCGGAACAGGGAGATTCCCCCTTATACAGGTCCAGAACCTTCGCTTCTAGGTTAGAGCGCATGCATGCGAGGGGGGACACATGCAAGCACATATACCAACCTTGCACCACACTCACACGCATATGCTAGGGACACATGCAAGTTTTCAGATGATTCCGACGTTCTCGTGGTCTTCCTCCGGCGAAACCCTGATCTGCGGGCCTCGGATCGTCTACCCCCCTAGACATTCTTCTGATGGGGTAGCCCGGCGTAGCTCTCTCTTATTTTGTTTTTGATTATGTCATGGGATGATTTGAAACCATGTTGGTTCACAAGTTGGGGCACTATACGGCCCGGTTTCACCGTAACGGGGAGATTCCCCCTTATACAGGTCTAGAACCTTCGCTTCTAGGTTAGAGCGCATGCATGCGAGGAGGGACACATACAAGCACATATACCAACCTTGCACCACACTCACACACATATGCTAGGGACACATGCAAGTTTTCAAATGATTCCGACATTCTCGTGGTCTTCCTCCGGCGAAACCCTAATCTGCGGGCCTCGGATCGTCTACCCCCCTAGATATTCTTCTGATGGGGGTAGCCCGGCGTAGCTCTCTCTTGTTTTGTGTTTGATTATGTCATGGGATGATTTGAAACCATGTTGTTCCACAAGTTGGGGCACTATATGGCCCGGTTTCACCGTAATAGGGAGATTCCCCCTTATACAGGTCTAGAACCTTCGCGAATCGGTATCAGCGAATCAGAACATGACGCGTGGCCTGTAGTTTGATTTAAAAACAGAATCATTTCTATTAGATGTTTAAACTTGCAAAATTCATAACTTTTGATCCACACGTCCAAATTTTGCAAATTTTATATCAATGGAATCAGGAAAAAGAATTCTATCCAACCATGTACTTTGTTTAATGAATTGCTTCTGTAAAATTAGTTGTTTTTGCAGAGACATTTGTAGTCTTATTTTGTGTATTAAATTAATTGGAAAATGTTTTAAAGGCCAAATAAAGTTTATTTGATGTATAAATGTTTAGTTTATTGATCAGTACTGTTTTACTTGACTTGTTGGGTTTAGAAAAATCATCACGTGTCATTTGCATGCATTCATATATTTTTGCTTGTTTATTTTGATATGTGAATTTGGTGCTATCATTTTATGTGTAGATTTTGGTGCTAGTGGTGATTGTGACTGTGAGGATTGTTGTTACTCCCCCAACTACCAAGGCAAGTGGTGCTTCATACTTTTGTTCCAATATTTTGACTATGCATTAGAAATATTTTGTATAGGACTTGCATGATGATTTTTGCTAAGTATCCATATGCCATGCTTGGGAAATCCTAGTAGTTGTAGAATTAGAATTTTCTCTAAGTTAAGATACTTGATATTACCATGCTTAGCCTAGCTAGTAGCAACCAAGGGTGGTTTATATACACATGCTATGGAAAAATATTTCTAAGTCTTGGACTTATGGTTTGCTTAATAAAACAACTAAGTGAATGAAACACCTGGGTGGAATGGTAATTGCTTGGTGGATTATGGTTGAGTGGTTACCAGGACCCATTTTCCAATGGTCTACCCTGAGTATCTCACTTGTGGAATGCCACCCAGGAATAAAGGGATTTGAGATGCCATATGTTAAGAAGCTTCTAGTGCAGCCACATGGCATTATGGGCTCTGCCTGGATCATATAGGTTGGCCAAATGGAAAGTTGGTGGTAGGGGATGATAGATTTTGGAGCGCGTCCATTTTGGTCTAAGGGAAGGCTTCTGAAAGGTCCTGTCTTGGTGAAAATCAAGTATTGTGGGGAAAGTGCACCACCTCTGCAGAAGGAAGAAACTAAGTACTTAGTCGTGTCCCCAGAAAAGGACAATTTGAGCATCAAGACATGGAAGCTATCAAGAATCTCCTCATTCCAATTTCTAAGTTAAAACTGGTGGTTGAACAAGGGTGAAGGTTCACCAATGTCTATTGGTGGTTCCTTGGGAGTTTTTGCTAAACAAAAAACTTAGTGTTTTCAACTGATAGGTAAAACCTATTTTGATCAAAGCAAGCCTAAGCTACACTTAGCCAAATTCATGTAGAAACTAGATACTATTATTCTACTAAGGTATCACTTGCCAATACTATTTCAATATATTGACCCACTGTGGCTGTAACTTGTGATGTTGCAGGTTACTCTGATGAGGACTAGGGTTATGAGTCTACACTCAATATGCTTGCCTGCGGCACATGAAGATGAAGACTTTTATTTATATTGTTAAGTTAAACTCTTGTATTAAGCCTATGGCTAAGGAGTTGTAAAAGACTGTTATCTATGGAATGATGATGTAATAATGACCTTTGTATCTCTGTACTTTATCTTAAGCTGTGGATGCTAGCATTTGATCCAGGGACTAGCATTGCAATCATCGGGACCTTTACCTTTATAAAGGTGGGGTCATACACTGCTAGTCAGCACCGGCCCTGAGCGGTTGCACATGCCTCGGTTGCTAGGGGCGCCACCCACGTATGTAGAGTCATGCCCTTTGTTTGTTTAAAAAATTAAGTGAACCGAATCAGCCAAACTAACATCTTAGCCTTTTTACAGCAACGTTGTTTGCATTGAAAAATTAAGTGAACCGAATCATCCCACTAACAGATGGGGCCTTTTGCTGCAATGTATACGATTTGTGCACCTATTGAGGAAACACAGGTGTGTAGATGAACCGAATGAGCCCATTATCCCTAAAAAAAAAGATCGAGCCGCGCATCGAGACCTGAGCGCATGAACCCCAGACCAGCCGTTTAGGGAGAATTGTGCTCAATATTTACTTCTACTGGATGAACTGGTGTGCTACTGACGTCGAGGCCAAAAGTAAGACAATATTTTAGCCATAGATTTAATTATCTAAAACCGAACCATGATGAGTAACTTGTATGTAACCTGCACATACAACTATAGTTGAAGGAATAGTTGTTTTGATTAGAGATGAGAAAACATATCATCGATCAATACATGTCACTCTAAGTTGTTTTTCCTGAAACGGAAGGAACACGATGATTTTCTAAAGATACGCTTCTGTGTTATCCATTGTTTTTTGATTGATTAGAATTACTTGCCTGAGGAATCTCTGTCCGGGTGCTATTTTATTGTGAGAACACACTTTTGCATCTAAGCTGCTTGGCTATGTTATACCACCCTCGTTCATTAAAAGAAGACATATAATATGCTTTAAGCCAAACAATGTAAAGTTCGAACAATTTTATAGAAAAATATCGAGAACAACTATAGTATATATTGTGCCACGGGTGCAAATGATCAACTCAGGCCGGCAGCCATATGTTTTATCTCCTTTTAGTACAACGCACGTTTCAGTACAACACATCAGCGTCAGTATCAAAAGCACAAAATTTGTAAGGTGTTTAAATACATTTGCCTTGTAAAGAAAAATATAGCCATGCATCATTTTCCATTTTACAGACAAAATAATGCTGCCACCAAGCAAAGTAAACTTTTGAGTAAGAACAAGAAAAATCTGCTTCACCAGTAGTCCACAAAGCTTTAAAAATATATTACTCCACCTGGCCTGGACACATTGAAATGAATAACTATACTTAAAGGTACAATGTTCTTGCATCAGATTTGCATAGTACATAAGAAACCTTTACAATGTTCTTGCATCAGATTTACATAGTACATAGGAAACCTTTACAATGTTCTTGCATCGGATTTACATGGTACCTAGGAAACCACCGAGCCTTGAGAAAATAGTAAACTGAAACATGCCCATCTTACAAGTGTTTTGACCATGTACCCCATTTTTCCCATTGGTTTCTTTTCGACTCTTCAATAACAAATATCACCATTTTAGTTACCAGCATCATAATCTGTATGTGCAGACCTACTCAAAGGTTAACTGAAGTATCACAGACAATTCAAAGAGTAATAACTACCGCGACAAAGCATTAGAGCAAGTTTAATATTATAGCCGGTTATTGGCTATAAGGTATTGCCATGTCATCTATAGCCTACCAATTAGCTAACGTGTACAATAGGTAAAGCGATGTATTACTTTAATAATATGTGGCCCACCATTCATTCTCACAAAGCACCTAGGAGGATATGCTAGAGCATGCTCTTAACTTACAGCCGGCTTATCTTCTCTCCCCTCTCCTCTCTCTTCCATCTCAGCACAAATATAATAACCGACTGACATGGCTCTATTGTATCGAGTTGGCATGGCTCTATTGTACTTGCTCTTAGGCAATAAGACTACCGGCTCCATTTGCATTAAGAGTGTGGATTTGCTGCAATGGGGGATAGCTGCCCCCATGCAGCTGCCACACGATTTTCCTAAAGATGCGAGCATAGACCTCCCTGACGTGACATTAAACAAAGTATTAGCATATGAGGTATGTTGGAACTAATGAGTACTGGTGGGAGTTGGAGGAGACATCGCTGGAGATAATGCAAGCTTCTGCTGAAGCAGTTTCTTGGCTGGATTGCTTTCTGGCTTCAGCTTACTCTTCAAAACAGACTTAGCTCTGAAACACAATAATGAATGTCAAGTGTGCTTCGGAAAGAAACAATGTACAAAGTACTAAAGATCACAAGGCGATTACCTTTAAACCACTGGCAACACTTGTGTGCCATCAGTAACAACAGTTTCCTTGTCCTTACGCTTCTTGGAAGCAGAGGCAGGAACTTCTTTCACCTTGTCCTCCGTCGCTTCCGAGTCGTCAGAGAGATAACCCTCAACTGGGGCAAGCTCATATTTGGGGAGTTTCTCGAGCTGATATGTATTGAGAACATAGTAAAACTAAAGTCGGATAACGAGGCAGAAAAGAGCGACAAAGCTTAAAACAAAGTCAAACTCTTTACCGGAGTCAGAGGACAGTCGGTAGTGAACATCTTCATGGAGACTTCGGGGTTTTTTCTCTCCGTCTGCTCCTTAATCAAAAACTGGATCCAGGTCTTGTAGTCCTTTGCAGGAATGCGATTCAGACTGACCCTCAGGATGTCTTTTTGGTCTCCGGTGACCGTGTGCATCAAGCGGCCTCCGTCATACTGCAGTGGCTGAATACGGCGATCTAGCCAGCACTGGATCAAGTCGGATCCACGGAGCCCCTTGTGCTTCATAAAAAAATCGATCCGCTTTTTAGTGAGGACCAAGTCTTCGGACAATTTCGGCGCCTCTGCCTCCCATGATTCTTGGTGGGAAGCAGCACCGTCGACGAAGGCTGGAAGACCTTACGCCTTGTCTGGAGCCAGAATATCCTTATGATAGAAGAAGGTTTCGGACCATCTTTTTACTGATTCGCTAGCATTAATCCTAGGATAAACTCGGTTTATCCTAAGGACTAAGCTAAGAGTGCCAGTATTGTAAGGAACACCAGCACTAATGGAGTTCTTCCGGGTACCATAGTAGTACCGAAAAAGGGTGAGACTTGGCTTGATGCCAAGAAACCCCTCGCTAAGAGCTGCGTGAGCACTAAGCTCAAGTAAGGAGTTGGGGGAGATTATGAAGTTACACACCGTAATGTTGGAGGACTTCGGTGAAGAACTCCGACGATGGAAGACTAAGGTCGCGGTCAATGTGTGTGCCAAAGAGCACTCGCTCGCCGTCGCGCGGTGCAGGAACGGCATCTCCAGCGCCACTCCACCACGCGCTAATGATGAGGTAACCCTTGTCCTTCATGGCCAGGAGCTCGGTGTTGTCCATGACTCTTGGGACCCAAAGGCCCCGCAGCTTCCTCTCATCCGCCGCCGTTGTGCCTGTCGATGATGCCGCTCCGGAGCTGGATGGCGCTTCCATCTTGCCGGAGTAGGTCAAAGATTGGCGGAGCTAGGGGTTTTTTGGTGTGCAGATGGGAGTAGCTGCGGTGCGCTTGAGGAGTATGAGGAGGCAATGAAGAATGGCGAAGAATGAATCTAGGAGAGAGAGATTTATTCTCTCATTAACCTCTGCACCAATATTCGCGTTAATTCGTGCGAATTGCGCCATGCGTATAAGAGATAGAGAGGTGGATTCCTTGCGATGCCTCCACCCCTTGATTCTCGCGCGGGCATTGAAATGGTGTTCTGTTTCGTAATGGACGGACCCACCAACGGTCATGCTGATAGGATGTTTGTCAGTGACAAGACCTGGTCTAAAGAAGTTGTCAGACATCACGACACTGTTTAAATCCGGCTCATGTTTTGAAACGAGCAGGAGAATGACTGAAGTCAAATAGACATATCCGACTCAAACAAGACTCGGAATCCTATAATGCTGGAAGAAGTTTTTGGGAACCCTTAAAGATTCTCAAGACAAAGAAACCATCAAGCTAGACAATTTATCCGACTTTGGATCTTGGAGACTTCCGGGGGCTACTGTTGGGGATATACTTTCCGGGTGTACCCACAGGACTCACTGACCAGGGTGGCCCACCAATGGGTTGGATCTTTGCTTCATGGATGGCCCAGTCAGAGAAAGAGGAGTCACTTCCGGCTACAACAAGGCCTAGAAGAGTCACCGACTTAGGCATATAGTATTACTTATAGTCCAAGTTGTATCTAGTTACCGACTCTATAACGCAGCCGGATAGGTGTCTCCTATAACCCTAGGCCCCGGTGACTATATAAACCGGCCCTATGGGAGCCTTTAGGGCACAACAACACCACAACCTACTCGCACAGGGAACCTCTCTTGTAATCTGCTGTAACATACGGCTCTCGCTGATATATTACTGGGTTGCTAGCAGGAGTAGGATCCGATCACCGCAGTCGGACCTCAACCTGGGTAAACTTGTGCTCACCGCTCCCTAAACACCATACGTCTCACAACCCGTATTCTCAATGCCTTCTGGACCCCCAATGGCGTACTTGTCGACAATCCGACGACAATATGACCCCATATTCTCTGTATCTGATAGAGCCAAATTACTACAACCATGTGGGCCATTTGGACTTCAAGTAATGCTTGGACTAATGATCATGGAAGCTTTGATCCGGTCCAATCTTTGAATATGGCTAGGGATGAACTTATAGTACTAGAGCTACCTACAAAATGTGCTGCAATATTGCCTAGACATGGCGGGGACCCCTGACATCGACGTGGTTAAAATAAATACATATGGTGGTATGCCTTTGAAAAATCGTCAAGGAGGCACTAGCGGTGTTGTGCGAACACACACATCATACTTATGATCTTGGACCAAACCCTACCCCAGGTTTACTGATCCTCTCGTCACTGAAGCCTGGGTGGTACGTGATGGTGTTATCTTTTCTCACCTACTAGGATATTCGAAGGTGGTGCTGGAGACTGGCTATCTGGAGGTAGTGAATCTCTAGAGAACTTGTTGCGGCTCTTGTTCTTTCATAGCACCTATCTTAGAAAAAATCGAAGAGCTATCTCGCTTGTTTGATTCCTTTGTAATTCAGCAGGTATCTAGATTGGTGAACAATTCGGCCTACCTCTATGCAAAGTTTGCTTGCACAGTGCTGGCGGTGGAGAGTTGGATCGATGTTACCCTGTATTTTCTAGTCGTCGGCCTTCAGGCTGATTATGCTGGAGTTGTTTTGGCTAAATAAAGCTCTGGTATTAAATGCAAAAAAAAGCCTCGCCACTGGGTGGAATAAGTAAATGTTTAATTTACCTATAATTTACCATGGGGTTCACTTGGATCTTGTGGTCTTTAAATATGGAAGGTTTATTCTACTGCAAATAGTTGATTCATACTTAGAGAAATCTTTAGGATGTCTATAGCCGTGTTATTAGATATATAGTCTACGATGGGGTAATGTACCGAAGGATCGGAATTCTTCTACCTAAATGTTCCTATAATCATCGAGGATCATCCTTATTTTTGTTTAGGATGTAGGAATGTTACCATTGTAAATATTTCTGTTTTCTTTCCAGGACTTGTTAGGTATATCCATGAGAAGAAATAAGGAGAGGAATGCACCGTATAAGACGAGAAGAAAGGGCACAAACAATTGCTAGTGGCGTTGGGCCCGATCTGGCACGGCGGCGCGGTGGCGGCAGACCGAGCCAACATGATCTCCTTCCTCATGGTGTTGCTTGGCGCCTACGGTATGGCGACCAGGGTCGTCATCGTTTTCCTGATGGATCGGGTGGCCAGGATGGTCAGTTACATGGGGGCCCGGCCTGAATAAAGGCGATGGTCCTAGGATCCTTCTCATGCCATGATGATGTTCTGCTATTTGCCTGTCTTAGTGAGATGACCGGAGTTTCAAGTTTCGGAAGGCTCCACCGGTGAACTCACATGTACGATTCATGCTTGGTGATTGCTAGAACGGTTGGGATTCTGTCGCGCGTAACCGTGTTTTATGACTATTTGGTTTCAGAGGGAGTGAGGCGAAGTTCTGCGGTCTATTGACATTATGGAACATGTCTTTAGTTTTATGGTGAAGTCACTGTGTGGAGAATGTCATGGATGCCGAAATTTGAGGACTAGAAATGAGGAGTTCATAGTCTTACCTTGAGAGGTAATCCAAGTTCTGACCATAATTGGTTGTGTCTGGTAATGGTCTTGTTGAAGGCATTTTTTTTGTGAGGCAGGACTTTCTATAGGGTGAAGACCTATGATCTTTGATTGGATGATGACGATACTTATGCTCGGTTCCCTTCTTAAAGGCGTCGCTATTGGAGAGGTTGGACTTCTGGTGTTGTTCTGACGATGTAAGTGTCGCTACTACTAAGGATTTGACCGATGTACTAGGAATTTTATTTTTGTATTTTTTTATATGTGCATCCGTAATGTTAATAGGGTAATGCGTTTTTGCAGAGGCTGGATATAATTGGTATCATCATGATATTAATATATGCTCCTTTCTAAAAAATATTGAAATCGAGTACTTCCGAGTCTGCCGATCTAGAGTTATAAGTATTAGCATATGAGGTCTGTTGGAACTAATCTTGTTATTAGTGCTAGATTTAGATGATTTAATCATGTTTTTTTGACTAAGCTCCATGCGACCACTTCTCTAACTAACCATACATGCAGCTAATTAACACTACTAACTTAGCATATGTACACATGATCACGTCTATGGATATGTACACACAGCCGCAGTTCTAGTGTTACCATGAAACTATACGATGCAAATTATCTTTTTACATTAATTGTAGGTTAAGCATATATTTATATATGTTCGTGCTGAAAACTATTTAGGACGACTGCTCAATGCTCTAATACGGATGTGTCTATCTCATATATAGGTAGGAATACACGTGGTCGAATAAGCGCGATGGGAGACGAGCTACACTTTGCTCTGTATTCCGGCCATCCATCTCCACTTTTGCTGATCTTCGCCTTTTCAAAAAGTTTCAAAAGAATTCGGAAAAAATATCTGCATGTAGCCAAGGACTTGCACCACGCATATGAAAAGTTTCGTCGATCCCAAATTTCCTGTATTTTTTGTGTAGAAAAAAGACAAATCTGATAAATTTCATGTGTGTACTGTTCATACTTCGAGATCTGAAAATTTCTCTTTTCGTTGAGCCTAAAATACAATGTATTTTCACACGATTTTTTGGGCGTGCATATCATGATCTACATTTTCGTATTTTTTTGAATCTTCAAATTTAAATTTTTCAAAGGTTCAAAGGAAAACAAATACCGGGCTACCTAGAGCCCGGTCTCCAAAACGCCACTCTCTACACGGGCACACACTTTTATTAGATGGTGAACAACTTCAAAACGAAGCAGTACGATGACTTGACGGCAGGGTCAAAATTCCGATATGTGTGGTGGTCAAGTAAATATCCAGCTGCGTGGGGATCAGGCTCAGGATCGGTTGAGAATAGCAGGCAATCGCATGAATTCAGAATGGCAGGAAATCAGAATCTGCATAGGAAATTATGGGACCGGAGAGGGGAGGCGGCAATCAAGGGATTGGCTAGCGATTCTTCCAGCCGCGTACGCGTCGAGAGAAAAGGCATGCAAAATCAGAATTCACGGGATTACCGCGATTTTTCCAGCTGGTGCCTCGTGACCGACCTACGGGCGGCATATAAATAGTCGATCGATTCAGCCTGCCAGATCAATCCAACCTTGCGCGGAGAAGAAGAGAACCGCGCAGAGCGATCTAGGAGAGCAAAAATGGCGCCGGTTATATTTGTGGTCGACATGGGCGTGCACTGCCTTGGCGGCCTAGAGAAGATCAAGGAAGAAGTCGGCCAGATCCCCGGTACGTATGCGGGAGAGTAGATGTTAAACTGTGTTGATCGCTTTTTTTTATTCCGACAATGAGAACTAACTCTGGACCGATCTGACTCCACCGATCTTCCTAGGTGTAGTCGAAGTGCCCGCGTCGTTAGTGACGGGGCATGTGGCGATCGTGGCCATGGGCGACACGGCGACGTTAAATCTACTGCTGGAGACCAAGCTGAACACGCCCGCCATCCTCATCGCCGACTTCGGGGCTGCGCCTGCTCCTCCGGTGAGGGGTTCCTACCACCCGTATGTCGGCTACATCCAGCTTCGTTACCCGACACCAGCGCCACAAGCCGTCTGCCCTTCCGATGATGAAGCAGTACGTCGAGGACTGGTGGTATTCGGCGTCAACATGGATGTCCACACACATGTCGGCTTGAACACAATCAAGGACGACATCATGCAGATATCTGGTAAGTGCGCCGTGAGCGACGGTATGACAGTAACAGTAACAGATATCTGGGTTTACAACTACTATTGTTGTTGTCTTTCCCAGGTGTGATCGAGATCTGCGCATCATTGGTGACGGGGCACGTGGTGATCATCGCCATGACAGAGGCCGCCACGCTAAAAGCGCTTCTGGAGACAAGGCTGAGCAAGCCCGCCTTCCTCATCGTTGACTTCGGGGCCGTGCCTGCTCCTCCGGTGGGCGGTGGATATGGCATGGTGTCGCCCTGGTCGCATGCTCCAAGATCTGCTTTCCCGGCACCAATGGTGGGCGGTGGATACAACCCGTACGGTCCTCTCCAGCCACCGCCGCCGGTGGACGCTCACGGCATCTACAACCCGCACGCCAGCTACCGCCAGCCTTGCTACCCGGAACCACCGCCGCAGGCCTACTACGCTCCCTTCGACGGTAGACCATGGGGGCCTCCGTCCCACTACACGCCATACGGCGCGCCGGCCGACCCATTGGAAGATGATATCTTCGAAGATGAGCACCACAAGGGTTGTTGTTGCTCCATCCAGTGATTAGTGTCTCTCTCTTCCAGATCGAATTATATTTACTATCAAATAATTTAGTTGAGTAAAACTTGATTGTGTGTAGCTTCTCTGTCGGTCTGATTACTCTCGTCTCTGCTATATTATTGCCTATGTCGGTTGGTGTTTGAGTTCGACTGTATGATTTCATTTCGGTGTTGTGAACATGATTGATCTTCTACCATCTTAAGTCCCGGTGGTTTTCCTTCGGTGTTAGATGGTGTTCTTGTTGTGCTCATGAACATGCTTACATGCCGGGCTAGCTTCTTGCCATGATCTCCCCTCCGTCCCACTACACGCCGCCTGACGCACTAGCGGACTCCTTGGAAGATGATATCTTCGAAGATGAGCACCGCAAGTGTTGTTGTTGCTCCGATCCATCCAGTGATTTTCGTGTCTCGCTCTTCCAGGTCGAATAATTTAGTGGAATAAATCCTAGTTGTGTATAGCTTCTCTGTCAGACAGTCTACTAGGCACGCTCTTCTCCTGTGCTGGTTCGTCTTTGAATTCCACACTGTATGATTTCATTTTGGTGTCAACATGATTGATCGTCTACCATCTTAAGCCGTGGTAGTTTTCCTTGGGTGCCAGATGGTGCTCTTGTTGTGCTCATGAACATGCTTTACACGCAAGGCTAGCTTCTTGTCATGATCGCCCGCATGATCGCATCTCTCTGTGCCATGAATCCCACTTCTCTTGCTGGGCTGTCTGACAGAATCAATGGGAGGTAGACCTAGTCGTGAACATCACAAGCTGCAGTTATTTGCTAATCAATATAGTTAAGCTAACTGATACGCAGCGTTTATTCTGATCATCAAGGCTAATCCATATAGTTAAGCTAACTGATACGCAAGGTTTATTCAGATTTTAAGCTGAGGTGATTTTCTTCGATGATGCATGTATTCGTGGCCTATTTCATGGAGCCATGGTTTTGGTTTTCTTACTCTGCTATTTTTATGCATATGGTCATAACATGAACACATACTTTCACGCTAGGCTAGATTCTTTGAATCCTACATGCGTTGTTCCGTTCTGTAATGCTGAGCTTAATATCTACTGCAGCATTCTCATGGACTAACTCCTTGATTAGCTCGACGCTAGTCACAGTAGCAAAGACGGCATCGTGCCCGTACCCTGTGCTCGGTGCGTCTTTTTCCAGGTACACGTGCTCTTCGGAAGAGCACGGGGAATTATACATGGGATTTGGTTAACCATTTATCTTTCGAATTCTAACCTAATTAACCATTTTGTATAAACAGATAGTATTATTTATCAAATGCCATAAAAGACTATATTGTTTTGCAGCATGGTCCTCTTGTTGTGCTCATGAAATGTGTCTCCATTGTTCAAATTATTAGAGGCACTACTGATAGTGCCTTCAAAGACTTAACTTGCATTGGCATTTTAAAAAAAATCCTCTAAATACTAACCATTTAAGATATTATTTATCAAAATTCCACAATAGACTATAACTAAAAATAGTTGTAAAAAGTGCCTCCAAGAAAAGTGCATCTAAATCTCACACGTGGTGACGTGGTGTAGTGACGGAGTCGACGACATCATGCATGTATATGCGTTTGATGCGTCCTTCGCCAGGTACACACGCTCGTCGGCATGGGGAATGCGTCCGATGAACTCCATCGTCACGTCGTGCAGGTATAGGAGCGTGAGCATCTCTAAGGCGCATCGCCGCCTAAGCTCAGGTTATTGACGACGCCCGTGATCTAGAAGCCCAAGGCGTTGAGAAACTCGCCTTCCTTGGAGGTGATCCGCTTGAACGTCTCTGGGTTGTCTCCTCCCAGACGCGGTTCACCCAATCCGTCCACCGGTGGCGGTGGCTCCAAGATCGCTGCAATCTCCTTGACGGTGATGATGTTGAGAATCTAGGCAATATTTTAATTATATTAATCTAGAAATAAATCATGAGACAGACATGCACGTACTGATATTTGGAAATAAAACCGTGAAGTACTAGACTAATCGTAAAATCATCTATGGACATTACTAGTATTATGCACAAAGAAATAAGTAAGGGAGAGATTAGCATATAGTACCCTCCAATAGGCCAATTGGCCGTAGCAGCAGCGGTGGCGGCAGCCTCATCGGCCGCCCTCTTGGATGCAGCGGCGGCCTGTTCGGGTTTAGTAGCCATGGTGATGATGAAGGCGTAGAAGTAGTGGACCAAAGGCCCCAAAAACCTAATCTTCCCTCTCCCGTACAGGATCTGGAGAGGTGGGGTTTCGAAGGCCTACTCTTCCGTCAGTCGTGCACGTGGTGTATGGAATGGGATCACCCGCAGCAGCAACAGTAGAGGAAACGACAGTGGCTATCGAACGTGAAGGCAGTGGTTCTCTTCTTTTTTCTGGAGAGGAGAGAGCTCTCCAATATATAGGTACAAGCAGATACGAGATGGTTCAAATGAAACAAACGGCTGTAATTAATTACTGGAAACGCCTATAATGAATTACTGAAAACGTACGTACTTCAGACAAAATGTTTCAGCTCGTATTCATTCTTATGAACGTTTCAGTCGTTTCAGTTGCAACCATTCGTATCCCATTCATGCGTGATAAAAAAATACATCGGCTCGGCGTGATTCCCGCAACCCGCAGCGCGTGCGCGTCGTGGCGATGCGGGCGTTGGAGGAGGAGGAGAGCGCGTATAAAACGCCTCTCTTCTCTTCACACCAAGTCATACTAGTGGGAGAAGAGCTCACCTTATATGTTGGTGGAAATCTCTATCAACTAGCCATGTGGGACTAAACTCCCACCACTCCTCTTGCCATGAATGGGCCCTTAGAAATTTTCCTGAAATTGTTAGATGGGCCTAAAGCCCACCCTATATTTCAACAATCTCTCACCAGATCACAAAGGCCCATGGTGTTTCCAACACTGTTTTAATATACTGGTATTTTTAGTGGAGACCTGTTAATGTTGAACATCCACCTAGAACCACTGGCAAGTCCATCAAAAGATCTCGAAGCCATCCTGCTTCGACACCAGATGTGTCTAATGCTGTTAATTCTGCTTCCATTGTCGATCTGGTTAGGATCGTTTGCTTGCAAAACTTCCAGGAAACAGCACCACCTCCAAGAGTAAACACATACCCCGTTGTGGCTTTCATCTCATCAGCATCAGAGATCCAATTTTCATATATACCCTTCAAGCACCGATGGGTACCCGGTATAGTGAAGTCCATAGTTCATAGTACCTTTCAGATAGCGTATAATTCTTTCAATAGCACCCCAATGCACATCACCCGGATTGGAAACAAACCAACTCGGTTTGCACACGGCAAACATGATGTCAGGCCTCGTAGCGCTGGCTAGGTACATGAGTGAGCCAATAACTTAAGAGTATCTTAGATGATCCTTAGCTGTTCCTTTGAACATTCAAATCCGCACACTAGGATCATATGGTGTTGGAGAAATTTTGCAGTCCGAATATCCAAATCGACTCAAAATTTTCTCAACATAATGGGATTGTAGAAGTATAATCCCACCCTCATTATCTCTCAATAGTTTGATGTTCAAGATAACATCAGCCACTCCAAGGTCCTTCATCTAAAAATTCTGAGATATAAATGACTTCACCTCCTCAATGACTTTGAGGTTGGTCCCGAATATCAGTATGTCGTCAACATACAAGAATAGTATGACTCCTTCTCCCCCACCATGGCGATAGTATACACATTTGTCAGCTTCATTAACGAAAAATCCAACAAATGTTAAAGTTGCATTGAACTTCTCATGCCATTGCTTAGGTGCTTGTTTCAGGCCATATAAATATTTCAGTAACTTACACACTTTCTCTTCCTGGCCATCTATCACAAAGCCATCTGGTTGTTGCATGTAGATTTCCTCATCTATCTCTCCATTTATAAAAGTCGTCTTAACATCCATCTGATGGACGAGAAGACCATGTGAGGATGCCAACGAGAGTAATAATCGAATAGTGGTCAGTCTGGCCACAGGTAAATAAGTATCAAAGAAATCTTCCTCTTTTTTGGGGAATAACCTTTGGCCACAAGCCTAGCCTTGTACTTTTCAATTGTACCATCGGGTCTAAGCTTCTTTTTGAACACCCACTTACATCCCAATGGCTTACAACCATAGGGACATTCAGTGACTTCCCATGTACCTTACCAATGATGGAATCCATCTCGCTGCGAACCGCTTCTTTCTAGTAGTCAGCATCCGCGGATGCATAAGCTTTTGAAATAGAAGTGAGAGTGTCATCCATGAGGTACACAAGGAAATCATCGCCAAAGGATTTTGCAATCCTTTGTCTCTTGCCCCTACCAAGGGTTTCCTCGTCATCTTCCTTAGAATTCTCATCATGTGTTTGTTCATAATACTCCAAAGGAATGGTAGGTTCAGGAGTCTCCTCAGATTCCTGTCTAGAAGTGCTTTGCAAATCTCTCATAGGAAAAACATCTTCAAAGAATGTAGCATCTTTAGACCCCATAATTGTACCGACATTCATGCCAGGTATCTCAGATTTCACTACTATAAATCTATAGCCGAAGCTATTCTTAGTGTATCCCAAATTAACGCAATCCACAGTCTTTGGTCCAAGCTTACGCTTTTTGGGGATAGGCACATTGACTTTCGCCAAACAGCCCCATGTACGTAAGTATGAGAGTGTCGTTCTTCTATTCTCCCATTGATCATAGGGAGTAATCTCATTGTCCTTTGTTGGGACTTTATTCAGGACATGACATGATGTCAATATAGCCTCCCCCACCATGCATTGGATAAACCCGATGTATCTAACATGGCGTTAACCAAATCCGTTAGAGTACGGTTTTTCCGTTCGGCAACCCTATTTAACTGAGGTGAATAGGGAGGCGTCCTCTCGTGAATAATACCATGTTCCACACAAAAGGAATTAAACTCATTATAGAAATACTCTCCTCCACGATATGACCGGATTCGTTTAATTTTCTTTTCAACTTGATTCTCAACTTCTGCTTTATAGATCTTAAAGTAGTGTAGAGCCTCATCTTTAGTGTTTAATAGATATACATAGCAATATCTAGTGGAATCATATATCAGAGTCATGAAGTATCTTTTTCCACCTATAGTCAACACACCATTCATCTCACAGAGATTAGAATGTATGAGTTCTAAGGGTGCCAAGTGTCTCTTCTCTATAGCTTTATGGGGCTTGCGAGGTTGCTTTGCTTGCACACACGAATGGCACTTAGAATCTTTGTCTAAAGTTAAACTCGGGATTAGATTCAATTTTTCTAGCCACATCATACAACCAAAACCAATGTGACAAAGACGTGAATGCCAAACTTGTGTTTCATTAACACTCGAACGAATACTGTTCATGATTTTATTAAAAAAATCCGCGAGGGAAGGGCAGAATAGACCTCCACATTCATAACATTTTCCAACAAATAGTCCATATTTCGTAACAACTACTTTATTAGACTCGAAAACCAACCTGAACCCTTCTCTACAGAGAAGGGAGCCACTAACGAGATTCTTCTTGATGGCGGGGACATGCTGCACGTTCTTGAGATGCATGATCCTTTCCGAAGTAAACTTCATATCGACCATTCCAACACCCTGAGCAGACGCACTCGCGCCATTCCCCATCAATACGGACCCGTTCCCTGTGGCCTGATAAGAAGAAAACAATGATATGTCAGCACATACATGAATATTTGCACATGTGTCAATCCACAAATCGGTAGTCTGACAAACTGAAAATACAGTAAACAAATTACCATACCCAGATGCCCATTCTCATTGTTGCTCACAATCATGTTGACGGTCTTTGAGTCCTGTCTTGCTTTTTTGAACTTATTTGGGCACTTGTTTTCCCAATGTTCCTATGAACCACAAGTGAAGCAGCTACCTTTCTTCTTATCTTTCTTGAAGGTCTTACTACCCTTCTTCTTGAAGTCGGTATTATGTTGGACACCGATCTTTCACTTGGGCTTGTGGGAGTTGAAGTTCTTCTGTACCACATTAGCAACAGAAGTCCCTTCGGCCCCTTTTCCATGTGAGTCCTTTGCTCTTGAATTCTGCTCGACACTCAGATGGCCAATGACATCCTCTACTGAGAATTCACGCCTATGGTGTTTCGGAGTGATAGCAAAGTTCCTCTAGGAATTAGGGAGCTTAGCGATTATGCATCCCGCGACAAATTTTTCCGGTAAATCAAACTTAAGAAGCTCAAGCTCCTTAGTGATGCATTGTATCTCATGAGCCTATTCCAATATAGAACGGTTTTCAACCATTTTGTAATCGTGGAACTGCTCAATAGTATACATCTCGCTTCCTGCATCAGTTGCGTCGAATTTAGATTCGAGCACCTTCCACAAGTCTTTGGCAACCCCCATATGTAAATATGCATCAACCAACTTATCTCCGATCACACTCAGAACGGCTCCAACAAAGACGGCGATGGCCTCCCTAAACGCCTTCTCCTGTTCAGGAGTAATTTTTCCATTGGAAGTAACATCGCCGACCCAGAACACGTTCATCGCCGTGAGCCATAAGGTGGTTTTGGTCTGCCAACGCTTAAAGTATGTTCATCTAAACAGGGACGGTTTCAGTGCAGCGGAAAATCCTTGAATCGAAAATTGCCTACATAAATTAGGTTTTTGGATTGTTAAGAATCTAGGCAATATTTCAATTATATTAATCCGGAAATAAATCATGAGACATACATGCACATACTGATATTTGGTAATGAAACCGTGAAGTACTAGAATAATCGTAGAATCATCTATGGACATTACTAGTACTATGCACATAGAAATAAGTAAGAGAGGAATTAGCATATGGTACCCTCCAGTAGGCCAATTGGTCATAGCAGCAGCGGTGGCAGCAGCCTTGTCGGCCACTCTCTTGGATGGAGCGGCGGCTTGTTCGGCTTCAGTAGCCATGGTGATGACGAAAGCGTGGAAATAGTGGATCAAAGGCGAGAAGTCGTGTCAAAGACGCTTCCTAAAAACCTAATCGCCCCTCTCCCTACAGGATTTGGAGAGGCGGGGTTTCAGAGGCCTGCTTTTCCGTCAGCCATGTACGCGGTGTACGAAATGGGATCATCCGTAGTAGTAATAGTAGAGGAAACGGCAGTGGCTATCGCATGTGAAGGCAGTGGTTCTCTTCTTTTTCTGGAGAGGAGAGAGCTCTCCAATATATAGGCGTAGGCGGATACGAGATGGTTCAACAAAAAGAAACGGCCGTAATTAATTACTAAAAATACCCATAATAAATTATTGAAAACATACGTACTTAAGGCAAAACGTTTCAACTCGTATTCATTCTCATTAACGTTTCAGTCGTTTCAGTTACGACCATTCGTATCCCATTCCTGCGCGATAAAAAGAACACATCGGCTCGGCGAGATTCCCGCAACCCTCGGCACACGTCGTGGCAAGACGGGCGGCGACGGAGGAGCGCACGTGTGGAATACCTCCCTTCTCTTCACACCAAGTCATACTAGTGGGAGAAGAGCTCACCTTATATATTGATAGAAATCTCTCCCACCCAGCCATGTGAGACTAAACTCGCACCACTCCTTTTGTCATGATGGACCCTTAGAGATTTTCCTAAAATTGTTAGATAAGCCTAAAGCCCATCCTATATTTCATCAGATGAGCTCTAAGAGCGCTGCCATGTTGTTGTGTCCGATGGGGTGTGTGTGCAAGACGGATGGCGTCTTGGAGCCGAAGGGCTTTGACGTCATGTCGTTGTGTATAATAATCTTACCAATTATCTATCGCCTAGTTTATTTTCACGCCTAGTATGTCTATTATCCCCTGTTTTGAGATATAGATACGAGTAGTACAATTTCCGATCTTGACACGAGAAGGGAGAAGCTTGGATTGTATTCCTATCATCTCTCGATCAAGCTAGACCGATCGGTCTCCACACCATAGGCGCAGGGATACGACGTTATCATAGGCTTCTCCTCCTCCTCATGTCTCTATCCACGATTACGAGTAAGCAAGCTGTAGAAAAAGATAGCCATGCATCCTCCGGGTCTTGTATTGACACTACAGGAATGAGAAGCTACGCCGACGGCCAAACGTCGGGGCTGTCGGCGTAGCCATTATCCAGGCCAGCCCCACCAAGCAGCCATCGGCGTAAAATTGCCCTCGGCATATTCTATGCTACGCCGACGGCTGCCCTCGGCGTAGCTATTTTTTATTTTATCTCATTAAACTTTGAAAAATCATAATTAAATCGTTCTAATTCGGAAAAATACAAATAATATATCAAATTTGCAGAAAAATAAGACTTATCTATCTACATTCAAATATTACATATTTATAAATAAAAATTAAGTAAAATATAAAACATTATATATAGTTTAAAACGGGCATAAAAAATTCAAAAACAATCGAAACAATGCGAAACCTTCGCGTGGTGTTATATTATGTGACATAGTTAGAAGGAAAAATATCAAACTTGGTATATTGATTATGTCTCAAAGAAACCTTCACAAAATGACCTATCTCATTCGAGGTTTCTTGGCTTTCGGGTCAAATGACCAATGTTATGGCTAGAATCAAGACATAGTTTGTGATAATGTGCCCATATTGTGCATACACATGCATCTTGGGATGACGAACAATGTTGCAGGAGGAAGTTTTCCTTTTCGTCGCACCAAAAAGCCATTTCTCATTTTCCGAGCATAAAAAATGGACGGTTTTGTGAAGCAACCACCAAATGGCTAATTCAAAATACTACCACCACATTTTACAAAAAATACTATACCACCTTATACGGACAATGTACCAACAGGGGGATCCGAAACATTTCCGTCCACCTTTTGTGAAAAAGACAAATTCCTGCCGAATCGGTAGGAAGTGGGTCAGATATGAACTACAAGTACATGATCCGATGCTCATGTTTTTTTACAAAAAATATTTTTAGGTTCACAATATGTTATTTTATCAAAGATCCAATGCAAGTTTAGCGAGACTCGGTCCCGAGCTAAGAATCTTTATGTCCGCCGTTCGACAAAGTTTGACGAAAGTTTAAAACGGGCATAAAAAATTTAAAAACGATTGAAACAATGTGAAACCTTCGCGTGGTGTCATATTATGTGACATAGTTTTAAGAAAAAATAGCAAACTTGATATATTGATTATGTCTCAAAAAAACCTTCACCAAATGACCTATCTCATTCGAGGTTTCTTGGCTTTCGGGTCAAATGACCAATGTTATGGCTAGAATCAAGGCATAGTTTGTTATAATGTGCCCATATTCTGCATACACATGCATCATGGGATGACGAATAATGTTGCAGGAGGAAGTTTTCCTTTTCGTCGCACCAAAAAGCCATTTTCTATTTTCTAAGCATAAAAAACGGACGGTTTTGTGAAGCAACCACCAAATGGCTAATTCAAAATACTACCACCGCATTTAAAAAAAATACTATACCACCTTATATGGACAATGTACCAACAAGGGGATCCGAAACCTTTCCGTCCATCTTTGATGAAAAAGACAAATTCCTGCCGAATCGGTAGGAAGTGGGTCAGATATGAACTACAGGTACATGATCCGATGCTCATGTTTTTTTACAAAAATCATTTTTAGGTTCACAATATGCTATTTTATCAAAGATCCAATGAAATTTTAGCAAGGATCGGCCCCGAGCTAAGAATCTTTATGTCCGCCGTTCGATAAAGTTTGACGATAGTTTAAAACGGGCATAAAAAAATTCAAAAACGATCGAAACAATACGAAACCTTCGAGTGGTGTCATATTATATGACATAGTTATAAGGAAAAATAGCAAACTTTATATATTAATTATGTCTCAAAAAAACCTTTACAAAATGGCCTATCTCATTCGAGGTTTCTTGGCTTTCGGGTCAAATGACCAATGTTATGGCTAGAATCAAGGCATAGTTTGTGATAATATGCCCATATTATGCATACACATGCATCATTGGATGGCGAACAATGTTGCAGGAGGAAGTTTTCCTTTTCGTCGCACCAAAAAGCCATTTTCTATTTTCCGAGCATAAAAAATGGACAGTTTTGTGAAGCAACCACCAAATGTCTAATTCAAAATATTACCACCACATTTTACAAAAATACTATACCACCTTATATGGACAATGTCCCAACAGGGGGATCCGAAACCTTTCCGTCCATCTTTGGTGAAAAAGACAAATTCCTGCCGAATCGGTAGGAAGTGAGTCAGATATGAACTACAGGTACATGATCCGATGCTCATGTGTTTTTTCAAAAATCATTTTTAGGTTCATAATATGCTATTTTATCAAAGATCAAATGCAAGTTTTCCTTTTCATCGCACCAAAAAAGCATTTTTCATTATCCGAGCGCAAAAAGGGGATTTTCTAAAGCAACCACCAAATAGCTAATTCAAAAACGGAGGGTTATTGATTAGTTGATATGGATATCATATTTGGATTCCTCTCATTTTTATGATCAATTTAGACATATTATTTGTTGAATTTTAATTTACAGATTTAAAGATATTAATTATTCTATATTAAATAGAAAAATACAAAAAAATAAAGTTATTATATTTTTATTTGAATTCAATAATATTTTTACTTATTCATTAATATTTACTTAAATAATTGTTTGTAATTTCAAAAAATACAAACATGTGACATGATGATATAAGAGTTAATAGGATTGATATCATAGTATTGACACTAATGTATGAATTAATTTGCGGAAACGGATTCTAAAGGAACGAGGAAGTTAAGCGTGCTGAAGCTGGAGTAGTATTAGGATGGGTGACCTGCTGGAAAGTTTGACTAAGACTGGAATTTAATCAAATATTAAGTATAATTAGTGTTAAAAATATTCAAATTAGGAGATTAACAAGTGAAACAATTCAAAGAATAAAAAAATTGAGGAAAAAAATTATTTTTTTTCAAAAAAAAAATGTTTTTGCAACCGGCCGACAGGCTATGCCGACGGCCGCTACGCCGACGGCAAAGCCCTCGGCGTAGCATAAGCCGACGGCATTTCGATACGCCGACGGCTTGAGTGTGCTCCGCCGAGGGAGATCTTTGCCGAGGAGGCTACGCCGAGGGCTGCCCTCGGCGTACCATACGCCGAGGGTATTTTGGCCTACGCCGACGGCATTTTGCCTTGGTATGCCGGGGGTAATTTGGCCTACGCCGACGGCCTTTTGCCCTCGGCGTAGCGCGCGGGTCCCGTAGTGTGAATTATTGATGGGTAGTTAATTTCCGTTGTGGTTTTGCATTGGCACGTAGAGTCGGCATGGGTGGGACGCTAGGCATCCAACCACGGTTGCGGAGAGACGTTTGTGGAGCTGTGCGACCCAGGGGACATGACGGCAAACCGTTCATGCTGCGACGTGTGCTACTACAATGGATGCCGTGGCGGCGGTGCGTCTATCTCGGCATCGGCACAACCCGGGGATGCTAGTGCTGGCACTATCTAGCTACCTGCTAGTTAGCGCCGGCCCTGAGCGGTTGCGCAGGCCCCGGTTGCTAGGGGCGCCACCCACGTATGTAGAGTCATGCCCTTTGTTTGTTTAAAAAATTATGTGAACCAAATCAGCCAAACTAACATCTTAGCCTTTTTACGGCAATGTTGTTTGCATTGAAAAATTAAGTGAACCGAATCAGCCCACTAACAGCTGAGGCCTTTTGCTGCAACGTATACGATTTGTGCACTTATTAAGGAAACACACGTGTGTAAATGAACCGAATGAGACCATTCTCTCTAATTAAAACAAAAAGATCGAGCCGCTGCATTGAGACCTGAGCGCATGAACCCCAAACCAGCCGTTTAGGGAGAATTGTGCTCAATATTTACTTCTACTAGATGAATTGGTGTGCTACTAGTGTTGAGGCCAAAAGTAAGATAGTATTTTAGCCATAGATTTAATTATCTAAAACCGAACCATATTGAGTAACTTGTATGTAATCTACACATACAACTATAGTTGAAGGAATAGTTATTTTGATTAGAGATGAGAAAACATATCATCGATCAATACATGTCACTCTAAGTTGTTTTTCCTGAAATGGAAGGAACACGATGGTTTTCTAAAGATACGCTTCTGTGTCATCCATTGTTTTTTGATTATTGATTAGAATTACTTGCCTGAGGAATCCCTGTCCGGGTGCTATTTTATTGTGAGAACACACTTTTGCATTTAAGCTGCTCGGCTATGTTATACCACCCTCGTTCATTAAAAGAAGACATATAATATGCTTTAAGCCAAACAATGTAAAGTTCAAACAATTTTATAGAAAAACTATCGAGAACGACTATAGTATATATTGCGCCACGGGTGCAAATGATCAACTCAGGCCGGCAACCATATGTTTTATCTCCTTTTAGTACAGCGTACGCTTTTAGTACAACACATCAGCGTCAGTATCAAAAGCGCAAAATTTATAAGGTGTTTAAATACATTTGCCTTGCAAAGAAAAATATAGCCATGCATCATTTTCCATTTTTCAGAAAAAATAATGCTACCACCAAGCAAAGTAAACTTTTGCGTAAGAACAAGAAAAATCTGCTTGGCCAGTAGTCCACAAAGCTTTAAAAATGTTTTACTCTACCTGGCCTGGACACATTGAAATGAATAACTATACTTAAAGATACAATGCTCTTGCATCAGATTTGCATAGTACATAGGAAACCTTTATAATGTTTTTTGCATCAGATTTATATAGTACATAGGAAACCTTTACAATGTTCTTGCATCGGATTTACATGGTACCTAGGAAACAACCGAGCCTTGAGAAAATAGTAAACTGAAACATGCCCATCTTACAAGTGTTTTCACCATGTACCCATTTTTCCCATTGGTTTCTTTTTTACTCTTCAATAACAAATATCACCATTTTGGCTACTAGCATCATAATCTGTATGTGCAGACCTACTCAAAGGTTAACTGAAGTAGCACGGACAATTCAAAGAGTAATAACTACTGCGGCAAAGCATTAGAGCAAGTTTAATATTATAGCTGGTTGTTGGCTATAAGTTATTGCCACGTTATCTATAGCCTACCAATTAGCTAACATGTACAATAGGTAAAAAGATGTATTACTTTATTAATATGTGCCCCACCATTTATTCTCACAAAGCACCTAGGTGGATGTGATAGATGAAAGGATCGTATGGGCACCTAGAGGGGGGTGAATAGATGCTACTTCAAATTTTCTTCTTTTTCAAATTAAGGTTTGACCAAAAGGTAAATTCTCTACATAATGCAACTGAGGTGAATTTACCTATATGACAATTATGCAAGAGCAACCATAACACAAAGTATAAAGAAGTAAGTAAAGCGCGGTAAAGAATAGAAGTAACCAAAAGTGGTGGACGCGGAGACACAAGGATTTGTTTCCCGTAGTTTCTTCCTTTTGAGGGGAAGTACGTCTACGTTTGGAGAGGGGGTGGTTTCAAACCACCAACGCCATGAAAGGCCTCCCTTTTTCTCCGATGAATCTCACCCCAACGGGATCGATTCACCTTCCACTATATCGGCAGCCTTCAAGGTGGAAGCCGGCACCTTTACAAGTTTGGGGCACACATCCACAACTTAATCGGAGGCTCCCAAATACAAGCAAGCTGTCAAAGCAATCAAAGACAAGCTTATAAGAACCAAAACAAGAACTAGGGTTTCCAAGAAAACACTAGAGCAAAGGGGCCCTCAATGAAATGAGGGGGAAATGAAGATCTCTTTTGGTGAAGTAGTAGATCGGGGCCTCCTCCTTCAATTCCCCAAAGATCAAAGACTTTGGGTGGTGGAATGAGGAGATCTTGAAGATTTGGTGGCTCCAATGGTGGTCTTGACTTTAATGTGGATGAGAATCTTTTCCCAAGGTAGGTGGAGGGGTATACCCCTCCAAGAAATCTGGCCATTGGAGCCTTTAATGTAGCGGTAGTACCGGAAGTTCAAGCGGTACTACCGGAGAACTCCGGTACTACCGGACCTGGTACCGGACTTGGTACCGGAAGACCAATATTCAAACTTCATAAGCCCTGGCCACAGCGGCACTACCGTAAAGCGGTAGTACCGCAAGTGGCAACCGGTACTACCGGAGGCGCAGTGGAATCAACAACTTGGTCGAGAAAACTCTCTGTCACGCCAGGTAGCAAAATGCGGTAGTGTAGAGGTCCCAACCTTTAATAAGGTAGAGATCCCTGTGTTTACAATGCTAGTCCCTGGATCAATAGCTAGCATCCACAGTTAAGATGTAATATCAAGATACAAAGGTCATAATACAGCTTTATAACCAGGAATAAAATAATTCATTACATCTTACATAGCTCATTTGGCTATCTTATTACAATGCAGCAGATAATAACTATAGCATGGAGTCCTTCATATTCAAAGTGCCACAGGCAAACATGTTGGTTGTAGACTTGTAATCCTAAATCAACACATCTTACTAACATCAAACAAACCTGCAACATAACAAGTTACAGCCACAAGGGTCAATACATTTGAATTGTATTGGCAAGTGATACTATGGTAGTATGGTGGAGTCTATCATCTATATGTATTTGGCTAAGTGGAGCTTAGGCTTGCTTTGCTCAAAATAGATTTTCCATATCTTTTGAAAAACACTAAGTTTTTGCTTGACAAAATCACCCAAGGCATCTCCCAATAGAAATTGGTGATCCTTCAACCCTTGTTCAACCACAAGTTTTTAACTTAGAAATTTGGATGAGGAGATTCTTGATAGCTTCCATGTCTTGATGCTCAAATTGTCCTTTACCAGGGACATGGCTAAGTACTTAGATTTTACACTCTGCAGAGGTGGTGCACTTTCCCCACAAGACTTGGTTTCACCAAGACAAGATCTTTCAGAAGCCTTCCCTTAGACCAAAATGGACGCGCTCCAACCTATCAATCCCCTACCACCAACTGTCCATTTGGCTAAGTTATTGCAACCTATATGATCCAGGCAGAGCCCATAATGCCAAGTGGCTGCACTTGAAGCTTCTCAACATTTGACATCTCAAATCTCTTTGTTCCTGGGTGGCCATCCATAAGTGAGATACCAAGTTTCCCCCAGTATACTGGACTTGGTGATGCCCAAGTTTTCCTCAGCATACTGGACTTGCATAACCACTCAACAGAAACCATTCTTTCCATTCCACCCAGGTGATTCATTCACTTAGTTGTTTTATTAAACAAAACACAAGTCCTTGACTTAGAAATATTCCATAGCATGAAATATAATCCACCCTTTTTTTCTACTAGCTAAGCTAAGCATGATAGTAGTAGGAATCTTAACTTAGGAATTTCTACTAAGGTTTTCACCTACTAGGATTTCCCATGGCATAGTTTATACTTAGCAAAATACCATGCAAGTCCTACTTAGAAATATCACCAATGCATAGTGAAAATAATGGGACAAAAGTATGTAGCACCACTTGCCTTTTTGGTAGAGAATATAAATTCACTCCTTGATCTTGCAACAATCACACTCTTCAATTCCACTACAATTCAATCAAGCAAGCAATAATTCAATCTACCATTCAAGCAACACATCACATAAAATGATAGAAACAAAACAATGTATGCAAGCATGCTAAAGATTGTTTGATTTGGAAAAGTGGTTTCTAATAGGTTATAAACATTCTAAAACACTTAATGGTCATTTTATAAAGTGGCAAAACTATTTGCAAAAGATTCTACCTATAAACCATTTTTAAACCAAAGCATTATTTTATGTGGTTGAAAATGTCTTTAGCAAAGTAATAATTTTTATAGGGTTCACCAAATACATTTTCAAATCATAAAACTTTGTGTTTGGGGTCAGAGAGTTTAAATCAAAACATTTCTCAAAGGTTTTCCTCCGAAATCATTTTTAAACCATAATAAAAAAAATTATTTGGCTAGAAATGTTTTAAATCAAAGATTCATTCTTTTGCTTCACCAATTATATTTTTGAAACCACCAATTGATTTCTATGGTCAGTAGGTTCAAAACAAACCATTTGCCAAAGATTTCATCTCAAAAATCATTTTAGAACAAATTTTATATTCTAAACATGCATACACAAGTTTCTACAAAAACAATCAATTTAACAGAAGCATTTTACTAAACAAAGTGCATGGTTGGTTAGGGTTTGTCTTGCTGATTCCATTGATATAAAATTTACAAAATTTGGACGTGTGGTTTGAAAGTTATGAATTATTCAAATTGGAACATCAAATAGATCAAATCCTGGTTTTTATAAACAGGCAGGGCCACGTGGCATGTTACTATTCGTCGGTAGCGCTTCGTGCGGATTGTGCAACGAGGAGCGTTAGATGTTAAACAGATCGTGCGGCTCTGATCAAAAGATACCTCTTCGCTTAGTCAATCTATCGTGGCCACGCGATCAAGATCCTACGGTGCTCAGCACACTAACCATCGAGTGGCGGCACTGGCGGCGGCAGGTGGCGGCGCGTGCTCTGTTCGCGGTGGTTCTGGTGAAGCAGGGAGGAAAGAAGAGAGAGAAGATGCTCACAGGGTTCGCAGTGTCATGGGGAAGCTTGAGGCGGTCTCCTTCTGTCAAGGGGAGCACAGGAGCGACGGTGATTGCTCGCCGGAGTCTGCACGGTGTCGGGCACGTTCTGGTCGTCGCAGTTGGCGAGGCTACAGGCCACGGGAAGGAAGAATAATAGTTGCGTTAGATGCGTACGGGTTCTGCGATCATGTGTGCATCAATGAGAGGTATGGGGGTGGTCAGTTACTACCTGGAGGGCTCGTCGGAGAAAAGACAGACGGCGGCGCTGCTGGTCGTCGTCGTTGCCGACGCTGGGGGCACGCGCGAGCGAGATGAGGGTGCAGAGAGAAGCGCCAGGGACTGGGGGTCACGCTCGTGTGCTCGAGGAGGCGAGGGGCGGAGGGGTTTGGCCGGAATTGGAGGTGGAGTTCGCCGGAGGCAGTGGGGGTTCGGAGATGATTCCGAGCAGCCTGGTGGCTCTTGAGGCGTGATGTTTGGGGGAGAAGGAAGAGGGGAGCCTGGCGATTAATACTGTGTGGTCACGACGAGGAAATAACACGGCATTAAGGGGGATTTAAGCCGAGAAATCAGTGCAGCAACGGCGGCGAGGTTTGGGGGAAGAGGTCGTCGCGGGGTTGAAGATGCTGACGGGGCAGGTGGGGTCTAGTGGCAGCGAGAGAGAGAGTGGGAGTGGGGCCTGCTAGTCGGCGACAGAGTGGGTTCTTTCTGCGGTAAGAAAAACTCTTCGGGGAGAGAGGGAGAGGTGGGCTGCTGATGGGATTAGTGGGCTAGGTTAGTTGGGTTGCTTTGTTTCATTTTTTTTGTTCAGATTGTTTTTCCTTTTCCAATTCTATTAACCTGTTTTGTTTTTGTTTAATTATTTCAAACATCAATTTGATTTCAAAACTCAACCAAAATTTGTGTAGATACAAATAATGATTATTAAAGCTTTCTGAAGTCAAATTTAAAATAAAACTTTTATTATTTTTAGGGTCTTTTAATTATTTAATTAGGCCCTTGTTTTAACTCAAATAAAATTTAATAATATTTTCAAACACCATTTGAATTTCTAAAACCTTCCAAATCTTTTCAGTAGGTTTTTATTTGTTCATTTGGGTGTGAAATAATTCGCCTTGAACTATTTGGAATGTTTTTTTAATATGTTTTATTAATCATTTAAAATTGGATTTGTCTTTATTCAAATAGCATTTGGTTTATGCCATTTTATTTTATTTTGGAGAATTATTTATCCTTTTATTTTTATTTGGATTTGGATTTTATTCATTCCATTTGCTTATGGTCTTGGCCAAGATTTAATTTGGTCTTTAAATATTCCTTATTTAATATTTCTTTCTTCATCTTATAAAATCCATATCTTTTTATTTAGGGATCCAAATTTGGTGATTCCAATTTGTAAATCTTATTTAATATTTGTTTATCCTTTTAAACCCCTTTAGGATCATTTGCTCATCATTTGGTATGGATTTATAGATAAGTGCTTTATTAGCTTTGGGAATTCAATTCCCTTATCTTATTAAATTCATAAGATTTTATCCATGGCTCCAAATTAAGTGAAACCAATTTCTATGGTTTATAATATTTCTATTTGTCATTCTCGATTATTTGTAAATGTTTGTTGACAAATTTTTATTTGTATCAAATCCATAGTCTTAGAGATATCTTGGAAATGTTTTTCTTCCATTAGGGTTTTAGGGTTTTGGTTTTATTCTCCAAGTGTTTAAATTTCAAGATACATTCATTGAGGAATGCATTTCTCTTGATTTGGATTTTGTTGGATTCAAACTTTAATTAAAGTTTGTTCAAGATGGGATTTTTAAGTTTCCATTTAGAAAACAAAGTTTCTTTTCACCCTAAATTTCAACAATTATTTATTTTGTTTATTTATTTTTCACATTACAAAATTTGGAAAAAATTTGGGATGTGACAGGTATTACCGCATTTTGCTACCTAGGCAGCCAGTGGCTTTTGCCAACATACAAAAGGCTACTGCCACGCCAGGTAGTAAAATGCGGTACTACCGCATTTTAGTACCGGGGTGAGCAGTGGCCTTTTATAGGTTGGAAAAGGGGTTCTGCTGTGCACGGTACTAAAATCCGGTACTACCGCATTTTAGTACCGGAGCGGGCAGTAGCTTTTGACAAGTGGTTAAAAAGCTACTGTCGTGCTAGGTACTAAAATGTGGTGCCCGACAGTGGCTTTTTAGCAACTGATCACAATCTACTGCTGCGTCCGGTAGCAAAAAGCGGTACTACCGCTTTTTGGTACCGCACCAGGCAGAAAGTTTCTGGACGGTTGTTTAACCATTTCCAAGCCTTTTTCAATGCACCTGCGATACACTTGACAAATAATTATTCCGAAATGTGTGTTGTTATAAAACAGCAAAATCACTAGGGATAGGAAATGCTCTTTCAATCTCCCCCTTTTTGGTGTTTGATGACAACACACATTTTGCAGGATAATCCATTGACTATAAGATAGAGATGAGGCTCCCCCTGGATATGTATAATCAAGCCACATACTATCAATAAGTTACCTGGGAGTAGAAGTCGCACATACGTTTGCTAAATAACATGTGATGACCAATATTGATTAGGAATGGGGAAGGTCGTCACATACACCACATAAGATGGATCCAAATGAGAATAGCCATATTACACACAAGATGGATCCATATGATAACCACACAGTCTCACCATACATAGCACAAATAGTTAGTTCACACATAATAAGAGGCAAGTAAATAAAGTTCACAAGCGACTAAGAATCAATGGCAAGAACGAGCTTGTGACTTTTCCCTCGCAAATCCCGCATACCTAATGTGCAACTTCTCCCCCTTTGGCATCAAGACGCCAAAAAGGGGACAAGAGCAACACTAACGTCCCAGGGATCATTCGTCCTCATAATCATCACGTGCATCATCATGAGTTGGCGGGGCACGGAAGGAGGAGGTGGCATCATCATCCCAGAGGCTGTGCTTGGAGATCCATTGGTCTGCTGGGGTAATGTTATTCTCGGAGCCCTTGGAGACGGTCAAGCCTTGATCCTCCATCATTTCCTTCTGACGAGCAACTGACTTCTTGGCATAGACATGGGCCTCGTACATGCGTTTCTGATTGTCCACTTGGAGGCAGAATATCTTCTTGAGTTTGGCCTCAAATCTCTTGGCCTAAGATGGCTGAGCGGGCTTGCGACGTGAGACCACATAGTCAGTATCCTGCTGGGCATCATCAGCATCACCGGATTCCTCCACAACAGGGTTCCCATCCTCATCAACAATCTGACCATCGGCATTGCGTGGTTTGAGATGGGTCTTGATCAACAGATTCTTGTGGCGGTGAGTGACAAGGCGAAGAGAAGGCAAGTCACGGGCAATCACAGGGCACTTGCTAATAATGAGAGCCATGATGTACGGATCAAAAGGAGACAACCTCCTTTGAAAAGTGGCACATACCATTTCATTCCAAATAACATCCATCACATCCATAGGTAGGCCACAGTCACGGTGGTGAAAGGTGGAGAGCATAATATCCACCATGAAGGCATGTATATCATCAACATTCCCAGCACGGGGGGCGACGGTCTCATAGAAGATGCGATGCAAGATGTCATATGTAGGTAGAAGCCCTTTGATCCTTCCAGGGATGCCGCGCCCCCTGATGTACAGTGGTGCAAGAGCATCCTTCTTCTTGGGGCGATCATTGTCATGGCACCGAAAGCCAACGGGAGTGTCTTTGCCACGATCTTCGTACCCGAGAATAGCCGCGAACTCAGCCAATGTTGCTTGCTTGACAACACCCTCGGTCATCCAGGTGAGAGACCGAGTCTGATTCTTGGCAAAGTGAACGGTTGCATAGAACTGAGTAATGAGCATTGGGTCATAGTTGCACCAGAACTCCATAATGGGAAGCAAGCCAATGTTGGTGAAAATCTTAAGAGCTTCACCAAAGTAGTTCAGGTGTTTCCTCACATGATTCATCTCGATCCACTTTTGAGGAACCACCATTTTGTCATCTTTCATGAGGATCTCATGGAACACCCGCTCTTGGAAGTCCGTATAGAAGAGGCTACCTTCCCGAGCATGAGAGCGAGCAGCCACATAGGGATTGACAACACGCAGGTCATGAAACTCTATCTCAGACAAATCAGATAGCAGCTTTGGCCCAGATGGCCCTGAACTGTGGCTCTTGCGAGGACCGAAGGGAGGAGGAGATGGAGGAGCTTTACCACGACCAGCACTTTGCTTGACCCCCCCCACCCCGACGACCACGAGTTGCTTGCAGTTTCAGACGGGCGCTAGGTTGAGGCATGACCTCCTCTTCTGACTCAGTCTCTGACTCTGACTCATAGTCCTCGATCTCATGGAGAGCTTTGGAGCGTTTACGCAATCCCCGGGAACCCCCTGCACCTGTGAAAGAACGAGGGAGATAGCATAGGGGTAAGGGCACAAGAACCCGAGACAAACCGAGGATGGAACTCTTGGTATTAAAAAAAATTGATGTCAGTACAGGGCAGTAGTACCGCGAAGCGGTAGTACCGGAAAAATATTCCCGGTACTACCGGCCCGCGACCACAGGGCAGATCTGAGACAGAGATCCATGTACGGGCAGTAAATTTGTTGTAAAACAAGAATTCCATCGGACAAAGTGGTAGATCTGGTAGATAGCACACGGTACAACCTCAAGAATACGTGTTTTAGCCAAGAATCAAAGTTGCCCTAGATTCAATGGAGAAAACAAGTGAGAAGAGGAGGAGAGCGGTAGTACCGGTGTCCATGGCGGTGGAGAATGAGGAGGAGCCCACGAGGAAGCCGGATCCGGTGTGGATCCGGGAAAAGGACAAGGGGGCGGGGCTCCGGCGGCGTGCTCGTGCTCCTGGGCGGCGCTGGTGAGGAGTGGAGACGGAGAACTAATGAGGCACTGAGAGGTGCCTCTCCCACGTCTCCAATCTTAACCGAAATGCACAAGCGGTAGTACCGGATCCACGAGCGGTAGTACCGCTATGCGGTAGTACCATAGACAACTACCGGTAGTACCACACCTGGGAAGTTTCCAGACAGGGCCCTGGAAACTGATCCAGGAGCGGTAGTACCACTAGTCATTTCCGGTAGTACCGTTTGGCGGTAGTACCGCTAGTGAGAACCGGTAGTACCGTAGCCATCAGGACAGAGAGCCAAGATACATAAAATGGAGGGTTCTTGTGCAGAGTAGATGAGTTTTTTCGGGGGATAAGAATGGCATGGGTTTAGAGAGTCACACTGATATGGGCAAATGCACTCAAAAATTATTAAAAATATATGGAGAGCCAAATGTGAGTGCACGACCAAAAGAACAAAACCAACTAGAGGATGACAAACACGAGTAAGCACAACAACCTCTCGATTGAGAGGGGGCGGTGGCCTAGGCCACCATGTTTGAGTATACTCGGCTTGGCACCACGAAGATATATCTTGGGTCCATTACCGAAACTCGTCATTAAGCTCACATATCACAAAATGATATTAAGAGGAATGATTTTGTTTACTTTGCGCATAATGGGGGGAGGGGTGGTCCAATCAATTAGGACCGCACTCCCCCTATGTCCATCCCAACACCTAAACCAAATATGGGTCGAGTAGTAGGTGAGAGTGCAAGATAATCAAGTCAAGCTCCTTGAATCTACGATATTTAGTTCATTCCTCAAGTAGCAAAACCTTGCTTAATCAAGTGGCTTCGTGAAGATATCGGCAAGTTGATCTTTGGTTGATACATAGGATAGATCAATATCACCTCGAGCAACATGATCTCTAATGAAGTGATGACGAATCTCAATATGCTTTGTCCTTGTGTGATCCACTGGGTTGTATGCAATTTTGATGGCACTTTCATTGTCACATAGAAGAGGCACTTTGTCACAAAGGACACCGTATTCCTTTAAAGTTTGCCTCATCCATAGCAATTGAGTGCAAGCACTAGCGGCAGCAACATACTCGGCTTCGGTGGTAGAGAGAGATATACAATTTTGCTTCTTAGAAGACCAACATACCAACGACCTACCAACAAATTGGAAAGCCCCAAATGTTGATTTTCTATCGTCCTTATCACCCGCCCAATCCGAATCCTTGTATCCACAAAGAGCAAATGTTGAGCCTTGAGGATACCAAAGACCATAAAATGGGGTATGAACTAAATATCTAAGATTCTCTTGACCGCCATTAAATGGCTTTCCTTAGGAGCCTCTTGATATCTTGCACACACACCTACACTCAACACAATATCGGGTCTAGATGCACAAAGGTAAAGCAAAGAACCAATCATGGACCGGTATACCTTTTGATCCACATCTTTACCATTTGGATTTTGTTCTAGATGAGTCTTTGTAGCCATGGGAGTAGGAGCTCCATTTAAATCTTGCATTTTGAATCTCTCGAGCATATCTTGAGTATACTTGGTTTGATTGAAGAATGTCCCTCCTCTAACTTGCTTGATCTCAAAGCCAAGAAATAATCTCAACTCTCCCATCAAAGACATCCGGAACCTACTAGTCATAACTTTGAGAATTCATCATTAAAAGCTTTGTTAGATGAGCCAAAGATAATATCATCAACATATATTTGGCATAAAAAAAGCTCCCCATTGACCCTCTTAGTAAAAAGAGTGGGATCGATTTTCCCAACCTCAAATCCACGGTCAAACAATAATTCTCTAAGGTGCTCATACCAAGTGCGTGGGGCTTGATTGAGCCCATAGAGCGCCTTATCAAGTTTGTAGACATGGTTTGGGAGGTTGGGGTCCTCAAAACCCAGGGGTTTCTTAACATATACTAATTCATTTAATGGACCATAAAGAAATGCACTTTCTACATCCATTTGTTGCAACTTAAAGTTATGATGTGCCACATAAGCAAGAAGGATACGGATGGACTCAAGGCGAGCCACGGGTGCATATGTCTCTCCATAGTCAATGCCTTCAATTTGAGAGAACCCTTGTGCAACCAATCTAGCCTTGTTTCTTACTATGATTCCATGCTCATCTTGCTTGTTCTTGAATATCCACTTTGTTCCAATAACATTGCGGCAATCCTTTGGCTTCTCAACTAACTTCCATACTTTGTTTCTCTCAAAGTTGTTGAGTTCTTTGTGCATAGCTTCTAACCAATCCGAATCTTCAAGAGCTTCCCACACTTTCTTTGGTTCAATCATGGAGATGTGTGCTTGGTGTTCACTGAACCTCTTCAATTGTGCTCTTGTGGAGATACCTTTTCCTTAGATCACCAACAACATTTTGGAGGGAGTGGTCTCTTAATTCCAACATTCTTTCCTTTCTAGCTTGGCGACGAGCGTGGATCTCTGTATTGTTTCTAGGAGGACCCTCTTCATCATTTTGATCCTCGTCTTGACCTTGATCATCGTTGGAATCATCCTCTATATTGGGAGGCAAAGATTGACCTTGGTCTTGATCAAGTGCTCTTCTAGCATCAATTTGAGCTTGTCTCAAAGCATTTTGTACGGATCTTCCTTGATAAATTGACTTGGCACCACTTGACAACCTGGCGAATGGATCAAGCTCCCCTTGACTAGAGTTGCCACTTTGATCATCATGTTGAGGTTCCACATCTTGTCTTTGGCTTGAGTCAATGTCCTCTTCGGTGGATGGAGCTTGTTGAGGTTGTGAAGATGAGGGCTCCACTTGAGTGGAGCATAGTTCTTCTCGATCCGCCATAAGGGGTTCCTCAACGGGGCGGATAAATCCCACACCCATTCTTCCTATGGCATCCTGAGGCATTTCATCATCTGCATCACAAGCATCAACACGCCCCCCTTGGGGACCATCATATTCTTCGAAGGTCACACTACAAGATTCTATGACGGCTCCGGAGAGCTTATCATAGATTCTATAAGTGTGAGATTCGAGACCATAGCCAACAAAAATACCCTCTAATGCTTTAGACTCGAATTTAGACAAACGAACACCTTTTATGAGATAGAAACACTTACAACCGAACACCCGGAAGTAATATATGTTGGGCTTGTTACCTGTAAGAATTTCATATGGAGTCTTGTTGATTTCTTTGCGGAGGTAGAGCCGGTTTGAAGCATGACAAGCGGTGGAGATGGCTTCGGCCCAAAAGTTGTATGGAGATTTAAACTCCGCCAACATGGTCCTAGCCATCTCAATAAGAGTCCGGTTCTTCCTTTTGGCCTCACCATTTTGTTGAGGGGTGTATGCAGCGAAATATTGATGTTTAATCCCCTCATCACTAAGGGAAATCATTCAAGGTGTAGTTCTTGAACTCTTTGCCGTTGTCGCTTCTTATAATCAACACGGGAACATTGTATTGCCGTTGAACCAAGTTGATGAAGTCAATAAAGGTCTTTTGAGTCTTACTCTTCAACTTGAAGAAATAAACCCAAGAGTATCTTGAAAAGTCATCAACAATCACCAAACAATATTTCTTCCCACCAAGACTTGCATGAGATGGAGGACCAAATAGGTCCACATGGAGGAGTTCCAAGATCTTGGTAGACTTGATTTGATTCTTAGGCTTGTGAGGAGCGTCATGCATCTTCCCTAGAACACATGCCCTGCAAACACGATCTTTGGCAAAGGAAACATTTTCTTTTAGTCCAACAATATGGCCCTCCTTATGAAGACTTTGCAAAGTTCTCATATTGACATGGTATAGTCGGCGATGCCATAGCCAACCCACGTCAGCCTTTCCGAATAAGCACATCGGACCTGTAGTGGCTTACTCCAAAAAGTCCACCACATACAAGTCATGTTCGACGTACCCAACGAAAGCGACCTTGAGAGACTTGCTCCACAAGAGGACCACAATATCAACATCAATAAAGACGGCAAAGCCCATCTTTCCAAGAACAAGGACTGAAAGTAAGTTGTATCCAAGGGTCTCAACAAGCATGACGTTCACGAGTGTAATGTCGTGAGCAACCACTACCTTGTCGAAACCCATTACCTTAGACTTTGATCTGTCGGCATATGTCACGGTGATTTGATCATTATTTGGCTTTAGGTCCTTAACAATAGACGAGCTTCCGGTCATATGACTAGTGCAACCACTATCAAGCACCCACTTTGAACCTCCGGAAGCATATGTCTACAAAAGATCAAACTAATTTTTAGGTACCCATTTTTCAATGGGTCCTCTTTTGTTAGCAACAAGGGTCTTGGGAACCCAAATAGACCAAGCAATATAACTATCATAAGGCCCAACATATTGTGCATACACATCACCATAATAATCACGCATTAGAACATAGTGAGGGTTAGCACTTCCCGCAAAGTCATCATGAGACATAGTTTTACCACTTGTGGTCTTACTATCCACAATGGTCTTGTTGGTCTCTTGTGCGGGCTTGGCCTTCTTATTCTTATTGTTCTTCTTATTGGTTTTGGAAACAAAACCAATGCCCCCTTTATCACCACTACGCCTTTGCTTGCTCAAAAGCTCATCAATGGACTTGTTGCCTTGTGGAAATGTGGCCTTAGCAAGCTCCCCCTTCAACCTAGCATTCTCTTCAAGAATAGTTGTGCTACTAGATGGAATGAAGTTACTAGGTGAAGGAATATTGGCCAATTGAGTTTGAAGCGTTTCATGGGACTTTGTGAGAGACAAGAGTTCACTCTCCAAGGCCTTGTGAGCCTTGTTAAGCAAAATAAAGTCCTCAACAAGTTTTTCATGAACCACACCAAACTCAATCTTGTCCTTTTTAGCCCGTTTGTATTTAGCAATAGCATGATCACGCTCTTTGATGAGTTTGTTAACAATAGTGTCATTGGCCTCATCAAGCCCTTCAAGTTTTAATTCAAGTGACAACCTAGTTTCTTGTTCTTCTTCTAGAGCATTGTTTAAAGCCTCTAGCTCAATCATATGTTCATGCCCAAGTTTACATCTTACATCTAGAAGCTCTTGAGTATGTGAGAGTTGATCTAAGATGTTCCCAAAATGTAACTTAGCATCTCCTTCTAGGTTAGTCATAAACTCATCAAAGGTAATTAATTCCTTTTTAACATCAAGAGACATCTCATCATCAATTTCATCATTATCTAAGGGAGTAGAGCGGGATGATGAGGATACCTCCGTTCCTCTTGCCATAAGGCAAGTGACGTTCTTGGTGGAGGAGTTCTCATTTGGAGAATCGAAGAGTGAGAATGTTGGAGTAGAAGTGGTGGCTAACGCAGCCACACCATTAGAAGTTTCATCTTCCTCCTCTTCATCATCTTCATTGTCGGAGGAGTATTCTTCATGAGTGATTAAGACAATTTCTCCCGACTTCTTGTTGATGGGATTCTTCTTGATGAAAGGTTTCTTGTAAGGTGCCTTGAGAGTCTTCTTCAACACAAGTTTACCACCATGATCTTCTCTCTTCTCATAGGGGCAACTTGCCACAAAGTGACAGCGGTCACCACAATTGAAGCAAGTTCTCAACCTAGTGGTATTCTCTCTTTTCCCATTTGGGTTGCTTCTCCGTTGCATTTCCATCTTGGCCTTGGCGAGGTTCTTCCAAAAGTTCTTTGCATAGAAAGCCATATATTGACCATGAGCAATCTTGACTTCATCGGGATGGTCCATGGAAAGTCCTTCATCACTATCATCTTCATCCCCATGATCCACCACTTTGGCCTTCAAAGCAACATTGACAACATTGCTCATACCAAGGGCACGAGCACGTGCATCTTTGGCATTCTTGGCGGCAACCTTGAAAGCGGCCATCTCTTGCATAACTTCATTGGAGGTCATGAGATGGTAGTTGTGTCTACCTTGCAAGCTCTTCAAGTCTGTGGGCTCAAAGGGCATGAGTGCACTCACATATTTTCTTTTTATCCATGCATCATCCACATGTGAGGCACCCACATTTCTAAAAGCGGTGGCGGTGGTTTTGAGCCTTCGGTACATGTCTTCGTGATCTTCACCTTCTTTCATGTAGAAGCCTTCGGCTTCATTGCTTAGAGCATCATATCGGTTCCTCCTCATACTCTCATTTCCAACAAACAATACGGTGAGAGCATCCCAAGCTTCCTTGGCAATGCTTAAGTGCTCAATGTGTGGATTGTCCCCAATCCTTGTTGAATCATATGCAAAGCAGTGGCATTGAGTTGACTATTGACAACCTCTCTTCTTGTCATGTTGTTTGGATCCCCAATAAATAGTCCATGCTCGATGATGTTCCATAGTTCAATGCAAGAGCTGCGCACATGAGTTCTCATTAGTGATTGCCATTGAGCAAAAGTAGCCGACTCTTCAAGCTTAGGTGGGTCACCCCTATTGTACACATGAGGGTGAGGGATGGGAGGATCGGGAGAGTACTAAGAATCACGGTGCTCACCCTTCCCCCCATCAAGTTTTGTGGAGGAATTAGCGTTGTCTTGTTTACCCCCCACCATCATACCCTCGAGGGATACCGACGTATTCCCTTTAGGTAAAATGGATGGTTGATCCTCTTGAGGAGATGGGGGTGATGACCCTTCTTTGTCTTTAAGAAGTTACTCAAGCATCTTCTTGACTTCGTTGACCAAGGAAGAGCTCAATCTTGTTTCCAAGTTTTTTAGATCTTCCATGGTCACCGGGGTCAGCTCACTACCACCATCCCCTTTGTCGCTACCCATATTCTCTTAGGCGGTAAAGCCCAAATAAAGAGCCAAGGCTCTGATACCAATTGAAAGGATCGTATGGGCACCTAGAGGGGGGGTGAATAGGTGCTACTTCAAATTTTCTTATTTTTCAAATTAAGGTTTGACCAAAAGGTAAATTCTCTAGATAATGCAACTAAGGTGAATTTACCTATATGACAATTATGCAAGAGAAACCACAACACAAAGTAGGAACAAGTAAGTAAAGCGCGGTAAAGGATAGAAGTAACCAAAAGTGGTGGACGCGGAGACACAAGGATTTGTTTCCCGTAGTTCCTTCCTTTTGAGGGGTAGTACGTCTACGTTTGGAGAGGGGTGGTTTCAAACCACCAACGCCACGAAAGTCCTCCCTTGTTCTCTGATGAATCTCACCCCAACGGGATCGATTCACCTTCCACTATATCGACAACCTTCAAGGTGGAAGCCGGCACCTTTACAAGTTTGGGGCACACATCCACAACTTAATCGGAGGCTCCCAAATACAAGCAAGCTATCAAAGCAATCAAGGACAAGCTTGTAAGAACCAAAACAAGAACTAGGGTTTCCAAGAAAACACTAGAACAAAGGGGCCCTCAATGAAATGAGGGGGAAATGAATATCTCTTTTGGTGAAGTAGTAGATCGGGACCTCCTCCTTCAACTCCCCAAAGATCAAAGACTTTGGGTGGTGGAATGAGGAGATCTTGAAGATTTGGTGGCTCCAATGGTGGTCTTGAATTTAATGTGGATGAGCATCTTGTCCCAAGGTAGGTGGAGGGGTATTTATACCCCTTCAAGAAATCTGGCCGTTGGAGCCTTTAATGTAGCGGTAGTACCGGAAGTTCAAGCGGTACTATCGGAGAACTCCGGTACTACCGGACCTGGTACCGGACTTGGTACCGGAAGACCAATATTTAAACTTCATAAGCCCTAGCCACAGCGGTACCACACTTGGTGCTACCGTAAAGCGGGAGTACCGCAAGTGGCAATCGGTACTATCGGAGGCGAAGTGGAATCAGCAACTTGGTCGAGAAAACTCTCTGTCACGCCAGGTAGCAAAATGCGGTAGTACCGGATTTTGCTACCTAGGCAGCCAGTGGCTTTTGCCAACATACAAAAGGCTACTGCCACGCCAGGTAGTAAAATGCGGTACTACCGCATTTTAGTACCGGGGTGAGCAGTGGCCTTTTATAGGTTGGAAAAGGGGTTCTGCTGCGCACGGTACTAAAATCCGGTACTACCGCATTTTAGTACCGGAGCGGGCAGTAGCTTTTGAGAAGTGGTTAAAAAGCTATTATGGCGCTAGGTACTAAAATGCGGTACTACCGCTTTTTAGTACCTAGCCCGGCAGTGGCTTTTTAGCAACTGATCACAATCTACTGCTGCGTCCGGTAGCAAAAAGCGGTACTACCGCTTTTTGGTACCGCACCAGGCAAAAAGTTTTTGGACGGTTGTTTAACCATTGCCAAGCCTTTTTCAATGCACCTGCGATACACTTGACAAATAATTAGTCCGAAATGTGTGTTGTTATAAAACACCAAAATCACTACGGATAGGAAATGCTCTTTCAATAGAGCATGCTCTTAACTTACAGCCAGCTTATCTTCTCTCCCCTGTCCTCTCTCTTCCAACTCAGCACAAATATAATAACCAGCTGACATGGCTCTTATCAAGCTGGCATGGCTCTATTGTACTTGCTCTTAGGCAATAAGACTACCGGCTCCATTTGCATTAAGAGTGTGGATTTGCTGCAACGGGGGATAGCTGCCCCCCATGCAGCTGCCACACAATTTTCCTAAAGATGCGAGTATTGTCCTCCCTGGCGTGACATTAAACAAAGTATTCAATAGTAATCAACAATTAGAGATGGTGATGCCAGCAATTGTCTGTCAGATACAAGTGTTTGTTTTGGTGGATGTGTCAAGAAAACGGTCAGAATCCGCATGCATGCTGCATGCTAGGACATGGTACGCACCTCTATGACTCGTACAACATCCACTAGTCACTAGTATAGCATTATCATCCTTAGTATTTCTAGAGTATTTAAAATTGAAATCAGCATGTGACTGACTTTAATGTAGTTAGTATATGGTGTAGAAACCTTTCATGTAGTTAGTAGTAAAACAATTATACATGTTAGCACCAAAATTTAGACGACACGTTATTTGTTACTCCATATTAAACCAGTGATCTAGCGACACATGACTTACACTGATACATGCAGCGCGACAAAGCAGTACAGTTGTGTACCATTAGCATGTTGGAGATATGCCCAAGAGACAATAATAAAGTGGTTATTATCATATCTTTATGTTTATGATAAATGTTTATATCCCGTTCTATAATTGTATTAACCAAAAATATTAATACTTGTTTGTTTTATAAACATAAAAGAGTCCCTAGTAAGCCTCTTGTTAAACTAGCTTGTTGATTAATAGATGATCATGGTTTCCTAATCATAGAAATTGGATATTATTATTAACAAGTTCATATCATTAGGAGAATGATGTGATAGACATACTCCTATAGTTAGCATAGCATAAGATCAAGTCATTTAGAGTTTGTTTGCTACAAGCTTTCAAATACATAGTAACCTAATCCTTTGACCATGAGATCATGGTAATCATCATCACCGGATGGATGCTTTGATGACATTAAACACCACTTCTGTAACTGGATGGTTATAAAGGTGGCATTAGGTATTCTGAAAGTATGGATTGAAGCGCATGGATCAAGAGTGGGATTTGTCCATCCATATGACGGATAGATATACTCTGGGCCCTCTGGGTGGAATGTCATCCAATTGGATTGCAAGCATGTGACTAGGTCGCAAGGGATGTCATATCACGGAACGAGTAAAGATTACTTATTGGTAACGAGGTTGAACTGGGTATAGAGATACCGACGATCAAACCTTGGATAAGTAAAGTATCACGCAGCAAAGTGAATCGATATCGTATGTAAATGGTTCATTCTTCACGAAGTCATCATATAAAAATGTGGGAGCCATTATGGATTTCCAGATCCCACTATTGGTTATTGATTGGATAGGTGTCTCGATCATGTATGCATAGTTCACGAACCGTAGGGAGACACACTTAAGGATTCGATGTTGTTTAAAGTAGATATGGAATGTAAGTTGGAGACCAAATTTTATTTGGAGTCTTGGATTGGATCCAGGACATCACGAGGAGATCCGGAATGGTCCGGAGAATAAGATTCATATAAGGAAAGTCAATTTCCAAGGTTCGGAAAAGTTCCGGTGTTTTAACCGGATACTTCTAGAATGTTCTAGAGGAACCACCAGTGGTTCCACCACCCCGGGAGGGGTCACTTGGAGAGTGGAATGCCCTAGGGGCTATCCGTACCAAACCCTAAAAGGCCAATTCGTCCCATATTATTAAAAGGGTCAAACCCTAGTTTGAATAGTCAAATCCTAGTTTGAAAAGTCAAACTCTAGTTTTTTATAAGAAGGAAGACTTGTTGGAAAAGGTTTCAAGCTCTTCCCTTGGTGGCCGAGTTGGGGAGGGACTCGACTAGGGCTAGGAACATCCTTGTCCCTGGCGCCTAAACCCTAGCCGCCGCCTACCCCTCTCTCCTCCACCGCACTACTTGTAACATCCCTAAAATTCATATTTCAAAGCTCATTCATATCATCCTTGCATCCATCATCATTTAGGGTTTTTTTCAAAACATTTCAGAAAACAGAAACATATGGTATCATGATTTTATGTGGACAGACTTATTTTAAATGGCCAACACCACTTGTATGTTTGATTGTTGTGAACCAGGAAGGTTGCCTTCTATGAGCATAGGATTTAAGTGCAGATTTAAAACCAAGTTTTTCAAATGGAATGGGTTCCAAAAACCATCTTTCAAATTTTAAACCAAGTGCATAGCCTCTGATATTTTGATCTCCAAGCTTGACCAATTCTTTACAAGCTACCCCATGGTTATATGACCATTTTTGAGACTACTGCTCACTACAAAAATCCCAGGAAAATTTGGATTCAAATTGAACTTGATTTCATTTGAAAATCTACCCAGAAAATCAAAATATAAAAGGAAAAAGAATTAAACAAAGGAAAAGGGCCGAGCGCCAGATATCTAGCCCAGCAGAGAATCGAGCCCAACTAGCCCACCCGGGAGTTTCCTTTTCTTTTCTCACGCACAAGCGCACGCAACCTATCGCTGACAGACGGACCCCACCCTCACTTCGCGCACATCGCTAACGAGCGGGCCCTGCCCATGCTGTCATCGTCTTCCCCAAACTGCGCCCGCGACCACGTCGCAGCTGCAGTCACGGCCGGTAATGGCGCGGCATAAATGGGGCATTAATCCGCGAGCGTTTCCTGTCGAGGCTCCGGCTATAAGATCCCCACCTCCTAGCAACCATTTTCCCCCGGTCATTCCTGCCTTCACGCCACCAGGCTGCCCACGACTCACATAGCACCGCCGCAGACAAAGCTTGCTCCGGCGAACGATTCCGGTAAGACCCGCGCGCCCCTTCCTCTCTGATTCGTTCGAGCCACTTCGCAATCTCATTGCGCACCTCCTGACCACACCAGTTCATCCTGTACTGCCCCAGGTCGCCGTCTCCGCTCGACGCCGCAAGCATCTGACAACCACCTCAACTCCGGCGACCAAAATCCGTAAGTCCCGTGCGCCCCTTCACTTCTGACTCACACGAGATTGTTCGCCACATTCGTGCGCATCACCCAAAACCCCTGGCTTGTGTTAGGACGACGCGAAACCTCGGCAACTACTCCGACAACAACCACCCGACGCCGCCCGTCACTCCGACGAGCAATCCTCGCCGTGTCAGCGCGCCCCTCCGCAAACTAGTACCACGTCGAGCTTCAGCACGCCTCTGCGGATCTGGTAAGCACCTTCTTGCATCCTGGAACAATCTGGAACGCTAGCGCCGCCGTAGACCGAGCGCTCCGCCGCTCGCCGACGCCGCGCGCCGCCAGGACTTGGTAGCTTGCTTACGTGCCGTTGGATCTTGATCCAAGCGTTAGGATAGATTCATTAATCGGCGAAGAGGTACGCGATCTAGAGCGTGCGATCTATTTAGATCCTATGGCTGCAGGGCTCGATCCGGTGCGAACCGGTACGCGCCAGTCACAACACGACGCGTGGCTAGGAACAGATCTAAAAACAGAATTTAAATCAGAATTTGAACCAAATTTCAAATGCTTATAACTTTTGAATGCCACGTTGGAATTTTGCAAACTTTATACCGTTGGATTCAGTGAATCAAGGCCTTTCTGTTTATGCAAAGTGCTTAACAAATAGTAACCATTAAAATGACTTTATTTGTAGAAACATGTTTAAGGCTATTTTTGAATATGGATTTAGTTTAGTAATTGTTTTAGGGTTAAATAAGGTTAGTTGGCAAAATTGTGACTTGTTAAGTTTCTGTAAACATGTGCATGCTTGGTAAAATTTTCAAAATCACCACTTGGTAAATTCTTGCATGCATGCATTCATATTATTTTTGATTGAATATAATTGTGTGTAATTGTATGCTATAATTTTTGTGTAGATCTTGCTAGTGATTGTGATTGTGAAGAGTGCTACTCTCCCCACTACCAAGGCAAGTGATATTTTCATGAATATTTCTATCCTATGTTTTGTACTAGCATTAGATATTTTGCTAAGTCTTGCATGCTATTTTTGCCTAATGCTAAGTTGGGAAATCCTAAGTAGTGTAGAATTGTAGAATTGCTAGGGAATTTTCCTAAGTTAAGTTATCTTACCATGCTTAGCCTAGCTATTTAGCAAACAAGGTTTGGTGAAAATCTATACTTACTATGATGAAAATATTTCTAAGTCATGAGACTTATGCTTTCCTAATAAAACAACTAAGTCAAATGAACCTCCTGGGTGGAATGGAAGGATTGGGTTATGTTGAGTGGTTACACAAGGCCATGGACTTGGGTTGTGTATCTCACTTGTGGTATGCCACCCATGCACAAAGGGATTTGGAGGCCAAGTGTTGAGAAAGCTTACAGTGCAACCACTTGGCAATATGGGCTCTGCCTTGATCATATAGGTTGCTAGAACTTAGTCATTTGGACAGTTGGTGGTAGTTGGGATGATAGGTTGGAACGCGTCCATTTGACTAAGGAAAGGCTTCTGAAAGGTCCTGTCTTGGGAAACCAAGTCTGGTGGGGAAAGTGCACAACCTCTGCAGATGGAAAATCTAAGTACTTAGCCTAGTCCAAGGCAATGGACAACTTGAGCATCAAGACATGGAAGCTACAAGAATCTCATCACTCCAACTTCTAAGTAAAATTTGTGGGAGAACAAGGGTGAAGGACCCCAATGTCTATTGGTGGTTCTTGGGAAGTTTTTTATAAAGAAAAACTTAGTGATTTCAACTAATAGGTAAAACCTATTTTTCAAGCAAAGCAAGCCAAGCTACACTTAGCCAAAATGCATATAGTAATATAGTCCACTTAAAATATACTAAGGTATCACTTGCCAATACTATTCCAAAGTATTGACCCTCTTTGGCTGTAACTTGTGATGTTGCAGGTTACTCCGATGATGAGTAGGAGTCATGAGTCTACACTCAACATGCTTGCCTGTGGCACATGAAGATGAAGACTTATGTTTATTTACTTATTCCTTAAACTCTTGTATTAGGCCTATGGCCATGAGTTGTAAAAGACTATGTTTTATCTCTGGAACGAATGTAATAAACGACCTTTGTATCTGTGTACTTCATCTTAAACTGTGGATGCTAGCATTGATCCAGGGACTAGCATTGCAATCACAGGGATCCTTACCTTTATAAAGGAGGGGTCCAACATATGGTATCAGAGCACTGTGTTGCCTGTAGGATTATGACCCTAGGATTGGAAAACCACTAAGGAAAAGTTTTCAACTACTTCTACACTTTTCTAATCTTCTCGTAAAACTTTTCTAATCTTTTCATTCTCAACTTCATTTGTAGATGAACTCCATCAACGAAGCCGTGAAGAAAGGACCACTCATGACCATGACCTTGGAGTGTGAAACTGAGTTTCCCAAGATTCTCAAGGACCTCATGGTGGCAATGGAAGCACATGGAGCAGCTATTTACAAAGGCTTTCCAGTGATGGATGAAGGAGTGGAGTATTGGTGGGTGCAACTTCACTTGTACAAAAACAAGGAAGAAAACCACAAAGAAAGGGGATTCTGCATGTACACCAACACTGTAATGCACACCACATTCTTTGAGTCAGCCAAAGATGCAGCTTGGAGGACTATCAAAGAACTAAGTGCTAGAGTCAAGTGCAGGATGCTCAACCTCCAAAAAGACTTAGAGAAAGAGAAGGAACTTACTCAAGAGTTGGAAGCCACCAACCAAGAGTTAAGGGGAGATATAATAGACTTAGTGATGGAATCATGTGAACAAGATAGGTGGATTGCCTCTAGGAACATTGTGATAGCCACCAGATCCAGTGAGATAGGATTGTAAGCACACTTCGTTAGTTGGACCACCATCTATCACCTTATTTTCCCAAAAATGATACCTTAAATAAATATGGACCTTGATTGATGTAATGGACTTATGTATGCATGACTTGTGTGATGGTTGTGTTCCATGGATATGTATGAATGTTTGTCTTGATTTATCTTAAATGGTGTTGTTCTAACTTTTTCAATCTTATAAATAGATGCCTATTACCATCAGCACTGTTGAGGAGCTCCAGGTTACCCGTTTTGGCCCCCGTATCGTTGAGCTTACCACTTTGCTCGATCTCCCTCTTCCCACCATCACGGTGTACCCACTCACCAAGTTCGAGAGGAAGGACCTCTGGGGCTTCAAGGTGAACCAGCCTGGACGCCAGACAGAGCCCACTATGGAGGCCATCGTCTTCAAGATGATGCACGACGACAGGGAGAGAGGCATGGAGGTAGTCATGCAGGACCTGATAGGACGTCTGTTAGGCCGTCACTCCCGACAGGTTAGGGGCACTCACTTCCACGTCTTCGGAAGACGTGATGTTGATGGAGAGTCCATCGACTTTGAGGACGACTCGAGGGACGCGGCAGAGCCGATACATCTCTATCTTCAGGACTTAGAGTCTCTCCTCAGGCACGTGGACACGGACAGGACGAACGTCATGCTTGGCAATGACGAGCTCCAGGTGCAGCTTCGCGAAAAGGACAAGCTTTTCGCACAGCAGGATGAGATGATCAAGGAAATGGAGACGAAGTTCGAGGCCCGGGACCGCAAGTTCAAGAGTCAGGAGAAACGCGTCTAGGATAGGAACAAGAAGATCCGGGACATGACCGAGGAACTGAAGTCCAAGGATTTCGAGCTAGAGCAGCAACAGATGGTTATTGAGAGGCTTCGCTCCCAGAAGAGGGCTCTCAAGACCAAGGTCGATTCCTTGACCACTACGATTGAGGAGAACAAGACCGCGATGGAGAACGCTGGTCTTACCTTCGTCGAGGAGGAGATTGATGCTGATGAGTAGACTTGACTACTCGTTTATCTTTTATATTCATACTCGTTAATTGTGAACTCGTTATTGGACCATCCGACATGTGGATGGCTTGCCACTTGTGTGTTTTATTTCATAAATTTATCATCTGGTTGTTGAACTTTTGTTGCATGTTATGTGTTTTGCTTGTGATGTATTGTGCATAAAACATCTATGGGTATCTCATTCTTATCTATTTGAACAAACCACAGATGCCTCCCCGTCGCGCAAACCCCAACCCCAACAACATCACCCCGGAAATGCAACAAATGATGAATGCGCAAACACAGCTTATGCAGATGATGACAACATTCATCCAAAACCAGAATAACAACAACAACCCCAATAACAACAACAACAACAATAACAACAACAACAACAACAACCCTCCGGGTTTTGATATGCTCACCAGATTTCTGCGATTGAGGCCAGCAAAGTTTTCGGGAACAACTGATCCCATGGTGGCCAATGACTGGCTACGTTCCGTGAACAAGGACTTAGTGACCGTGGGCTGCACGGATGCTGAAAAAGTCAGGTTCGCAGCACATCTGTTGGAAGGACCAGCCGCCACATGGTGGGACAACTTCCAAATTACCACTCCTTTGGATGAGGTGACTTGGGCTATCTTTGAAGATGGCTTCCGCACTGCTCATATCTCATCAGGAATGATGAGTCTGAAAAAGGAGTTTCACAACCTAAAGCAGCGCCACTGCAGCGTGGCAGAATACATAGAAGAGTTCAACAATCTGGCGCGCTATGCACCGGATGAGGTTGACACGGATGCCAAAAGAAAGGAAAAGTTTCTGGAAGGCTTGAATGACGAGCTGAATCTGCAGTTGTCTGTGGCATATGTTCCAACTTATCAGTCTTTGTGTGACAAGGCTGCTATTTTGGAGAGTAGAATGAAGCAAGTCGAGAGTAGGAAGAGGAAACACTCCGACAAGCATAGCTCGGGATCGTCTCACAAACGATCTCACTATGATGACAGTGGCAGCTCAGGATCCCATAAGCATGGGAAATTCAGCAAGCACCACAACCACAATCGTCATGACAACAAGCATCACCGCAGTCATGACAATGACAAGTACAAGAACCACAAGGGTGGACATAAGAGCCACTATAGTGGAAATGGTAGTGGAAGTGGAAGCCAGCCTCCTAAAAAGGACATCAGTCAGGTTGAGTGCTTCAAATGCAAGAAACTGGGGCATTATGCTAATGAGTGCCCTGAGAAGAAAGTTGAAGGACCTAACAAGCCAAATCCTTTTCAGAAAGGACAGGTTAACCACATCAATGTGGAGGAGGTCTATGAGGAGCCTGATGCCGTTGCTGGTAAGTTCAGATTCAATTCAATTTCAGCATTTGTACTCTTTGATACCGGTGCATCTCATTCATTCATATCAAAGGCATTTGTTGAAAGAAATGAACTACCGGTAGAAACTATTGGGTGTCCTATAAGGGTAAGTTCTCCAGGTGGAGAAATGATAGTAAAATCAGGGTGTCATGACTTAGTCATAGAGTTTGGAAAACATAAGTTTCCAGTGAACTTAATAATCCTGAATTCCCAAGGATTGGATGTGATTTTGGGAATGGATTGGATGGCTAAGTATGAGGGAATATTAGATTGTGCCAATCGTACGGTTACACTCACAACCCCAGAAGGAAAAAGAATAAAATTCAGATCTAACTTTGAATCCAAAGGTAGTAAGCTGAATTCTCTTAAGGGGGTTAGCATGGATAGTGTACCAATTGTGTGTGAGTATCCGGATGTGTTTCCAGAAGAATTGCCAGGAATGCCACCGGATAGAGATATGGAGTTTCTGATAGATTTGATACCAGGTTCTGGACCAATAGCAAAAAGACCATACAAAATGTCAGTTGATGAACTGAAAGAGCTCAAGAAGCAACTAGGAGAACAGTTACAGAAAGGATTTATTCAACCAAGTTCTTCATCTTGGGGAGCTCCAGTTTTATTCGTGGAAAAGAAGGATAGAACACAAAGATTATGCATTGACTACCGATCACTCAACGAGGTAACCATCAAGAACAAATATCCTTTGCCAAGAATCAACGACTTGTTTGATCAGCTAGAAGGAGCATGTGTGTTCTCGAAAATTGATCTCCGGTCAGGTTATTTTCAACTCAAGATAAGAGAGCAAGACATACCTAAAACAGCTTTCACCACAAGGTATGGATTGTATGAGTACACTGTGATGCCTTTTGGTTTAACCAACGCTCCAGCATACTTCATGAATATGATGAACAAGGTGTTCATGGAATTCCTTGACAAGTTTGTTGTCGTTTTCATCGATGACATCTTGGTCTACTCCAAGAGAAAGGAAGAACATGAAAGACACTTACGCTTGATACTTGAGAAACCGAGGGAACATAAACTTTATGCCAAATTCAGCAAGTGTGAGTTCTGGTTAGAGGAAGTTGGTTTTCTTGGTCATGTTATGACAAAGGATGGTGTGGCAGTTGATCCTGCCAAAGTTTCAGCTGTGACAGAATGGGAATCACCCAAGAATGTGAAAGAAGTTCGTAGTTTCCTCGGCTTAGCTGGTTACTACAGAAGGTTCATTGAAAATTTCTCGAAGGTTGCTAAGCCAATGACGGAATTGTTAAAAAAGGACAAGAAATTTGCTTGGTCTGAAGGTTGTGAAGTCAGCTTCCAAGAATTGAAGAAGAGACTTGTAACAACACCAGTTCTATGTCTGCCAGATTTGGAAAAGGATTTCCAAGTATATTGTGATGCTTCTCATCAAGGTTTGGGTGCCGTACTTATGCAAGACGGTAAAGTCGTAGCCTATGCTTCGAGACAACTCAAACCTCATGAAGTAAACTATCCTACTCATGATTTGGAGTTGGCCTCTGTCGTCCATGCACTCAAAACATGGAGACATTATCTTTTGGGAAAGCGTTGTGAAGTATTCACCGATCATAAGAGTTTGAAGTATATCTTCACCCAGAAGGAAATCAACATGAGACAAAGGAGATGGCTAGAACTTATCAAAGATTACGACTTAAGTTTGCAATACCACCCCGGTAAAGCGAATGTAGTAGCAGATGCTCTAAGTCGTAAGACGTTTGTAAATGGCCTTACCAAAGGAGAATTGCCAGATGACTTGTGTAAGCAATTCAAAGAACTCAGATTGGAGATTGTGCCTGAAGGATATCTCATGTCCTTAGATGTTCAACCTACTTTGTTGGACAAGATCCGAGAAGCTCAGAAGACTGATAAGGAAATTGAAAAGATTAAGGAAAATATTAGTCTAGGGAAAGCTAAGAGTTTCCATATAGACGAACAAGGTACTTTATGGCACGAGAAACGTATATGTGTTCCACAAGACCCGGAGTTGCGGAAACTGATCTTACAAGAAGGTCACAACTCTCCGTATTCTATTCACTCGGGAAACACCAAGATGTACATGGATATGAAAGAAAGATTTTGGTGGAACAATCTAAAAAGGGACATCGCCGAGCATATTGCTTTGTGTGATGTGTGTAGCAGAGTAAAAGCGGAACATCAGAAACCAGCTGGGTTGCTTCAACCACTGCCTATTCCTGAATGGAAGTGGGAAAATATCGGTATGGATTTCATTACCGGATTACCAAGGACCAGGTCAGGATATGATTCCATATGGGTAGTAGTGGATCGCCTAACTAAAGTGGCTCATTTTATACCCGTGAAGACAACTTATACAAGTGCCAAGTTAGCAAAGATCTACATGAGCAGAATTATATGCCTTCACGGTGTGCCTAAGAGTATTGTGTCAGATAGAGGAACTCGGTTCACTTCTCACTTTTGGAGACAGCTTCATGAATCCTTAGGAACGAGGTTGGAATTCAGCACTGCTTTTCATCCTCAAACTGATGGACAAACAGAAAGGACTAACCAAATTCTTGAAGACATGTTGAGGGCATGTGCTTTAGATTATGGAGCAAGTTGGGATGAAAGTCTGCCTTACGCAGAGTTCTCTTACAATAACAGTTACCAATCTAGTATTGGAATGGCACCATTTGAGTTACTCTACGAAAGGAAGTGTACCACCCCATTGCTATGGAATGGTGTGGGAGAAAGGAGTTTATTTGGACCTGACCTTATCAAAGACGCCGAAGAGAAAGTCAAATTGGTTAAGGACAGGTTGAAGATAGCACAGTCCCGACAGAAAAGCTACACGGATTCTAAGCGTAGAGAAGTCACCTACGAAGTTAGGGATAGAGCTTATCTTAGAGTATCACCACTTCGTGGAGTGAAAAGATTTGGAGTCAAAGGGAAGTTGGCACCAAGATATGTTGGGCCATTCAAGATTCTAAGTCGCAAGGGAGAAGTTGCATATGAAGTTGAATTGCCAGAATCTCTGTCAGCTGTCCATAATGTGTTTCATGTGAGTCAGCTTAAGAAATGTCACCCAGAGATGGAAGAATCATCTTTGAAGGATACCATACCCTTGGAAGAAGTCCAGCTAGAAAGTGATCTCACCTATGAGGAAAAGCCTGTCAAGATTCTTGAGACTGCAGAAAGAGTCACAAGGACAAAAACTATCAAGTTTTGCAAGGTGCAATAGAATCATCATTCCGAAGAGGAAGCAACATGGGAAAGAGAAGACGATCTTCGGAAAGACCACCCTCACCTATTTGCTAGCCAATCCGAATCTCGAGGGCGAGATTCATCTTAAGGGGGTTAGATTTGTAACATCCCTAAAATTCATATTTCAAAGCTCATTCATATCATCCTTGCATCCATCATCATTTAGGGTTTTTTTCAAAACATTTCAGAAAACAAAAACATATGGTATCATGATTTTATGTGGACAGACTTATTTTAAATGGCCAACACCACTTGTATGTTTGATTGTTGTGAACCAGGAAGGTTGCCTTCTATGAGCATAGGATTTAAGTGCAGATTTAAAACCAAGTTTTTCAAATGGAAATGGGTTCCAAAAACCATCTTTCAAATTTTAAACCAAGTGCATAGCCTCTGATATTTTGATCTCCAAGCTTGACCAATTCTTTACAAGCTACCCCATGGTTATATGACCATTTTTGAGACTACTGCTCACTACAAAAATCCCAGGAAAATTTGGATTCAAATTGAACTTGATTTCATTTGAAAATCTACCCAGAAAATCAAAATAGAAAAGGAAAAAGAATTAAACAAAGGAAAAGGGCCGAGCGCCAGATATCTAGCCCAGCAGAGAATCGAGCCCAACTAGCCCACCCGGGAGTTTCCTTTTCTTTTCTCACGCACAAGCGCACGTAACCTATCGCTGACAGACGGGCCCCACCCTCACTTCACGCACATCGCTGACGAGCGGGCCCTGCCCATGCTGTCATCGTCTTCCCCAAACTGCGCCCGCGACCACGTCGCAGCTGCAGTCACGGCCGGTAATGGGCGGCATAAATGGGGCATTAATCCGCGAGCGTTTCCTGTCGAGGCTCCGGCTATAAGATCCCCACCTCCTGGCAACCATTTTCCCCCGGTCATTCCTTCCTTCACGCCACCAGGCTGCCCACGACTCACACAGCACCGCCGCAGACAGAGCTTGCTCCGGCGAACGATTCCGGTAAGACCCGCGCACCCCTTCCTCTCTGATTCGTTCGAGCCACTTCGCAATCTCATTGCGCACCTCCTGACCACACCAGTTCATCCTGTACTTCCCCAGGTCGCCGTCTCCGCTCGACGCCGCAAGCATCTGACGACCACCTCAACTCCGGCGACCAAAATCCGTAAGTCCCGTGCGCCCCTTCACTTCTGACTCACACGAGATTGTTCGCCACATTCGTGCGCATCACCCAAAACCCCTGGCTTGTGTTAGGACGACGCGAAACCTCGGCAACTACTCCGACAACAACCACCCGACGCCGCCCGTCACTCCGACGAGCAATCCTCGCCGTGTCAGCGCGCCCCTCCGCAAACTAGTACCACGTCGAGCTTCAGCACGCCTCTGCGGATCTGGTAAGCACCTTCTTGCATCCTGGAACAATCTGGAACGCTAGCGCCGCCGTAGACCGAGCGCTCCGCCGCTCGCCGACGCCGCGCGCCGCCAGGACTCGGTAGCTTGCTTGCGTGCCGTTGTGTGGCATCCCGCTAAAACTACTACTAGAAAATCGCGTTGATTTTGTGCATTGCATCATCATGACCGCATGCTCATGTCATCATGCCACATTGCATTTGGGCAACGTCATATCATCTTGCATTTGTTTGCATAAAACTATTTTTCGAAGAGCCTGTTTTTGTTTTCTAAACGCCCCGTCCTTCATTCAACGCAAAACCCGGGTCTCCGGAATATTTCGTTTTGTCTGACCACAGGTTCCAAACACCCCGTTTTAATTAATAAAATATTTATTTTATTTTTAGGGGGCAGCCGTACTGGGCCGCTCCGACCCAGTCGGCCACCCCCAGTACAAAATCGGGCCACCTAAATCTTTTCCTACCCAGTCCTATTCTACCCACCTTTCAGCCACATCACCCCGGCCAATCCCCACCCGCCACCTCACCACTCCCTTCCCCCTATCCTATCCCAGCCCGCCACCTCAGCCCGGCCCCACCCCATCTAACCAAACCCTCCTACCCACTCTGCTACCCAACACACAAACCCACCGCACACGCACGCCTGCTCCCTGGCCCACCCCGCACCTGCCCCCTTCCTCGCCATCTCGCCCGGCCCCACCCACGTGACCCCACCCATGCGCCCCCGCTCCTCTCTCTCCTTCCCTCTCCCTAGCCCGACAACCCCGCCCCCTTCTCCCTCCCCTCCGGCCGCCGCCCTCCTCCCCTCGCGGCGCCCTTTGCACCCCCGCGCCCCTCGCCGCCGACCACTCCTGCCTCTGCTCGCCTCCTCTCTACCAAGCACCGGCCTCCCCGCCCCGCCGCTCGAGCTCACCGCCCCGCCACCGGACCCGTCCCTCCGCTCCCCCCGCCTCGTCTCCTCCTTCTCGGCCAGCCCGAGCGCCGCCGGCCCGCCTCGCCTCGCCTCCCTCCTAGCACCCTCTGTCGCCCAGCCGCCGTTGACGTGCGCCTCTGGCCGCCACCAGCGCCTTCCGCCGCCTGTCTCCCCGCCGTCGTCGGCCACCTCGCCGTTCTGCGCCTTCCGTGACCAAGATCGCCACCGCAGGCCACTGCCAAGCACGCCAGCGGCTCCGCCGTAGCGCCTCTGCTCGCCCCTCCCAGCGTCGGCCGCCGCCTGCGCGTAACCTCCGCGCCCGTTCGCCCTTCCCCGTCTCCTCCTCGACCCGGCACAGCGCCGAGCTCCTCTGCTCCGGCCGCCCTCCTGAGCCCCTGTCGCCGGCCACCTCTATCGAGCTCTGCTCCGGCCTTAGCGAGCTCAACGCCCTCCGACCATCGTCCCTGCAACCCATCACCCCCTAACCGTCGCAGTTCCCTGACGCCACGTCTTCACGTGCTGCTACATGTCGAAGGCCAGGACCCCCAAGACTGTGGTCTGTGCCTGATGTTGGATGTTGGTGCTGCCTTGAAACACCGGTGCGGAACCCGAGCTCGACACCGGCAAACCAAGATGGCAACACAAGACCGTCGACGAGGAACCGCGAACCGAACCCGGAGATCTCCGTCACGGAACCACAAGGCCTTTGGGGGTGGAACCGACAAGATCTACCTCTCGGAGCACCAAGAACTCCTTCCTGGAACCGAAGACCGATCCCGCCGAGACCCGGGACACCAAGATCTCCGCCGTGAAACGACGAGACCTTCGTGACGACAAGATCGGCACCGACCAGGACGAATCCGATGCGCCCCGACACCGAACCAAGTCCTTCTTCGCGGAACGCCAAGATCTACTCTGTTATCCGAGAACGATCCCGCCGAGACCGAACCCCAGATCCAGACCCTGTCGAATCCCGAACCCTCGAAACCCCAAGATCGCCGAGACCCAATGTGTGAACCTTTTTCCGAGCCCTATTTTATAAATGCTATATATCAAACTTGTTGCATATTAATTGTTCATCTCGCATGCATATCATGTGGGTTGGGGGCACTATGCCGATTCACCTTATAATTAAACATGGGACCCATATGCGGGCAAATCTAGTCTAATATTGGTCCTATTTAAATTTGTGTAGCGAACCGGTACTATCTTTTGCCATGTCCAGACAACATTTAAAATGCAGGGTAGCTAAACAACATGAACCATCTGAATAATTGTCGGGACCCTGGTTCCGCTTAATGTTGCCTAATTGCATTGCACCCTTGCCATGTCATACATCATACATGCATCATGCCCGATCTTTTGCCGTAGTATTAAATATTGCATCCGGTGTTTATTCTAGTGTTTTGGTGTAACACCCTCAGAATCGGCCCTATGCAAGTTTCAGCGATTCCCGCCAAACCCGCATAGAAACGATTCAAAGGTGCCCACCAGGCACTTTCGTGCGGGTGGAAAACGAAGTAATAACATTACACAACAGTCCTCGATGGGACCCACAGAACAGAGATATATACAACACGACTCCATGAGTCAAGAATACAGATAAAATGTACAAAGATCCAAATCACCTTGAAAATGAGAGAGCGTCCGACTACGGACAAGATGCAAATGGGGCTAAGAGCCCTGAAGAATAACCAATGGCGTCCATAACCCTGCCCAGGCCAAGCCGGAAGGGTAACCCTGCTAACGACGTCGAAACCTGCTAAAACAAAAGGGGTGCCGACAAAGGGCAAAGGAAAAAGAGGAGCGTCAGTACTGAGGCCAGTACACGGCGAGACTAGAATTCGGCGGTCCTCGCCTACATAGGTATGGTGGTCTGAAGCGGCAGCGCAGCATGCACTGAACAACCTATAGAGACTCGATACAACTGGCGGCTATCAGAGAGGGGCAAGAATGACCTATCCGGAACCAACCTGATGCTACCATCAAACAAACCCATCCTGGTGTTTCCCCCTTGAGACCAAACGAGGAAGTCAACCGAGGAACTCACACAGTTGGCAGTTTTATTTATTCAGTTATCGTTGCAGCAATTTACTAGTCAAGTATAGATAGTCATCCTGATATAATAAGCAGTGGGCAATTTTAGTTAACCATTCCGTTGTAGTTGCAGCACTTACTAGTCAAATATACGATTAGCGTGAGATATCCCAAAACCCAGCAGTTGTTGGTACTTTTATTTAGCCATTCCGTTGTAGTTGCGATACTTACTAGTCAGATACAATGGTCGCAAGCGACAACCCAAACAAGCAATTGTTGGCAGTTTTATTTAGCCATTCCATTATAGTGAATCTGATTACTAGTCATTATAAAGTCAAATTTATAGCACTACTTTAGTTATAGTTGTCTATGATCGAGATACTGTGCTCCAAGTCGTCCATAACCGTGGACACGGCTTTCAGAAAGTTTTACCCTGCAGGGGTGCACAAATAGCAACACACACTCGATCAACCTCAGAAAAACCAAATCAAAACCCAACGAGGCTTTCACGACAAAGCAATCACAGGATTCAGAATTATTTCAGGGGGCCACCCCATTGAGTAGACCCGCAACGAAGCTAGCTGACTCCGAGACGGACTCAAGGTTTGCGACAATGGCTGTAAATGACTGGGAACCCAAAACTGGGCTTGTCGATACCGCGAAAACACTCCGCTTACCTAAATAGTACAGGTGCTCCTCGCACAATCGTAAATAAAGCAGTAAAGCATGGCATAAGTACAGGATAGTAAATAAAACCTCAAACTAGTTTGTGGCCCCATGAATTAAGAATGAATCAAGCTCTGGCTCAGGGGGGTCCCATAATCCTCCCGGATGTGGATAGCGCGAATATTCAAGGAACATGTATCAAGTACTCGGGGTCCTACGGGACACAAGTGGACGGTTAACAACCAAATAACATCTATTGCCCACCTGTGCCTCTGCTTACTTACTTCAATTTTAGTTGTTAAACAGTAATTAAAGTTATGAACATCTCCAACAATAAACATGCGGCAATACTCCAACAACTGTGGTACTGGACGACACGCAACAGCACCTGAGCAAGCGTCTACGACGCGCAAGTCCAACTATCTACCAAACAACAGGTAATAGGATGTGTCCAAGGCAATATAAGGCTGCAAGGGATATAACGGGTACGAAAACTAGAGCATCGCAACACAGATAGCAATAGATCAACAGGAGGGAATAAATACTATAAAAGTAAGATAGGTAGAAAGGGGGGAGATGCTCGCCTGAAAACATTGCCGAGGGTTCATCCGAAGATCGGGTCGACACTCGCATCAACTCATCGGCCTAATCCGTGAAGAAGCAAAGCACTAGAAGAAACACCGGATGGACTATTTAATACTACGGTAGAAAATCGGGCATGATGCATGTATGATGTATGACATGGCAAAGCTGCGATGCAATTAGGTCATATTAAGCGGAACCGAGGTCCCGACAATTAATTAAATGGTTCATGTTATTTAGCTACCCTGCAATTTAAATGTTGTAATAACAAGGCAAGATAAGTTACCGGTTCGCTACGCAAATTTAAATGGAGTCCGGAATAAGACAAGGATATCCCGCATATAGACTCCATATTTAATTAGGTTAATCGGCATAAGGTCCCCAAACCACAGACAAGTATGCATGCATGAACAATTAATATGCAACAAGTTTATATTACAATTTTATAAAAATAGAGCTCGGAAAGGGGATCACACATTAGGGTTCGGGAGATCTTGGGGTTCCGGGGGTTCGGGGTTGGTCTCAGGGTTTCAGGGTTCGACGGGATCGGTCTCGCATCCGGGAAGGACTTGGCGGCCTTCGGATCCGGGGCTCGCATCCGGGAAGGAGAACTTGTCGCATCCGTGGTCTTCGGGTCCGTGTAGACGGTCATGGCGTTCCAAGGAGAAGATCTTGGCGTGCCGAGGGGTTCGACGAGGTTCGGTCTTTGGGTCCTCGGGTCCGTGAAGGAGTGCTTGGCGTCCGGCGGTAGATCTTGTCGATTCCACTCCAACGGCCTTGTTGTTCTGCGGCGAAGATCATGGGGTCACCGGGGTCCGAGAAGAAGATCTTGGGGGTGGACATCGCCGTCTTCGGGTTCCGAAGAAGGGCTTGGCGTACAAGATGGGGATATCCGGGTTACATCGTCAGTTGCCGGTCCTCGGTCTTCTGCAGTACCATGATTATCCTCAAGTGAAGGCCAAAAATAGCTGAGGTGGTCAACATCTCCACACGGCCACCACATCCCGGCATCTTCACTCAAGCAACCATGTACAAGCACATCATCGCAGACGCGAGCAAGAAGGAACGGAGGCACGACGGCGAGCTCGCCGGGACGAGGCCGAGAGCGGGCGGAGGTCGGGGTGCAGAGGCGGGGCCGAGGAGCTGGCGGGCCGGGGTCGTGGCCGAGGTCGACGGCGACCGGGGAAGGCGGCGAGGAGGGCGCGTCCGGGGCAGGGTGGAGGCGCCAGAGGCCTGTGAGGGCGTCGGCGAGGTCGAGCCCGCGAGGAGGTCGTCCGGCAGAGACCGGCGGCGACTCCCTGGCGGCGGAAAGGCGGGGCCGGACACGGGGTAGAGAGGAGGAGAGCGGCCCGACGGGGTCCCTGGCGGCGGATGAGGAAGCTCGATGGCGGGGGCGACAGAGGAGGAGGCGGCCGGCGAGGGCCAACGGTGGTGAAGCTCGGGGGGGCGCGGAGGCGAGGGCGGGTGGTCGCCGGCGGGCGGAAGGCGGAGGGGCAGGCCGCGGCGGGCGGCCAAGCAGAGAGGAGGGCGACGGCGCTAGGGCGGCGGGGAGGAGGAGCAGAGGCGGGAGAGAAAGGGTGGGCGAGGAGCGTCAGGGGAGATGGGGTCGGGGTGGGACCCGCGGGGGGGGTGCGTGCGTGGTGTGTGGTGTGAGTGGGTTTGACCAGGGGAGTGGGTCGGTGTGGGGGTGAGGGAGGAAGTGGTGGGCCAGGCGCGGTGGGACCGGGGTGGAAGGGAGAGGGGGTGGAGTTGGTGAGGTGGCCGGGTGGGGAGAGGAAGGATGAGGTGGCAGATGGCTATTGGTGGGAGGAGGGATGAGAGGTGAGGTGGCGAGAGGGGATTGGAGGGGGTGATGTGGAGGGAGGCTGGGTAGAATAGGTCTAGGTAGGAATAGAATTAGACAGGCTGGTCTGATTTGTACTGAGGGTGGTCGACTGGGTCGGATCGGCCCGTTCGACTGCCCCCTAAAAATAATATAGATTTTTATTTAATTTAAAATAACTTTTGTAATTAGGTTTTAGACAAATAAAAGACCCGGAAAAGCCCGGCGCTTTAATTTGAAATTGAGACGGGGAATATTTAGAAAACCAAACTAGGCTTTTAGGAAATAGGTTTTCGACAAACAAATGCATGATGACATGATGATGCTCAAATGCAATGCACAAAAACAACGCGATTTTCTAGTAGTGGTTTTGCGGGATGCCACAATTCGACACCACTAACAATGGATCTCGCCCTCGAGATCCGCCTCATGGTACCGGGAAGAAGGGCGGCGATCTGAATCTTCTCGCATCGTGTAAATCCTCGCGACACCACTAACAATAGGTCGTTGTCCGTGATCGTCGAGAGAACACTCCGGGAATAAAAGGTCGAAGGTGGAGGTATCAACAAATAAAGCCACCTCTAACTCCGATAGAAAGAGAAAACCGATGCATTCTCATCCACTTCAATGTACATAAGCGAATAGAGTGAGTAGTCGGCATGGGGGCCAATCCATCACGCACCCAAACTATTACTCTGCACAATCAGTAGAAAAGCGTGCAACCATTCTCGGAATCAGACTGAAGATCTCGTCAATCGAGGTTCAGGAACAAAGGAGTGATGCAGACTCTGCATCGGATCTGGCGTAGATGATGTCGTCGCGTCGGAAAACACCGGAAGGCACGAGAAGGAACAAAGGGAAGTCCACCAGACGAAGGATTCCTCGGATAGCATGAAGACCAGATGTAGCAACACCGTTACCAAAGGAGGAAGCGAAACCCTGAAGGTACGATGGAACCCAACCACGAGTAATCCTGGACTCGAAGAGCGAGAAGAGAGCGGATTCAAAACACGCAGAGGTGAGAGGAGAGCAGCAGAGGGGTAAGGAGTAAAATTAGACCTAATCAGAACTATCCAACCGATTTTTCAAAAATAGTTTTGACACTCTACTTCGGCCGTTAGCTAGGTTATCCTACATGCTGGACTTGTGGGGTATCGCAACTGCTGAGCTCTGATACCACTCTGTAACACCCTCAGAATCGGCCCTATGCAAGTTTCAGCGATTCCCGCCAAACCCGCATAGAAACGATTCAAAGGTGCCCACCAGGCACTTTCGTGCGGGTGGAAAACGAAGTAATAACATTACACAACAGTCCTCGATGGGACCCACAGAACAGAGATATATACAACACGACTCCATGAGTCAAGAATACAGATATAATGTACAAAGATCCAAATCACCTTGAAAATGAGAGAGCGTCCGACTACGGACAAGATGCAAATGGGGCTAAGAGCCCTGAAGAATAACCAATGGCGTCCATAACCCTGCCCAGGCCAAGCCGGAAGGGTAACCCTGCTAACGACGTCGAAACCTGCTAAAACAAAAGGGGTGCCGACAAAGGGCAAAGGAAAAAGAGGAGCGTCAGTACTGAGGCCAGTACACGGCGAGACTAGAATTCGGCGGTCCTCGCCTACATAGGTATGGTGGTCTGAAGCGGCAGCGCAGCATGCACTGAACAACCTATAGAGACTCGATACAACTGGCGGCTATCAGAGAGGGGCAAGAATGACCTATCCGGAACCAACCTGATGCTACCATCAAACAAACCCATCCTGGTGTTTCCCCCTTGAGACCAAACGAGGAAGTCAACCAAGGAACTCACACAGTTGGCAGTTTTATTTATTCAGTTATCGTTGCAGCAATTTACTAGTCAAGTATAGATAGTCATCCTGATATAATAAGCAGTGGGCAATTTTAGTTAACCATTCCGTTGTAGTTGCAGCACTTACTAGTCAAATATACGATTAGCGTGAGATATCCCAAAACCCAGCAGTTGTTGGTACTTTTATTTAGCCATTCCGTTGTAGTTGCGATACTTACTAGTCAGATACAATGGTCGCAAGCGACAACCCAAACAAGCAATTGTTGGCAGTTTTATTTAGCCATTCCATTATAGTGAATCTGATTACTAGTCATTATAAAGTCAAATTTATAGCACTACTTTAGTTATAGTTGTCTATGATCGAGATACTGTGCTCCAAGTCGTCCATAACCGCGGACACGGCTTTCAGAAAGTTTTACCCTGCAGGGGTGCACAAATAGCAACACACACTCGATCAACCTCGGAAAAACCAAATCAAAACCCAACGAGGCTTTCACGACAAAGCAATCACAGGATTCAAAATTATTTCAGGGGGCCACCCATTGAGTAGACCCGCAACGAAGCTAGCTGACTCCGAGACGGGCTCAAGGTTTGCGACAATGGCTGTAAACGACTGGGAACCCAAAACTGGGCTTGTCGATACCGCGAAAACACTCCGCTTACCTAAACAGTACATGTGCTCCTCGCACAATCGTAAATAAAGCAGTAAAGCATGGCATAAGTACAGGATAGTAAATAAAACCTCAAACTAGTTTGTGGCCCCAAGAAATAAGAATGAATCAAGCTCTGGCTCAGGGGGGGTCCCATAATCCTCCCGGATGTGGATAGCGCGAATATTCAAGGAACATGTATCAAGTACTCGGGGTCCTACGAGACACAAGTGGACGGTTAACAACCAAATAACATCTATTGCCCACCTGTGCCTCTGCTTACTTACTTCAATTTTAGTTGTTAAACAGTAATTAAAGTTATGAACATCTCCAACAATAAACATGCGGCAATACTCCAACAACTGTGGTACTGGACGACACGCAACAGCACCTGAGCAAGCGTCTACGACGCGCAAGTCCAACTATCTACCAAACAACAGGTAATAGGATGTGTCCAAGGCAATATAAGGCTGCAAGGGATATAACGGGTACGAAAACTAGAGCATCGCAACACAGATAGCAATAGATCAACAGGAGGGAATAAATACTATAAAAGTAAGATAGGTAGAAAGGGGGGAGATGCTCGCCTGAAAACATTGCCGAGGGTTCATCCGAAGATCGGGTCGACACTCGCATCAACTCATCGGCCTAATCCGTGAAGAAGCAAAGCACTAGAAGAAACACCGGATGGACTATTTAATACTACGGTAGAAAATCGGGCATGATGCATGTATGATGTATGACATGGCAAAGCTGCGATGCAATTAGGTCATATTAAGCGAAACCGAGGTCCCGACAATTAATTAAATGGTTCATGTTATTTAGCTACCCTGCAATTTAAATGTTGTAATAACAAGGCAAGATAAGTTACCGGTTCGCTACGCAAATTTAAATGGAGTCCGGAATAAGACAAGGATATCCCGCATATAGACTCCATATTTAATTAGGTTAATCGGCATAAGGTCCCCAAACCACAGACAAGTATGCATGCATGAACAATTAATATGCAACAAGTTTATATTACAATTTTATAAAAATAGAGCACGGAAAGGGGATCACACATTAGGGTTCGGGAGATCTTGGGGTTCCGGGGGTTCGGGGTTGGTCTCAGGGTTTCAGGGTTCGACGGGATCGGTCTCGCATCCGGGAAGGACTTGGCGGCCTTCGGATCCGGGGCTCGCATCCGGGAAGGAGAACTTGTCGCATCCGTGGTCTTCGGGTCCGTGTAGACGGTCATGGCGTTCCGAGGAGAAGATCTTGGCGTGCCGAGGGGTTCGACGAGGTTCGGTCTTTGGGTCCTCGGGTCCGTGAAGGAGTGCTTGGCGTCCGGCGGTAGATCTTGTCGATTCCACTCCAACGGCCTTGTTGTTCTGCGGCGAAGATCATGGGGTCACCGGGGTCTGAGAAGAAGATCTTGGGGGTAGACATCGCCGTCTTCGGGTTCCGAAGAAGGGCTTGGCGTACAAGATGGGGATATCCGGGTTACATCGTCAGTTGCCGGTCCTCGGTCTTCTGCAGTACCATGATTATCCTCAAGTGAAGGCCAAAAATAGCTGAGGTGGTCAACATCTCCACACGGCCACCACATCCCGGCATCTTCACTCAAGCAACCATGTACAAGCACATCATCACAGACGCGAGCAAGCAGCAACGGAGGCACGACGGCGAGCTCGCCGGGACGAGGCCGAGAGCGGGCGGAGGTCAGGGTGCAGAGGCGGGGCCGAGGAGCTGGCGGGCCGGGGTCGTGGCCGAGGTCGACGGCGACCGGGGAAGGCGGCGAGGAGGGCGCGTCCGGGGCAGGGTGGAGGCGCCAGAGGCCTGTGAGGGCGTCGGCGAGGTCGAGCCCGCGAGGAGGTCGTCCGGCAGAGACCGGCGGCGACTCCCTGGCGGCGGAAAGGCGGGGCCGGACACGGGGTAGAGAGGAGGAGAGCGGCCCGACGGGGTCCCTGGCGGCGGATGAGGAAGCTCGATGGCGGGGGCGACGGAGGAGGAGGCGGCCGGCGAGGGCCGACGGTGGTGAAGCTCGGGGGGGGGGGCACGGAGGCGAGGGCGGGTGGTCGCCGGCGGGCGGAAGGCGGAGGGGCAGGCCGCGGCGGGCGGCCAAGCAGAAAGGAGGGCGACGGCGCTAGGGCGGCGGGAAGGAGGAGCAGAGGCGGGAGAGAAAGGGTGGGCGAGGAGCGTCAGGGGAGATGGGGTCGGGGTGGGACCCGCGGGGGGTGCGTGCGTGGTGTGTGGTGTGGGTGGGTTTGACCAGGGGAGTGGGTCGGTGTGGGGGTGAGGGAGGAAGTGGTGGGCCAGGCGCGGTGGGACCGGGGTGGAAGGGAGAGGGGGTGGAGTTGGTGAGGTGGCCGGGTGGGGAGAGGAAGGATGAGGTGGCAGATGGCTATTGGTGGGAGGAGGGATGAGAGGTGAGGTGGCGAGAGGGGATTGGAGGGGGTGATGTGGAGGGAGGCTGGGTAGAATAGGTCTAGGTAGGAATAGAATTAGACAGGCTGGTCTGATTTGTACTGGGGGTGGTCGACTGGGTCGGATCGGCCCGTTCGACTGCCCCCTAAAAATAATATAGATTTTTATTTAATTTAAAATAACTTTTGTAATTAGTTTTTAGACAAATAAAAGACCCGGAAAAGCCCGGCGCTTTAATTTGAAATTGAGACGAGGAATATTTAGAAAACCAAACTAGGTTTTTAGGAAATAGGTTTTCGACAAACAAATGCATGATGACATGATGATGCTCAAATGCAATGCACAAAAACAACGCGATTTTGTAGTAGTGGTTTTGCGGGATGCCACATTTGGTTCTTCGCGGATAAGGCCGTTGAGTTGATGCGAGTGTCGACCCAATCTTCGGTTGAACCTTCGGCAATGTTTTTCAGGCGAGCATCTCCCCCTTTCTACCTATCTTACTTTTATAGTATTTATTCCCTCTTGTTGGTCTATTGCTATCTGTGTTGCGTTGCTCTAGTTTTTGTACCCGTGATATCCCTTGCAGCCCTATATTGCCATGGACACATCCTATTACCTGTTGTTTGCTAGATAGTTGGGCCTGCGCGTCATAGTCGCTTGCTCAAGTGATGTTGCGTGTCGTCAAGTACCACAGTTGTTGGAGTATTGCCGTATGTTTAAGGTTGGAGATGATCATGGCTTTGATTATCGTTTACTTTAATTACTGTTTAATAACTAAAATTGAAGTAGGTAAATGCGGAGGCACCGGTGGGTGATAGATAATATTTGGTTTCCGACCGCTCACTGGTGTCCGGTAGGACCCCGACTTCTTGACACCTGTTCCGAGATCGAGCGCGCTAACCACATGTGGGATGTATGGGCACCCCCATCGATTTAGTACCTGATTCCAAGTACTGTACTGGGGGCCACAAGTAGTTTGGGGCTTTATTATTATTCTGTACTTATGCCATGCTTTACTGCTTAATTTAAATTGTGCGAGTTACTGCACGTGTACTGTTTTGGAAGCGGAGTGTTTTCGCGGTATCGACAAGCCCGAGAGTTTCGGGTTCCCAGTCCTTTACAGCCACTGACGCAAACCCTGAGTCCGTCTCGGAGCCCGGCCGACTTCGTTGCGGGTATACTTAGTGGGGTGGCCCCCCTTGCTTGCTTTGGGTCTGGGAAACGTCGTGTCCGAAACCCCGTCGACATACCGTTGGGGTGTATGTTTTGTGATCTTGTACCTATCTGATCCGACAACAAGGGTGTAGGTGCGTGTGAAAACTTTGGTGCACCCCTGTAGGGTTTAATCTTTTCGAGAAGCCGTGTCCGCGGTTATGGACGACTTGGAGCACAGGTCTCGATCATAGACAACTATAACTAAAGTTTACTGTTATAAATTGACTTGTATCCGATATGACTAGTAATCAGCTTCACCACAACGGAATGGCTAAATAAAAGTACCAACAACTGCTGGGTTTGGGATATCTCATGATTATTATATCTGACTAGTAAGTGTCGCAACTACAACGGAATGGTTAACTAAAACTGCCCACTGCTTATTTTACCAGGATGACTATCTATATCTGACTAGTAATTGCTGCAACGATAACTGAATGAATAAAACTGCCAACGGTGTGAGTTCCTCGGTTGACTTCCTCGTTTGGTCTCGAGGGGAAATACCAGGATGGGTATGCTTGGTGATAGTATTAGGTTGGTTCCGAATAGATCTTTCTTATCCCTCTCTGATAGCCGACAGTTGTATCGAGTCTCTATAGGTTGTTTAGTGCATGCTGCGCTGCCGCTCAGTCCACCATACCTATGTAGGCGAGGACCGCCGAATTCTAGCCTCGCCGTGTACTGGCCTCAGTACTGACCGCTCTCTCTTTTTCCTTTGCCCTTTGTCGGCACCCCTTTTGTTTAAGCAGGTTTTGAGATCGACGTCGTTAGCAGGGTTACCCTTCCGGCTTGGCCTGGGCAGGGTTATGGACGCCATTGGTTATTCTTCAGGGCTCTTAGCCCCATTTGCATCTTGTCCATAGTCGGACGCTCTATCATTTTCAAGGTGATTTGGATCTTTGTATATTATATCTGTATTCTTGACTCATTGAGTCGCTGTTGTATATATATCTGTTCTGTGGGTCCCCTCGAGGACTGTTGTGTAATGTTATTACTTCGTTTTCCACCCGCACGAAAGTGCCTGGTGGGCACCTTTGAATCGTTTCTATGCGGGTTTGGCGGGAATCGCTGAAACTTGCATAGGGTCGATTCGGAGGGTGTTACAGAGTGGTATCAGAGCTCAGCAGTTGCGATACCCCACAAGTCCAGCCTGTAGGATAACCTAGCTAACGGCCGAAGTAGAGTGTCAAAACTATTTTTGCAAAATCGTTTGGATAGTTCTGATTAGGTCTGATTTTACTCCTTACCCCTCTGCTGCTCTCCCTCACCTCTGCGTGTTTTGAATCCGCTCTCTTCTCTCTCTTCGAGTCCAGGATTTCTCGTGGTTGGGTTCCATCGTACCTTCAGGGTTTCGCTTCCTCCTTTGGTAACGGTGTTGCTACATCTGGTCTTCATGCTATCCGAGGAATCCTTCGTCTGGTGGACTTCTCTTTGTTCCTTCTCGTTCCTTCCGGTGTTTTTCGACGCGACGACATCATCTGCAATCCGATCCGATGAAGAGCTTGCATCACCCTTTTATATCCGAAGCTTTCAAACCTCGTTTGTCGAGATCTTCAGTCTAAATCCTGAGGGTTGGTTGCATAATCTGTCTATTCGTGTACATAGTAATGCTTTGAGTGCGGGATGGAGTCGCGACCATACCACTACTCTTATCATTTGCTTTGTATATTGAATGGTGGATCGATGCAATTCTACTCCTTCCATGGAAGTTAGAGGTGGCCTTACCTTTAACTTCGTCCGTTGTTTATCCGGAGTGTTCTCTTGACGAACGTGAACAACGACCCTTGTTAGTGGTGTCGCGAGGATCTACACGAAGCGAGAAGACGCAGATCGCCGACCTCCCTTCCGGTACCATGAGGCGGATCTCGAGGGCGAGATCCATTGTTAGTGGTGTCGAATTGTGGCATCCCGCTAAAACCACTACTAGAAAATCGCGTTGATTTTGTGCATTGCATCATCATGACCGCATGCTCATGTCATCATGCCACATTGCATTTGGGCAACGTCATATCATCTTGCATTTGTTTGCATAAAACTATTTTTCGAAGAGCCTGTTTTTGTTTTCTAAACGCCCCGTCCTTCATTCAACGCAAAACCCGGGTCTTCGGAATATTTCGTTTTGTCTGACCACAGGTTCCAAACGCCCCGTTTTAATTAATAAAATATTTATTTTATTTTTAGGGGGCAGCCGTACCGGGCGGCTCTGACCCAGTCGGCCACCCCCAGTACAAAATCGGGCCACCTAAATCTTTTCCTACCCAGTCCTATTCTACCCACCTTTCAGCCACATCACCCCGGCCAATCCCCACCCGCCACCTCACCACTGCCTTCCCCCTATCCTATCCTAGCCCGCCACCTCAGCCCGGCCCCACCCCATCTAACCAAACCCTCCTACCCACTCTGCTACCCAACACACAAACCCACCACACACGCACGCCTGCTCCCTGGCCCACCCCGCACCTGCCCCCTTCCTCGCCATCTCGCCCGGCCCCACCCACGTGACCCCACCCACGCGCCCCCGCTCCTCTCTCTCCTTCCCTCTCCCTAGCCTGACGACCCCGCCCCCTTCTCCCTCCCCTCCGGCCGCCGCCCTCCTCCCCTCGCGGCGCCCTCTGCACCCCCGCGCCCCTCGCCGCCGACCACTCCTGCCTCTGCTCGCCTCCTCTCTACCAAGCACCGGCCTCCCCACCCCGCCGCTCGAGCTCACCGCCCCGCCACCAGACCCGTCCTCCCCCCCCCGCCACGCCTCCTCCTCCTCGGCCAGCCCGAGCGCCGCCGGCCCGCCTCGCCTCGCCTCCCTCCTAGCGCCCTCCGTCGCCCAGCCGCCGTCGACGTGCGCCTCTGGCCGCCACCAGCGCCTTCCGCCGCCTGTCTCCCCGCCGTCGTCGGCCACCTCGTCGTTCTGCGCCTTCCGTGACCAAGATCGCCACCGCAGGTCGCTGCCAAGCACGCCAGCGGCGCCGCCGCAGCGCCTCTGCTCGCCCCTCCCAGCGTCGGCCGCCGCCTGCGCGTAACCTCCGCGCCCGGTCGCCCTTCCCCGTCTCCTCCTCGACCCGGCACAGCGCCGAGCGCCTCTGCTCCGGCTGCCCTCCTGAGCCCCTGTCGCCGGCCACCTCTATCGAGCTCTGCTCCGGCCTTAGCGAGCTCAACGCCCTCCGACCATCGTCCCTGCAACCCATCACCCCCTGACCGTCGCAGTTCCCCGGCGCCACGTCTTCACGTGCTGCTACATGTCGAAGGCCAGGACCCCCAACACTGTGGTCTGTGCCTGATGTTGGATGTTGGTGCTGCCTTGAAACACCGGCGCGGAACCCGAGCTCGACACCGGCAAACCAAGATGGCACCACAAGACCGTCGACGAGGAACCGCGAACCGAACCCGGAGATCTCCGTCACGGAACCACAAGGCCTTTGGGGTGGAACCGACAAGATCTACCTCTCGGAGCACCAAGAACTTCTTCCTGGAACCGAAGACCGATCCCGCCGAGACCCGGGACACCAAGATCTCCGCCGTGAAACGACGAGACCTTCGTGACGACAAGATCGGCACCGACCAGGACGAATCCGATGCGCCCCGACACCGAACCAAGTCCTTCTTCGCGGAACGCCAAGATCTACTCTGTTATCCGAGAACGATCCCGCCGAGACCGAACCCCAGATCCGGACCCTGTCGAATCCCGAACCCTCGAAACCCCAAGATCGCCGAGACCCAATGTGTGAACCTTTTTCCGAGCCCTATTTTATAAATGCTATATATCAAACTTGTTGCATATTAATTGTTCATCTCGCATGCATATCATGTGGATTGGGGGCACTATGCCGATTCACCTTATAATTAAACATGGGACCCATATGCGGGCAAATCTAGTCTAATATTGGTCCCATTTAAATTTGTGTAGCGAACCGGTACTATCTTTTGCCATGTCCAGACAACATTTAAAATGCAGGGTAGCTAAACAACATGAACCATCTGAATAATTGTCGGGACCCTGGTTCCGCTTAATGTTGCCTAATTGCATTGCACCCTTGCCATGTCATAAATCATACATGCATCATGCCCGATCTTTTGCCGTAGTATTAAATATTGCATCCGGTGTTTATTCTAGTGTTTTGGTTCTTCGCGGATAAGGCCATTGAGTTGATGCGAGTGTCGACCCGATCTTCGGTTGAACCTTCGGCAATGTTTTTCAGGCGAGCATCTCCCCCTTTCTACCTTTCTTACTTTTATAGTATTTATTCCCTCCTGTTGGTCTATTGTTATCTGTGTTGCGTTGCTCTAGTTTTCGTACCCGTGATATCCCTTGCAGCCCTATATTGCCTTGGACACATCCTATTACCTGTTGTTTGGTAGATAGTTGGGCTTGCGCGTCGTAGTCGCTTGCTCAAGTGATGTTGCGTGTCGTCAAGTACCACAGTTGTTGGAGTATTGCCGTATGTTTAAGGTTGGAGATGATCATGGCTTTAATTATCGTTTACTTTAATTACTGTTTAATAACTAAAATTGAAGTAGGTAAATGCAGAGGCACCGGTGGGTGATAGATAATATTTGGTTTCCGACCGCTCACTGGTGTCCCGTAGGACCCCGAGTTCTTGACACCTGTTCCGAGATCGAGCGCGCTAACCACATGTGGGATGTATGGGCACCCCCATCGATTTAGTACCTGATTCCAAGTACTGTAGTGGGGGCCACAAGTAGTTTGGGGCTTTATTATTATTCTGTACTTATGCCATGCTTTACTGCTTAATTTAAATTGTGCGAGGTACTGCACGTGTACTGTTTTGGAAGCGAAGTGTTTTCGCGGTATCGACAAGCCCGAGAGTTTCGGGTTCCCAGTCGTTTACAGCCACTGACGCAAACCCTGAGTCCGTCTCGGAGCCCGGCCGACTTCGTTGCGGGTATACTTAGTGGGGTGGCCCCCCGTGCTTGCTTTGGGTCTGGGAAACGTCGTGTCCGAAACCCCGTCGACATACCGTTGGATGTATGTTTTGTGATCTTGTACCTACCTGATCCGACAACAAGGGTGTAGGTGCGTGTGGAAACTTTGGTGCACCCCTGCAGGGTTTAATCTTTTCGAGAAGCCGTGTCCGCGGTTATGGACGACTTGGAGCACAGGTCTCGATCATAGACAACTATAACTAAAGTTTACTGTTATAAATTGACTTGTATCCGATATGACTAGTAATCAGCTTCACCACAACGGAATGGCTAAATAAAAGTACCAACAACTGCTGGGTTTGGGATATCTCATGATTATTATATCTGACTAGTAAGTGTCGCAACTACAACGGAATGGTTAACTAAAACTGCCCACTGCTTATTTTACCAGGATGACTATCTATATCTGACTAGTAATTGCTGCAACGATAACTGAATGAATAAAACTGCCAACGGTGTGAGTTCCTCGGTTGACTTCCTCATTTGGTCTCGAGGGGAAATACCAGGATGGGTATGCTTGGTGATAGTATTAGGTTGGTTCCGAATAGGTCTTTCTTATCCCTCTCTGATAGCCGACAGTTGTATCGAGTCTCTATAGGTTGTTTAGTGCATGCTGCGCTGCCGCTCAATCCACCATACCTATGTAGGCGAGGACCGCCGAATTCTAGCATCACCGTGTACTGGCCTTAGTACTGACCGCTCTCTCTTTTTCCTTTGCCCTTTGTCGGCACCCCTTTTGTTTAAGCAGGTTTTGAGATCGACGTCGTTAGCAGGGTTACCCTTCCGGCTTGGCCTGGGCAGGGTTATGGACGCCATTGGTTATTCTTCAGGGCTCTTAGCCCCATTTGCATCTTGTCCGTAGTCGGACGCTCTATCATTTTCAAGGTGATTTGGATCTTTGTATATTATATCTGTATTCTTGACTCATTGAGTCGCTGTTGTATATATATATCTGTTCTGTGGGTCCCCTCGAGGACTGTTGTGTAATGTTATTACTTCGTTTTCCACCCGCACGAAAGTGCCTGGTGGGCACCTTTGAATCGTTTCTATGCGGGTTTGGCGGGAATCGCTGAAACTTGCATAGGGTCGATTCGGAGGGTGTTACACGTTGGATCTTGATCCAAGCGTTAGGATAGATTCATTAATCGGCGAAGAGGTACGCGATCTGGAGCGTGCGATCTATTTAGATCCTGCGGCTGCAGGGCTCGATCCGGTGCGAACCGGTACGCGCCAGTCACAACATGACGCGTGGCTAGGAACAGATCTAAAAACAGAATTTAAATCAGAATTTGAACCAAATTTCAAATGCTTATAACTTTTGAATGCCACGTTGGAAATTTGCAAACTTTATACCGTTAGATTCAGTGAATCAAGGCCTTTCTGTTTATGCAAAGTGCTTAACAAATAGTAACCATTAAAATGACTTTATTTGTAGAAACATGTTTAAGGCTATTTTTGAATATGGATTTAGTTTAGTAATTGTTTTAGGGTTAAATAAGGTTAGTTGGCAAAATTGTGACTTGTTAAGTTTCTGTAAACATGTGCATGCTTGGTAAAATTTTCAAAATCACCACTTGGTAAATTCTTGCATGCATGCATTCATATTATTTTTGATTGAATATAATTGTGTGTAATTGTATGCTATAATTTTTGTGTAGATCTTGCTAGTGATTGTGATTGTGAAGAGTGCTACTCTCCCCACTACCAAGGCAAGTGATATTTTCATGAATATTTCTATCCTATGTTTTGTACTAGCATTAGATATTTTGCTAAGTCTTGCATGCTATTTTTGCCTAATGCTAAGTTGGGAAATCCTTAGTGTATAATTGTAGAATTGCTAGGGAATTTTCCTAAGTTAAGTTATCTTACCATGCTTAGCCTAGCTATTTAGCAAACAAGGGTTGGTGAAAATCTATACTTACTATGATGAAAATATTTCTAAGTCATGAGACTTATGCTTTCCTAATAAAACAACTAAGTCAAATGAACCTCCTGGGTGGAATGGAAGGATTGGGTTATGTTGAGTGGTTACACAAGGCCATGGACTTGGGTTGTGTATCTCACTTGTGGTATGCCACCCAGGCACAAAGGGATTTGGAGGCCAAGTGTTGAGAAAGCTTACAGTGCAACCACTTGGCAATATGGGCTCTGCCTTGATCATATAGGTTGCTAGAACTTAGTCATTTGGACAGTTGGTGGTAGTTGGGATGATAGGTTGGAACACGTCCATTTGACTAAGTAAAGGCTTCTGAAAGGTCATGTCTTGGGAAACCAAGTCTGGTGGGGAAAGTGCACAACCTCTGTAGATGGAAAATCTAAGTACTTAGCCTAGTCCAAGGCAATGGACAACATGAGCATCAAGACATGGAAGCTACAAGAATCTCATCACTCCAACTTCTAAGTAAAATTTGTGGGAGAACAAGGGTGAAGGACCCCAATGTCTATTGGTGGTTCTTGGGAAGTTTTTTATAAAGAAAAACTTAGTGATTTCAACTAATAGGTAAAACCTATTTTTCAAGCAAAGCAAGCCAAGCTACACTTAGCCAAAATGCATATAGTAATATAGTCCACTTAAAATATACTAAGGTATCACTTGCCAATACTATTCCAAAGTATTGACCCTCTGTGGCTGTAACTTGTGATGTTGCAGGTTACTCCGATGATGAGTAGGAGTCATGAGTCTACACTCAACATGCTTGCCTGTGGCACATGAAGATGAAGACTTATGTTTATTTACTTATTCCTTAAACTCTTGTATTAGGCCTATGGCCATGAGTTGTAAAAGACTATGTTTTATCTCTGGAACGAATGTAATGTTAATCCTTTTTATGTATCTTGTATTGCTTAGATCGCGACAAGAGGATTATAATATGATCCCTCTCACTAAATATCAAGTAATAAAGTGTTTGTCCTTAGTAGGCACCGTTGCTAAGACTCGTCGTTTTGAAGCATCACGTGATGATCGAGTGTGATAGATTCTATGTGTGCATACAACGGGTGTAAGTCAGATTTGCACATGCGGATACTAATGTTAACCTTGACGAGCCTAGCATGTACAAGCATGGCCTCGGAACACGGAATACCAAAACATAAAGCATGAGTCATACCAAAAAGTTCGCCTTTGAAACTACATCATCTCTCATGATGATTGGACTTGGTGTAGTGGATTTGGTTCGTGTAATCACCAAAATGACTCGAAGGATGTTGTTTTGAGTGGGAGTTCAAAAATAATATGATTAAAGTTGAACACGATTTATCATAAATTAAATCAAAGTGAATTTGTATAATTGTTGTAGTCATTGGCATTCGTTCACCACCTTACGCTTAGTTATAATTGAGATAATAGAACTATAGAATTCTGGATAGTTACTTTACAAACTGGTATCATATTGTTTTAGTGTTAATCTAAATTTTAAAAGTCCTATTGTAAACTTTTGGCAAACTCCGTATTACTCCGCAAATTTTAATAATTGGTATTAAATCAAGAGTAACAATTCTAGTGTTAGTATATAAGTATCATGTCTGTCTCCTTGATTCTTGATATTCAAAAGATTGTTTTAATATCAAGGTTATCTAGGAGCTGAAAGAATTGTTTTAGAAACCATCATGTGTGGAAGATATTGCGATATCTGAAATGATGTTTTGGTTGCAACATGATAGAGTATAATTTAGAAAAATATATGTTCTCATATTTGATGAGAATTTGCGAAGGTTGGAGATGCTAGTCGTCCTAATCCTCTAAAAGGTTTTGGAGAACAACATTATACTCGCGATTCGCCGTTATAAGCTAAAGTAGCTTGATCATGAAAATTGTCATGATAAGGATGAATAAAAGATGTGGGTAAAATGTCTACTACACTAAAATATTACTAAAGAATGGAATTTGAAAGAACGCCAAACATTTGATGATGGTGATCTACTTCAAAGTGCAAGTCCAAATATATTATTATTTGACTATGCACGCTTTGTACTATGCGTCATGTGTATGGTGCCACTGTTGATGTTGATAGATTCTTTTAAAACGGAAAAATAAATGTTGAAATAGAATCTCAAAAATATTTGGCAGAAAAGAAAATACTAGAATTGACCAGCTTAGGTATATAGATGATATACAGGTTATGGTTGTATTCTTTGCTTTTTAAATAATATGGTTCTTAGGTATTGGATACCGAATTTGTTGTTGTTAATTGTCACACAAAACAACAAAATTCATGAACTACAATGGCCTAAGTAACTAGAAAGAGAATATGTGATGATGTTCATCAAAACAAATAAAGTGTTGTTGTATTTCTCGTTGACATCAAAGCTTTCCTTCAAGGTTTGTTTTAATCATATATTATGAGAATAAAAGGTTGTTCAAATAATTTCTGTATTCCATAATAGATGGATGATATACAAGTCTAGTTGAAGAAATCACATCCATAAAACTAATGATAAAAAAATGTCGCAAGACAAATGATTGAAAGATCACTTAAGAAGTGACATCGCCGTTTAAATTGTATTGGAAAGACAACATGAAGAAACTCCATATTGATGGAATTTTGGAGTCTTTTTATTTTGATCAAATGACACTTATGAGACTTTTCTAGAGATACTTGAAACTCCGTTCATAGCCCAGAATGGAATGGATGACTAACTTATTGGAATTTGCACATATTGATGTATGTAGTACATTATGTGTAGTCATGAGCGATGAATTTTAACTTCATATGCTTTATCCGGAAATTTGAGTGAATATATGTGTATATTTACTTAATGAGGAAGAAGTATGAAACATTTGAAAATGTTCAAAGACTTTCAATATGAAGTGGAAATCACTGTAACAAGAAAATAAAGAGTTTATGATTGGATCATAAAGGAAGATATTTGAGTTACAAGTTTAGCAAAACACCTAAGATTTGAGGAATCGTTCTATGGATTTGCATTTCTCAAAACACCATAGGAGTATGGAATGTTCGAGATATGTAATGAAACCTTGTTTGACATGGTGAGATCAAAGGTGTCATTTATAAACTGCCATTATATTTTAAAGATTAAAGCTTTCGAGACTACCGCTTTTACATTAAAAAGAAGCTCCATCATGATCCGTTGAAATGACACCATATAAGTTATGGTTTGGGATAAAACCCAATTTGTCCTTTCTTAAACATTTGTATGCTAAGTATAAGTAAAATGTTTACAACCAAAGTCGGATGAGAATGTCTTTATAAGTTATTTCGAATAACCGTTGGGTATTCCTCCATAACACCGAAGAAAAAAGTGTTTGTCGCTTAGAACGTAAAGTTTCTTTGGAAGGAATTTTTCATGAAAAGTTAAGTGGGAGGACAATAGAAATTTGATAAGGTTAATGAACCTTAGCTATATGTGTTGAGTTGCGCAGCGCTAGAAAGTGTCCCGGAGGCTGCAACAATGGTCATGGATCGCGTGCCTCAAAGGTTGTGGTCACAGAGATCTAAGTTCATATTAAACCAAGTAGGTCAGGTCAACAATCAAATACCAAAATTTGAGAGTTAAATCATTATTGTTTGACAATGATGAATCGACTACATCCAAAGAAGCAATGATGGGCCCGAACTCCGTCAAATGGCTTGAATTCATAAAATCCATGATATTTCCATACACGAAAAATCAAGTTTTTGAACTTGGAAGATGATACGTCGCAAACATATCTATAATTTTTTATGCTCCATGCTTGTTTTATATCATTTGTCTTATGTTTTGTCTACACTTTGAGGTATTTTTATACATTTTATGGAACTAACCTATTAACAAGATGCCACAGTGCCAGTTCCCGTTTTCTGCTATTTTTGGTTTCAGAAGAGTTAGTAAAGAAATATTCTTGGAATTGGACGAAATGAAGCCGGATGTTCCTATTTTTCCAGACACGAGAAGGAGTCCAAAGAAGAGAAGGAGGAGAGACAGGAGGCAGTCACACCCCTGGTGGCGCCCCCCCCCTCTAGCCACGTCGGGGAGTGGTGTGGGCCCCTGGTCACCTCCTGACATCGCCCTTTCGCCTATAAAAATCCCTGAGGCAAAAACCCTAAATCAATCAGCCTCCATCCACTAAAAGTTCCACAGCGTTGCCGCCACCGAAGAGGAGATTCGGGGGACAGAAGTCTCTGTTCCGGCACCCCGCCGAGACGGGGAATTGCCCCCGGAGCCATCTCCATCGATCTCCACCACCATCTCCATCACCGTTGCTGATTCCCATGATAAGGAGGGAGTAGTTATTCCTCGAGGCTAAGGCCTCTACCGATATCTATGTGTTCATCTCTCTCTATGTGTGATCTTATTGTGATCATTGATACGTTGGAAACATATCTATAATTTTTTATGCTCCATGCTTGTTTAGTATCTACTTTGCTTTGCTTTTCTACACTTTGAGGTGCTTTTTACATGTTTTCTGGTACTAACCTACTAACAAATTGCAAAAGTGTCAAATTGCAAACATATCTATAATTGAAATATTCTCGGAATTGGACGGGACAAACCTCAAAGTCAATTACTTTCCGTGCGGAACAAGAAGTCCAGAGGGGAGACGAGGAGGCGTGCCAGGGCAGCTAAACCCCCCTAGGCTCGGGTGGGCCCTACCCCGTGCCTGGGTAGGGTTTGCCCCCTCTGGCCGCCGCCTCAGCCTCCCCCTTCGCCTATAAGAAGCCCCCGATGCAGAAACCCTAAGCACCCGATCAAATCTCCATGAAACCGTCTGTAGCCGTCGCCACCATCGTCCCTAGATCAGGGGGAGATCTGAAGTTCTTCTCGGCACCCTGCCAGAGGGGAGATCATCCCGGAGGCCTTCTCTCCGGTATGATGCGTGAGTAGTTCCATCTTGGACTATGGTTCCATGTAGTAGCTAGATGGTTGTATCTCCTCCTTTGTGCTTTCATGTATAGATCTTGTGAGCTCCGTTCATGATCAAGATCTAATCTATTTGTAATCATGCATGTTGTGTTTGCGGGGATCCGATGGATATTGAGATTATTATGTTGGTTTGATTAAAGGTTTTGTCTTTATGATTCTATCATGTCTGTGTTGTTTCTGATCTTGCATGCTCTCCGTTGTTAGTAGCTATCTTGGCCAAGTAGTTTCTAGTGACTCCAAGAGGGGTATTTATGCTTGATAGTGGGTTCATGCCTCTAGTTTCCAAGGGAAGTGACAGAAATATCTTCGGTTGTAGATGTGTTGTTGCCACTAGGGAGAAAACAACAGTCTCTTGTTCATGGAACATGTGGACTGTTTACAGTACACACTTCACTTAAAGAAGTTGTTTGTTGTTTGCAACTTAATACTAGAGGGGGTTCGGATGATAACCTGAAGGTCGACTTCTAGTCATAGATGCAGTTGGATGGAGGTCTATGTATATTGTTGTATTTCCCAACCGAATCTCATAGGATCTTTCTGACTAGTAATTGCATTGTTATGCCTTGCTCAGTTCCTGTCAATTTCCCTACTATAATTTGTTTACCCTTCATGCCATGTTGTTTATCTAAGGAGAGCACCTCTAGTGAACTATGGACCCCGGTCCAATATTTACCATTGATACATCTTCCACCGTTACTTGTTTACTTGCTACAAACCTTTATCTTCCACACCATACGTTTAATCCTTTGTTACAGCAACCGGTGAGATTGACAACCTCACTGTTAGTTGGGGCAAAGTCTTGAGTTTGTGTTGTGCAGGTCTCCGCTTTGCTTGCAACACCTGTGTGACATTTCCTTCCTCCTACTGGTTCGATAACCTCGGTTTCTTACTGAGGAAAGACTTGCTGATGTACGGCTTCACACCCTGCTCTTGGGGTTCCCAACAGGCTCCACATAAGCTGTGCAAGCCATCAAGCTTTCTAGCGCCGTTGCCGGGGAGGCTAAGGACGTCTTCACTAAGGGAGTCCTTCACTTCCTTTCTCTTTGCTTTGTTTTTAGTTTGCTTTGTTTCTTTTGCTTGGTTTTGTTTGCCTCTTTTCAAAAAACCCAAAAAAATTGTTTAGTTTGGTTTGCTTGCTTTATTCAAAAACACACAAAAATTAGTTCCTACTCTAGTTGTTGGTCTGTTGTTGCCTTGCTTGGTCATGCTTTGTATCTATGGATGGTTTCTTTGAAACTAGTTCTTATTGGCAAGGTGGTTTCACGGAAGAACAAAAGTATTATTATAAGGAACATCATTTGTTACAAAAAATGAAACACTTATGGGAACAAATTGATAAGTTGAATACTATTGCTAGAAAGGTGTGCTCTACTTATAATGTTACTTATTGCTTTCATAAAGCTTGTTGCTGCAGGAGATATAAACACCTAACCTTTCAATGTGAGTATAATGATAATGTTACCATATCTTCTTATGTTAAGGGAAATTATGACTTTTATGATGTGGAACAAATTGAATAATTTATTTCTTTCAAGGGTGCATTTGAACTTGCTAGTTTGCTTGAAAATACTAATGATGCACCTTATGAATATGAGGTTTATGAGATACTTAAATTTTGCTTTGATAATTACAAGGAAGCAAATGGCTATATTCTTGAATATTTTAATAGATGCTTTCCACAAATGGAAGAGACTAATGCCTTGCAGGAGCCTATGGAAGAAGAAATTGTGGAAACTGGAAGCTTATTAGATGAAAATGAGGAGGAGAGTGATGAACAAAAGGAGGAAGAATGGATTATCTACCCATGCCTACCTTCTAATGAGAGTAATTCTTTACCCCTTACATTATTTGATTGTCCCCCATGCTTACCAAAGGAGGATGAATGTTATGTTCCTGTGTATCCTTTTGAAATATCTACTTTGGGTAAAACCTGTGAAGGTTTTAATCCCACTATTTTTGAGCTTGATAGAAATTATGTGCTTGTAGCTCATGAAAAGCCTCCTTTATGTGATAGTTATATTTTTGAGTTTATTCATGAGGCTACTGAAAATTATTATGAGAGAGGAAAATATGGTTATAGAAATTTTCATGGTACTGAAACACCTCTCTATGTGCTGAAAGTTTTGAAGTTACTCTTGATTTATCTTCCTATGATTGTCACTTTGTTCTTTGTGAATTTATTTGTGTACAACATGCCGATGCATAGGAAGAGGGTTAGACTTAAATGTGTTTTGAATTTGCTTCTTGATGCTCTCTTTGATTTCAATTCATATTTCTTATGTGAGCATCTTCTCAAGCTATCAAGCCAAACTTAAAGGCGTTAAAGAAAAGTACTTGTTGGGAGATAACCCAAGAGTTTTCTTGAGTCTGGAAGTTATTACTTCAGTAATGACCTCTCCTTATCCTTTTTGTTTGCTTTTTGTGCCAAGAATGACCTCTAATGAGAGGGAAGTAAGATTTGGGGAGTTGCTGTTCCGAAACAGATTTTTGTCCTCCACCAAAATAATTCGTGAGGAGTCTCTGTAACTCAGATTGAGCTCAAAATTTACGAATAAATCCCCCAGTATGTTAGCTAACTTCCGTTAGTTCAACACTTTTTGATTTGAGAAACATAAGATATTCGAAAAAATCAGTTTATACCTGCTGGTCTGTTTTGACAGATTTCTGCCATTATTTGCATTTGCTTCTTATTGAGCTCTCTTTAGGTGAATTGAGCTTTTTTGAAGGAGTTACTACAGTAGCTTGTGTTTTTAGTGAAAAGACTTGCTGTTCCAAAGCTTTGTCAGAGGTCTAATATCTTTTGAATACACTAATGTTGCTAATGAAGATTGTGTGAAGTTTTGTATAAAGGAAAAATTTCAGGTGTAGAGAGAGAATGATGCAATGAGATGAAGAATGTACAAAAGCTCAAGCTTGGGGATGCCACCATGGTGTCACCCCAAGAAATATACAAGAGGTACAAGCGTCAAATCTTGGGGATGCCCAAGGCATCCCCTTCTTCATCAATAAAAAGCTCAGGTCTGTCTAGACACTTCGTTTTTATTATTTCATGCACAGTTGTGTTGTTCTTGAAGCGTCTTAGTTTTTGTTTGATTTGCTTAGGTTGTTTAGTTTGCTTGAATAAAGTAGTTTAGACCCCCATTCTCGCTGTGTTGTTTTACAAATAAGTTGCTTGGTGTTCGAAAGGAGTAGTAAGTTCTTGCTTGAAGTGAAAGAGGAGCTTGCATTGACTGTGACTTAGACTTTAGCATGACATGCTAGGTGTTGTTTTAGCATTATGCTTAGTGATTATTGTTGTAGCATGTCTTGTTCCAAACAATTGGGATTGCTTAGTGTGACTTGAAGAAATTATGCATTGTTTTAGCATGCAAAACATAGTATTATGGTATTTTCCTTTGATGCTTTGCTTGGGTTGACTTGGCACATGCTCACACCATGTTATGACTCTCACAATTCACCATTAGCCTCTATGATCATGTAGCCCTTGACTTGTAGTACCACTCTTTGCTTTGATTAGTATGATTTGTTACTCTGCATGATTATGGCCATTATGCTCTCTTAGTTGGTTGCTCCCAGTCTTTTGCTAGCCTCCACTTGTATGAGTAAGTTCTACTCATGCCTCCAACTCCCAAGAAACCAGGTTATTCCAAAGTGTCCACTATAAACTCCTATGCATGGTGTGTTACACCATTCCAAGTAAATTCTTGTTTTCATCTATCTTCCAATTAAAAATTATTTTGTTATGTGAAAACTTAGTGATTAAAGCCCTCACGAACTTGATGGCACACTTTATATTATTTGCCCCTAATAAACTTGAACCATTGTGACAACTTTGTTGTATATGCTTGCACTTATAAGTTTGAATTAGCATAACCGTGCTATCACGAGGAACATTTTCAACATTGCACTTGTACTTTGTACTCAGCTGATATCATGTTCTTTTGTCTATGGATGTCACCGGTGTGAAATAAAGAGGGAACTTGTAAGTCCATGGAGTTTGTATCCTGTGTTAGAGAAACATCTGGTCCGCTATCCTAAGCCATGCCTAATCATGGTGGAAACTTGCAGCATCACCATAATGAGCTATCTATGAAGCATCCTCAATAGAAAGCTATGCATATGGTAAATTAAAAGATTGTTGAGATGCTCATTGTCTACTTGCCTTGTCATTTTGGTTATGGGAAAGCTCTTGTACCATGTCAAAGGGGTACCCCATTGGAGGTTCTCAATGATATGCAAATACTTACAATGACAAGAACTTACCTGGACCCAAAGTTTAGTATGCATGAGGTGTGGCCCTCGTATTTAAGGGACTTGAGATTGCCAACTTATACTTCGTCAAGCATATACTCCATCTTTGCCACTTTAACCTTAACCACTTCAAGATGCTTATGATAGGGGCAATGAGGGCTGAAAGCTAACAAGTATCATAATTTTTGGAAGCTCTTTTTGAAACTTGTAATCCATTCTTCCTTTACAAAAATTCCTTTCTTCCACCATTATTGAGTCTCCACCTTCTAACTTTAGGCACCATTAAGAGAGCATAGTTGTCATTTTGTGTGCAGTGTTCCAAAGCTTATTAATTGATGCATATTGTGTTATTACTTGTTCTTGTGCTATTTGTTTCTAGTTACCCTTGTCAACTTTGAAGGTCTCCTTTGCATCTATATTGCTACTCTATGAGGGACACGCTGATTGTCACTATGCTATGTTTTCTGTATGTGAAACAAACAAACGTTTTTCAATGCATATTATTCATGATCTTTGTTTGTAGCTTGTCATGTTGCATGCATAGTTACTATGTCCAATTGTTAGAACTCCATATTTCATGCACATGTTTAGAGTTCTTTGATCCCAGCTTTCAATGCTTGCAAATGGTTGGATCTTTATTGTGAGGGTGCATGTCACCTCAAAAATTATTCTTTTTATCACTTACCTACTCGAGGACGAGCAGGAGTTAAGCTTGGGGATGTTGATACGTTGGAAACGTATCTATAATTTTTGATGCTCCATGCTTGTTTAGTATCTACTTTGCTTTGCTTGTCTACACTTTGAGGTTCTTTTTACATGTTTTATGGTACTAACCTACTAACAAGTAGCAACAGTGCCAGATGCATGTTTTCTGCTGTTTTTGGTTTCAGAAAAGTTAGTAAAGAAATATTTTCGGAATTGGACGGGACAAACGTCAAAGTCAATTACTTTTTTTGGGGAACAAGAAGTCCAGAGGGGAGACGAGGAGGCGTGCCAGGGCGGCTAAACCCCCCCTAGGCGTGGGTGGGCCCTACCCCACGCCTGGGTAGGGTTTGCCTCCTCTGTCCGCCGCCTCGGCCTCCCCCTTCGCCTATAAGAAGCCCCTGATGCGGAAACCATAAGCACCCAATCAAATCTCCACGAAACTGTCTGTAGCCGCCGCCACCATCGTCCCTAGATCATGGGGGATCTGAAGTTCTTCCCGGCACCCTGCCAGAGGAGAGATCATCCCGGAGGCCTTCTCTCCGGTATGATGCGTGAGTAGTTACACCTTGGACTATGGGTCCATGTAGTAGCTAGATGGTTGTATCTCCTCCTTTGTGCTTTCATGTATAGATCTTGTGAGATCCGTTCATGATCAAGTTCTAATCTATTTGTAATCAGGCATGTTGTGTTTTCGGGGATCCGATGGATATTGAGATTATTATGTTGGTTTGATTAATGGTTTTGTCTTTATGATTCTATCATGTCTGTGTTGTTTGTGATCTTGCATGCTCTCCGTTGTTAGTAGCTATCTTGGCCAAGTAGTTGCTAGTGACTCCAAGAGGGGGTATTTATGCTCGATAGTGGGTTCATGCCTCTAGTCTCCAAGGGAAGTGACAGAAATCTCTTTGGTTGTAGATGTGTTGTTGCCACTAGGGAGAAAACAACGGTCTCTTGTTCATAGAACATGTGGACTGTTTATCTTACACACTTTGCTTAAAGCACTTGTCTGTTGCTTGCAACTTAATACTTGAGGGGGTTCGGATGATAACCTGAAGGTGGACTTCTAGTCATAGATGCAGTTGGATGGCAGTCTATGTATCTTGTTGTATTGCCCAATCGAATCTCATAGGATCTTTCTGACTAGTAATTGCATTGTTATGCCTTGCTCAGTTCCTGTCAATTTCCCTGCTGTAATTTGTTTACCCTTCATGCCATGTTGTTTATCTAAGGAGAGCACCTGTAGTGAACTATGGACCCTGGTCCAATCTTTACCATTGATACATCTTCCACTATTACTTGTTTACTTGCTGCAAACCGTTATCTTCCACACCATACGTTTAATCCTTTGTTACAGCAACCGGTGAGATTGACGACCTCACTGTTAGTTGGGGAAAAGTCTTGAGTTTGTGTTGTGCAGGTCTCCGCGTTGCTTGCAACACCTGTGTGATGTTTCCTTCCTCCTACTAGTTCGATAACCTCGGTTTCTTACTAAGGTAAGACTTGCTGCTATACAGCTTCACACCCTGCTCTTGGGGTTCCCAACAGGCTCCACATAAGTTGTGCAAGCCATCAATCATGAGCTTTGTAATCAAGTAGATCTACTCTGCTACTCAAGTGCTTTAATTTTAATCTCCGGTTATCCCCACGTCTGTGAAGTTGACAGTGTGCACACCATGAGGCACTTAGGCTAAAGACTACATAAATACTTATCATGAGTTATATTTTGAGTTGGATGTCTCTATGAAATTGTGGTGTTTGTTGGAACCATCTAGCGCTCAAGGTGACAGTGTGGGGTTATATAGATGGGGAATGCGAACTGTAAGGAGAGCTTTTGTAGCCCTACCATGGATTGGAGTTGTCCAACCGAAGATTAGTTCAGAGTAGCATAATGAAGAGAAGATATTTATATGAGAGTGTCCACTAGTGAAAGTATGATCCCTAGGCCTTGTTTCTAAGCATTGAAACACCATTTACAACTAGACCTGTTACATGTTTGCTTGTTTCCATCTTTATTTTAGATTGCAATTACCACTTATAATCATCCATATTACTTGTATTTTACTATCTCTTCGCCGAACTAGTGCACCTATACACCTGACAAGTGTATTGGGTGTGTTGGGGACAAAAGCGACTTCTTGTATCTTGATTGCAGGGTTGCTCGAGAGGGATACCTTTGACCACTTCCTCCCTGAGTTCGATAAACCTTGGGTGATCCACTTAAGGAAAATTTGTTGCTGTTCTACACACTTGGAGGCCCAACACTGTCTACAAGAATAGAAGCATGTGTAGACATCAAGCTCTTTTCTGGTGTTGTTGCCGGGGAGGTAAGGTAAAAGGTACTCATATCCTCTAGCCACTAAGCTATCTTCTAGTACTGTTGCTGGTGTGTGAGTGCTCGAAGTTATTTCCTTTAGATTCTGTAATTATATCTTTTTGTTTCTTGTTTTTATTTTTTCACTAGTTAAGCTTAATGGAAAACAATAAAAAATAGAGAGCTTTATAGTATTTATCTTGAGTTAGGACATGAAGTGTTTGAATAGAAAATTAAAAAACCAATGGAACTTTATTTGCATGCTAATAGCAATGTTATTAGTATAAATTCTTGATGGCACCTGATAGTGCTTCGTCGGGAAACCCCAAGAGCAAGGTGTGAAGAGCACAGCAGCAAGTCTTCAGTAAGAAACCGAGGTAATCGAACCATTAGGATGAAGGAAACGTCTCAAAGGTGTTGCAAGCAACTTGGAAACCTGCACAACACAAACTTAAGACTTTGCCCCAACGAACAGTGAGGTTGTCAATCTCACGGTTGCTGTAACAAAGGATTAACTGTATGGTGTGGAAGGTAATAGTGGTTTGCAGCAAGTAAACAGGAACAGTGGAAAATGTATCAATGGTAAAGATTGGACCAGGGTCCATAGTTCAATAGAGGTGTTCGCCTTAAGAAACAAACATGGCATGCTGGGTAAACAAATTACAACAGGGAAATTTACAGGACTAAGCAAGGCATAACAATGCAATACTAGACATTCATGATACTATGAGATTCGATTGGGCAATACAACAAGATACATAGACCGCCATCCAACTGCATCTATGAATAGTAATCGACCTTCAGGTTATCATCCGAACCCCCTCCAGTATTAAGTTACAAGCAACAGATAACTGCTTTACGCAAAGTGTGTAAGGTAAACAATCCATTTGTTCCATGAACAAGAGACCGTTATTTTCTCCCTAGTGGCAACAGCACATCTACAACCTTAGAGATTTCTGTTACTTCCCTTAGATTAATTAGAGGCATGAACCCACTATCTAGCATACGTACCCCCTCTTGGAGTCACTAGTATCTACTTGGCCAAGATAGCTACTAGAAGCAGAGAGCATGCAAGATCACAAACAACACAGACACGATAGAATCAATAAGACAAAACCATTAATAAATCTGACATGGTAATCTCAATATCCATCGGATCCCCGCAAACACAACATGCATGATTAAAAATAGATGATCTTGATCATGAACGGAGCTCACAAGATCTAAACATGATAGCACAAAGGAGGATATACAACCATCTAGCTACTACATGGACCCATAGTCCAAGGTGGAACTACTCACGCTTCGTACCGGAGGCTGGCATGATGAAGAACAAGGCCTCTAGGATGATCTCCCCTCCGGCAGGGTGCCGGGAATAACTTCATATCCCCTGATCAAGGGACGATGGTGGAGGCGGCTACATACAGTTTTGTGAAATATTGATCGGGTACTTAGGGTTTATGCATCGGGGGGTATTTATAGGCGAAGAAGCGAGGCAGGGGAGGCCACGGTGGTCACACCCCCTAGGCACGGCTAGGGTTAGCCCGCACCGCCAGGGGGTGTGGCCCCCTGGTGCCTCCCCTCCGTCTCGTACTATGGCTCCGTGTTTCCCACGGTAAAATATTGGATTTGGCTTTTGTCCCGTGCAATTCCGATAATATTGATTTTCTGCCTTTCTGGAACCAACAACAGAAGAAAACAGGCAACTGGCACTGTGGCATGTTGTTAATAGGTTAGTACCAGAAAACATATAAAAACACCTCAAAGTGTAGAAAAAGCAAAGCAAAGTAGATACTAAACAAGCATGGAACATCAAAAATTATAGATACGTTTCCGACGTATCAAGCATCCCCAAGCTTAACTCCTCTCGTCCTCGAGTAGGTAAGTGATAAAAAGAATAATTTTTTAGGTGACATGCACCATAAAAATCAAGATCAAACCATTTGCAAGCATTGAAAGATGGGATCAAAGAACTCTAAACATGAGCATGAAATATGGAGTCCTAACAGTAAGACAAAGTAACTATGCATGCAACATGAAAGGTTACAAACAAAGATCATGAATAACATGCATTGAAAAACGTTTGTTTGTTCCACATATAGAAAACATGGCATAGTGGCATTCAGCTTGTCCCTCATGGAGTAGCAAATATATGAATAGGACACCTTCAAAGTTCATAAGAGTGACTAGATACAAATAGCACAAGAACAAGTAATATCAACAATATGCATCAATCAATAAGTTTTGGGACAATGCACATAGAACTAAGAATGGCAACTACGCTCTCTTAATTGGTGCCTAAAGATAGAAGGTGGAGACTCAATATAATGGTGGAAGAAAGGCCCTTCAAAGGGAAGCAGGGATTTCAAGTTTCAAAAAGAGCTTCCAAAAATTATGGTACTTGTTATCTTTCAGCTCTCATTGCCCCTATCATAAGCATCTTGAAGTGATTAAGGTTAAAGTGAACAAACTATGGAGTATATGCTTGAGAAAGTATAAGTTGGCAATCTCATGTCCCTTGAATACGAGGGTCGCACCTCATGCTACTCAACTTTAGTCACATGTAAGTTCTTGCCATAGTAAGTACATGTGTATCATAGAGAACTGCCAACAAGGTACCCCTTGAACATGATACAGGAGCTATCCCATAATCAAAATGACAAGGCAAGAAGACAATGAGCATCTCAGCAATCTTCTTATTTACCATGGGAATATGGTGCTTTTTCTCTCTTTCCTCTTTTCAATATGTCTCTCTTTTTTATAAGAAGAAAGCTTCATAGATATCATTATGGTGATGCTGCAAGTTTCCACCATGATTAGGCATGGCTTAGGCTAGCGGCCTAGGCGTTTCTCTAACACACATACATAACTCCATTGACTTACAAGCTCCCCTTTTAATTCACACCGGCGACATCCATAGACAAAAGAGCATGATATCAACTGTGTAAAAAGTACAAGTGCAATGTTGAAAGCTTTCCCCGTGACAGCACGGTTCTGCTAATTCCAACGTATAAGTGCAAGCATATACAACATAGATGACACAATGGTTCAAGTTTATTATGGGCAAGAAAAATAAAGTGTGCCATCAAGTTCATGAGAGCTTTAATCACTAAGTTTGCACATAAAAAATACTTTTTAATTAGAAGATAGATGAAAACAAGAATATACTTGGAATGGTGTAACACACCATGCATAGGAATTTATAGTCGACACTTTGGAATAACTTAGTTTCTTGGGAGTTGGATGCATAAGTAGAGCTTACTCATACAAGTGGAGGCTAGCAAAAGACTGGGAGCGACCAACTAAGAGAGCAATAATGGCCATAATCATGCAGAGCGACAAAACATTACTAATCAAAGCATAAAGTGGTACTAAAAGTCAAGGAATAAATGATCATAGAGGCTATGGTGACTTGTTAATAGTCATAACATGGTGTGAGCATGTGCCAAGTCAACCCAAACAAAGCATCAAAGGAGAATACCAAAATACTATGCTTTTGTATGCTAAAACAACTCATGATTCCTTCAAGGCACACTAAGCAATCCCAATTGTTTGGAACAAATCGTGATATAGAAATAATCACTAAGCATAAGGTCAAAAAAACACCTAGCATGACATGATAAAGTCTAAGTCACAGTCAAAGCAAGCTCCTCTTATACTACTCAAGCAAGAACTTTCTACTCTTCTCCAACACCAATCAACTTATTTGAAACAACACAGCGAGAACGGGGGTCCAAACTACTTTATTCAAGCAAACTAAGCAAACTAAATGAAAACTAAGACGCACCAAGAACAACACAATAGTGCATAAAGCAATAAAAACGAAGTGTCTAGAAAGACCTGAGATTTTTATTGATGAAGAAGGGCATCCCCAAGCTTTGAAGCTTGTACCTCTTGAATATTTCTTGGGGTGAAATGTGTTGGGATACCCAAGCATGAACTTTTGTCCATTCTCCATCTCATTACATCATTCTCTCTCTACACCTGAAAATATTCCTACATACAAAACTTCACACAATCTTCATTAGCAACATTAGTGTATTCAAAAGATAATAGACCCTTGGGTTTAGCTTTAGAACAGCAAAAATTTCACTAAAAACACAAGATACTTTAACAATTCCCTCAAAAATCTCAATTTTCCTATAAGAACCCAAAAAGGAGTCAATAAGAAGCAAATGCAAATAATGGCAGAAATCTGTCAAAACAAACCAATAGGTAGAAACCGATTTTTTCGAAGACCTTCTGTTGCTCAAATCAAAAAGTGTCGAACTAATGAAATTTATCTAACATACTGGGGGATTTATTCACAAAATATCAGCTCAATCCGACTTACAGAGATTCCTCATGAATTTTTACGATGGAGCACAAAAATCTGTTTTGGGGCAGCAACTCCCCAAATCTTACTTCCCTCTCATTAGAGGTCATTCTTGGCACAAAAAGCAAATAAAAAGGATAAGGAGAGGTCATTACTAAAGTAATAACTTCCAAGACTCAAGAAAACTTTTGGGTTATCTCCTAATAAGTACTTTTCTTTAATTTCTTTAAGTTAGGCTTGATAGTTTGAGAAGATGCTCACATAAGAAATATGAATTGAAGTAAAAGAGAGCATCAAGAAGAAAATTCAAAACACATTTAAGTCTAACCCACTTCCTATGCATAGGAAAATTGTAAATAAACAAGTCATGAAAGCACAAAGCAACAAGCATAGGAAAGCAAAGCAAGTGCAACGTCAAAATTTTCAACATAAAGAGAGGAAACTTAATATTATTGGGATGCATGAAACCATGTTTCCCTCTCTCATAATAACTTTCAGTAGCATCATGAATAAAATTAACAATGTAACTATCACATATAACATTCTTATCATGAGCCACATGCATAAAATGATTATTACTCTCCACATAAGAATAGTCATTCTTATTAATCATAGTGGGAGAAAATTAAACAAAATAGCTATCATTAATATTCTCATCACCATAGTCATCAAATATAGGAGGAATATTTTAATCACAATCAATTTTCTCCTCTAAAGATGGTGGACTGAAAATATCATATTCATCATTGTAATCATCATACATTGGAGGTATAATATCATCATAGGCAATAGAACTTTCAGAATTGGTACCAAAGAGATTTTCAATATCAAAAGTAGTGTGCTTTTCCCAATCATGATCACTACTATAGGTAACAAGCATAGGAACATCATTTTTACCCATAGTATATATTTCAAAAGAATCCACAGGAGCATAACATTCATCCTCCTCTTTTTAATCTAATGAGCTTCTTATTTCAGCAATTTCTTCTTCCATAGGCTCCTGCAAGGCATTAGTCTCTTCCGTTTGTGGAAACACCTATTAAAATATTCAAGAATATAGCCATTTTATTCCTTGTAATTATCAAAGCAAAATTTAAGTATCTCAAAAACCTCATATTCATAAGGTGCATCATCAGTATTTTCAAGCAAACTGGCAAGTTCAAATGCACCCTTGAAAGCAATAAATTCTTCAATTTGTTCCACATCATAAAGGTCATAATTTCCTTTAACATAAGAGGATATGGTAACATTATCATTATACTCACATTGAAAAGGGATATGTTTATACCTCCTACAGCAACAAGCTTTATCAAAGCTAAGTAACATTATAGGTAGAGCACACCTCTCTAGCAATAGCATTCAATTTATCAATTTGTTCCCATAAGTGTTTCCCTTTTTATGACAAACGGTGTTCCTTATAAAAATACTTTTGTTCTTCCATGAACCCACCTTGCCAATAAGAACTAGTTTCAAAGAAACCATCCATTGATAGAAAGCATGACCAAGCAAGGCAATAACAGACCAACAACTAGAGTAGGAACTAATTCTTGTGTGTTTTTTATAAGAGAAGGCAAACCAAACTAAACTAAAAAAATTGGGAGTTTTTGATAAAAAGAGGTAAACAAAACCAAGCAAAAGAAACTAAGCAAAAAAAACAAAGTATAGAGAAAGGTTGTGAAGGACTCCCCTTGTGAATACTTCCTTAGCCTCCCCGGCAATGGTGCCAAAAAACTTGTTGATGACACCTGATAGCGCTTCGTCGGGAAACCCCAAGAGCAAGATGTGAAGAGCACAACAGCAAGTCTTCCCTCAGTAAGAAACCAAGGTTATCGAACCAGTAGGAGGAAGGAAACGTCTCAAAGGTGTTGCAAGCAACTTGGAAATCTGCACAACACAAACTCAAGACTTTGCCCCAACGAATAGTGAGGTTGTTAATCTCACCAGTTGCTGTAACAAAGGATTAACTGTATGGTGTGGAAGGTAATAGTGGTTTGCAGCAAGTAAACAGGAACAGTGGAAGATGTATCAATGGTAAAGATTGGACCAGGGTCCATAGTTCACTAGAGGTGTTCTCCTTAAGAAACAAACATGGGCATGCTGGGTAAACAAATTACAGCGGGGCAATTGACAGGACTGAGCAAAGCATAACAATGCAATACTAGACATTCATGATCCTATGAGATTCGATTGGGCAATACAACAAGATACATAGACCGCCATCCAACTGCATCTATGACTAGAAATCCACCTTCAGGTTATCATCCGAACCCCCTCCAGTATTAAGTTGCAAGCAACAGATAACTGCTTTAAGCAAAGTGTGTAAGGTAAACAATCCACTTGTTCCATGAACAAGAGACGGTTGTTTTATCCCTAGTGGCAACATAACATCTACAACCTTAGAGATTTCTGTCACTTCCCTTAGATTAAGGCGTGAACCCATTATCTAGCATAAGTACCCCATGTTGGAGTCACTAGCATCTACTTGGCCAAGATAGCTACTAGAAACGGAGAGCATGCAAGATCACAAACAACACAGACATGATAGAATCAATAAGACAAAACCATTAATCAATCTGACATAGTAATCTCAATATCCATCGGATCCCCGAAAACACAACATGCATGATTACAAATAGATGAGGAGCTCACAAGATCTAAACATGATAGCACAAAGGAGGATATGCAACCATCTAGCTACAACATGGACCCGTAATCCAAGGTGGAACTACTCACGCTTCATACCGGAGGCTAGCATGATGAAGAAGAAGGCCTCCAGGATGATCTCCCCTCCGGCAGGGTGCCGGGAAGAGCTTCAGATCCCCCCGATCTAGGGACGATGGTGGCGGCGGCTACAAACGGTTTCGTGGAATATTGATCGGGTACTTAGGGTTTATGCATCGGGGGGTCTTTATAGGTGAAGAGGCGAGGCAGGGGGCGGCCAGGTTGGTCACCCTCTCCCCCAGGCGCGGCTAGGGTTAGCCCGTGCCGCCAGGGGGTGTGGCCCCCTGGTGCCTCCCCTCCGTCTCGTACTATGGCTCCGTGTTCCCCACGGTAAAATATTTACTTTGGCTTTTGTCCTGCCCAATTCCGAGAATATTGATTTTCTGCCTTTTTGGAACCAAAAACAGAAGAAAACAGGCAACTGGCACTGTGGCATCTTGTTAATAGGTTAGTATCAGAAAACATATAAAAACACCTCAAAGTGTAGACAAAGCAAAGAAAAGTAGATACTAAACAAGCATGGAACATCAAAAATTATAGGTACGTTTCCGACGTATCAATTCTTTGAACACCATTATTGCTAATGCTATGGAAAAGTCTAAGATTGGGGAAGCTAGTTTTTATGATCTTTTTAGTTCTCCAGCTTTAGAGGAGAAAATTTGTTATGATGATACTATACCTCCAATATATGATGATTACAATGATGAATATGATATTTTCAGTCCACCTACTATTGAGGAGAAAATTTGCTATGATCATACTATACCTCCAATATATGATGATTACAATGATGAATATGATATTTTCAGTCCACCTACTATTGAGGAGAAAATTAATTATGATTACAATATGCCTCCTACATTTGATGATTATGGTGATGAGAATAATAATAATAGCTATTTTGTTGAATTTGCTCCCACTATAATTAATAAGAATGACTATGCTTATGTGGAGAGTAATAATTATTATATGCATGTGGCTCATGATAAGAGTGTTTTATGTGATAGTTATACTATTAATTTTATTCATGATGCTACTGAAAGTTATTATGAGAGAGGGAAGCACGTTTTAATATATCTCAACAATATTAAGTTTCCCCTCTTTATGTTGAAAATTTTGAAGTTGCACTTGTTTTGCTTTCCTATGCTTGTTGCTTTGAGCTTTCATGACTTGTTTCTTTACAAGATTATTTTTCATAGGAAGTGGGTTAGACTTAAATTTGTTTTATATTTTCTTCTTGATTATCTCTTTTACTTCAATTCGTATTTCTTATGTGAGCATTATCGAAATTATCATGTCTATCTTAATGGCTATAAAGAAAGAGCTTTTGGGAGATAATTCATTATATTTTTGCTTTCAGTTTATTTTTGTTTTGTTGAGTCTTGGAAGTTATTGCCTCTGTAATAACCTCTCCTTATCATTTTTGTGTGGTTTTGGTGCCAAGAATAACCTCTAATGAGAGAGAAGTAAGATTTGGGGAAGTTGTTGTCCCGAAACATATTTCTGTGCTTCACTGTAAAAAATCGTGAAATATCCCTGTAGGTCGGATTGAGCTGTAATTTTTTGAGCTTATGACACAGGTTATTATATAACTTTCATTAGTTCAACACTTTTCGATTTGATCAACAGAAGGTCTTCGAAAAAATCAGTATTTACCTGTTTGTCTGTTTTGACAGATTTCTGTCATTATTTGCATTTGCCTCTTATCGGTTTATTTTTGAGTTCTCTTTGATCACTTGAGCTGTTAAAAGGAATTTCTACAGTAGCTTGTGTTTTAATGAAAGTTTTACTTGTGTTGAAACTAAACCCAAAGACTTATTATCTTGAATACACTAATGTTGCTAATGAAGACTGTGTGAAGTTTTGTATGAAGAAAATTTTCAAGTATAGGAATGATGTGATGAGATGAAGAATGGACAAAAGCTCAAGCTTGGAGATGCCACCCTGTGTCACCCCAAGAAATATTCAAGAGGTACAAGGGTTAAAGCTTGGGGATGCCCAAGGCATCCCTTCTTTAACAATAAAAATCTCAGGTCTTCTTTTAAGACACTTTATTTAATCGCTTCATGCACTATATGTTGTTCTTGGAGCATATTTGTTTTTGTTTTTAGTTTTTTTGCTTTGTTTGCTACAATAAGTTGGTTGGATCTCATCACACTTCTTTTGGAGAGAGACACACTCCGTTTTCATTGTTTAGAACACTCTAGTTTGCACTCTTATTGTTCTGTGAGTGTTCTCTTTTGCTAGCACTGCGTTTAGCCTTAGTTTTGTTATGCCTTCTACTTAGAACTTTTAACTCTTTGTAAATCGGTGAGACAATCTCACTGGTCTTTATTGATTATTATCTTTGTGAGTTGTTTCAAACAAGTTGATTGGTGTTGGATAAGGAGTAGAAAGTTCCATGCTTATAGTGGTACAAAAGGAGCATTGTTTTGACTGTGGCTTATACTTTATCATATCATGCTAGATGCTGCTTTGACGATATACTCAGTGATTATTTTTGTACGATGCGCTCAGATCAATGTAGAGCTTCGTTGGGGGACCCCAAGAGGAAGGTATGATGTGCACAGCAGCAAGTCTTCCCTCAGAAAGAAACCAAGGTTATCGAACCAGTAGGAGGAAGGAAACAACCCAAAGGTGTTGCTAGAAACTTGGAAACCTGCACAACACAAACTCAAGACTTTGCCACAATGAACAGTGAGGTTTTCAATCTCACTAGTTTGTTGAAAACAAAGGATTAACTGTATGGTGTGGAAGGTAATGGTGGTTTGCGGAAAGTAAACAGGAACAGTGAAAGATGTATCAATGGTAAAGATTGGACAGGGGTCCATAGTTCACTAGAGGTGTTCTCCTTAAGATAAACAAACATGGCATGCTAGGTAAACAAATTACAGCAGGGCAATTGATAGGACAGAGCAAGGCATAACAATGCAATACTATACATTCATGATCCTATGAGATTTGATTGGGCAATACAACAAGATACATAGACCGCCATCCAACTGCATTTATGAATAGTAATCCACCTTCAGGTTATCATCAGAACTCCCTCCAGTATTAAGTTGCAAGAAATGTATAATTGATTTAAGCAAAGTGTGTAAGGTAAACAATCAACTTGCTCCATGAACAAGAGACCGTTGTTTTCTCCCTAGTAGCAACAGCACATCTACAACCTTAGAGATTTTTGTCACTTCCCCATATTAAATAGAGGCATGAACCCACTATCGAGCATAAATACTCCCTCTTGGAGTCACTAGCATCTACTTGGCCAAGATAGCTACTAGAAACGGAGAGCATACAAGATCACAAACAACACAAACATGATAGAATAAATAAGATATAACCATTAATCAATCTAACATAGTAATCTCAATATCCATCGGATCCCCGCAAACACAACATGCATGATTACAAATAGATAATCTTGATCATGAACGGAGCTCACAAGATCTAAACATGGTAGCACAAAGGAGGAGAGACAACCATCTAGCTACTACATGGACCCGTAGTCCAAGGTGGAACTACTCATGCTTCATACCGGAGGCTGGCATGATGATGAAGAAGGCCTCCAGGATGATCTCCCCACCGGCAGGGTGCCGGGAAGAGCTTCAGGTCACCCCCTCCCCCCCCCCGATTTAGGGACGATGGTGGCGGCGGCTACGGACTGTTTCGTGGAAGATTGATCGGGCACTTAGGGTTTTGGTATCGGGGGCTTATTATAGGAGAAGAGGCGAGGCAGGGGCACCTAGGGTGGCCGCACCCCCCCCCCCAGGCGTGGGCTAGGCCTGGCTGCGCGACCAGGGGGTGTGGCCCCCTGGTGGCTCTTCTCCATCTCGTCTTCTAGATCCGTGTTCCCCACGGTAAAATATTGACTTTGGCTTTTGTCCCGTCCAATTCCGAGAATATTGATTTTCTGCCTTTTCTGGAACCAAAAACAGAAGAAAACAGGCAACTGGCACTGTGGCATCTTGTTAATAGGTTAGTACCAGAAAACATATAAAAATACCTCAAAGTGAAGACAAAGCAAAGCAAATTAGATACTAAACAAGCATGGAACATCAAAAATTACAGATACGTTTACGACGTATCAAGCATCCCCAAGCTTAACTCCTACTCGTCCTCGAGTAGGTAAGTGATAAAAAGAATAATTTTTTAGGTGACATGCACCATCAAAATCAAGATCAAACCATTTGCAAGCATTGAAAGCTGGGATCAAAGAACTCTAAACATGAGCATGAAAGATGGAGTTCTAACGATAAGACAAAGTAACTATGCATGCAACATGAAAGGTTACAAACAAAGATCATGAATAACAATGCATTGAAAGACATTTGTTTGTTTCACATATAGAAAACATAGCATAGTGGCATTCATCTTGTCCCTCATGGAGTATCAAATAAATGCATAGTACACCTTCAAAGTTCATAAGAGTGATTAGATACAAATAGTTCATGAGCAAGTAATATCAACAATATGAATCAATCAATAAGTCTTGGGAAAATGCACAAGAACTAAGAATGGCAACTATGCTCTCTTAATTGGTGCCTAAGGATAGAAGGTGGAGACTCAATATAATGGTGGAAGAAAGTCCCTTCATAAAAAGGAAAGCAGGGATTTCAAGTCTCATAAAGAGCTTCCAAAAATTATGGTACTTGTTAGCTTTTAGCTCTCATTTCCCCTATCATAAGCATCTTGAAGTGATTAAGGTTAAAGTGAACAAACTATGGAGTATATGCTTGACAAATTATAAGTTGGCAATATCATGTCCCTTGAATACGAGGGCCGCTCCTCATGCTACTCAAGTTTAGATACCGACAAGTTCTTGTCATAGTAAGTACATGTGTATCATAGAGAACCGCCAATGGGGTACCCCTTGCACATGATAGATGAGCTATCCCATAATCAAAATGACAAGGCAAGCAGACAATGAGCATCTCAGCAATCTTCTTATTTACCATGGGAAAATGGTGCTTTTTTCTCTCTTTCCTCTTTTCTCATTTTTTTGTTTTTCTCAATCTCTTTTTTCTATCTCTTTTTTTATAAGAAGAATGCTTCATAGATTGCTCACTATGGTGATGCTGCAAGTTTCCACCATGATTAGGCATGGCTTAGGCTAGCGGCCTAGGAGTTTCTCTAACACACATACATAACTCCATGGACTTACAAGCTCCCCTTTCATTTTTACACCGATGACATCCATAAACAAAAGAGCATGATATCAACTGGGTACAAAGTACAAGTGCAATGTTGAAAGTGTTCCCCCTGACAGCATGGTTATGCTAATCCCAACGTATAAGTGCAAGCATATACAACATAGATGACACAATGGTTCAAGTGTATTTAGGGGCAAGAAAAATAAAGTGTGCCATCAAGTTTGTGAGAGCTTTAATCACTAAGTTTCACATAACAAAATAACTTTTTAATTAGAAGATAGATAAAACAAGAATATACTTGGAATGGTGTAACACACCATGCATATGAATTTATAGTGGACACATTGGAATAACTTGGTTTCTTGGGAGTTGGATGCATGAGTAGAGCTTACTCAAACAAGTGGAGGCTAGCAAAAGACTGGGCGACCAACTAAGAGAGCAATAATGGCCATAATCATGCAGAGCGACAAAACATTACCAATAAAAGCATAAAGTGGTACCACAAGTCAAAAACTAAATGATCATAAAGGCTATGGTGACTGGTTCATAGTCATAACATGGTGTGAGCATGTGCCAAGTCAACCCAAACAAAGCATCAAAGGAGAATACCACAATACTATGCTTTTATATGCTAAAACAACGCATGATTCCTTCAAGGAACATTAAGAAATCCTAATTGTTTGGAACAAGTCATGCTACAGCAATAATCACTAAGCATAAGGTCAAAACAACATCTAGCATGACATGATAAAGTCTAAGTCACAGTCAAAGCAAGCTCCTCTTGTACTATTCAAGCAAGAACTTACTACTCCTCTCCAACACCAATCAACTTATTTGAAACAACATAGCGAGAACGGGGGTCCAAACTACTTTATTCAAGCAAACTAAGCAAACTAAAAAAACAAAAACTAAGACGCTCCAAGAACAACACAACAGTGCATGAAACAATAAAAACGAAGTGTCTAGAAAGACCTGAGATTTTTATTGATAAAGAAGGGGATGTCTTGGGCATCCCCAAGCTTTGACGCTTGTACCTCTTGGATATTTCTTGGGGTGACACGGTGTGGCATCCCCAATCTTGAGCTTTTGTCCATTCTTCATCTCATTATATCATTCTTTCTTTACACCTGAAATTTTTCCTTCACACAATCTTCATTAGCAACATTAGTGTGTTCAAAAGATAATAGACCTTGGATTTAGTTTCAAAACAGCAAAACTTTCACTAAATACACAAGCTACTATAGCAATTCCCTCAAAAAGCTCAAATTCCCAAAAATAACCCAAAAAAGAATCAATAAGAAGCAAATGCAAATAATGGCAGAAATCTGTCAAAATAGACCAGCGGGTAGAAACCGATTTTTTCGAATCCCTTATGTTGCTCAAATCAAAAAAGTGTTGAACTAACGAAAGTTAGCTAACATCCTGGGGGATTTATTCAGAAAATTACAGCTTAATCCGAATTACAGAGATTTTACATGATTTTTTATGGTGGAGCACAAAAATATGTTTCGGGACAGCAACTCCCCAAATCTTACTTCCCTCTCATTAGAGGTTATTCTTGGCACAAAAGGCAAATAAAAAGGATAAGGAGAGGTTATTACAGAAGTAATAACTTCCAAGACTCAAGAAAACTATTGGGTTATCTCCCAAGAAGTACTTTTCTTTAACGCCTTTAAGTTAGGCACAAGAAGCAAGAATCAAGTATATTCAAATGAAGAAGCATTAACACCAACTTTCTTGCTCCTAACTTTCTTACCTTTCTTCTTCTCTATAGGGAATATATGATTTCTTATTGGAGAAGCAAAATGCATAATGCCTTTTCCCACATCTATTCCAATGGGTAATAAAGTTACATTATTGGTAAGAGATATTTCTTCTCCTCCTTCAGAAAGTCCCCAAAGATTCAAAGACTCATAGATATCTTTAGACATAAGGCAAAATTCAGACATGATATCACAACGAGCATCAAAAGTTTCACTATTTATAGCAACTTCTATTGTAGGAAACCATTTTGAAGGCTCAGAATTTATTGGAACATAATCTTGATGCTCTCAAAGCATGTTATAGCAATCTTTCAAAGCAACTGTACTGGTCTCAAGAGTGTTCAACCTAGCATAGATGTTTATAAAGGAAGAATCAGATTTGCTAGGCATATTATAAATTATAATCAACTTCTTTATAGAATCCAAAGCTTCATTCTCAGTACATCGAAAAATATATTTCCCAGCTATAGCATCCAAAGCATATCTATAACAAAGAGCAAGACTATGCTAGAAACTATTAATAACCAAGCTAAGACAAATCTTAGGCTCAGTTTTCCCTTGTAAATCAGAGATTCTAGACCAAGCTTGTTTGAAACTCTCTTCACTTTCTTGCTTGAAAGTAAAGATCATTTCCATAGGTGACATAGTGATTAGACCAAAACCAGACATGGTAGCAACTAAAGTAGGAACTAATTTTTTTGTGTTTTTGATAAGAGAAAGCAAATGAAACTAATTTTTCTAGAGTTTTTGATAAAAAGAGGCAAACAAAACCAAGAAAAATAAAAACAAAGTAAAGAGAAAGGCTGTGAAGGACTCCCCTTGTGAAGCCATCCTTAGCCTCCCCGGCAACGGCGCTAGAAAACAGCTTGATGCGCTCCGATCAATGTAGAGCTTCGTTGGGAGACCCCAAGAGGAAGGTAAGATGAGCACATCAGCAAGTCTTCCCTCGGAAAGAAACCGAGGTTATCGAACCAGTAGGAGGAAGGAAACGACCCAAAGGTGTTGCTAGCAACTTGGAAACCTGCACAACACAAACTCAAGACTTTTCCCCAACAAACAATGAGGTGTAAATCTCACTGGTTTGCTGAAAATATAGGATTAACTGTATGGCGTGGAAGGTAATGGTGGTTTGTAGAAAGTAAACAGGAACAGTGGAATATGTATCAATGGTAAAGATTGGACCGGGGTCCATAGTTCACTAGAGGTGTTCTCCTTAAGATAAACAAACATGGCATATTGGGTAAACAAATTACACCAGGGCAATTGACAGGACAGAGCAAGGCATAACAATGCAATACTATACATTCATGATCCTATGAGATTTGATTGGGCAATACAAGAAGATACATAGACTGCCATCCAATTGCATCTATGACTAGTAATCCACCTTCAGGTTATCATCCGAACCCCCTCCAGTATTAAGTTGCAAGTGATACGCCCAATTTGCATCACCATTCTATATCATAATTTACCTCTATTCTTTGATATTTGTCTTATTATGAGGTATTACTTATGGCTTTTCATCTGTTTATGCATGTTGGATGATTCCTGGAGGATGGACTGCCGGAGTCGGGATTCTGATGGAAAAGAAGGCGTTTCGGTGCAATTTCGCGAAGATCAGAAAAATACGAGAAAAATATGGAAAAATATTATTTTACCAGAAGACGAAGGAAGCCAGAAGGAGGGATGAAGTGGGGCCTTAGGGGGGCCCACACCCCCTAGGCGCGGACCCACCTGATCCCGCGCCTAGGGCAGGTGTGGCCCACCTGCCCGGCCTCCGACTCCGCCCCTTTGCCTATATCTTCCCTTCGAAACCCTAAGGCTGGGGGATCGACCACAGATAGATTTCCGTCGCCTCTAGGGCGGAAAACACTGAGAGAGAAAGATCTCTCCGGCCGACAGATTTCTGTCGGGGGGAATTCCTTCTCGGAGAGGGGAGACCGTCGCCATCAACACCGTCATCAAGCTAGGCTTCATCGGGATCATCATCATCATCCACACCATCATCTCCACCAGCACCATCACCACCACTCCGTCCCGCTGTAACAATTGTATTGGATATTGCTTTAGTTCTTAGGGGAAACTGTCGGGGGGATAACCCCCGGTAGGGTCACGATGGGTGAAACGTAGCACAGCTTGGCTAGCTCCGAGTAAAGAAAGAGCCTGGACGAGTAAGTACGGCCGAGAGAGAGAATCGTGTGTGGCCGACATATGAACTATGTCGGCCCGCATAAGACAAAGTTGTTAATCTTGCAGGAACCAATGAGCCGAGTCTTCCGAGGAAGGGCCAAGTCAAATAGGACGCGTGGCACCTTTTCGAGTAAGGTTCAGGAGGGACCATGGCAAAGCGTGGTCAAAAGAGAAGGGCGACGCCGGGTGACATAAAAGGAGCTGGGTGACGCCCAAAGCAAGGGCTGACATACAAAGTTGTTGCATGACGCCAAAAGGAACAGGAGGCAACGTACCAGAAGACCGTTAGTTGTCAATCTTTATGGACTGGGCCATTGGGCTTAGGGTAAGCCCATGACCCGGCCCACATAGTAGGGACCAGGATCCAAATAGTAAACCCTAGAACCCAAAGGGGTATAAGCTAGCTAGCGCTGCCTATATAAGGAAGCGCGTAGCTGTAGTAGAAGGAGGTTGGACCAAGTAGGGAACTAGTGCCTAGAACACTAGTCCATACAGCTCAAGGAGCACTTGTAATTCCTAAGTATCAATCAAATTCCTAAGTGTGGAGAGTTCATCTTGTTCTTCGTGAATTGGCTAGACTGTGAACTCCCTCCCCGGTGACCACAAGCACCCATTCGGCCCCCAACTTAAGCCTACCCATGGCATCTGCCATGACACCACCACGATAGTTGGCGCCAACCGTGGGGCAGAACCAGGTGCTTGATGGAGTCTTCATCCGGACGGGCAACATCATCGCCAAGACCGGCGAGCGCGTCTACTCCGGGCTCATCCAGAGGGTTGGAGCGCTCAACTTCGTCATCAACAACGCGGGGTGCTTCGGGACCAAGTCGTTCCCTAGGGGTGGTCACTTCATCAAGTTTGGCGAGCACCAGGTCTACGTCGCCGTGCGTGTGGAGCGTGCATATCCGGAGCGTGTCGTTCTAGCGCCGGATCCGCCAGCGGTTCCTGTCGCCGGAAAGCTTCACCAACTCGTCTCCGTGGAGGTAATGATGACAACTCCTAACCCAGCAGCTCCACTGATAGCTCCAGTAGTGAATGAGAATGCTGAGGAAGGAAATCATGAGGAGACACCAAAGGTCGCGAGAAAGCAAAGGCACCGCTGGAAAAGACAGAAAACATAGCTAGGAGTAAAAGGGCAAAGGAGCTGCAAGATGCAATAGATAAGTTGGCAGAGCCAGTTGCGCAAGCAACTAACCCAACGCGTGTGCAAGCCGAGTTAGAGGAGGCCAAAATAAAGGTCATGGAGAAAGCCAAGGAATTAGCACAGTTACAGCAAGATGTGGATATCACAATCCGAGAGCTCAACTCGGCAAACTGAGTCAAGGGCGCAAAGACTCGGCTTGATGCAACAAGGTTAAGAGGAAGAAACCTCAATGAGAAGCTGGCAGATGCAACATCAAAGATAATGCCAGAGAACAGCAATGAAATAGCTATGCGGCCAACGTACAACACAGCATCAGCTAACCTGTGAGCCACAGAAGCAGCAATGGCAGAATTACCCCATCTGACGGGAGAAGCAAAGAAAAAACAACAAGAGGGAGTCAATGAACTGATAAGAGCAGCTAGCATGCTGAATGAAGCATACTATAGAGTGAATCCGGGTATAGCAGGGAGGTCACAGCTGGTTCACTCGGCGACACCTGTCCCGACAAGATCAGCAGGTCACACGGCATCCTCACCCGGAGCGGCGCCAAGGCCGAGAAAATAAAAAAGTGTGGATTCAGGGAGAAACAAGGAGATGATCACTTATGACCCGGCAATGGCTCAGGGAAACCCAGCGCATGCACAGGGAACGAGAAGGAATAATGCCCAAGGAAATGAGAACTGGGAAAATGCAGGCCGAGAAAGGCAAGCAGGGCAAAGGAACGACAATGGAGGGGAAAAAATTGCGCCTCAACCTAGGCGTGGAGCTCACTCGGCAGGAGGAGGAAATCCAGCACCGAATAACGCACCAGCTTAACCCGAAAGAAGACAACAAAGCGCGGGAAAAGCAGCACAACGGCCTGCTGACCCAAATGCGAACAGGTACAATGATGGTTACTCGGCGATGGTAAACGATGGATATGAACTACCGGATCACGCATATCAAGGAATTGGAGCTAGACTCGGAGGCAGGAACCTTCAACCAGATGATGCAAGGCTGAAGCTTGACCGAATAAAGATGGCAGAACTGATCGAGTCGCAAGGTTCGCAGGGTCCACCATGCTTTGGTCCGAGGATCATGAAGGAGCTACCTGTACCAAATTTCCAGCTGGCTAGAGGAACAAAAACATAGGATGGAAGCACAAAGCCAGAGGATTGGCTCATAGATTATGGAACTGCGGTGAAAATCGCGCAGGGGAATTTGAGATGGGCAGTACGACATGTACCGCAGATGCTAGAAGGACCAGCTCGCGTATGGCTGAACAATTTGCCACCCAGAAGCATTAACAACTGGATCGATTTTCAAGACGCTTTTGTGAGCAATTTCACAAGCACCTACAAGAGGCCGAATCGCCCACAGCAGCTAGCAATGTGCAAGTAAAGGCCGAATGAGACAGATAGATAATTCCTCACAATATGGTGCACAATGCGCAACTCTTGCGAAGGGGTAATCGAGTCACAGGCAATCGCTTGGTTTGCCCAAGGTTGCAGACACAGAAGTGTGCTGTGGCAAAGGTTACAAAGGGATATGCCGGCAAGTTTGGTAGAAACAATAAGAATTTCTGATTCATATGCGTTAGGAGATCCGACTCAGCTGCTGCTCATGTCGGCAGACGGGATGACTGAGACTCAGATCTATGATGCTGCCGGGTCGCAAAGGCGCCAGGAAAGATCAGAATACAGAAGCAAAAGAAGGGATGAAAGGCCAGACTACCGATATGGTTCGACTCAGGTTGCGGCCGTAAGTCAGGATCATCCAGATGCTGGAAGCAGCCAACGACAAAGGACAAATGGACAACAACAGTGGGTGCCAAAGAATGATGGCAAAAAGCCATATAAACAAAGGAAGCAATATCAGGACTGACAGAAGTATACCTATGAGATGATGCTGGACCAGCCGTGTAAATTTCACACGCCTAGTCCGAGTAAGCCAGCAAATCACACAACAAGGCAATGCACTTGGTTTCAGAAAGGAGATAGAGTGGATTCGACGAGTAAGCAGCTACCACCACCTCCCCCTCCACCACTTACAGGAGGAAATGCTCAGGCTGTGGGAACAGATAACAGATACGAAAACAGGCAGCCAAGGTATCATAATCAAGAGAGAAGAGAAACTGTGCACCAGGTGCATAATCCAAGAGGTGATGACCCTCATATCGGCCACGGAAATAGGAATGAGTACAGAGAACATCACCAGAGCTATGTAATCTTCGTCATAGAGCCGAATGATAAAAAGAGTCAGCGACAACGGATGATGGAGGTGAATGCCATAATGCCGGCAATTCCCAAGTACATGCATTGGTCTGAGCAAGAGATAACTTGGAGCATAAAGGATCACCTCGAGATCATGCCAACCCCAGGAGGATATGCTCTAGTTTTAGATCCAACGTTCATGGACCCGGATATCAATGTGAAATTTTCAGAAGTACTGATCGATGATGGCAGTAGCATCAACATCATGTACAAGGATACCATGCTCAAGTTAGGCATTACCATGAATATGCTGGAGCCGACTAAGACAACTTTGCATGGTATTGTGTCAGGATTGTCCTGTGAGCCAATTGGCAAAATCTGGGTCGACGTCTTATTCGGCAACATAGAGAATTGTCGCACTAAAGCCATAGTGTTCGATGTGGTTGATTTGGTCAGCTCGTATCATGCCTTACTCGGCAGGCCAGCTATGGCAAAGTTTATGGCCACTCCTCACATTGCTTACTTGAAGATGAAGCCGCCAGGCCCGTGTGGAGTGATTACAGTGGAAGGAGATTACAAAAGGTCCATTGCTTGTGCCTCAACCGGATCTTCACTGGCCGAGTCACTGGTCATAGCACAGGAAAATCATCAAATGTTGGAGGTGGCAGCATTGGCCAAAGCAGCACAAATGTCCATGCCGGCACTCACTAACCCGCATGGCAATGTGTCATTTCAAGCTACCAAAGAAACTAAGAAGGTACAAGTGGATGAGACTTTCCCATAGCATAGAGTTACCATTGGGGATGGCCTCACTAACAAATAGGAAAGCGAGCTCACCAGCTTCCTCCGTGAGAATCGAGATATCTTTGCATGGTTAACACATGATTTGTAAGGAGTTCCGAGGGAGCTGGCTGAGCACTCTCTTCATGTAAGGCCAGATGCCAAGCCGGCGAAGCAACGCCTCCGCCGCTTCGCCAAAGATAGGAGGAAAGTAATAGCTGCCGAGATTGCTAGGATTTTGGCTGTTGGATTCATCATGGAAGTACTGCACCCGGATTGGTTATCAAATCCAGTCTTGGTCGAAAAGAAAAAGGATGACGCAAACGTGGCAGTAGTATGGCGCATGTGTATTGATTACACGAACCTCAATAAGGCGTGTCCAAAAGTTTCCCCTGCCAAGGATCGATCAAGTCATAGATTATACTGTTGGGTGTGAGTTGTTGTCATTTGTGGACGCGTATTCTGGATTCCATCAGATACCATTGAATCCGAATGATCAAATAAAGACAGCTTTTATCACCCCGTACGGGGCTTATTGCTATCGTACCATGCCGTTCAGGCTGAGAAATGCAGGTGCAACATATCAAAGATGCATGCAAAAAATGCTTGCAAGATCAATTGGACAAAAATGTTCAAGTATACGTCAATGATGTGGTAATAAAAACCAAGCAAAGTCATACTCTAATTGAGGACCTGCGTCAAACATTCACAAACTTAAGAAGATTCCAGATGAAACTTAACCCGGAAAAATGCACATTTGGTGTCCCGGCTGGCAAGGTACTCGGATTTCTTGTATCCAGCCGAGGAATTGAGGCTAACCCGACAAAGATCAGGGCCATCGAAAAGAATGGAATTACCAAAGACCCTCAACGATGTCCAGAAGTTCACTGGGTGCCTGGCCTCGTTGAGCAGGTTTATTAGTCGGCTAGGTGAAAAAGCCCTACCACTATATCAACTGATGAAGAAATCAGACAAATTCACATGGACACAGCAAGCTGATAGCGCTTTCCATGAAATAAAGAAAATGTTGGCAACAACACCAATATTAGCATCACCACTATCCAGAGAGCCAATGTTGCTCTATCTCGCCGCAACTAATAGAGTTGTAAGCGCAGTAATAGCAGTTGAACGCGAAGAGGAGGGAAAATCAGTCCAAAGGCCAGTTTACTACTTGAGCGAAGTGCTCTCTGTGTTAAAACAGAATTACCCGCATGATCACAAAATGACATATGGGGTATATACGGCAGCAAAGAAGCTGAAACATTATTTTCAAGAACACCCAATCCGGGTAATATGCGAGGCACCTATCTCGGATATTTTAGGCAGCAAAGATGCCAGTGGCCGAGTCACAAAATGGGCCATAGAGCTAGCACCATATACTCCACAGTATGATAGGCGAGATGCAATTAAATCTCAAGCTGTTGCAGACTTCTTCGTGGATTGGATGGAAATGCAGTATGAACCACCATTCCTAGACCCGAACTACTGGAAAATGCATTTTGACGGGTCCAAGACAAAAATGGGTCTGGGCTTCGGGATAGTGCTAACATCACCAAAGAGGAATCAGCTCAAGTATGTGCTACAAATTCATTTTGCTGCTTCCAATAACATTGCCGAGTATGAAGCACTTGTCCACGACATCAAAGTAGCCAAAGAGATTGGCATCAAAAGGATCATGTGTTTTGGCGATTCGGATTTGGTGATTCAGCAAGTGTCTGGACATTGGGACGCGCTAGACGCAAACATGGCATTATATCGTTTCCATGTGCAACAAATTTTGGGATACTTTGACGTGTGTGAATTCCACCACGTACCAAGAGCAGAAAATGAAGCAGCAGATGTACTATCCAAACTAGGTTCGTCTCGACAAGCAATACCACCAGGAATAGCATTGGAACACCTTAGGAAACCATCAATCAAGCCGTCACCAGATTCTGAATCAATATTCATCCCGGCAACACGAGAGTCAGACGTTGTGCCAATGGAGATTGATTCAAGGGAAGTTTCGAGTCACTCGGGGACTGACCCGCTCACTTCAGGGTTTGCCGAATCACACTCAGGGACTCCTCAGGTCATGTCGGTAGAACATATGTCGGCGGATCCAATGGAAATTGATGGTGAAGCAAACCCGGAGACGCTAATACCAACATGGGCACAACCAATATTCAATTACTTGAAAGATGGAACTTTGCCGAATGATGAGATATTGGCAGGACAAACAGAAAGAAGAGCAAAAGCGTACACCATAATCAATAAGGAACTGTACAAGAGAAGTATGATGAGTGTACTACAGTGTTGCATCAGCTCAGAGAAAGGCCAGGCGATTTTGTTGGATATTCATCAAGGGGAATGTGGGCACCATGCATCATGAAGAGCATTGGTGGCCAAGGCGTTCCGACATGGATTTTATTGGCCAAGCGCATTGGCACAGGCACAAGAGTAGTCGGAAAATGCAATGATTGCCAACACTATGCATCCAAGTCACATTTACCAGCGTCTGAATTAAATACTATACCAATCACTTGGCCATTTGCAGTATGGTGCCTAGATATGGTAGGACCATTCAAACCAGCAAGGGGGGCATGACTCATATTTTGGTGATGATTTATAAGTTCACCAAATGGATAGAGGTGAAACCTATCAAAAAATTGGATGGTAAAACAGCTGTCTCATTCTTAAGGGACATAATCCTAAGATATGGTTACCCACATAGTGTAATCACAGATAATGGCACGAACTTTGCTGAGGGAGCTTTTGCTCGTTTCTGCGGAAAGAACCGAATAAGACTCGATGTAGCATTAGTTGCTCATCTAGAATCAAACGGACAAGTTGAATGAGCTAATGGCTTAGTTCTATCAGGGATGAAAGAACATGTTGGGCCCCCATGTGTGGTTTTGGTAATTAATGACAATCTTTATGGACTAATGTGGGTATTAAGTTATACTTGTAGGAATGGTCAATTGGCATCGCTTGGAGCATGTGTTGGCTTCAAGGTCGATAAAATGAGAATAAGATGTCTTGTGCAAGCTCAAAATGCGGCATCTATAGAAGATCTCATGTTTGATGCTTGCCATCCTCGGTGATCATGGATCGATGATGAAGAATCAAGAAATGCGTTCAATATTGAGAAGGGCAAGATCGTCTACATCGAACTCAAGTAGAATTATCAAGGCAAAGGTATAATCTTGATAGGTTTTCCCTTTTGCCGGTCTCATGTTGTTAGTGGGAGACCGGGTATAGGATAGATAGCCGTACTACCAAGAGGGGCTCTAGAATGAGTAACTCGATCACATCATTCGGAAAGAGCTCAAACCTTTGCATACTTGCATCATCATATTTGGTTGTTATTTGGTCTTATCCATGTGAGGATATAGAGCTTGTGGTAATCTCCATAACAAGCTCTAGGTCATCAAAAACGGATTTCCCTTTTATATCTTATTGCGTTTTGATCTTGGAGGTTTTACCGGTTTGTATTTTAGAGATAGGTAAAACCTTCCATTATTTAGTTCTTACTCATGTGAGGATTTAGAGCTTGTGTTAATCTCCATGACAAGCTCTAGTTCATCGAAAACGGATTTCATATGCATTTTCTATTATGTTTTCAATGTGGGAGGTTTTATCGGTTCGTCTTTTTGAGAGAGGTTAAACCTTTCGTAATTTGGATCTATCCTCCCTTGCTGGACAATGGTGTTTATTTGCATGATCTTTTATAGCTTGTTGTCCTCTTCGAAACGAGCCCAAGATCATCAAAATCGGAGTCCGGATGCAAAAGTTATGGCCGTTTTCGTTCAGGGATGACCGGTAGTACCGGACCAGGGTCCGGTAGTACCGGAGGTCTGGTAGTACCGCCCCTTAGTACCGGTTGGTACTGAATAAGATGCGTTTGGCGACCTGGGATCCCCAGGGAATGTCCGGTAGTACCGGGAATGTCCGGTAGTACCGGGATTCGCATTTTTGGGCTTCAACGGTTGGATTTTTGGGGGACCTATTTAAGGGGCCTTCTTCCCCAATGGTTCCCCAACCATTCTTGCAAGTTTTCCCCTCCATTTTTGACCTTCTTGAGCTTGCTTTCTCTCAATCCCTCCGATGATTCTTGCATATTCTAGAGGGATTTGAAAGAGGAGATCTAGATCTACAATCCCACCAATCAATCTCTCCTCTAAGTGAGGGGAACATATTGGGATCTAGATCTTGAAGTCTTTTGTGGATTTCCTCCATTGTTCTTCCTCTTTTATTCCCGCATAAGCTTTTGTAGCTTTGGTGGAATTTGGGAGAGAGGAATTTGAGCACCTTTGTGGTGTTCTTGCCATTTGCATTTGGTGCATCGGTTTGAGTTCTCCTCGGAGGATTTGGTTTGAGTTGCTCATTGGAGCTTGGCCCTCTTGGGTTCTTGGAACCCTAGACGGTTTTGTGGACTTGGTGGCATTGTGGCCTTGGTGGAATTTGTTGAGGCCTTTTGTGGCGTTTGTTGGGAGCCTCCAATTAAGTTGTAGAGAAATGCCCCAACCTTGTGAGAGGTTCCGGTTGCCACCGACAAGTGCACCGATAGTGGAAGCGTGGATCGATCTCGTTGGGGTGAGATTCACCGGAGAATAAGGGGGGCCTTTTGTGGCGTTGGTGGTTTGATACCACCCCCTCTCCAAACGAGACGTACTCCATGTTGGGAGGAACTCGGTAAAATATCGATGTCCCCGCGTGCCTCGGTTATCTCTATACCCGAGCTCTTTACTTATGCACTTTACATTGTGATAGCCTTCGTGCTTGAAGTAATATATATCTTGCTATCACTTTGTTGCTTGTATTGCTTAGCATAAGTTGTTGGTGCACATAGGTGAACCTTAGTTGTTCTAGGTTGTGCTTAACAAAGTAAACACTAGTTTTATTCCGCCTTTGTTTCGCCACTCTAGGAAAAGTTTTAATCGCCTATTCACCCTCCCTCTAGGCGACATCCGTATCCTTTCAATTGGTATCAGAGCCCGGTCTCTCATTTTAGGCTTCACCGCCTTGAGAGTAAAGATGTCGGCTAGGGGATTAGTGCACAAGGACACGCTCACATTCGATGGCACAAATTATGATGTTTGGAAAATTCGCATGCTTAATTTGTTTCGGGAAATTCACCCAATTATCGAGGGATATCTATATGTGAGTTTCTCTTCTCCTATGGATACCCAAAACGAATCTTTAGAGGAGAAGTTGAACTCTCATATAGATGCTCTAGCTACTAAAATTCTTTTGCATGTTGTGAGCAATGTAGTTCTTTCTTCTATCATGCCTTATTCAAGCGCTCGTGAGATATAGACCAAGCTTCAAGATAAATATAGCAAGTCCAACATTATTGAGGATGATTGTGTTGCTTTCACTTCCGGTCGAGATGAGTTCTCATCGTCTACCACTTCACCAACATGTGATTTTTCACAAGGTAATGATATGGTGAGTGGTGATAGAAATTGCAATATGGATAGTGATATTACTATTTGTAATCCTTCATCCCTATCTAGTTGCAATGATCTATCTTTGGACCTTAACACTTCTAGCACTCAAAACTCCTTACATGCTTGTGTTAATAGTCCTTGCATATCATGTAGAAATGACTTGAATAAATCTCATGATGATATGCTTGTGTTGTCTTATTGCCATGATAAAAATGCTTCCATTTCCTCTAGTGCTTGTGTTGCTAACCATGTAGAGGAAAATGAAGATTCTATGGGCCAAGACAAGGTCTTGAAGAGAGCTACAAGTGCAATCTCATCATCACCTTCCTCCGGTTCTCACATGTGCCTTATGGCTAAGGGAACAAAGGTAACCTCCTTGAATCCCATTGTATCTCATGATGATGATGATGAGGTTTAGAATGATAATGATGATTATAGAAGTAAGTATGATATTACCTCTATTAAGAAAATGGGAGAGGTTGTCTATAGCGCTCTCTTCAAAAATAAAATTGCGTCCTCCAACTTTCTTGAAATCTTGAATTGTGCCATAGCAGGCAATGATCTTATTGAGGAGCAAGAAAACTTAATTGATGAAAAGTTTGCACTTGAGAGTGAGTATGCTAATGAAGTGGCACAACTAAAGGACTCCCTTGAAGAAGAACAAACCACCAAAGAATCTCTTGAGGAGACTTTTACTCTAGAATTGTCTAGAGTAAAGGAATACCATGATAGAGAACTTGCGGTGGCTAACTCCTTCAAGATTAAAAATGATGAACTTTAAGTTGCTTATGCTAAACTTGTTGAGGATTTTAAGCACCTCGAAAATGGCTCTCGGGTCATTAAGAGGGAGCTCATCAAACTCACCGAGTCACATGAGCAACTTAAAGCCTCATATTCAAAATAGCTTGCCAAGTTGCCCTCACCTCTTGCTAATAATGATGATGCTTGTGCTACTAACTCTACTTCTTTTGAAGTATCTATTTCAAAAGAGAATGTTAAGCTAAAGGCTCAACTTGCTTTGCTAACTAGAAACTATGGGAAATTAGAAGAAAGCCATGTTAAGCTCTCAAGCTCGCATGAGGATCTCCTAGTCTCCCATGGTAGGCTAAAGTTGGCTCATGAGGCCATCATGTCAAAGGTAACATCTAGTGGGCCTCATGTGGACATTAGCACTGTATCTACTCCAAATGTTAAATTGCCATGTGCTAGTCCTTGTAGTTCATCATCTCACAACCATGCTATATCTCATGATTAATTACATTCTGTGCCTTGTTGCTCTAACAATGTAGCATCTACTTCCTCTAGTGCTTTTGTTGAAACTAACCATGTAGAGGAAATAAAAGAGCTCAAGGCTCAAGTCACTTCTTTAAAGAATGACTTGAAAAAGGTTCATCAAGGGAAGGCCACACTCAACAAAATCTTGAGTGTGCAAAAATCCCCCAATGACAAGAGTGGGCTTGGATTCAACTCCAATGTCAAGAACAAGTCCACTATCAAGTTTAAGCACAAGGACAACAAGAAGAATGGCCAAGATCAAGTCAAGAATTCGGCCAACATTGTTTGCTTCAAGTGCAAGGAAGAAGGGCACCATGTTAGATCTTGCCCATTGAAGAAAAAGCCTCTTAGTGTGAAGCAACAAGGGAAGCGGCCTCAAGCTCCACCTCAAGTCATTAATGGGCCCCTTCCTAAGAGGACTACTCGAGCTCTTCCTCTAGTTGTGGCTTCACCTAAGAAGAAATATAGAAAGAGTAGAACTTGCTACATATGCCGTGAGAAGGGGCATATTTCTTCCTCATGCACTATCGGTATCTCCTCATCCAACCCTATCACTATTGATGATGTTTATTCTCTTTGTAAGTATGAGGTTGGCAATGTCTTTGCCAAATTTGTTGGTGCTCAATGTGGGTTCAAGAAAAGAACCATTTGGGTTGCCAAGCCTATTGTGACTAACTTATTAGGACCCGACTTGTTTGGGGACCAACAAGCCAAAACTTGATCAATAGGTGTGTTATGGAGGGCATTTGAGTCTTGGCTACATTATGAAGAATTGAGGGATCTTCATCAATTATTATTGTCAAGCCAAGCCATTTGGATTATCATGATTATATTATATTTCCAATGTTCCTCCTTGCGGTAACATATGCTAAACTCTTTACATTGAAAGTTACTCGCCCCCTTGTGCATGTGTTGGTTTTGTATCTTCCATGCTTTTGTACATGTTGTGCTTTCCACTTAATTATCTTGAGGTATCAAGCATATTTGTGTATGATTAGGTGGCACACCATGTATGTGTGTTTCTTGTATTGGAGCCTTACTTGGTTATATTTGGTATTTTATGTGGCTCTTGTGAGAGATTAATGGACTATACCATTTTGGGGGAGTGTTTTCTTAGGCATTCCACAAACCTAAAAATGTGTGTACATGAGGAATACCACCTAGTATTTATATTGGAAGATTATATAGTCTCTTTGTGGTATGTTTCTCATGAGAAATTTAAGTTATATAATGTCCATTAATTATCTCTATTGGTATTCTTTTGCCTCGTGTTGGTTTTATGGTAGTATCACATTATGGGGTAGTCATATGCTTAGTGCATATTACGATCCTACAAAATGTGAATATTCGAGGTTGTGTCACTTAGAATTACTATTGATAATTATCTAGCACCTATGTGACACATTTGCTCATACAATTTCCAATTTGCTTGAATGGCTTTATTGATCTTATTTTGGATCTTGTATATAAGAGTGTTTCTTGGTATGTGTTTCCTCATATTTAGATATATATATCCTCATGGAAACCATTTGCTTCAAGTTACTCTAATCACTAGTGATTGTGTGACTATTGGAAGCTACCAAGAATCTTGTTCGAAGTATCATGCTTAATTCTTATATTTTGCTATATGCTCCTTTTTGTGACTATGATCTTGGATATCCATGCAAGATACCTTGGGAAAATTATTCCCAATATTTCTTGTCCTTGGACAATGAGTAATGTATGGTAGAATTTATTGATCATATTCACTTTGGCCTTTGCTTAATATTGTCCTATCTTTGGCCAAGTAAATGTTTTGTGTGCTCCCATGTATTCCTTGCTACTTTTTGGATCTTCTTATTTTAGTGGTATCCTCTTGTGTTTTATTTAATATAGGTAGTAGTGATGATCTCATTTATGTGCATTTTGCATTCAAAAGCAAAATTATATATAATGTACTACTCATGAGTGAGCTCTCCTATGTTATGTAGAACACTCATATTTATGCTTCTTTGGTTGATCCATATCGCATTTTATGTGCTTGGAACCTCAATCTTCTCGTTTTGGTATTTTGTGCCATCATGAGAAGTTTGGGGAGTTTGGTTTCTTGTTGGAACCTTGCTCTTCTTGGGAGTTGGTTTTGTCTCATTCCTTGTTTCATGATTTGAACATTTTAGAATGAGATAAATCCTTGAGCATTTTTATTTCTATCTATCTTTTGCTCTTTTGGTTTTAGCCTAGTTCATTTGTTGAACTTGTGATCTTTCATGTGTTGAATTGGTTCTTTGATACAATTTGGACATCGTTTTTCATGTCACACTCTTGTGTGTGCAATATCGATTTACTTGGTGTTTTTGTTCAAATTGTATCTCCTTTTTGGTTCTTAAAATCTTTATGCATGCATATTTACTATATGTTTATATTATGGCATGCTTGCTTTCTTTAATCCAATATATAGGGGAAACTCCACCAATTCCCATCGGCTAAGTTGTGCTTGAAATTTAATTTCATATCAATATGCACATAATTATGTGGAGTCTCACCTATGTATTGTAGTTGCACTAACTTCTTTGGACCCAATAATTTTGGGGACCATTTTTGTACTTAAATATGTTTTAGGTACATTGGAGATATATTGGATGCTTTTCTCTCAATCTTGAAGAAGTGGTGCGTTAATGGAAATTGGAGGCAAGCTATAGGATGATCAATGAATTCATATCCTCTACATCCTACCAATTATATCTCGGTAACAAGTATCTCTTTCTCATGCTCATATATCTTGATTCCAACCGTTTGTCGGTTGACTTCTGGCATGAATTCATGTATTTGTAATTGTTGTATCTCTAGCCATGGTATTAACATAACTATCTATTGTATATGTGTATAAGTTGAGATGAGTATATATAATTGGGACTATACAAAATCATGCATATGATCCTCCAATCCCAAATATGTCAATCTAGCAATTTTATTGCCTATCTTTTGCTCAACTTCTCTCATGTCCAATAGTGAGATTTTGCTAGTTAAATTTTTCTTGTGATACTTGTTTCCTTTCTCCATATATTCCAACTTTCTCCTCTTCCCTTGGTGAAAGTTGTAATATATGTAGTGTGTTGGTGTTTGAAGTCCATTAATGTACAATAAGACATATGTGAGCCTTTGGCCATGCTTTGAAGCAAAAATCTTATTGATATATGTTATGACTTCATTTTTGCCTTTCATGTGCTTTCTTGTATAATCTTATTTATGTGTGCATATTTATTTTTGGCATATGTCTTTGTGATGTTTTCCATTTAGAGACATATACACATATGAGGAGATAATTTTAGTTGATTTTTAATCCTTGGAGACCACCTTTCTATTTTGATTCTTCGGTGAATTCCAAATTTAATTGCCTATGAGTGCTTGTTCCTCTTGTTCGCATATTTGGGCACTCATATTTGTTCTCTCATGCCTTGTATTGTTAAATGAACTTGGATGAGTGAGGATTCCATCATTATGCACCTTGTTCCCAAATGCAATTATCATAATTGGTGCATTATCTTTGGTGAGCTCATCTAATTCATTTAATAATGTTCATTTATCTTTTTTCTCATTTATTGCGTCTTAAATGTTTATGGGGAAGTGAGGATTCCATATTTGTGCATTTTTGTATTGAAATACAACGATTCTAAAGTGCACACAAATCTTGAGGAGCTTCTCTATTTTATTAAGCATTTATTTGATCTCTCATTTGTTGTGCTTGAAATGCTTATGGGGGAGCAAGGATTCCATATTTGTGCAATATGTATTCTAATGCATTTATGTTGAATAGTGCACAAATCTTAGGGAGATTCTCTATTTGTTATTTAAAGCACTCTCTTGCTCATATCATAATATCTTGTTGTTTCCAGTTGGACTCATTTGTTGTTTTCAAATTGGTTTGTCAGATCTTGTGATTGCTTGCGTCATTAGTGATGCGTCATTTTATTTTATTCCTTTGGCAATCTTTGGGTCCTCGATATATTTCTACTCCCTCCCAAGTATTCATCATTGGATTTATGCGAATGCACATCTTTGGAGGAAATATTACTATATTTGCCTTCTAGAACTTGTCACTCATTTCGGCAATCGATGCCAATGGGGGAGAAGTTTTAGAGGGTTTAAGGGAAATGGTTTATGCTTTGAGTTTGTTCTTAAGCATTTGCCTTTCACGCTCTTGCATCTTTGTTGTTGCTTACCATGTGGTATATAAAGGAAACTCCACCAATGATAATGATTGGAAATATATGCAATGAAATTCAAGTTCATCACATATGCATAGATTGTGGGGGAGTTTGCTCTATATATGGTGGTGGTACCAATATCACATACTTTTGTAGTATTTGATGTTGGTATTACCATTTTATTCATTAATATTCCTTATATAAACCCTCTTAAAGGGATTGTCATCAATTACCAAAATGGGGGAGATTGAAAGAACATGTTGGGCCCCCATGTGTGGTTTTGGTAATTAATGACAATCTTTATGGACTAATGTGTGTATTAAGTTATACTTGTAGGATTGGTCCATTGGCATCGCTTGGAGCATGTGTTGGCTTCAAGGTCGATGAAATGAGAAGACGATGTCTTGTGCAAGCTCAAAATGCGGCATCTATAGAAGATCTCATGTTTGATGCTTGCCATCCTCGGTGATCATGGATCGATGATGAGAAGGGAAAGATCGTCTACATCGAACTCAAGTAGAATGCTTAAGGCAAAGGTATAATCTTGATAGGTTTTCCCTTTTGCCGGTCTCATGTTGTTAGTGGGAGACCGGGTTTAGGATAGATAGCCGTACTATCAAGAGGGGCTCTCGAATGAGTAACTCGATCACATCGTTCGGAAAGAGCTTAAACCTTTGCATACTTGCATCATCATATTTGGTTGTTATTTGGTCTTATCCATGTGAGGATATAGAGCTTGTGGTAATCTCCATAACAAGCTCTAGGTCATCAAAAACGGATTTCCCTTTTATATCTTATTGCGTTTTGATCTTGGAGGTTTTACCGGTTTGTATTTTAGAGATAGGTAAAACCTTCCATTATTTAGTTCTTACTCATGTGAGGATTTAGAGCTTTTGTTAATCTCCATGACAAGCTCTAGTTCATCGAAAACGGATTTCATATGCATTTTCTATTATGTTTTCGATGTGGGAGGTTTTATCGGTTCGTCTTTTTGAGAGAGGTTAAAACTTTCGTCATTTGGATCTATCCTCCCTTACTGGAATATGATGTTTATTTGCATGATCTTTTAGAGTTTGTTGTTGTCACATCCCAAATTTTATATTTGGTCTTGCATATCATTCATATCATTGCATCATGCTTTTCCATGAAAAACCGTCGAGTGAAAAGGTTCGGCGAAACGCCAATGGCGAAACCCTATTCTATTTTGATACGAGGTTCCTGCGGGAAGCTTTAGTAGGACTAGCGTTGACCACCCTTGTAGATTAGTGGTCTCGCTCAAACCTTGACGCTAGATTGTTCCCCTCGACTGTACGAAACCGTAGGCGCAAGAATCGCTTAAATCGGAGCTCGTACGGAGAAGTTGTCGCCGTTTTAGTGAATCGCCGGAAAACGGTCCGAAATTCCGGACCGATTTCCGAGTTCTAAACCAACTCCGAACCGTTTCAGTTTAGGATTTCGCGCGAAGGGCCACAAAAGGACCCACCCGGCCTCGGGATCCGCACCCGATCGCCCCCACCTCGCCTCGGTACCCGCGCGCCGCCAGGAGCCGCAACCGGCGCCGCCTCCCGCGCGACCCCGCGCGCCGCCTCCTCCACGCGCCGCCGCCGGCCACCCTCTCGCCGCCGTCGCCGCACTCCACCCCGCCGCCAAGGTGAGGTCGCCGCCTTCTCCCTCTTCTCTCTCTCCCTGCGCCGCGCCGCCGCCGCCTTGCAAGCGCCGCCTGCCGCCGCCGCTCGCTGCTTGCGCGCGCCGCTGCTTCGCCTGCGCCGCGCCGCACCCACCTGCGCGCCTGGCCGCCGCCGCTCGCTGCCGCTGCTTGCGCCGCCTCGCTGCGCGCGCTAGCTGCTGCGCCGCCTCGCGTGCACACACGCACACGCATGCATGCATGCACGTACACACTCGCGCGCCGTTTTGCGTCGCGCCGTTTCGTCCGTACCACGTCGCACGCGCGCCGTCTTGCGCGCCACGTTGACGATCTTGGACCGTTCGTTGACCGTCTCCCTCCGTGCAGGAAAAACCCCGACGCCGGAACCGATCGCCGCCGCCGTCCGGAACTCGCCGCCGTCCGTTTCGCCGTTTGTTTCCGGTAAGACTGCAGCCACCGTCAGATCTCAGATCGGCGGCTTAGATCGTTCGTTGACCGGTCAGACTTGGGCGTTGACTAGTCAGACGCCCAGTCAGCGCCCAGTCAGCAGACGCTTTGACCAGTCAACAGACACAGTTGACTGGTTATTTTCGTTAATCCTTTTAGTTGACAGATTTCGGTAGAATCTTGTAAATTGCGTAGAAATTAAACCGCTTGGTCAAAAATTGCAAATAAAATATGTGTGGATTCAGTGAGTCGTGTAGAATGTCGATGTACCTTTGGTTCAGACTTTTGCAGCAAGGTTTAGTACAGTTTAATCAAACAAGTTAGTGGCCTTTTCGGAGTAATAAATTCGTAGAAAAAGATCCGTAGCTCCAAAAATCGCGTATGATATGTCCCTGGATTCAGTGGAACAAGGGGAATCTCATCGTGAATTAAAAAAGATAGGCTTACAGTAAAAACTTCTGCAGAAACTGTCTAGTGGATTTCTGCAGTGTTCTAATTACTCGGAGAGTTTTATAATTCCTTTTTGAGTAATTCCAATTGGTACTGTTTCTATTCAGCGATGCCCATACTGTTGATTTTTCCCATGATTTTACAAACAGTATACAACCGGTAGTGAATTATTTGAGTTCTAGCTCTAGTTTTGAGCGCTACCTTTTGCTAAATAGTTTTCCTGGCGCTAAAACTATTTCCCATGCATGCAATCGGTAGTACTATGGAATAGGATGTTGTGGTGCAGCTGTAGCACCAATTCACTTGTCGCTCT